>CATOUR010000272.1:0-744377 GCA_951848785.1 Callosobruchus maculatus
CAGGTTGCGTTTATTTTTACTTTGTAGTGTTTTACTACGATGAACCAGACATCAGATGTAAGTGGTATTAGTAGTAGTAGTTCTAAAAAGTATTTTTCTTAATTTATTAATGGAGATGGACTCTAATACATATAAAATGTAATAATTATTCTGAAAACTATAGGCCCACTACTTGACAGCTAAGCCACGTTGCCACATCTAGGCTCCGGCCTAGTGTAGAGTCGGCCATGGATGTGAACAAAACAAATGAACAAGGACGTTCATTGGAACAAAGCCGAGTGGCCAAAGAATAGAGACAAAACCAAAACACAGAGACCAGTGTGACCACTTTTGGTAGATTTCTACTTTTTTGGTAGATTTTCGCTAAGATTTGGAACACTTCAGTAGATAGAAATTATCTGGTAGATTTTGGTAGAGTTCTAGCACTATCTGTCATTAATGTCATTTGGAGCATATGGCGTATGTCAGTTTTGAATTTCGTGTTCCGTGCTTAAGGGGCAACACAACAAATTGAAGTACCAAAATGTATCTACCTTTGCTAATCAGATGTTGTGTTTACCATTGTCTAATGTAAAATGTGAACGTATCTTTTCTGATATTAACAGAATAAAAACCAAAGATAGAAATAGGTTTTGATAATCAAAATGTCTCTCATATAGTTCATGCAAAAGAAAGATTAAAAGATGTTGGTGAATGTCATAATTTTTGTTCCGGATAAAACTATGCTAGCAATTATGAGAAATGAAGAAGAGCTATATGAAAATATTAAATCTGTAACTTCAAAGGAATAAATGGACCCCTTAAATTTAAATTTTAGTTTACAATTTTATGATTAGTTTATTTTTTCAGTTTTGTTTTATTATATTATATAAATCAACTGATTTATTTTTATTATAATTCACTATTTGTGGTTCTTTTGTATTTCTTAATATGAATGTGCATTGTGTACCAATACTTTATTCTTATACCAAATATTTTATTCAAATAGTTTCCTAACTAGTTCCTTTTAGTTTTAGTGTATCCACCCAATGTGTTGTCTATTTTTATGTTTTGAATTTGTGTTTACAGATGCTTAGTTTAAATACTGTTCCTATTTATAATAAAATTTTGAAAAAAGCGTTGTTCCCTCTTGTTACTGTATCTGTAAACTTAGAACTGGCGCCATCTATGGACGAGATAATTATTTCCAAAACTGTCAGGTTAGGTAACCCTATGAACATCTATGAAACATCCAATGAGATGAATAGAAAATAGAATTTTGATTTTTTTGTAGTATTTGATGACCTTTATGAGTAAAAACAATATTGTGAATCTATACAGTCCTAAAGTGACTCCAAAATCCATTCATTACAATAGTTATTGACTGGTAGATTTTAAGTATTTTACTTCATCGCTCCGGTAGATTTTTGGTAGATTTTCTAGAAAAAAAAAGTAGATTTGTCAAAAAATAAGTGGTCACACTGACAGAGACGGAGCTACGAAACAGGCAAAAGCGATCGGCGTCCGTATAGTTTACATTGGTTTTTAGATTATCTGTTCAGTTTATCGCGGTTTATTTATTGTAAAACAATTGTGAGCCTTCTAGATTTGTTAAAGGAACAAACCTGGAATTCCATTGGTAAGTATAGCCATATTTCTATATCCTAGAATCATATTAAAAATATTTCAGGGAATTCAAATTTGAAAGAGCTTCTCTGACGAACTTCCATAAGGAAAGACTAATTTCTGCAGTTTCTGATTGAAATGTTGCTGTTTTACAAATGATTTATGATGATAATCCAGTCACCTAGAGATGTATGGTCTGCAATATATTGTAAATGTAAAATGATCATATTCTTTTACGCTGCCAGTTGTTGTTACTCTAGTTCATTCCTTAATGTTATGAGAGTTCCAATTTATATTTTATCAATGTATTTATTTGTATATAGGTACCTATATGCACAATAAAATAAAAGTCCATCCAGTCACAAAACCAGAACTTTGCAGGGGAGTGCGTCTAGAAGTTTAGTTTTTTATTTGTAGGCATAATAAAGATTTGATCGTTTAATAATGTGGATCTAGTAGATATTGATATATAATTTTATTTCTGTATTTATTAATTGCAAATATAAATGTCAGTACCTATCTCATATTTGGCTATAAAGGTTTAATGTAGTTCGACATATTTTCCTGTCAGGGCATGATCGTAGAGCTAAAATGTAAAAAAATTAGCTTAATGCATGTATAGACAAAAAATCTTTACTTTTTGAGATTTTCCAATTTCAAGGGAAACACGAAAAAAACTTGCCAGTAATCTAGGCCTCTCAATGAAGTATTGAATACTGCATTCAGGAGCAGGATTATAATTAGGGGGACTGAGTCTAGTGGTTGGGTCATATTAGATCACCTATTATATCCTTATGGTGATAAATATTTTTCTGAAAGGGGTGTAATAATTACATCATAAAGATAGCAAAAATAACTTGAGGTGCTGAAGACTGCCCCTCTGGTTATACAGGGCGTTTGGAAAACATGCTGCATGCATACCTTGATGATTTTTGAAACACCGCTCCATTTCAAAGATATAGGATGAAGAAAATTACGACAGCAACATTTTATTATCAAAAATCACATGACAACTTGCTCAATGTACAATAATTGTTCGAAATGATTTCCACCAGCTTGGATACAAGCAGGCGATCTTCTCATCAGTGATTGCCAAACTCTTTCAAATACAGCAGGACTGTTTTGAATGAAGTTTTACTTTACATCCAGCGATTATGTGATTTCGCAAGTGGCCCAAATTTTCCGATGGAGTAGCATAAACTAGTGAGTTTAGATATTATGATGCATTACATCTCCAGAAAAATAATTATCATCATCATAACGATAATAGGGGGTCTATGACCCAACCACTAGACTCAATCCCCCGAATATAAATCCTGGCTATGCTCCTGACAATTATACCTTTTTGAGATGGTGAGATTATGGGCAAGTTTTTGCAGTAGTTTGTATGTGCAGAGTTTTGACAATATTTTGAGCTAGGTATGATTCTGTTGAAGCGAACACGAAAATGCGACTTATTTTATTTTTCTTCATACCTTTTTTTCTAAAGTATTGTACTTTTTCGCCTATTTATGATGTGAACATGTTATTGATTTTTAACGTAGATTTTTCATTGTCTAGACAATAATGCCAGATTTTGGCTAATCATTAGAATTCCGTTAAAAAAGGAAACTCTCAAAAACTATTGTTTTTTGTCCATACATATATTAAACTAAATTTGTTGCATTTTAGCTCTCCTACCATGTCTCGACAGGAATACGTCGAATTACGTTAAAAGGCCTTTACGGAAACACTGATCTGGATCCGGATAGATCAGTTATATGTCAAAACAGCTGTCAATGCCTGTCAAGTGGGATTTATGATTCCATGAATTTAACGGACATCCAACAACGAAAAAGTTGGTTTAACAATAAAAAACAGATGGTTAAGTAAAGCAGCTACTGATCTGAATCATCCGATCGCAATCACTTACTGTACAAGGGTGAACTACCCTATTTCTGACAGATCCCAGATCACTTTCCGAACGTCAGGATCAGTGATCGAACTGATCGGGTTAACCCGATCACAGTTTCCGTAAAGGCCTAAACCCAGATACCCTTGTTCCTTGTTATATGGAGCACGAACAGAGTAGATGTAATATACGTTGCTTTATTTGAAGAATTTTAATGAAATAAATTGTGATATGGGATCCCAACACTGGCTTCATTTCGATATCTACCCAATAAAGCTATAAACAAATTATATCCAGATATGTATTCATATCAAGAGACATATTTTCAAAATCATTATTGTCGCATCAATTATTTCAGAAGTGTTTTGACATCTCCACAGATCACAGAAACAAAGTTTAGATTTGTCACGACATCTCCATCAAACAATTTCAGATTTATCAGGCTTTTCGTAATATCCAAACATTTGCATACAAATCAATATACAGGCTCAAATGATGCATAAAATTATAGTGTCTCCATATATAATGCATATAATAAACGCACTTCTTGCCTGTTTCGTAGCTCTATCTCTCTCGCACTGCTATCCGTACGTTATGTACGCGAAGGATCAGACAGGGCCGATCATGGCCGACTCTACACTAGGCCGGAGGCTTAGATGTGGCAACGTGGCTTAGCTGTCAAATAGTTGGCCTATAGTTTCACACCCGTATGCACCGTTTGGCGATTCTAATCCTAGTTCCCTAATCGCGTTTTGCTAATCTTTGACATCTAGCCATGCACCGTCAAGATATCAACTAATCCAGATTGGAGATACAGCAAGGTTGTGTTCGCAAGATTGTTTTGACAGTGACAGTGTCAAAATTTTCAGTTTGCGGTGCATAGTAAACAAGTAGTTTAATCCAGGTTTACGTAACTAATCGCGCAATTGACTTACGGTGCATACGGGTGTCAGAATAATTATTACATTTTATAAGTATTAGAGTTCATCTGGGTTAATAAATTAAGAAAAAATGCTTTTTAGAACTACTACTACTAATACCACTTACATCTGATGTCTGGTTCATCACAGTCAGATACTACAAAATAAAAATAAACGCAGCCTGTTTCCTGCTGCCACTTCCACTTAAATGAACACTCAATTTACTTTGTAAATTGTCACTTGAGCTAGAAAAATTCACTATTAGGTCACTGTGAAGCCATTCTTGCTGGTCTTGATTCCCTTTCACTATCAAATCTTTTCATAGGTATGCTCCAGATGCATGCCCAGATGAGTTCTATTAACTGTATCTTTCTGTGATATTTGGGAGGTCCAGAAAACATTATAGGTACCAAATTGTGCTTTAAAATAGGTCTTATCCTTTGAAATGTTTGTAAATTATTGTCTTTATCCTTATAAATATAACCAGACCTTCCGAGGAATACCTTTCACCCACTTCTGTTTATGTCCCTTATTGGACGCACAATTGCTAGTGCAACCTGGTACTACACACTTTGCAGGCATCTTTTTATCTTTATAGTTTCATTTGTGCAGGTAAATAAGTAGAAACACATTAAAAATCACCTTGCAATGTTCTTTGTACTCTGGAATAAGGTTACGTTGGGCCATGGTTTGGTATGTCCTCTATTGGGCTGCAACCTGGTACTACACACTTTGCAGGCATCTTGTTATTTTTATAGTTTCGTTTGTGCAGGTAAATAATTAGAAACACATTAAAAATCACCTTCCAATCTTATTTTTCACTCTGGAAGATTACACTAATGACTTCACACATGGCCGACTCTACACTAGGCCGGAGCCTTAGATGTGGCAACGTGGCTTAGCTGTCAAATAGTGGGCCTATAGTTTCAGAATAATTATTACATTTTATATGTATTAGAGTTCATCTGGATTAATAAATTAAGAAAAATACTTTTTAGAACAACAACTACTACTAATACCACTTACATCTGATGTCTGGTTCATCGTAGTCAGACACTACAAAATAAAAATAAACGCAACCTGTTTCCTGCTGCCACTTCCACTTAAATGAACACCCAATTTACTTCGTAAATTGTCACTTGAGCTAGAAAAATTCACTATTAGGTCACTGTGAAGCCATTCTTGCTGGTCTTGATTCCCTTTCACTATCAAATCTTTTCGTAGGTATGCCCAGATCATGGCCGACTCTACAATAGGCTGGAGCCTTAGATGTGGCAATGTGGCTTAGCTGTCAAATAGTGGGCCTATAGTTTCAGGATAATTATTACATTTTATATGTATTAGATTCATCTGGGTTAATAAATTAAGAAAAAAATGCTTTTTAGAACTACTACTACTAATACCACTTACATCTGATGTCTGGTTCATCATAGTCAGACACTACAAAATAAAAATAAAGCAACCTGTTTCCTGCTGCCACTTCCACTTCCACTTAAATGAACACTCAATTTACTTTGTAAAATGTCACTTGAGCTAGAAACATTCACTATTAGGTCACTGTGAAGCCATTCTTGCTGGTCTTGATTCCCTTTCACTATCAAATCTTTTCATAGGTATGCCCAGATGCATGCCCTCGTTGGCTTGCCCAGATGAATTCTATTAACTGTATTTTTCTGTGATATTTGGGAGGTCCAGAAAACATTGTAGGTACCACATTGTGGTTTAAAATAGGTCTTATCCTTTGAAATGTTTGTAAAGTATTGTCTTTATTCTTATAAATATAACCAGCCCATAGGAGGAATACCGTTCACCCACTTCTGTTTATGTCCCTTATTGGAAGCACAATTGCTAATGAACACTCAATTTGCTTTGTAAATTTTAACTTGAGCTAGAAAAATTCACTATTAGGTCACTTTGAAGCCATTCTTGCTGGTCTTGATTCCCTTTTCAATATCAAATCTTTTCATAGGAGGTATGCCCAGATGCATGCCCAGATGAGTTCTATTAACTGTATTTTTCTGTGATATTTGGGAGGTCCAGAAAACATTGTAGGTACCACATTGTGCTTTAAAATAGGTCTTATCCTTTGAAATGTTTGTAAAGTATTGTCTTTATTCTTATAAATATAACCAGCCCATAGGAGGAATACTGTTCACTTGTGGTGTTCACCCACTTCTGTTTATGTCCTTTACTGGAAGCACAATTGCTAGTACAACCTGGTACTACACACTTTGCAGGCATCTGTTTATCTTTATAGTTTCGTTTGTGCAGGTAAATGATTAGAAACACATTAAAAATCACCTTGAAATGTTCTTTTTACTCTCGAAGGTTATGTTCGGCCATGGTTTGGTATGTCCTCTATTTCTGGTACTACACACTTTGCAGGCCTCTTTTTATCTTTATAGTTTCGTTTGTGCAGGTAAATAATTAGAAACACATTAATAATCACCTTCCAACCATATTTTCTGCTCTGGAAGGATACGCATGACTTAACAACAAATAAAAACTCGGCCCGCTGATTCAGTGTTGCCATATTTCATGCTCCGGCCTAGTGAGTATAGTCGGCCATGGGCCGATCCATTATAGGTTATGTCTATGGTAAACACCTTAGATAAGGAAAGAGAGGGGATACCGCACGCCCATTTGATGCTATATGGATTAGCTGATACCGAAAATGAATAGCTGTCAAAATGCTGGTGGAAAACTGACGGTAGTGTCAAGGTGGTGTTTTTTGCGATATTTAACGTTTTTAAGACCAATAATTGTGAAATATTGTGGTGAGCGTAATGGTGGGGTGTGCAGCTTACCGTTGTAAAAGCCACAGCAGCAGGAAGGAGCCAGGAATCACTTTTCACAGGTAAATTTATGATCTTATTTTTTTGGTGTATCCGAAATTCATGCAAATATCTCGATATCTAGTTCAAAGATATATGTGTATCCGAAATATAATTTGGAATGTACCACTAACATGCGAATCATAATGTTTTTGAGCACGTAAAGTCTAAAAATTATGTTTTTAAGGGATTTTTTGGTTCAAATACAATCAGTTTTCCAGTGGCGTATCTATTATAGCTTACATTTTGAATAGAAATATTATGACTTTGCATTGTAATATATAATATACCAATACCCTTATACAAGGTGTGCATTTCAAGGGTGGCCTTTATTTGTAGTTGTATGAATAATAAAATTAATTTTCTTTCTTCCTCGACAGGTTTCCTAAAGATCTTCCTAGACATGATTTATGGATCAAAAATATGAGGATCGAAGGTTGGAAGCCTACAAGCAACGATAGGCTTTGTTCTAAGCATTTTGAACAGAATTTCCTTCATCAAACAAATCAAAAAGTATATCTTCTGAAAGGAGCAGTCCCCACCATATTTGACGAGCTTCCGGAATACTTACGTCCAAAAATTGTAAGTTATAATTCCTAGCTTACATTGTCTACGCTTAATCAATATTAAAATAATAAACATTCTAGGATTATGATAGATGGATAGATGGATAGATGGATAGATGGATAGATGGATAGATGGATAGTTGGATAGATGGATAGATGGATAGATAGTAGATCGATATACTTTATAGTCTAAGAATTTACAAGATTCTTATTGACAAAGCTATATAATAACAAACAAAACTTTTGGGATATTCACTAAAACCTGTGAGGAGGAAGTTTGTTATAAATCTTCACTCCATTGTATATAATTGGATCATTAATGAGTTATGATTTGGGTGTGATATTAATTTAAAATCATTCTTATGCCTTATGCCTATATTCTATATTTATGGTCTCAAATTTGGTTTTATATTTGAGTATTAGTGATGACGTTTCCAAAATAAACAGTGCAATAAAGTAAGGAGAAATACGATTACGAATGGCTGAATAACCATTTAAAAATTGATAGCTATGAAAATCAAAAGGCAGCTAACCTCAAAAATGTAATAATTTCTTGTGTTACAGTTACATTATTAAACAACTATATTTAGGTGTGTTTACTCGATACGAAATCAAAACAAAATGTTACTGTCACTTTTCCTATAAGATTCAGTCACTCATTCACATCTACTTAAATCATAAATTAATTTGTTCTGTCTTTCTTTCGGAAATAATGTTTCAAACATTGTCTAATATACAGCTCTGTTATTTTAGGCAAAAGAAAGAAAAAGACCCCGTGAACGTGATGTTCATCCAGAACCATCGCCATCAACCTCAGCTCTGGCTGCACAGGACGACTCTCCCCGGAAAAAGAAACTTAGAAGAGAACTGCTGCTGCAAAAAGATAAGAATAAGGAAAAAACGAAAAAAATCCGTGCCCTTGGTCAATCACTGAAAAGAGCACACAAAAAAGTAGCCTCTTTAAAAATAATTGCTGAGGAATTAGAGCGACAAAATTCTCTCAAGAAAATTTAGTTTTAGTTCAAAATATGAGCAAGGTTAACATAGAAATATTGAACAGAAAAATGGGGAGAAATGTTCAATATTCACCTGAACTTAGGAAATTTGCCCTGACATTAAATTTTTTTTCACCAAAGGCATACAACTATGTGAGAGATGTTTTTGACACTTGTCTCCCGCATAGCAAAACTATTGCTAAATGGTTTCAGAATGTGGATGCTGAGCCTGGTTTTACCAAGGAATCAATAAATACCTTAAGAAATAAGGTTCAATCATCTGACAGACCAATAATTTGTTCATTAATTATCGATGAAATAGCCATACGGAAACATTTAGAATGGGATGGAAAAAAATTCCATGGTTATGTGAACTGTGGTACAAATTTAAACGATGACTCTAATGCTTTAGCCAAAGAAGCTTTTGTTATAATGTTGGTTTGCATCAATGGAACTTGGAAATTACCTGTCGGTTACTTTCTTACAGATTCTTTGAATGGCAGTCAAAAACATTCAATTGTATCTCAATGCATCCATCTGATTGAAGATACGGGAGCCAAAGTTATGTCAATCACATTCGATGGTGCTCCATCTAATACCGCTATGTGTCATAACTTTGGATTCTTATTTAACATTTCAAATATACAGACAAGTTTCAGAGTTACAGATCACAATGTATATATTTTTTATGATCCATGTCATATGATAAAACTTGTTCGCAATGCATTTGGTGAAAAGAAAATCCTAATTGATTGTGATAACAATATTATTCAATGGAAATACATAGCGCTTCTAGAGAAGCTGCAAACTAGCGAGGGCTTACATTTAGGGAATAAGTTACGTCGCGCTCATATTATTTTTTTCAAACAAAAAATGAAGGTTCGGCTTGCAGTTCAGTTACTTAGTGCATCAGTAGCCGATGCTATTGAGTATTGCGAAAAAAAGCTGAATCTTGAGGATTTTAAAGGTAGTCAGGCAACAGTTAAATTTATTAGAATTGTAAATAGCATTTTCGATATTTTAAACAGCAGAACCCTAGTAGCACCAGGTTATAAAAAAGCATTATGTCAAAAAAATATAGATCGATCTGCGGAATTTATCAATAGTGCAATTTTTTATCTTTCAAAGTTGAAATTATCTAATAATGAGCAAGTAATCATGTCTAACAGAAAAACTGGGTTTATTGGATTAATAATTTCATTATCAAGTTCTTTAGGATTGTACAAAGAACTTGTTTCTGAGAGAAAAACATTACTGTACCTTCCGTTGTATAAGATTAGTCAAGATCATTTAGAATTATTCTTTTCGTCAATTAGATCAAGAGGTGGCTGGAATAATAACCCAACCGCTCGACAGTTTCTAGCTGCTTACAAAAGGCTTCTGGTTCGAGCAGAAATTAGAGAGGGCGGTATGGGTAACTGTATTCCATTAGATCAAATCCCTATTCTAAGTAGTTCTACAAAAAATGTAAGGTCTGAAGATGTAATTAATAGTAGTTTATCTAACCATAGTTTAATAGACATAAATGAGCCTTCTGATGATCTAGAAACTATTTGGAAGGATCATGACTACATCATGAATGCACCTGTGATAAGTGAATGTTCATCCCAAATTGTGCAATATATTGCTGGTTATGTTTCGCACCAATTACAAAAAACAATAAAATGTGAAACATGTGTCACAGCATTGATTGGTACTAGAGATCGGTTTCTCAATTCCCTAATTGAATTTAAAAGCCACGGCGGTCTGACTTACCCATCAAATGATGTTATCAAGATATGTTTGAAATCGGAACATTTTCTGAGAGTTAATGAAAATTGTATTCACACCAAACATTTTGTACCTTTGCTGATAAGCAAAATAATATCAAGTTTTCTAGGCACCCCTATTTTCAGCTGCTTAGAACGTCACGTATTAGAAAATGATGTAAATCATATATATTTTTTAATGAAAGCTGTATGCACAAAATACTTAAATATCAGAATCCATTTTATTGTAAAATCTCGATCACAACAGGACAATCCAGTTCGGAGCCAATTAACAAAAATGATTCTGTTTAAAGGGCAGTAAAATATTGGTAGTTTTTGACCTTCGTGACTGTAATATTGACTGCCATCAATTGTAGGAGCAAGCGAAATGCCACGTTCCTACAAAAAAATTATTTTTGTTGAAGCACACAATACTGAGTTTCACCCAAACTTCCCCATAAGTAAATACATAACTGCAATAAATTAGAACTTACTGGAAGCAAGGGGTTAAGTGATAAAATAGAGTTGTAATTTCTATGTAAGTTATAGGACCTCACCTATATTGAATGAATTGTTCGTTTTTATTTACTACTAGCTAATCTAGGAGTCATTTTCTAATTTTGTAAATGTTTTGATTTTGGATAAGATTAAAGGACCTTTGTATTTCTAGCCCAAAACTTACTTTATTTCATGTCTGAGATAATTTTTATGTTTAACCCCCCAGCTTTTTCATTAATTATTGCCACCGTCGCAAAAAGAAGTTATGTATAAAAACGCCTCGTTGGAGTAATTAAAAATACTGCTCTTCATTACACACTACAAACAGCAAGTAACAGCGTAACAGCAAGTAGATTTTTTTACTGCATATGGGGACTCCGAGATTGAAGGCATCAAATTCCTCAATCTCGTAAGCTAATCTATAATAACAAAAATGTTTTATTGCTGCTTCTGTTTACAGTATGTAATAGACAGTATTTTATATATAAACATAATGTCAATAAATATAAATATACTATAGGTATTATGTGTTCTTTAATAATAAAAAATTGATTTACTACAAACTACAAGCAGTTTTTTTCTTTCTGGGTAGAAGTATAATCGTGTCTTCCATCAGTCATATACTGCAAATGAACATAACATGTTCATGACTGAATAAAATATATACATTATCAATTTTTATATATTATTGGCCACAAAACAGCAGTCGAATGAAAATCACGGTTACGGTAATGTTAGTCACTTAAGTTTTAATTGTGGATGGCGAAATTGGCCATATAGAAACCCTGAATAACAATATTTCATTAAATTTTATTTGAAAAAGATTATTTCTACAAATAGCTCAACCAGAACGTTAATCCCATTAGTTACGCCACTGGGAATAGCGCTTTGGTGCCATTTGGTATCAGAAATGTCAGTCGCGGGTTCCGTCCTCTCTCTTTCCTTGTCTAAGGTAAACACAAAACTTTGACTCTGACAGTTTTGGTTGTTTTGACGTCTGGTTTTGAGTTTTGACACAGATTTGTTTGTTGCCGCTAAGCTAACCTCCGAATTTTCTTCTGTGGGATTCTAGAATCTAGTAATTTAGAATATTTAGATTTTTGACCTTTTTTTTATTAGAAATGGCTATGTTTGGTGTTATAGTTTCTGGAAGACTGGTACTAAAAAAGTGAATAAACGAGTTACTTAATTTACAAATCCAATTTTCCAGGTTCAAACTGAATTTACCCCTATAAGCGATACCCAGTTTGTAACCACCATACAGGATGCTGACAACATTAACCACCTGGTAGTTTTTTTAACAGGGGCAGTGCCATTTCCAGAAGGCACAGCCGGACAAGGTAATATTAATTAACATGTAACCATTTCAATAGTAATTGCTCTCTATTTAGTTTATTTCAGCTGGCCTGATCCCAATGCACCTCCAAATTGGCAGATACTGGGCTACATATCCAATCAGAAACCATCTGCCATATATAAAGTTTCTAGTCTTAAGAGATTAGAAGAGATGGGAGACTATACAAATATGATGTTTGGGCAAAGCCATATAGTTCACAATGCACAAATAGGAATTGCAATAGGTATGTGGTATGATTTTCTATTCATGATTGAAAATGAAGGGCATTTTCAAACTGATGACCCCCAATAATTAGTGGTGCCTATATCAACATTTTATTAATTTATTTATATACAGTTTGCAATACTTAAAAAATCACTGAATCTTAACCTATCTAATTACAATATAGAGTATTATAGACATTTAATATTCATATTTAGTAGTTTATAAATCGTCAATAAAAAAGAAGGAAACATTTTACAAAAAATTCAACCACCTGAAATTATACAATGTGTTCCACCATCATGTCGACAAACTTTGAGGTATGAAAATACAACTAAAGTTATCGAGAAAAAATGTGAAAAAAAGGGGTCAACCTGTTAATTAATTTTTTATTACATTTTCAATTTCTGTATCACGGCTCCATGGGTTCGTGCAGTTGTAGCACCATAGCTTGATTATTTATCGACCGATTCATGACAATTTGGACTCATTTTATAGGAGAATGACAGGGCATATCAACTAAAGCAAAAAAAGATAATACCTGACTAGTAATCATCTGTAACAAAGTCCAATAAAGACAATGTGCATACCAAATTCTTGATTATTTCAAAATTGGTCGTAATAAAAAAGCCTATTTCGTCGATGATTTTAGTGCTACATAAACAAATTGTGTGTCATTAGACAGGAAACATCCTGATAAACATTAAACTGTGTTTATAAATAGGCACTAATAGGGCTCTTTTCCCAATTATTTGCAAGTAACCAAAACAAGTGCATTACAAATTTTTTTTTATGTTTGGTGGATTTTTTTTGCCTTAGAAATTGTCAGATATTATTTTTTTGCTTGATATGCTCAGTCATTCCCCTATAAAATGGGTGAATTGCTCTATAAATAATCAAGATATGGCATTACAACTGCGTGAACACATGGCGCTGCAATACAGAAATCATAATACAAAAAGGCCTATTCTGTCTGCCTATTCTGAAAATTTTCGTGCTACATACACGGGTTGCGTGTGGTTAGACAGGAAACATTCTGCTAAACATTAAACTGTCTCAATAAATAGGCACTAATAAGGCTTTTTTTCAAATTATTTGCAAGTAACCAAAACAAGTGCATTACAAAATTTTTTTTTTCCATTTGATGAATTTTTTAGCCTTAGAAATTGTCAGATATTGTATTTTTTTGCCTTAGTTGATATACCCAGTCATTCCCCTATAAAATGAGTCCAAAAAGTTGTGAATCACTTGATAGATAATCAAGATATGGCGTTACAACTGTGTGAACACATGGTGCTGTGTTAAAGAAGTCATAATACAAAATGGCCTATTCTGTCCAAAATTTTAGTGCTACATACACAAATTGCATGTGGTAAGACAGGCCCTTTTTCAAATTATTTCAAATTATTTGTAAGTAACCCAAATAAGTGCATTACAAAAAAAATTTTTTCAGTATGGTGAATTTTTTTAGCCTTAGAAATATTCAGGTATTATCTTTTTTTGCTTTGGTTGATATGCTCAGTCATTCTCCTATAAAATGGGTTCAAAATGTCGTGAATTGGTCGATAAATAATCAACCTATGGCGCTACAACTGCGCGAACCCATGGAGTCGTGATACAGAAATTGAAAATGTAATAAATAATTAATTAAAAGGTTGACCCCTTTTTTTCTCATTTTTTCTCGATAACTTTAATTCTATTTTCATACCTCAAAGTTTGTCAACATGATGGTGGAACACATTGTAATGAGGTTAAAGTATATAACCGATAACAGTGGTTACAGCAAAGAAGAAATATTGTGCCGTTTCATAAAATTTACTAGATGCAGCAAACAAATTTCTATGTACAATCTTAGACCTCAAACTTCACAGACAGCCTTCAAGTTCTTTTTGGATACCTTTGGATTTTGGAAACAGTCCAACTGAGAAGAATTCATTTGCTAGTCTGGCAAACCTAGACAAAAATAAATTTTGTCCATAATTAGTGATCTTTGATCTTTGACCAGATATAGGGGTGAACCTTTTATATGATAAATATTTCAGATGGGATTTTTTCCATGGCTGATGACATTTGTTAACATTAAATTCCATTCTGTTGAGGTCACACCACTGTAATAAGCAATATACCTCAGATTGAAGTTTGTTACAGTCACTTTTATGTTGGATTTTCATATAAAACTTTAAATCATCACTGAATAATGAGAAAAATGCATGCATGCAATACATAAAAGCAAAATGCAATATCATTTACATCAATATTGAAAAGTAAGAGCCCTAGCCATGACACTTGAGGAACTCCTGACGGCACCTTAATTTCATTGGAGTGAAATTTCTGGACACATACAACTTGTGTTCGATCTGTATGATATGAAATTAACCATGTTAAAAGTTCTCCGTGAATTCCAATGACTTCTTATTTGTGGATTAATATTTTATGATTTACTCTATCCTAATCTTTTGTAAAATCTATGTAAATAGCATGTACATACCATCCCACTTCCAATGAAATTAAATAGAAAATCAGTAAATGTAAGCAAGTTCAAGTCTGTGGAGTGGTGGGGGAGGAAACCAAATTGTTGATCTATGAAACAACCTGATAAACTAGCAGACAAGTAATCACACACTAAGCTTTCAAATACTTTGGGAATACAGCTCAAGATACTAATGGGCCCATAATTGTTAGCCTGAGAATTAATGCATGTTTAAATATGGGGGTAATAAAGCTTACTTTCCAATAAGTTGGAAAAGTGCCAGATTTTAGGGAAAGATTTAAGAGATTATGGAGAAGTCTAGATAGTATGAAAGTATGAAGCAACAAGATTTAATAAAATATGGATGGAAATATCTAAACTTAATAGATTTTCTTAGATTGATGAGATTAGTATATTTAGCTGGGACAGATTGATATCTCTAAATCGTAAACATTCTTGTCATTGTCTCTATACATTTTTGAGAAGTAATCTGCAAATAAATTGACCCTATCCCTTCACACAGAATAACTCACATCAGAGATGGAATATGCTTACTTTCCTACATGCCATTAAAAAATTTCCAAAAATTCTTAACATTAGTTCTTATCGACAACTCAGTTAAAGTTATATAATTCTGGTAAGATTGTCGCCTTAAGAATTTACATTTAGTTCTCAAAATAGAAAAATTATTAGTCTGAATATAATCCAGTTTATTGTATTTTTTGTGTATATTCTTTTTTTTCTTTCTTGAGAGAACCAAATTTTTTAGCTGAAAACAAAACAAAAATATCAACTGCTATGTCAATGTCCAGTTAAATATTTATCTGCAAGATAACAGCAACTGTTAGATAAATTGTTTAAACAATTGAAGGCTAAACTTACGAAGTCACGTAAATCTTATCTGACAGTTGTATCCATAGCATCACTATCTGGCAGATACCTATCTGACACTTTAACTGGACATTGAGAAACCGGCCATAAGTAAACTATATCATAAAATCTATTGTCCTTATCATTAAGGAGATTTGTTAATGAACTACTTGTCCCATTCAAATGGATAAAAAAATTATTACTGCATTGGTGTCTACAGATTTAAAATCTCGATAAAAACCGTCACTCTTGAGATTAGAGTTGTTGTGATTACTTGATGCATATTGTATAGTAAAGGAGAGTGGTGGATGATAATGGTCAATTGGCAGTAAAAGGTTTTCAACCTCACTTAGCACAATGTCTCTATCTTCCGAAACCCCTAAGGCCCAGTTTCACAATCGGCAGTTAACTAGAGATTGAAAGAAAACTAGTGGTTAGCGAATAATTGCGTTTCATAATTGACGGTTTCCGTCAACGCTTTGGTTATCCAGTAGTTAAGTTAACCCAAGGATAAAGTATGGGTTATCTCTGACGTTTGTTGTGGTCAACAGATGACATGCTTGCTTTGGAGGTTATAAAACATGCATTTTGACATTGACGTCTAAGACGTCGATGAATTTTGATTACAGCTTAGATAAGAAAAAAAAGGGGATACCACACGCCCCTTTGATGCTATATGAATTAGCTGTGACCAAAAATGAATAGCCTTCAAAAGTTTTTTTAAGACCAATCTTTGTAAAATATTGTGGTGTGCATAATGATAGGGTGTGCACCTTACGGTTGTAAAAGCCACAGCAGCAGGAAGGAGCCAGGTATCAATTATCCACAGGTAAATTTATGTTCACATTTTTTGATGTATCCGAAATTTATGCAAATATCTCGATATCTAGTTCAGAGATATGTACGCATCCAAAATATAATTTGAAATATACCACTAACATGCGAATCATAATATTTTTGAGCATGTAGGGTGTATAAATTATATTTTTTGAGGCATTTTTTGGTTCAAATACAATCAGTTTTCCAGTGACGTATCTGTTATAGCTTATGTGATTAGAAATATACCACAAATTGGTTACCTGATTTGCAATATACAGGGTGGCCAATCGGGTGACGATAATAATTTTTTTTAGATAGCCAGTACCGAGACCTATCCAAAACATCCCCATGTACCTATACCGATTATTGATAGTTTTCGAGTTATGATTTTTTTTTTGATAACTTAGAGATTTTCCAGTTTTTCCAAGAAATTGTCAAAGACAAAAAAAAGAATGCTTTTTGGCTTTTATTTTTTTCTGCAACTATACTCAGTATTAAGTCTATTTTAACAACCAATAAAGAGAACCTGACATCCGAACAATAATTCAGGAGACTAAAACCTACAAAATAAAATTAAAAATACTTATGCCTGGTTCTGGAGCTCCAAACTTCATTGCCTTCAAAAAGCTCAGAGCAAGAGCGCGAAGGAAAATGTCTGCAGGAAGAAAGGCTTCATGGGAGAACTATGTATCTACGATAACAGCAGAAACAACTACGGCAGAGGTGTGGAAAAAGATCCGATCGGTAATTGGGAAAAACTTTCAACGCCCTTCCCCGTTTCTTATAGTCAACAACACAGAAGTGAGCGGTGTCCAGGAGGTCGCAAATGAATTAGCGTTACAGTTTAGTATGGTGAGTTCTGACATAAACTTGGACCCTGATTTCATCGAGCAAAGGAATAGGATAGAAGCAATTCCACTACAGATAGATGAAGCAAATTCAGAGGCATATAATCTGCCTTTCACTATCACAGAATTTGAATCCGTTTTGTCTGAAGCGAACAACTCTGCACCAGGACATGACTTAATAAATTATGAAATGATACGTCAAATTATCTTAAAAACTCTGCAAGACATTGCACTCTCGAAATAATAATGGAAAAATAGCACTTATGGGGGCATTTTGCGCCGTACGTGACTGTTATAAGGCTAAAAATGTGATAATTCACGAATTTCCAAAATGATTTACAAAACTATTATTTTACTTTATTATGACAAACTAAAGAAAAAAATCTCATAACAACTAATAAATACGATAATACCTGTGCTTTTTGCTATGTACTATTGAACTTCTGCTAAATTAAGTTGTATGGAAAGTTAACAATCTGACCTTTAATTCCATGGCGGAATTACCTGGAAAGCGTTATCGTAGCATAGGCCAACCCTTTTACTTCCCACACCGATAGGTGAGGGGAGGATTGTGATCGTGAAAATTTTCGATTTTGAGATAATAGGTTTTTTGGGCGTTTTATAATGTCTACACCTTTTCCAAATGTATTTCAGATAGTATCAATTGTATTTCAGAACACGTCAATTGTATTTCAGATTAGTCAAATGTATTTCAGAAAACATCATATGAAAATGTTATTTGTAAATCAGAAAGTATCACTTGTATTTCAGAAAGCATAATGATTGTGTATTATCTAGAAAAATTTATTAAACAAATAATAACATCTAACATAATTATTGAAAAGTTGAGTACATACGTAGATCATACATAATTTTTAAGCCCAAAAAGTATTTTGAGGTACTAACACTAACGCCCTACTTGCATATCTTGCAGTATTAAAGAAGCATCATGAAAAATTGTTGTATGTTGTACTGCCCTGGCACAGTCTCCTCCAACAATCGTTTCTTTTGCCGAATCTATGATTTCCTCCAGATAAAGCAGTCTTTGTTCCACAATGCCAATTCCTCTAACTTGTGGAACCCGAACATAAGTTTTAACATATGTCTTAATTTTCGACCATATATTTTCGATGGGGTTGAGCACTGGAGAATACGGTCCCAAACGCAATAAAGTAGCTTCTGGCAAGGTGCGTTATCACATACAATCACCAAATCACCTACTTCATTTCCCATATCCTGCCATCGTTGCAGTAAATTTGTTATCCAAATATTAGCAGAATCCGATGAAAAAGAGCCTCTGTGACGTTCCATTGTCACAACCCCTGCTGGAGATATTGCACCTATTAGGTGTACATTGGGACCCCTTGCAGCTGGTAAGTGTTGAACAGCTCGCACACCAACTCGGGAGCGACGTCGTGTTCGACGGCAAATTAATTGAAATTTGTTTGCCCAGTTCAATATATCTATTTAAGGCTGTAACATACTCCGCCCGCTTTCTCTTATTTTCTTCAGAATTCATCGAAATTGGTTGTTTATGAACTTGCTTTATTGAGAATAACCTACCTTCTAAATAATTTCCAATGGTAGATGTTGATACATTTTTACGAAAATTCGCAAGAACTTTCATTTTCACTTGCTTCAGTGTTAGACCACAATCATCTTCAATCGATTCAACAATGGTATTTATTTCGTCCTCAACAAGTGCTTTAGGTTTTATACTCCCTTTCTTCAACATTACGTCCCGCCCGGAACGGACCCAATGGAACGCAGTTTTATATTTAATTCCGAGTTGTAGCGCCCAGTCTTCCCCTCTATTAGCACACGCTACAATTCTTTCGCTGTCTTGATTTGAATATTTCTTATATTTTTGCCGTTCTACCGTTTCTCTCTCATTCACATCACTTCTGCTCGTGGGACACTTAATCTCGACCAAGTTATTTAAATATGCGACACATTTTGTATGAAATAGGTGCCTGCGTGGTAATAACCGAAGAACTACCTTTCTTAGCATGCACACTCTACAGATTCCACAATTATCAGATAAATTCATGATTTATTACAACAAAATCGTGACATTTGTACTGTTCAACTACTTGCGCTTGTTGATGTTGCTAGGGTTGCGTAAGAATTGTTTACTATGGTATACTGATAAAAGTTATTTTCTGAAATACAAATAATATTTTCTGAACTACATTTGACGCTCTCTGGAATACATTTTACTAATCTGAACTACATTTGACGCTTTCTGAAATACAGCTTACTAATCTGAACTACATTTGACGCTTTCTGAAATACATCTTGCTAATCTGAACTACATTTAACGGTTTCTGAAATTAATCTGTTACTTTCTGAACTACAATTGGAAAAGGTGTAGATAACGAAAATCCGCGTCACTCTTTTCCGTCGTTCTGTATGTCGGTCTGTCTGTCTGTACGCGTTTTTCTAGCCTCGTAATCTCAGTAACCGCTGCATGGACTGTGATGAAATTTGGGCAGCAATATGCTGTGGGGTCTTAGTAGGTAATACTGTTATAATTTTGGAAATCGGTACATGAGCGGAGGAGTATTTAAAACAAAAATTTCCATGCCACTATGCTTGGTAAGTGCGCAACTACTTGGACAGAACCTTCCCAAACCGGTGGATTGGTCGTGCTGGGCCGATCAGTTGGCCCCCTCGTAGTCCAGATTTAAACCTCATTGATTTCTTCATCTGGGGCTATTACAAGGAAATCGTCTACGCTCGTGACAATAACACCGTGGAAGAGCTCAGACAAAAATTAGACGAATGTAAAACGACAATTAATGAAAACACAACTGCGTTTCGCTGGCTTAGAGATAATTTCATGAGACGATGTCGTTTATGCATTGAAGTAAACGGAGGTCATTTTGAAAACCTCTTGTCATAAACTATCAACGAACTCATAGTCAGAAAGTCAGATGATTGTTTTATTATTCCTTTCCTTTGTTTACTTTGCATACAACTTGATTTACCTCATTAGTACATAGCAAAAACACGTCAAAAATTACAATTTGGGTATTAGTTTTTTCTTATTAAAAGTCATTAAAACATCAATGACTATCGTGTTTATTAGCTTTTATGAGATTTTTCTTCAATTTGTCATAATAAATTAAAATAATAGTTTTTTAAATCATTTTGGAAATTCGTGAGTTATCACCTTTTTACCTTCAACAGTCACGTACGGCGCAAAATGCCCCCATAAGTGCTATTTTTCATTATTATTCAGAAAGTGTAATGTCTTGCAAAGTTTTTAAGATTAGTTTGAAGCTCCAGAACCAGGCATAAGTATTTTTAATTTTATTTTGAAGGTTTTGGTCTCCTGACTAAAAACAGAGATTTCACACTTTGGACCCAAAATGTACTTAATTATTGTTCGGATGTACAGGTTCTCTTTATTGGTTATTAAAATAGGCTTGATACTGAGTAAAATTGCAAAAAAAAATAAAAGCCAAAAAGCATTCTTGTTTTTATTTTTGACGATTTCTTGGAAAAACTGGAAAATATCTAATCGAAAACTATCAATAATCGGTACACATACATGGGGGTGTTTTGGATAGGTCTCGGTATGGGCTATCTAAAAAAAAAATATTATCGTCACCCGATTGGCCACCCTGTATATGCTTAAGCAACATAATGTCAATAAATATAAATAAGATTATAGGTATTGTGTGTTCTTCAATAAGAGCCACTGAGACTAGCGCTTTGGTACTTTTTGGTAACAGAAATGTCAGTCGCGCGTTCCGTCCTTTCTCTTTCCTTGTCTAAGGATTACAGTCTGTTGTAACACAACATAAGTGAAACATATGAATACAAAGGTTAGGTTAAGTGACTACCAGGGGTTACCAATGATTGTGATACTGGGCCTAAGGTCTGAGGCCCAGTTTCATAATCGGCGGTTAACTAGAGGTTAACAGAAAACTAGTGGTTAGCGAACACTGCGTTTCATAACTGGCGGTTTAAGTCAAAAGCTCTGGTTATCCAGTAGTTAAGTTAACCCAAAGATAAAGTATGGGTTATCTGATATCTCTGACCTTTGTTGTGGTCAACCGATGACACATAAGCTTGTTGGAGGTTATAAAAACCTGCATTTTGACATTGACGTCTAAGACGTCGATGGATTTTGATTATAGTCTGTTGTCACAAATGTCAAAAATATGAATACAAAGATTAATAGCGTTTGTCACTGGTTGCATTCGGGCTGCACTGGATTTCTGTTTTGCATTTCACTGGCACTTCCAGTGCAATTTTTTTTGAGTGCACTCATTTCAATGGCATTTATGCACTCGGAGCGGTCGAACTGAGTGCAATAATTTCACACCGATTTCAAAGTGAGTGTCGTGGAAGTGAACCAAGAAATGACAATAGGTTTGAGCGGGAAACTTCAAATCACAGAATTGTGTTTCACCTGTTTAAACTTTCGATCTTTGAATTCGGTAATACCTAGTTGATTTTCACTATTTTTAGTCAGAATGAGTGAACGAAAAAATCAAACCTTTAATTTCCTTGTTTGAATTTGCAAAATCCAGCTCATCTTCTGAGGATGAACAAATATGTGTTTAGGAAGAAATTCTGGAGAAAAGTTTCCCAGAATTAGCAATTACATATTTATTATTTATTTTATTTAGCGTATGGCTACAATTACATAGAAACTATTGAACAGTTTTCAGACAAACGAGTAAGTAGTATATACATACAAAAGTTATTTGGTTACTTAAGGCGCATATACTAAAAAACTTCTGAAATATACAGAGTGTTGCGGGAAAGTAGGATAGTGACCAACTTAATTTTTTTATATGGAACTAACCTTTTTTTAAATCCTTTTAGTTTCCATCATTGATCTCTATTTAACACTAACATTTTTTTGGGATATGTTGCGACGTTGCCAAGTTAATAATTTATTTTCTATTAATTTCCGGATTTGCAAGGTCGCAAGTAATACGTCCAAATTGATATATTCCTTTAACTTTTCTTAATAATATTATACAGCGAGTTACTTGAATATTAAGTGGATATTAGTTTTGATGTTACCAGCAATTTGTATCTTCAGGGTGTTTTTGGAAGAATTTTAAATTACAGCAACTTGAAAGTCATTTTACTTTGTTTTTTTTAATGTAACACCCTGTATTTTTTATTTTAAATCAAAATATCTACTAATACCCTATCTCGCCCTGTAATATTTTTTTTCACGTTTGCGACGTTGCCAAGTTATAAATTATTTTTCCAATTTTTTAAACAAATAACCCGATTTTAATTTATTTTAAATAGAATCCTCTATTTATTTTTATTACAATGAATTGCGCATGTCGAACTTAGTAAGATTCCAAAATTTCAAAATTTTTTTTCTATTAATTACTGAGATACGGCAACACCGCTTTTTCAGTAAACGGTACCGGAACGCTTAAATATTTCCAAAACCGCCACAGTTGGAGAGGTGAAATTCAATATTTGGGAGTTTTTGAACATACAGAATTCAAAAACGCTAACAGCAGTGTTGTCAGATTTACCACTTTTACGTTAGACTTCATAAATAGGGCATTCCATTCAAAATTATGACGTAAAATTGGTAAATCTGACAACACTGCTGTTAGCGTTTTTGAATTCTGTATGTTCAAAAACCCCCAAGTATTGAATTTCACCTCTCCAGCTGTGGCGGTTTTGAAAATATTCAAGCGTTCCGGTACCGTTTACTGAAAAAGCGGTGTTGCCGTATCTCAGTAATTATTAGTAACAAAATTTTGAAATTTTGAGATCTTACTAACTTCGACATGTGCAATTCATTGCAATAAAAATAAGTAGAGGATTCTATTTAAAATAAATTAAAATCGGTGATATTTGTTTAAAAATTTGGAAAAATAATTTATAACTTGGCAACGCCGCAAACGCGAAAAAAAAATTACAAAGTGAGATAGGGTATTTTTAGATATTTCGATTTAAAATAAGACATACATGGTGTTACATTTAAAAAACAAAGCAAAATGACCTTGAAATTGCCGTCATTTAAAATTCTGCCAAAAATACCCTGTAGATACCAATTGCTGGTAACATCCTAAATAATATCCACTTAATATTTATGTAACCTGCTGTATAATATTATTGAGAAAAGTTGAAGGAATATATCAATTTGGACGTATTACTTGCGACCTTGCAAATCCGGAAATTAATAGAAAATAAATTATAACTTGGCAACGTCGCAACCGATTCGAAAAATGTTCTAGGATTGAATAGAGATCAATGATAGAAACTAGAACAATTTAAGAAAAAGTTATGGTTCCATATAAAAAAATCAAGTTGATCACTATCCTACTTTCCCGCAACACCCTGTATATTTCAAAATATTTTTAGAATATGCGTCTTAAGTGACCAAATAACTTTTGTATTTGGCATTTTCTTCTAGCAGGTTTACCTTGCGAGATATCGAAGAATTACACACTAACTGGACACCCTGTATATGCAGACTCTTGTCAAAACAAGTTATTGTTTTTTGATGTGTATTCCACTGGAAGAACCTAGTGCAAAAGTGTTACCCTAGGTGAACTTTTTCATAGTGTTTTCCACTGAGCAGCACTCACTGCGCTCTTGATAAGTGCAAATTTATCATCTGCTCTGACAAAGTGCATATCGGTGCGGATCAGTGCAATTCCCGAGTGGAACGTGTCCAAGCAGAATAGTGCATTTATAATGACAGCAGACTTTTGTTTTTTCTAAGGTTAATAGAGCTGTTTATTTCCGGTGTCCATTAACTTTAATCTTTTTGTCATAAAGTGACGAATTTTAAGTTAGAAAGGTATAAAATGTCTGAGGATTATGATGGCAAATGTGGTCTTTCGGGGGAAGAATTGAGAGTCCCTGAATTCTTGTATTAACATGTAGCATGTAGTCCTTTCTACACGAAAATTACTTTTAAACTAAAAATGATTTTATTAAATTTAAATTTTTTTATTAGAAAAAAAATGTACACCTCTTTATCGCTCAATTTGTGTACTACAGTTTCCACAAATTTTAGAACTTTCTGTATTTTTCGCTTTTCCTTCAATAACAATTGCAATTTCTTCTTCATCATCACTACTCTCATCGCTTTCTAGCAATTCATTTAAAATCAGAAAATCTGACATTTTTGAAGCCATATTCGCCATATTTGCACTGGCACTACAGCACGAGATCCAGAGGCTCGTGCGAAAAAATTGCCCTGAGTGCGCACTACACTCAGAGAATGCGGGTAGTGGAACATACAAAAAATCAAGCAGTGCAATAGAACTTTACCAGTGGAACACAACTATTGCACTCAGTTCAACGCAGTGCGGGTGAGTGCAGCCCAGTGGAAAACACTATCAGTATTCTGCACTCGCACGGAGTGCACTAAAATGTGCCCAGTGAAAAACGCTGTAAGTTTATTTGTCAATGGGTTAGGTTATATTCACAGAACACAATTATCGCGGTGCTCTGAGACCCATCCGTGATGCCAACCTGAAGATAAATAAGCAGAGCGATCCGATAACTACTGGTTAACTTCCATCTGTCGGTTAAGTGACTACCAGGGGTTACCAATAATTGTGAAACTGGACCTAGTCCAATAAGCCATTGTTAATATTCCTGACTGTATTCACTTGGAAGAGGTTTTGGTAGAAATATATTTGAGAAATTACTAAAATAGACTCGAATTCATTTTTAAGAGCATCCTCCAAGGGGAGCTCCAATGGAAACTAGTTCTTCTTTGGTCCACACACTGCTGGGTAGATTGAAGTCACCCAAGACAGACAAATTATAGTCAGGATATTCTTCTGATATTTTCTCTAGGTTTTCTCCAAATTTTGCATATTTTTCAAGGGAACATGTTCGTGTAAGGTAAGCTGTAGCTAATATTAATTTGTTTTTATTAAATTTAATTCCAACAAAAGCTGTTCATTGCCTTTGGTCGCTGGTAAAATTTGGCTAATAACAGTTTTACAGACAGCTACTAGAACATCGCCACCTCTTGAGAATCCACTAGTATTTATGCATCTATCCTTACAGTATTATATTACAGACAGACATATTTAGCTCTGCACTCTTTATGCCACTCGTCAGCCAGGTTGCATTGAAGACTATTGAGAATATGATACATTCTCAAAAAGAAGCTGAAGTTATGTGCACAGACGTTCTGAAAGTATATTGACATGGAGGTTGTTAACTTTTGATGGATAGTTTGGGCATGCCATTTATATACTTTAAAATGAGGTCAAGTTCTCTATTAATATTTAATTAAGATGTCTCTCCATCGACTCATTTTTTAGAGCATTGTTCAGATCCCTGTTTGGTTGTTAGGTCAACCTTAAACAGAAATTCAAATTTCGATCCAATCTTGTTTTGCTCCGTAACACCCTGAGAACCATTTGTTCTGATTCAAAAGGCAATCTCCAAGACTGATGGATTTCGTTTACCAAGTCACATTGCACTGACTGCGGTTACAGGTGAACCTATAAGATCCGAAAATAAGTTCATTGCTTTACAATAGACAAATCATCGTTTTTAGCATCCATTGGAAAGTTAAACAACATCAAATTGCTTGACTTTTTCTGCCTCTCTGACATCTCATGGAGGACCATGCCATCGTCAAATGCTGTGCCTAGCTGCCCGTGTTGATTGGTGATAGTTTCTTTAACGATGCGAAGGTCCTTTTTAATAATGTCTTCAAGTATGGTTTGAAAACTAGGATTTAAGCTCTTAACTTCATCGTTTACCGCACGGATCTGTACTTCAAGTTCGTCAATTTTCAGAATGCTGGTGATCTTCACTTGGCTTAGTGTTTTTTCTAGGGCTGAGACGCGATTTTGTAGGTCAAGCGTGTTTCTCATCCCAGGTATACAATCGTTGCATAAATAAGGAATGTTTCGAGTAGACAACACTAAACACCTGATTTCTTTATAACTAAATCCACCACAACCTTTGCATAACACCTTTCTGCAAGTCACACGAGAAGCCAAGTACCTCTTGTGGGTTCTTTGGTTCCTTGGTTCCTTAAAAATGCAGTTTGTAGAACACTTGAAGCATGCGGCTGGCATTTTGCTACCTATTTTTAAACCACATTTACTTTCACTACAACTATTAAGATTGCTACCTATCCTAGTTTCACAGGAGTTTACCAGTGGGGACACCCAATCTCTCAGTTAAATGTTAATATCTTCTGGTGAAATACTGAATTTACGAAAGAAGGCTGGAATAATAAAAAACATTAAAGTTAGACTATTTTCCAGCAACATATTGTCAAAAGAAAACAAAGACAATCTGCATAAACGCCATAAACCAGGCACTAAATGCTTGCTCACACAAAATAAGTCGAAGACATTTATTCATTATGCTTACCATGTTTCCTGGTTAGGCAAAATGTCCTGGTCAGGCAAAATGAAAAGGTGGTAACCCATTTTTGTTTTGTGTTGAAGCTATTGAAGGAGTAGTTAAAACCTGTTTCAAATTATACTGAACCATTACTTAAAAAATGTTTTCTCTCATGCTATTTACCTACAGCGTTATTGGATTACTCATTTCATGGCTGCTAGTAGTAGTAATGGTGAGGCCAAGTTATATAATGTAACCCCTCCTAATGAAGCTGTATCGACGCCGATGTCTAGGTTGGTGGATTGGTATCAACTTATGAAGTTGTGAATTTATAAGATGCGTATGTCTCCTCTATTTGAGCAAGGTGAAATAAAAAAATCTGAGTCTGTGAATATGACATGTGTATTGTTACAATACGAGTTTTAGTCATGTATTCAGTGTATTGTGGAGCTGTACCATTTAAATGTATATCTGGGTGTAACGTTCTACATTTTTTCACAATAAACTACTACTATAATTACTACTACTACCCTATACTCACTCGAAAGGTTTGATGTCCTTAACAAAGTAAGTTCAACACGCAATTGGTTGGTCCGGATGCTACGTTTTTTGCAACATTTTGTCTGCACAGCTCAACACTTTGCAGACAAATCTTAGCATATGGATAGGAAAACAGCATATTTTTTGACTGCGCGAAGACGGCAGTGATACCTGAGCTAGCACGGCTTTGTTATCCATGAATTGCATGAACAAATCGGTACATGTAGGCGCTGACTCCGTCATTCGATATATTTTGTTCACTAATTTAACGAGAACGACAAACCTTCGACAATTTCCAAGGAGATTTTTGCTGAGTTTATCGCGTTATATGAAACAGGTTGACCACCCGTCAGAACGATTATTTTGAGCCTGACACCTGTTTGGTCATGTAAGAATCTTCAGGGGAAGATCTAGACTAAATTTTATCTCCTAATCATTAAGTATATACCCGGCACGTGCAGCTAACCATGGCCTGCTCGACCTATGAGTGTCTTACGGCAGCCTTCTACCAAAGCAGCCTTTCAAAGCGTAGAATGCAACAAAATATGCCTTTCAAAGATGTAACTTTGAGGGTAACGGAAACGCGTTCCTTTCTATGTGAAATACTGTTGAAAGCAACAAAATTTTCTCGTTGAACGCATATAAATCCATTTCCACAGATTCCACAATATTTAGTAGTCAGTCGACAACGCTATGTCACTACAAACGATAGGTGCAGAAGCGTATTTAATTTTAGTTAAGAATTGCAAATAAAGAAGGCATCTGTGGTGAACCAGATAACTTTATATTAGAAATTATATGGAACTTCTGTTCATTCTGCTTTTCTTTGAGAAACTATTAGCGAACGACGAAGTACTTTTCAAAAAAAAATCGCAGATGAGCCGTCATAACTTCAGTTAACTGTTAGAAAGTTTCTCCTATAATCTCCAAATGTGATACCAACTATCGAGAGGCTATACCAGCTAAAGTTAGACTTCTGGTAACGTTACGCTTCCCGACCAGTGAGGATACTTACGAATCTCTTTAAATTTTTGTTCAAAAATTTGCTCCGTGCACTATTTGACTCATAGTTACTTTTCATTGGATATCCTGTACTTGAAAATGTGCACTCACTTCGTCGTCTGGTACTGGAACGTCATTAACTTCTTCGTGCTTCCACATCCAACCGAAACAATAATAAATCATATGCAGTTATTTTTTCCCTCCCGAGGAATCCGATTTTTTTCGGTCACTTATTTATGTTCACAGCGAAAAGAGGTTTGCAAGTTTTTAATCTTTTTTGTTGGCGACATCATAGTCAAAATTTGGTGCCAGCTTTTGGTGTGCATCCAGTTTGGCCTTATAGTTTCATATTTGGGTGTGTCACATGTCACATGCTACATGTTGCTTTGGTGTGAAGGATTTTTCTTTTTTCAAACGCAATCGATTTGCAAAATGGCCTTTAGCCTTTTTTATCATAGCTACTTTTTTGTTAGTTTTAACCCTTAACTACTAACCTGGCATTTCTGTTACATTATCATAATGTGCCGCCTGCGAGACGTCATTGGTATTTTCGGATATTTTTAAGAAAAACTTCTTTTTAAAAATATTGTTATCAAATAGGTACATATAACAAAATCAATTTTAAAGACAAGGTTAAAATGTTTTTTGACTTATACAAATTAATTTTAATTCATATATTAACACAAAAAATGCAAATACCTGTATAAAAAAGTTCACTGCATTTTTCCTGTACATTTTTTACATTTTTTTGTGCAGTCTAAATCAACAGGTTGTTGGCACATGTAACACCAAAATCCAGTTCCTGTTTTCTTCATTGGGGGCATATGAAGGAATGATAGCGTTGCTAATAATTCGGTTTTTATTTGAGGAGATACGTAGACACTTGTTCGTATATTCTCGTAGTTTCCAAGGTAGACACACATTCTGCGATCTTTTTTGTATTTTGTGTCACATTCTATCACAAAATTTAGATCTACAACCGTTTCATCATCACTGCCAACTTCTTTGTTCCATTTTAAAAGCGGTTCCTCAAAATTACTATCTCCAAAACAAAGCATCTTTGAAATACTGGGACGAATGTCCACGTTTATATATTTTTTAAAAGGTTACATCACCACTGTCTCCGAGATGCCGTCGGCACTTCGGGAAATAACTTTCCTATAAAAAGCCTAAAATGTTATTGCTCGCACATCTGACTTGCTACTAAATCAACTGAAGGTAGATATAGGCGTAAAGCCGAAATCAGACGGGAACAGCTAGTAATGTGCCGATGTTAATTTTTTACCGCCTCACAGACGGCACGTTAGTAGTTAAGGGTTAAGCTTTCCCAGGTACTCAGCTTTTTACACTATACTACTCTATAAATTAATTTTTAAATTTTTAAATTACGTAGCTGTACTTTGGGTTGTCCAGTAGTTTTTAAAAAGTTTCATATCAGGCAACCAGACTGAATGAATGAGAATTCATTCCTAATGTATTCAAAAGACCCATGGCGTATTCTGAATTGAAGGTACTTATTAATATGATTTAAAAGCTAAAGAATCGCGGACTGTTTTCTTAAAACTTAATTTACTAGCCAACTTCTCGACGTCATCGATCGGGGCAACTTTTCTCAATATCTCCTTTCATGGCGTAATAGAAAGTTGATAAGCCGATATGTTCAAAAAATTAGTTTTACACATGACAGACGATTCGAGGGTCTGTTGGTAACTAAACTGCTCAACTTAATTGAAGGAACGCTTTTTTGGATGTTTTTTCTCCACCTGTATGTTCTCGAAAGCTTGTGTTATTATGCACTATGAATTTCGACTCTGCCTGAGCTCCAGCAAAAAAGTTACAGTATTGTAAACTTCGTGCTGGAAGTTTTAGCGCATTGCTAAAATGGCCCCCTCAATGTTTAACACTCGCGAGGTTTGTCAAGTGGCTATCATCAGTCAAAATAAAGGTGAAAGCACTAGAGCGACATATGTTGCGTGGTAGTATGACGTCACGGAGGTGTTGTAAACCTCAGTTCTTTTAAAAAATGGAGCATAAAAAATTAATAATACCAACCTTCCAACTTCTAGTAAGGCTGACTTTGTGTTGTAACTTTAGAGACGTTCAACGCTCACGCCATTAGAGCGTCAATTCGGCGCTCGGCGTGTTGTAAAAGTGACGTCACAGCAGTCAATTTAAAGCCCAAATTGAAATTACAGCTTTCCAATCCATTATGATCGCCATTCGAGCACGGTGATCAGCAGTGGCTGTGAATTATTTGTATTTTTCGTTTTTTGTTTTTTTTTTTGTATTTATTGACCATCTTATACAAATAAGTGTTTTGATTGCTTGTTAGCTAAAAACTTTATATTTTTTATAAATAACATGTTTTTAATAATTAACTGTTACAAACAACATAATTTAATTAGAAAGCTTCAAGTTTTCAACAAATTCATTATTTTTTCAGAACCTATTCACAATATTCAGGAGGGACCCCAACAGAACAATGCTGAGCACCATTTGAACTTTGCTCAGAAGATGCTAGAGAGTTTTATGAACTATGTACTTAGTTACACTGTAACACAGGCTCATATGGTTCCTGATCCTACTGCTACATATGTGCCTCTATCAACTGTTCAGAATTGGTATACCAACTTTGAAAGGAGGCTACAACAAAACCCAAATTTTTGGAAGTGAGGCGTGGTTTTAGTTGAATAGATAAACAGTTATTGATACACCGACTTTGAGTCCAAATAATTGTACATTGTTTGAATGATCTGAAGTATGTATCTTATAACCATTTTACATCGCCATAAGTCCATGAATTTCCTCAAGGTATTGCTTCGTCAAAGCTAGACGTTTAAATTCTTAGGCACTAACGTTAAAACATGTATCATGCAAGTACCTAACCTAACATTTATGTATATATTGCCTAACGCGTCTAAGACCGCGGTTTGATTGGTCAATCGCGCATGAGCGAGCTAATTTAGAACACATACATTCATATTCGATGATCGTGCGTTATTGTTCGCACGTCATTAAGTGCTTATTTTCAAATAATAAAAACTACAACATCCGAGTCACAGCTGCATGTTTCACTTAACATGTTTTTATCAGTCTACTCATACAAACAGTACAACAATGTTTTGCTATTGTAACAACAATATTTGAGGTTATTTGGTCGATCGCAATCGATATAGAGAAATTCCACGACCATAACCTCAAACGTCTTGATCAGCTGATCTTGGGCAAACAAAGCTTGTTTGCCGTATACCGTCATGTAAAATTGAGGACTTTTATTTGTTCTTTTTTTACAGTTTTTTGACAATTTTACCATAATTGTTGCTGTGTTGTGTTTTTCAAGGAACCTTTTTTGGCAGGTAAGCACCTATGTCAATTAAAATGATGTAATTTATGAGATAATGCATGCTGAAAACTTGAATGCATATTGAAAACAACAAAGTTATTCGCAAATTACAGTTATCTCATTCATTAGGGCGACAGGTGTTATAGTCATACTGCATCTTTCTCACTCAATCTTTACCAGATCAAGAAAATAAATCGAGCTGGGTCAGTTTTATTTTGTATTTAACAAGGTGCATAATAGGTATATGGATAGCTGTCACAGTAGTAATCATTATTGAAAATATTAGAATGAAATTCTTACTTGCACTATGTTTAATGAATTTTCATAACTCGTCAGTTAGCTTTCTTCTATTTTTCATTTTTGTTGTTAAAAATATGATTTATTTCAGGATGTCAGATAGAAGTGAATAACTACTTTAAGGAACTGGGCAAAACCTGAAGCATCTTTATGTTTATAGGCACAAACTCAATAGTATCAATAATATTGGCCCATACTGTGTGACTGAGGACTGCAGCAGCACATCACTGAATGGTGTTTCACTCATCGCCCTTCGATACACTGAATTATATACTGTTCGGAACAAGCCCTAATACATCGAAGGAAAATTTATATAATAAATACATAGGAAAATATAACTAATAGTTTTTTATTCAAGTAATAATCCTTTAGCTTCTGGTGTGTGCAACTTTACAATCACCCAATGAGTATTTTTTAGATAATCACCCTGTTTGATAAGATACAAATTAATCACACTATGTTAAGCAGTGTGTCATTTAAAATACATATTTTCACCTCGCTGTAGCTAGACACCACTTCATGTCACATATAATTTGGAAAAAAAGTATGAATGCGGGTGTAAGCTAATGATATGAAATATTTTCAATTTGATTGTGTGAGAAGCATACCCTATAATAATAAATAATTCATTTTTCTCCACCTTTTATTAAAAAATATATAGATAGATAACATGAGCATTTATTGATGCTGTTAGTATGCACAGTATGTGGTATGTGGAATATACCAGGATCTACTTTCTAGAAAGTCATCACACTCTTCGCCTCCTGGTATCGGTCTGCCTCTTCTGTCTCGAATACTTGGGAAGCTGAAGAATTCTTTCCACACCTTTAATGACAAAAAGGAAGCATTTTGAAATAGTGAACAAATTATTTTAATAGAGAAGTGAATAGTCATAATATAATGTGCCTATTTTTTTTGGTGCATATTTACATGTATCTCTTGTTCCAGAAACAACTTTCAGGTTATGTCAAAAGGTTAATGTTTTAGTTGATCCATTCCTTGAACTTGACTATATGTACATATAAAAATAGCAATTATTACCTACAAATGGAGGTTTTTTGCTACTTTAACATAATCCATCAAAAGTTGGCCACTGCAATGAACTACTTCACTACTTCTACTGCACAAATAAAATTTCAAGTAAAGAAATGCATTACTTTCGAGTATCAAGTGGCAAAGATGCAGTATGACTATAACAACTGTCGCCCTAGTGAATGTGATAACTGTAATTTGCGAATAAACGTTTTTTTTTCTTTGCTGTTTTCAATATGCATTCAAGTTTTTATCATTCATTATCTCATAAATTACATCATTTTAATTGACATATGTGCTAACCTGATAAAAAGGGTTCCTTCAAAAACACAACACAACAACAATTGTGATAAAAATGTCAAAAAACTTGTAAAAAAGCACAAATAAAAGTCCTCAATTTCACATGGCGGTATACGGTAAACAAGCCATGTTTGCCCAATATCAGCTAATCATGACAGCACGCCGCGTCATCATGGAAGTGCTCTATAACTTGACCAGTCTGAGCATCCAAAAAAAAGTTACCTCATGCAACTTTTGTTCTTTTGTGCTTGATCGTGGTCGTTTGCTCAGTGACTGCGGCCTAAATCGTAAATGGGGTTTGTAAAGTTGAAAGTCGGTGTTCATTTTTCTGAAAAAATTTGCAAAAATAAACTTTTTGTCAAAAAATATCGCAATAAATAAATATTGGTACACTTGGCAGTGCCACAAAATATTAGTATCATTTAGACCTTGATGAAATCCATGGCTTGAATCCATGAATAAATTCGTGAAATGAATATAGACATTGTTTTTATATAAATCGACGGTGTACTGAATTTATTTTACAGAAGTGAGGTTAAATTGTCAATAATTCATAATTATTATCTAAGTCGTACTATTACTTGATTCGGTCATAGATAAAGTATAGTGTTCAATTTACGGTAATGGTAATAACTCACTTGTCGATTTGAACTTTAACGCGCGAGTTATTACCGGCATTACCACATATTTGAACAATATACTATTACCCGATACTTTGTACTGGCTTGACGTCTATTTGATAAATATCAGTTGATTGAAAAGTGCATCTCAAACTTAATTTTGAAGTGCATCCCAAACTTAATTGTTAATAGTGTTCTGGGTTGGCAATCCTGTAAGTCAGGACCGTCTTAGTAATATTTTTACTGAATATCTCATTGCCAAAAAAATAATGACGATTATTTGTAAACTTATTTACCTCAAGTGTCAATTACTCGTTATTAGCAGTACTTGCACAGAGTACAGCCCTGTTTTCCTTCAAAGCTTAAAAATGGTTTATGTCAAATCCCATTTGCTTCACAATCCCCCGCCTCCAACCACCCCAATTTCACCCCCACCCAAAAAAAAGTAGAAAATGATCAGAAACCCCTAAAACGCCTAAAAACGAAGTTTGATGAATATTTGAAATTTTTCGTTTTTTGCTAATTACTCCGCCGCCCATGCACCGATTTTCAAAATTGTAGCAACATTACCTACTACCATTCCACACCATATCGCTACCCAAATTTCATCAAAATCCATGCAGCGGTTACTGACATTAGGAGGCTAGAAAAACGCCAACAGACAGACCGACGGAAATGAGTGACGTGGATTTTCGTTATGTAGGCATCATAAAACGCCCAAAAAGTATATTATCTCAAAATCGAAAATTTTCGCGATCACAATACTCCCCTCACCCCTAAAAGGAGTGACGTAGCATGCGGGAAAAGGCAAAGGGAAGAACTGCCTTGACTTAGCGCGAATGAAGTAATAACAAATTTTATAATAAAAACAAATTTAACGCTTCGACTGAAAGCGGAAATAGTAAAAAATATAAGAAACAAGGAAAATAAACGACATGGCTACAACCACTGATTAACGTATTTCTAAATACGTTAAACAATGCTACAACATAGGGTAAGTATATGGAAAACCGACCAGGAAGATAAAGCCGATCACGATATTTCGGTTTCAAAATACGCGCCAACCAAGGTTTAATATACTGCCAAAAACGGTTACTCGTTACCCATGACGCAATAGGTGGTAGATTGTGCGTGTTGCAAAACTAGTAAATCAAATACGTTTTTCCAACGAATTGATGTAATATTTTGTCGACGTCTCTCAGGTGAGTATATTGTTATCATGATATAGTTTGAAACAGCGCCCAACCCCAGCAGGTTTCTGCCGCTCTCGCGAGCGGGACTCTTGGCTTTCGCCCGTCGCAGTGTGAACACCGCCGAGCTCGTTCCACATTATAGTCTATCCTCTATTACTTTCCAGCCGATGGAGTCCACGTTGAGAACAAGTCGAACCCGCTTTGGTTCCTTATTACTCTCCAGGATCTTCCACGAGCCAGGATGAACTCCTGCCCAGCGAAGGCCTGCGTCTCCATAAGTTGTGCCCCTGGGTAGTCCTCTGGAACGAAGACCACTCGGGGCCCAGACTGAGTAGCACGCGCATAGCTTGTATGCGCGAGTGTCGCGGTGCGGGTCCTCTTTTTCAAAGAGGCCCCATCCGACGTGACACGGGCAGATCTCTGTTGTTTCCCGGTATTACCGGTCCCCTGCAGAGTGACCGGCGCCTCGCCAGATAGCGCCCTGAGGAACCTGTCGGCAGTGGAACCCAAGTTGTCAGAGTGTTCCGGCCTCCTGAGCTTTCCGCCATCCCATCCTTCGCTTTATTCTGGCCCGCTTCTTTTCTGCGCCACTGCGCGACTTTTTTTAGGGAGCCCACCTCTTTAGCGAGCTCCCTAGCTACCCTCTCTGTCAGGGTTCTACCGGGGTCGTCTGAAGAGGATCATCGGGTGCCCATGGTGGGGAGCCCCCAGATTTGTTGAATTTGTTCTTGTCCATACAAATCCCACGAGTAAATATTTAGTCCATACCTGCAGCTGCGAAAGTGCGAAACTCGTGGCTCGGGACAAAAAAGCCGCTGCCTTCCAGAGTCTGCTTCTACCTTCCACTTCCACACGGCAGCGACACACGGTACCCCCGACGCGACAGAGTGAGAGCGCGCGGTGCTCCCTAGCGGCCATACCGTTTAAATTAGACGAAGATGTTTTAAATAAAAAACGTTTCTTTTCAAATGCTCTACATTTAGAAGATAATTTCAAAGATGGCGGACTTCCGGATATACCGGAAGTAGGCATCAACTTCCTTATTTTAAATGGAACACCCTGTATATTATTACGGTTTTGAATTCAGCATCGATTTTTAGGTCCAGTTTGTTAACCATTGTTTATGTCTACGAAGCCTATTTTCGGAGTTATTCAGCAATTTTTACAAAATTTGACACAAGAAACGTTAATATCTCGGAAACTAAAAGCGATAGAAAGATGCGGTTTTCGGTTTTGAAACAAGCAAGGAACGTACTTGTGTCTCCGTAAGATCGTTGCTTCGAAAGAATATTAAATCAATAGACTAGCAAATTTCAAATTTGAAACGTTAAAAATTTTTTTTTTCAAATGGGATGGTATGATAAGTTTCACATCGATGGATGCGAAATTAAATTCTCTTTCACTTTTGTCTAGGCACATGTGGTTCTATCTTTGATGGTTTTTAAGATATTTACGGTTTTGTAATTATTGCGTAGGAATTGGAAAAATCCTAGGTGGCGTGGCTCGCAGACGAAACAATTGGCAGGAAACCTTTCATCCAAAGTGTTTCGACCTCTAATACTAAAATGTCCTTTCGCTCTATCTAACTGACAACTGTAACCATATTATTCTTAAAAACCCCAGTGAATTTTTCAACAGGTTTTCAAATTTTCATTTAATAAAATTTTGGAAAACATTAGTTTATTATGCGGTTTCCAATAATACCACCCTAAATGCTTAAAGGGGTGATACACGTACGAACTTTAAGTATGCGGTTTTTAAGTTCGCGAACTTACTCGGCTCGACGTCGGTGACACACGTGAAACCGAAATCACTCATTTTGATAATTTTCCTAAATAAACAAAACTTTTAACAAACGCCAAACACAACAAGCGTTGCGCATCGATGGCCTGCCGAGACAAAGTGATTTCTCGCGGCTCGCAGTACGAGCCGAGACAAGCTACGAGCATTAACAAACGCCAAACACAACAAGCGTTGCGCATCGATGGCCTGCCGAGACAAAGTGATTTCTCGCGGCTCGCAGTACGAGCCGAGACAAGCTACGAGCAGGATTTCAAACCAGTTGGATCGCCGGCAGTTCGCGCGACGGTTTTAAAGTACGCGTACTTACGGTGACACACAGGCGAAAAAGGTCGTCGAGATAGACTCCATGCTGGTTGTCAACAAACTTCTCCAAATTTGGATTTATGTGGGCGTAAAATATGAGAGAAGGAAACATAGCAGTGCCACAGCAGAAATTAGTCGCTATTTGGACATTGGTCAAACACAGGCGCGTACACAGGATTTCCGTATGGGGGGGTTTTCAAAAAAAAAGTAGGAGAGAATTTACTTGACTAAATTCAAACGGGTTCTCACTGTGGAATTTGTTGGTATACAAATTTAATTTTTTATTATATTGTTTCAACGTCCTTGAGCCAATCGGTGCGATGCGCGCCATACATCAGTAGTGCGTTGACATATCAACTTTCAAATCGCAGTATTGGCGCAATTTAGCAGCATATGACAAAAAGCTCAATTTTTACGTAATACAAGTTGAACAAAGGAGTAATTTGTAAATGATTATCAGTAGGAGCATATAATTATTTTTATTTTATATAAAAACAAAAAAACTCACCGGAACCAGTAATTTCCTATTTATGCGCCGTTAAAATTCGCCGTCCATGTTCGCGTCCCTAATCGGCTTATATGCGTAGTTCGGCAAAACGTTGATACACTTACAGATGCAGTATAGCCTAGTGGTTGCGTTCTGTGCAGGCGGTTGCGAGTTCGAGCTGGGTAGGTAGTTTTGATTTTTATTTAAATGTTTTATTTAACCAAAGATTTTTGACCAGTTTTAAAGATTTAGCCATGGCCGACTCTACACTCCGATTTAGCTGATATGTTGATCTGCGTAATGGGTTTTCACATATCCAAATTTTCGTTGTAATTTTTTTTAATACTTTGTACCCGTGTGCTGCGGTGTGTGTGGAGGGCATGAATAAAGGATTTCCTTATTTACTTTAAAAAATGCTACTAATATTATACTGAGTAGCATGTAGCCTTAATAGAATGAGATACTGCAATACAAAAAGCAATACTTAGAATAAAGAAATACTAAAATAATAATTATAAAATAATTAATCCTCACTGTCAGCAACGATGGAGGATTATTATTTCATTTGACATATTTTTAGTTATATCTAACTTCACCGGCCGCAGCTGTTTGAAGTGTTCCTGCTCTGCCACCGGCTCTTTATTGGTCTTAAAAACTGGCCAAAATATCTTTTTAATAAAAAATGTAAATGAAAAACAGAAGTACCTACCTAGCCAGGTTCGAACTCGCAACCTCTTGCATGGTAGAGGTATTTCCTACCACTACGCCAACCTGCCTGTATTAACGTTTTGCCGAACTTCGCATGAGCCGATAGGGGGCTAATTTTAACGACGCATAAATAGAATATTGCTGGTCTCGGTAGCGTTTTTTTTTGTTTTTATATAAAATAAAAATGCTCCTACTTATGATCATCTGCTAATTATTCCTTTGTTTTAACTTGTATTAGGTACGTAAAAATTGAGCTTTTGTCGTATGTTGGTAATGTTAATGTTGCCTCAACATAGCGGAGCTGGACGAACTAATCAAAAATAAGACATCCTATTGCTATTGTCGCCACTGTCGCTCCATAAAGTCAATCAGTCTCTGTATATCAAACTATGTATTTTTTAGCATGTGTATAGAGGATTAATATAAGGTATGCATTAAATATTGGGTACTTAAGTTAGAACGGCAACACGGCACACATACCTGTCATCCCATTGGCTGTTCTCCTATAGTCAGATGACGTCACACGGCAAGAGGAATTCAAATTTTCATTTTATCGACTTTCTCCGGTTTCTCGCCCCAAAAAAATCACGGAAAAATATGTTAATGTTGTTATGCAGTCACAAAAAAATCCATGATACTATATAGTTCATTGTATTATAATAACTATATTCATTAGAAAACTTTATGAATAACGTTGTCAATGTCTTCCTCCCCTGAGATTCAAACAAATAATATCATGCAGATTACTGTGGAAAGACAGCAGTTATAAGATTTGGAAGATGAGTTTACAAGAGCTCGCACAGAAACCTGCAAGGTAAATGAACACCAACATAGACTTTCTAGCCATACAAAAACAACCTATTAAGTATATATTTTTTGTGCTACAAGGTGTTTATGTCAAAACAGCCTACAGATTTTGCTGGAATTCATAAACATGCATCATTCCAAGTCTTTAAAAAAGTAATAAGTCATAAAATCATCAAGAATGATTTTTTTCAGGTAATAACAGCACCAATTTTATAATCCACAAACTGAGGTCGACCAAGTTTTCTTTTTCTCCTATCCTCAAAACAAACCATTTGTGGGATAATTTAAATATACCGCCATTTGTCCGCCTCCACCAATCGGATGCTAGTTGTTGCCAGTTTATGAGTTTATTCATGGCCGTCTCTACTCACTAGGCCGGAGCATTGAAATATGGAGATTAGGCCGTGTTTTCATTTGTTGTTATGTCATGTGTATTCTTCCAGGTGCAGAAAATATGGTTGTAAGGTGATTATTAATTTGTTTCTAATTATTTACCTGCACAAACGAAACTATAAAGATAACAAGATGCCTGCAAAGCGTGTAGTACCCAGTGGCGGCTCGTGGACTTTGAGACTGGGTGGGCAAACACTTTCTAACAATTTCCATCAATTGATTGACAAAAAATTGACAAAGAAACAAAATCATAGGTACTTACAAAATCTTTTTTTTCCAAAAATATATAATTCAGCAAGCAACGGGAAGGTCGGAGTGATTTCTCGCCAGGAAGGGGATAGGATAATGGATACAATAAGGGATAAGAAAAAGAATAATGTGGTTAAAAAGTAAAAAGTTATTCTGAAGAACATGAATGACCCCAAGAAGATAAGGGGTTAAATAAAACTTGTGCATTCTAGAAAACATAAACTAAAGAACCTAAACAAAACACAAACTCAACAAAACTTAACTTTAAGAACAAAAAAACAAAAATAATATTGTAAACATAATAAGATCCAATAAAAAGGTCCAATAGTTTGTGAATAGTCTGAGTTGTGCTTAAGTATAGGTACCTACTTATTAAATTCTGAACAAAAATACCCCTGTTTATGCATGCTTATCTATAAAATGTATGCGTCTGTCTTTTGTTGCCGCGAAATAATCAATAACCTTATCATAAATTTTTGATTGATCACAGTCTTGAAAGTATTTGATTCAAGTTAGCTTCAATCGCAATTGTAGCTAAATTTCTTTCTACCTACGCCGAAGTTGCGGGAAGCGATAATATTAAGCATAATAAAATATATAGATCTGTGGAACTTCACTTTCAAGCTCACCGGTATGTATTAAAATAAATAAATTAATTAAAAAATAATATGTGCATAATTTGACCGGCACATGCCACGCCGCACACGGCCCTTCCCCTCGCCACTCCGCAAACGCATACCAAAAGCCGAAAGACAGCGAAGTCACACACGGTGGGCTGGCCCATTTCTATCCTTTTTAGACGAAATATTTAGGGCTAAGCGCTGCAACTTACGTTCGCAAAAGGACGTCTTTTAACAGAATCTTGAACGCTGGAACGTATGGCGTGTATTAATCAGTACTCTGGGCCAGCCCGTCGCGTCGCCGCGCGTACACCTGAATGGAATTGGACACAGTTTATGATAAGTGATGGCTCAAAGCATTACGTTTAAGTGAAATAATGGTATAAGTACGTAAGTGCTCGATTTCATTGATAATAATTAACCAGATATATGTGAATAATAAATATATTAATAATTCAAAATTTAAATATATTTTTTATTATTAAATTATCATGAAATCTAGGGTGGGCAACGCCCACCTTGCCCACCCCGACCAGCCGCCACTGGTAGTACCAGGTTGCAGCCCAGTAGAGGACTACCAAACCATGGCACAACATCACCTTATTCCAGATTAAAAAGAACGTTACAAGGTGATTTTTAATGGGTTTCTACTTATTTACCTGCACAAACGAAACTATAAAGATAAAAAGATGCCTGCAAAGCGTGTAGTACCAGGTTGCAGCCCAGTAGAGGCATGAGTAGAGGACTACCAAACCATGGCCCAACATAACCTTATTCCAGATTAAAAAGAACGTTGCAAGGTGATTTTGAATGGGTTTCTACTTATTTACCTGCACAAATGAAACTATAAAGATAAAAAGATGCCTGCAAAGTGTGTAGTACCAGGTTGCACTAGCAATTGTGCGTCCGATAAGGGACATAAACAGAAGTGGGTGAAAGGTATTCCTCGGAAGGGCTGGTTATATTTATAAGGATAAAGACAATAATTGACAAACATTTCAAAGGATAAGACCTATTTTAAAGCACAATGTGGTACCTATAATGTTTTCTGGACTTCCCAAATATCACAGAAAAATACTTTTTAGAACAACTACTACTACTAATACCACTTACATCTGATGTCCGATTCATCGTAGTCAAACACTACAAATAAAAATAAACGCAACCTGTTTCCTGCTGCCACTTCCACTTCCACTTAAATGAACACTCAATTTACTTTTTAAATTTTCACTTGAGCTAGAAAAATTCACTATTAGGTCACTTTGAAGCCATTCTTGCTGGTCTTGATTCCCTTTCACTATCAAATCTTTTCGTAGGTATGCCCAGATGCATGCCCAGACGAGTTCTACTAACTGTCTTTTTCTGTGATATTTGGAAGGTCCAGAAAACATTGTAGGTACCACATTGTGCTTTAAAATAGGTCCTATCCTTTGAAATGTTTGTAAATTATTGTCTTTATTCTTATAAATATAACCAGCCCTTACGAGGAATACCGTTCACCCACTTCTGTTTATGTCCTTTATTGGAAGCACAATTGCTAGTGCAACCTGGTACTACACACTTTGCAGGCATCTTTTTATCTTTATAGTTTCGTTTGTGCAGGTAAATAATTAGAAACGTTAACAATCACCTTCCAATCTTATTTTTCACTCTGGAAGGTTATGTGTGGTATGTCCTTCATTGGAAGCACAATTGCTAGTGCAACCTGGTACTACACACTTTGCAGGCATCTTGTTATCTTTATAGTTTCGGTTGTGCAGGTAGATAATTAGAAACACATTAAAAATCACCTTCCAATCTTATTTTTTGCTCTGGAAGATTACACTAATGACTTAACAACAAATAAAAGCTCGGCCCCCGATTCAGTGTTGCCGTATTTCAATGCTCCGGCCTAGTGAGTAGAGTCGGCCATGGTTAACCCGATCAGTTGGATCACTGATCCTGACGTTCGGAAAGTGATTTGGGATCGGTCCGAAATAGGGTTGTTCACTCTTAAACAGTATGTGATTGCGATCGGACATGGCCGACTCTACCCTAGGCCGAAGCCTTAGATGTGGCAACGTGGCTTAGCTGTCAAATAGTGGTCCGGATTCCGTAAATTGTTTTATAGTTTCAGAATAATAATTATTACATTTTATATGTATTAAGAGTTCATCTCGGTTGATCCGATGGGATGATTCAGATCAGTAGCTGCTTTACTTTACCATCTGTTTTTTATTGTTAAATCAACTTTTTCGTTGTTCGATGTCCGTTAAATTCATGGAATCATAAATCTCACTTGACAGCTGTTTGACATATAACTGATCTATCGGGATCCGATCAATGTTTCCGTAAATACATGGCCGACTCTACTCTGGGCCGAATCCTTAGATGTGGCAACGTGGCTTAGCTGTCAAATAGGGGGCCTATAGTTTCAGAATAATCATTACATTTTATATGTATTAGATTCATCTGGGTTAATAAATTAAGAAAAATACTTTTTAGAACTACTACTACTAATACCACTTACATCTGATGTCTGGTTCATCATAGTCAGACACTACAAAATAAAAATAAACGCAACCTGTTTCCTGCTGCCACTTCCACTTAAATGAACACTCAATTTACTTTGTAAATTGTCACTTGAGCTAGAAAAATTCACTATTAGGTCACTGTGAAGCCATTCTTGCTGGTCTTGATTCCCTTTCACTATCAAATCCCTTCGTAGGTATGCCCAGATGCATGCCCTCGTTGGCATGCCCAGATGAGTTCTATTAACTGTATTTTTCTGTGATATTTGGGAGGTCCAGAATACATTGTAGGTACCACATTGTGCCCTAAAATAGGTCTTATCCTTTGAAATGTTTGTAAAGTATTGTCTTTATTCTTATAAATATAACCAGCCCTTATGAGGAATACCTTTCACCCACTTCTGTTTATATCCTTCATTGGAAGCACCAATTGCTAGTGCAACCTGGTACTACACACTTTGCAGGCATCTTTTTATCTTTATAGTTTCGTTTGTGCAGGTATAAATAATTAAAAACACATTAAAAATCACCTTCCACTCTTCGTTGTTACTCTGGAAGGTTATTTTGGTATGTCCTTGTTTGGAAGCACAATTGCTACTGCAACCTGGTACTACACACTTTGCAGGCATCTTTTTATCTTTGTAGTTTCGTTTGTGCAGGTAAATAATTAGAAACACATTAAAAATCACCTTCCACTCTTCGTTGTTATTCTGGAAGGTTATTTTGGTATGTCCTTGTTTGGAAACACAATTGCTATTGCAACCTGGTACTGCACACTTTGCAGGCATCTTTTTAGTTTCGTTTGTGCAGGTAAATAATTAGAAACACATTAAAAATCACCTTCCAATCTTATTGTTTACTCTTGAAGAATTACACTAATGCATGGCCGACTGTACTCACTAGGCCGGAGCATGAAATATGGCAACACTGAATCTGGGGGCCGTCATTTTGTTTGTTGTTAAGTCATTAGTCATGGCATGAGTGTAATCTTCCAGAGTGAAAAATAAGATTGGAAGGTGATTTTTAATGTGTTTCTAATCATTTACCTGCACAAACGAAACTATAAAGATAAAAAGATGCCTGCAAAGTGTGTAGTACCAGGTTGCAATAGCAATTGGGGCTTCCAAAGAAGGACATAAACAGAAGTGGGTGAAAGGTATTCCTCATAAGGGCTGGTTATATTTATAAGAATAAAGACAATAATTACAAACATTTCAAAGGATAAGACCTATTTTAAACCACAATGTGGTACCTACAATGTTTTCTGGACCTCCCAAATATCACAGAAAAAGACAGTTAATAGAACTCATCTGGGCATGCATCTGGGCATACCTATGAAAAGATTTGATATTGAAAGGGAATCAAGACCAGCAAGAATGGCTTGAAAGTGACCTAATAGTGAATTTTTCTAGCTCAAGTTAAAATTTACAAAGTAAATTGAGTGTTCATTAGCAATTGTGCTTCCAATAAGGGACATAAACAGAAGGGGGTGAACGGTATACCTCGTATGGGCTGGTTATATTTATAAGAATAAAGACAATACTTTACAAACATTTCAAAGGATAAGACCTATTTTAGAGCACAATGTGGTACCTACAATGTTTTATGGGCCTCCCAAATATCACAGAAAAATACAGTTAAAATAACTCATTTGGGCAAGCCAACGAGGGCATGATCTGGGTATACCTAGGAAAAGATTTGATAGTGAAAGGGAATCAAGACCAGCAAGAATGGCTTCACAGTGACCTAATAGTGAATTTTGTAGCTCAAGTGACAATTTACAAAGTAAATTGAGTGTTCATTTAAGTGGAAGTGGAAGTGGCAGCAGGAAACAGGTTGCTTTACTTTTATTTTGTAGTGTCTGACTATGATGAACCAGACATCAGATGTAAGTGGTATTAGTAGTAGTAGTTCTAAAAAGCATTTTTTTCTTAATTTATTAACCCAGATTAACTCTAATACATATAAAATGTAATAATTATTCTGAAACTATAGGCCCACTATTCGACAGCTAAGCCACGTTGCCACATCTAAGACTCCGGCCTCGTGTAGAGTCGGCCATGACTAATGACACAAGCTCGACTCCCGATTCAGTGTTGCCATATTTCAATGCTCTGGCCTAGTGAGTAAAGTCGGCCATGTCCTATCGAATTTGCCATTTATCATAGATATCATAACCTAATAATTAGACATGACGTTTGACCATACCTAACCTTACTTGTTTTGTTTTGTTGTGATCGTTATGATTGTGACTAGTTTTAGATTTTTTCGACTCTTCTGCTAACCACCACAAGAGATTAGAGTCTTTAAAAAGCCAATATCGTATAAACATGGAATCCAAACCGCAGAAGATGCCCAAAGTTGCCAAAGTATTTCTATTTTTTTAATCCAGTACATTATATACTTTATTGATTGTGGTATTTAATTTTAGGTTAAAAACAAGGCCCCGGCAGAAATACAAATAACAGCCGAACAACTACTTAGAGAAGCGAAAGAACGTGATTTGGAAATCCTTCCTCCTCCACCAAAACAAAAAATCTCTGATCCTGCAGAACTCGCAGATTATCAATTACGTAGACGTAAACAATTTGAAGACAACATAAGGAAGAACAGAACAGTGATATCAAATTGGATAAAATATGCACAATGGGAAGAATCACAAAAAGAAATTCAACGAGCCAGATCTATTTGGGAAAGAGCATTAGATGTGGACCACAGAAATATCACAATATGGTTGAAATACACAGAAATGGAGATGAGGAACCGTCAGGTTAGATGCTTATAATCTCTCAAAAGATAAGTTAGGAGTCACAAAGCTAAGGCATTCCTATTTACCTTGAATTTCAGTTGGATATCAGTTATGTTCTATCATCAATTTTCTGTTGGTTTTAAACTGGATTCGGGAATTCTTTGACAGTGCATTTCTCGTCATGTACTGCTTTTATTGGACACAATGTATTTATTTTATAAAAATAATCCAACTCAACTTCCCCACTCTCACATAGTGATTTTCCTGAAAAGAGATATTGTTTAGGCACAATAGTCTGATGTGTTGAGTTTGACTCACCCTGTAGATACATGGGCATGCAACCAAATTCTTTGAATAAGTTTATCAGCTTTTCAGAATCATGCTTATCACAAAACAAATCTGTATATAAAAGCTGTCTTTGTTGTTTGATATAATACAAAAATAATAATAACACTGCTTTATTTTAATATCCTCAGCAAAGTCGAGCTATTACTGCTCTACTTAACCGAGTACCATAGTTTACAGAAATTACATTTCATTGATTCATATCCTAACTAATTAACATATTATGCCTAAAAATTATATCTTAAATAATAAAACAATAAAAAATAGGTGGAGTGTCCTAAGCTGACTACATACTGGCTAATATTTCAAACCTCAAGGTACATTTAAATGCTGATACTGAATTTTTGCTTTTCACATAGCCTAAAATTTCATTATACATTTTTGAGGCATTATAAGAAAAACATCTTTTAATCAAGGACAACTTATGCTGTTGAATCTGTGACAAGTGTGCATTACGTGTATTACAGCTATGAAGATATGATCTATAAGATAATTTTTCATAGAGGTACAAGGAAGCTTTATTTTGTAGTATTTTATAGACTAGAGTAGCTAGATGAAATTTTCTTCTGCTGAACATATTAAGTCATTGCAATTCTTTAACTTTGTGAGAAACATGGTCCCACCTACCATGAGAAAATCTTAGTCTAATGCAAGAATTTTGCACTTTTTGAATCCTTGCTGATGTGTTCATATCTAGGTAAGGCCTGTAAACCATGTCTGCATAGTTTAGTTGACTCAATACCAGTAGCTCAGATAGTTGTTTCCTAAGACTGAAGCATAAAAAACTCTTTGCAAGGTAAAGATTTCTTAGCATCATGTAACATTTTTGTAAAGTTACATTAACTTGTTCATGACATCTAAGCTTTCTGTCAATTATAAGACCCAAACTTTTGGTAGATTCACTTGGCTCAATCCTAACCCCATTCACAAATATATTTAGACTACTGTCTGAAACATTGCCATAATGAATCAACTTTGTTTTACTTGGATTGAATGTCAATCCATGCTTACAGGAGTAATTGGTAGATATACAAGCCCAATCTGCTTCATTTTTTGAATAACATTTTTATATATGAGTATCATCTGCAAATTGGTGGATTGTACAATCCACTACTGTTTCCTTGATATCATTTGTATACATAAGGAAGAGTAGTGGACCCAAGATTGAGCCTTGCGGAACACCATTTATGACTAGACGAGAGCTCGATGTTTCACCTTCTATACAAACATATTGACATCTATTGGACAGATAAGTTTCAATTAAATCGATACATTGTTTGGAAAATTCATAGTAATGTAGCTTTGCCACAAGCGGTTCCTTTCCTATGGTATCAAAAGCCCTACTGAAATCAAGCAAAACTAATGATGCTAAGTTTCCTCTATCGACAGCAGTTAATATGTCATCCATGGAATGGAATAGATTACTCGATTTGGTTATAGGAGTGACAACAGCATTTCTCCAAGACACTGGAGACATGCAACAATTATATAAGTGTGTCATATAGGGGATAATGTATGGGCAACACATCTTCAGCATACTCAATGTTAGTCTGTCAAAACCGGCTGCATTGGACTTTATAGAATCTACTGCACTTTTTACCTGACTTTCTGAGACCACTTGTAGAGTGCATTCAGGCTTGTTAGATTTTTTGAGATTTTTATATGTTTGAACTAGGTCAGAATCAACTTGGCATCCTAAGGAATGTGTTGAATCAATAAAAAATTGGTTTATTTTTTCTGGATCCGACAATGCTGGCGGAATTGGATGAATTGGATTAGAAAGTCAATATAAAATTGTTTTATGCACTTCACACTTTAAACCATACTACTGAATGTAGAGTAGTTTGTTGCTCCCAGTGAGGGTTTTCTTTGTTGAGGCACTCTTGCCATTTTAAACTTTGTGGACTGTATCAACTGACACTGACAACTTTCATTCTTGATTGTAAATATAAAGGATTGCAAACTTTGTGAACAACTTATATGTCTTAAACCAACGATTATAACAGATACATTAATGAGTCGTCATAGTCTGTCATATTCTGTCACTGTTCCACTAAACTCGTCTTCATGGTAATTGCCTTGCTCAGGGTGACCAAGATCTTCAAAAGGATGTGGAAATGTTTACATAAACCTCCCCCCTGTTGACAGACCAGTCAACAACACCAACTTGCAAAATATTCTTTATACTGCTGGCAACGAGCATAACTTGGCAAATGAGCATTTCACCTCACCACTGGTTGTTTTCCGGTAACCACTCTTACAACTCCATCCCTTCTTGGATACTCCTGGATAACTCGCCCAAGCCTCCAGCATGAAAACAGCAAATTGTCTTCCTAGATGAGCACTAACATGTTTGGAAGGCCTCCAAAATGTGACGAATGCGCTGATATAAAATGCCATGAGATATCTTCCTCACTGCAAACATCAATTATCCTTGCACCGTGTTCACGCAAGAATGACCCAAGCTTCCGTAATTGCAAATTGGGACCAACAAAATTCCTTCCATTATCGGAATATATCTGACTAGGCCTCCCACGCCGTGCTGAAAACTACGTAATACTATTATGAGCGTATCTGTGCTTAAGTCGGATACTAACTCCGCATGTATCACCTTCGTAGCGAACATACATAATATATATCCCTAAACAAACTTTGTGCTGCGTCCGCCCTTAGATTTTATTTGAAACGGACCTGCGTAATCCACCCCGCAGATGTCAAATGGATATCTGCAATAAAACCTTCTTCTTCTTCAAGTTCCATCTCCTAGCGGAGGTTGAATATTATCATGGCAATTCTAACTTTGTTTGCTGCTGTTCTAAATAGTTGATTAGATGTCATCCCAAAACAATCCCTCAAGTTTTTCAGCCAAGAGGTTTTTCTTCTGCCTTGGCTCCTCTTGCCCTTGATCTTCCCTTCCATAATGTTTTGTAGTAGAGTGTATTTGGGTCCTCTTATAACATGACCAAGGTACTTTAGTTTTTTTGTTTTGAGAGTGTTAATGATTTCTTCCTCTAGCTCTTGCTTTACCTAGCTCTCGGTGATTGTCCCATTATAAGATTGAGAATCTAGGCGCTACGTTTAGCGCATGTAACACAAAACCAAATGATATTTTTTGGCTAAACACTTGACAGAAACCATCCAATATTTCTCTCTCACTGCTGAAACTAGCGCTTGTAGACCACAATGGTATAATACGATATGCATGCTTAAGTATCAATCTACTAAGCGCAGTGATGGGCAAATACCTGGTATATTGAAATTTAGTAAATACCCAGAGTATTACACCCGGTATATACCCAATATACAGGGTGAGCCAATAGTGCGTGGACGGAGGATTGTGGGCTTACTAAAAAATATTTCAAAAATCTGTCACTTGATCATGGTAGGGACCCTTGAGAGCTATAACGTAAAAATATTTTCACTTAAATTTTGAGGTTTATACTGGGTGATTCATATCAAACTTACATTTTTTGAATGGAACCCCCTATATATTATTGCATATTTGAGATCCTTTGTCAATTCTAATGTGACTTTATGTATCACACATGGAACTTTAAACGAAACGTTTAGGTGCATATCACCATTTTTGGTATAAGTGGGTATCAGAAAAAAATTGAATATCGCAGTGATGATAAAACTTAGAAGGCCGTGACTTTGCGGCATGAAATGCGTCACCTGTCACCTTAGGTGAGACGGCTAAATTTTAATTCTTTTTGTACTTGGAGAAATCAGTAGATTAATTAAATAAACTTCAATCACAGATAACTCGATTTTTTCAAATGAGAATGCCTATTTTGGTTTAAAGAATCAAATGTAGAATTTGATTACTTTTCTAACGATATAACATTCTCGATACCAATCTTTTTTTTGTTTTCATTTTATTTCAAATTTTCAGTCAAATCGGTGTTTTTCAATTTTCCAGAGTGCAAGCAACTTAGCAGGCCATGAAAAATAAACAAAAGCCCGTTAATATGGAAGAAACCAACTACCTTAGTAGAAAGATGCAAACTAACTAGAGTAACGAGGCAAGATTATGAAAATTCCTTACAACATATTAGCTCTAACCGGATACAACAGCGGCAAGATATCTAATGTCAATGAGTAGCTGGGGTATGACAGAAGTGTTTGTTTTTCACAGCCTACTAGCTATTGAGGTCTACTAGAGCTTGACAACTTTCCAAAACGATTAAAAATTTTTAAACAAAAGGAAAACCACCAGCGATTTTTGCTTACAGTCTAACATGTTTAGAATGAAATTTCACATTTAATGGGGAAAAAATTCGTCATTTCCGTTTAGTTAAGTCAAAAGTAAAGATGTGAACAGCAACAATCACCAGTAGTTTTCCTTTGATTACATATTTTTTTACTAACTTTGGAAATTGGCTAATAGCTAGTAGGCTGTGAAAAATGAGCGTTCTTGTTACCGCTATTGTTTCTGGTTAGAGCTAATATGTTGTAAGGAATTTTCATAATCTTGCCTCGTTACTCTAGTTAGTTTGCATCTTTCTACTAAGTTAGTTGGTTTCTTCCATATTAACGGGCTTTTGTTTATTTTTCATGGCCTGCTAGGTTGCTTGCACGCAGGAAAATTGGAAAACACCGATTTCACTGAAAATTTGAAATAAAATGAAAACCGAAAAAGATTGATACTGAGAATTTTATATCGTTAGAAAGGTAATCAAATTTTACATTTGATTCTTTAAACTAAAATAGGCATTCCTATTTGAAAAAATCAAGTTATCTGTGATTGAAGTTTCCTTAATTAATCTACTGATTTCTCCAAGTACAAAAATAATTAAAATTTAGTCGTCTGACCTAAGGTGACGCATTTCATGCTTAGTCGATGCGCAAAGTCACGGCCTTCTAAGTTTTATAATTGATTGGCTCTGACTGGTTTGTGATTCTCTGTAAAAACAGACCTATAAATTAGACACCGTGACAGTCGTGACATAAGGGGAGGTTATGTATGCATGACACTAGTGGCATGCTGTTAAAGACAAGTGTTGCCGAATGACGAGTAAAATTGTGAAAAGTAACTAGTCAGAGTAAATTGTTCATTACATAATAATGCAAAAAATGGAATAACAGTGCAATATAACATTCATAGTCTACAAACATGAACTTATATTCAGTTAAAGAGAGGAAAACTAAATAAACATGAAATAAAGTTTACATCCTTTATAGAAAAACTAGGCAAAATTTAAACAACGTGACAACCTTGAATCTACGCTTAACATAGTCACATTCTATCCACATCCGGCATAAACATCACTTTTTGGTTGATTTCTTAGGCGGGAGGTTCAAGAGATTTAAATCAGCTCTCTTCAAAGGGATGCTTTTCAAACTCTATCTTTACTCCACGTGGGCAGAAGAAACTTGAGCAAACAGTGCCATTATTACAAATTAGATACAAGCAATCCATTTCAGCCATTAAACAGGCAATATTAGCAAGTTGGAAAATACCCCATTGCAATATATTATACTTCAAATGCTATTTCTTTCAGGTGAATCATGCTCGAAACTTATGGGACAGGGCAGTTACTATCTTACCCCGTGTCAATCAGTTTTGGTACAAATACACATATATGGAAGAGATGCTGGAAAACATACCTGGAGCAAGAGCTGTTTTTGAAAGATGGATGGAATGGCAGCCTGATGAGCAGGCTTGGCAAACATACATAAATTTTGAGCTTAGACATAAAGAGATTGATAGAGCAAGAGAAATATATGAAAGGTAATCAAAAGGAAATAAAAAGCTAAAAGCAAGGACACCCCTACGCCTGAGTTTCAAGGACGTTCGTTCCCAACGCTACAGTCAAATGAGTTCTATTCTTTTATGAACTTTAATCGGGTTTGAGCTGTTTATATATTTTTAGTTTTTTGATTACTGCTGCGCCGTCCACTGACATGATTTTGAAAAACAGACGCGTTTTCCATCATCGCCGCGGTAGTAAATTCTGTGTCAAAATTTCATTATAATCAATTCAATGATTTTCGCTTTACACAACATACATAGAACGAAATTAAGCAATACTCGTATGTATACGTCAGAAAATTCTAAGTAATAGACAAGCCAATGTTCAGATGGACCTAAAAAAGTGTAATATGCAGCTAAGTATTTCTTCCACAGGCCGACAGACAGCCTATTATGAATATAACAATTTTTTCAGTTTTATAACCCCCCACCTCCCAAACGCCCCAATTTCACCCCCACCCAAAAAAAAGTAGAAAATGATCAGGAACCCCTAAAACGCCTAAAACGAAGTTTGAGGAAATTGAAATGTTTACTGTACATTTCTTCTGAGGTTTGGGTCTCCCAAATGTATGCCCATTTAAGTACAGGGTTAAAACCATCAGAGTGAAGTTGGAAAACTGTTGTAATTGATGGTTTTCTGGACCTTACAAGGAAGGATCAGGTATATCTTCGTGGATTGGCAGTGAGGGTTTTATTTTGATTTTCTTATATCCCCAAACTGAAAAAATGTGGACGTTGAACGAGGTCGACCTCGTTCTAGGAACTTCCCCGATTCAAGTGATTGTTGTTATTTCAGTATTTCAATTTACTTAATTTTTTTAGCCTACATTTTAGAAAAAAATTACATGTGATATATTGATATACAGGGTGAGTTTTTAGTACCGGCTCGGTGGATAACTCCACTACTGTACAAGATAGCGAAAAAAAGTTGTATATAAAAGTTGTAGTCACGGATATGCTCCTTGCTCAGAAAATATTTTGATTTATACAGGGTGATCCATAACTAGGTGGTGATGCAAACATATATTTTTTGAAATGAGACATCCTATATATTATCACATCTTTAGATTCTACTAATAATTTCTCTTCTCACAATATAAGGTACTATAACATTATACAGGGTATTTCAAAAGTTATGACCATTTTTATATCCAAATCCCTGTCCGTTTGACGTACTGTATATCAAAAAGTAATGAATCATCCTGCATCGATTCAATAATTTGCATTTTTCTCGAAAACGGTTAGCCCTATCGAGATGTACCAAGAGACTATTTTTACGTAGAAATCTCTGAAATACCATATTCTAAAATCAAAATGTCAAAAAAATTACCATTTAGAAAATGGGGTTATTTTTACCCTTAACGCCTCCCGCATGATAAGCCTCTGATTAAAATTATGGAGTTCTTAATTCAGAATCAGATTCAGCGTCAAAAGTTGACCCATCGTACGTAATTTCGTAATTTTGTTATGTATGGTTTCGAGAATATCGAGGGAAAACCGTCTTCAGGGTGTCCCATGCAAAGGAGCGTAGCTCCCTTAGGAAGCATTTTCGGACCCATGTTCATATGACATTTTCTTTCTATTTTTCGGAGTACTATTCGTGGTTAAAGTTTGTTAACATGCTTTATTAACACCCTGTATAAATACCTAAAGTTCAAAGCTTTCAACCAATGCAAAATAATAATGTTTAGACTTTTTTCTTCCAAATTTGTATTATTTTTAACTGCGCTTGGCAACAAAACAAACGCGGAGTCACAGGCAAATAGGCGAACCTCGGAGGTGAATCGGTACACACACAGACGGACATCAAAAAACCAAGGTTTTCAGATTTTCTTCAAACTTGGTCACTGTAAAAAGGTTATCATCAGAAATAAATATCTCGTTTTTGGTCCCGCTGCGATGATAAAAAAGAGGTGGCGGTAACTCAAAAAAGAATGTCATAACGTAAATTCCAATGCTACCACGATAAAGAGCATGTTTTCTTATGTCGAAAACGCTACCTCGCATGCTGCAAAGTTTTCAAAATGGCGGAATTAAAATTCATAAACAGTAGCGAATTTTCGAACATTAAAATGACAGTAACTGTCACAAAAATGATCCAAATAATTTGAAACTTTACTTTCATAAAGATGTTTTTGTTCTCTATTTTTTGGTCCACTTTTTGGTGCAAATCTATGATTTAATGGTGGGGGTGGTGGTTGTTACTCGGAAAAATAATAATATAGAAGCATTTTCTTTTCAGAAAATGAGTCAGGAGGTGATTTTACCTTGGAAATGATACCTCGCAGGTTGATTTTGGTAAAATTTGCGAAAACGGGCAGATTCTAGTAACTCGCCCCTCCTTTGTCGGAGAAGCTAAAAATTAGTTAATCTCAATAAGGTATTAATTTGAATCCATTGTAGTTACTTAATCGATTTGTCAACAGCGTATTTCTGAGCATTGACGTCTTAGACGTCAATTGTTCTCAAGTAAATCAAAAGATACACAAACGATAATCAACAAAACAGTCTAACCTAACCCGTACGTCACTGTCACTGTGAATTTTTGTGGAGAGAGGGAAGGCTGTAGATAAAAAGACCGTGCTGTTGCCAGATTACAATATTTACCGAAACAGTTTTAACTACCATGATTAAAATAATAACTAATTCAGACAGTCGTTAACCCTATTTTTTTAATGCAATAATATAAACTACATATTCCAAAGAATATTTTTAAACATTATTTAGTTTTGTGTCTACTATTAAAATAAATATATTTTCTACCTTTAAATACAAAAAACGCTAATCTTTCATAAGGGCCCATGTTGAAATTCTGATTTTTAATCGTTAATAACTTTCTGAAATGATCGATAAGAAGTGTTGAATTTTCTAGGGTAGATACCTATTATAATTGAACTTGAGTATTCATTTTTTTGTAACAACCTAGCAACAGAAAAAAATCTTGGAATAACTCTGAAATTGTTATGGATCGTTGAACCTCATTTCGTGTGTGTGGTGTACGATTTGTATAGTAAGCCAAAAAAAACCGTCAGGCATTCCATGCTTATTACCAGGTTTATTTAACTCAATATGATTTTGAGTACCCTCAGTGGTTAGCTCTATCGGTGGGAGTCCTGAGGGAGTAATGAGGTGCGACAAAGTTGTCTGAAAAAGGTGATCATCCTACAGGTACGTCGCTTGATCGTTCAATTTTTCTTCGCAACTCAACTCCTACAAACTTCATTTTTAGGTGCTTATGGGTTTCTGATCTATTACCGTTTTTAATGGAATGGGGTAAAATTGAGGTGGTGAGGATGGATAGGGAAGTCCTAAAAATTTGGAGGCCGTCCATTAGAAATCTCTAAAATCCAATTTATCTCGGAAACTATTAGGAATTGGACATGGTGTTATTTGGTCAATTTTATAGCTTACCACCTCTACTATCACCTCCCCAAATATCTGTATCGAATTACCAATAACCCTGTATACAACTTTATACTACAGGCTCTGCTTGCAGACACCTATTTTAAGTGCAACATCTGTCACAATATCGCCAGTAGTTGTTTCTGGAAATTTATGGATTTTGTATTTATATACGTTTAATATTAGCCCCTTAAGTTTTACGTCTGGTTGGCTTTTTGAGACATCTAGACACTAGACATCCTTCGATATCTTCTCCCAATTATCACCACACAAGCACCACTAATCACTGTAAAAACAATAAAAACTACAATACAGAAGAAGTAACACTCACATTCATACAATGACACGCGAAGATGAATACAAGACGTACCTTATGATAAAACACATGACGCAGCTGAATAAAGCACAACTCTATACTCCATGCCGAGGCCAAGCGGTAACTTCACCAAGTTTTTTGCTTGTTATACTGTATCCTTACTTTTGCTTTTAAAACACTTTAGTACCTAATATTGCATTGAGGATCGAGAATTTAATGTTTCAGGTTTGTTATGGTTCATCCAGATGTAAAGCATTGGATAAAATATGCAAGATTTGAGGAAAACCATGGCTTCATACATTCGGCACGCCAGATATATGAAAGAGCTGTTCAATTTTTTGGAGATGATCACTTGGATGAGAAGCTTTACATTGCATTTGCGAAATTTGAGGAAAACCAAAAAGAACATGACAGATCTAGGGTGATCTATAAGTACGCTCTGGATCACATCCCAAAAGACCAGACAAAGGATCTATATAAGGCTTATACAATACATGAAAAAAAGTATGGAGATAGAACCGGGATTGAGGAAGTGATTGTCTCAAAAAGGAAACTCCAATATCAGCAGGAGATACAACAAAATCCAACAAATTATGATTCTTGGTTTGATTATATCAGGCTTGTCGAAGGCGAAGGTAATTTGATAACTATAGAAAAGTGGTTACTCTTAAATGGGTATTTTTTACTCATATTTGGATGAGAACTGCCAAAACATTTTTGAGTCACGTCTAAATTTCTCAGGTCTCGATTTGCGCCATATTATAGGAATCAGGACACTGAACAATAAAAGTTGGCATTATTATAAATTCCCTACATAGTATTTCGGTGGAACTACATAAATGACAATAAATTGTAGGATTCTTTCCGTCAATTTCTTCTCTAGTTTGATCAATTTCTTGGCCGTGTAAAGTAACTTTAAGAGATGAGAATTTGGAATAGAGTCTCTGATTTTTAGGCCCGTAATACCATCGCTAAGGTTTTTAGCAATATACACGAATATAATAATCAGCTCGGCGGCTGGCCTGTGGATGTCGGTCGCCAGAGCCGTATTCAGAATAGCAGTCATAAAGTCCATAGTATTGGATGTGGAGTATCATGTATGAATCATATTTTTCCATTACAGCTGTATTGATATATTTTAGATTTTATATAATATTAGTCTTACCTTAGGAACCTTCATTTTGGGGGTAAAGTTGAGAAGGGGTCAATACTTCAGCTACATTTGTCCATCTATTCCGAGTCTTCTGGAGTGGAGGTGAAAATCCCTTTTACAGACATCATGCGCTATGCTTTTTGGCTCTATCGCGTCATGATAGTGTGGGGGTCCTATCCTACCGTAAAGCATTACATCCGATGAGTCTGCGAGTTTTATCTTTCTCTAAATATTCATTTACATATCTGTCTGCTACTTTCTTGTGATCCTTCGCCCTTGTTCTTGGTTTCCATTAGCTATTCCGAGTCCGATGAACTTGATGTACTGCTACCATTGAGGTTAACTATAACAGGTTCAATATTCTCTATTATGGTGTCTAATCGCGACATTTCCTGTTCCACCTTTTCTTAGACATGTCGAATGCACTTTTGCCATTTATCTGCTGTAATAGATCGTATTGCCTCTTGGAAATGGTTTTTCACATCAGCAAACTTGAACGTAGTGTTTTTTTCAGCTACAGTGTTTTTAATTTCAGCCCAAACTGGCTCAATAGGATTGAGTTCACAGTGGTAAGGTGGAAATCTCAAAACTATTTTATTTTGCCCTTTGGCCATTTCATCTATTCTATATTTATTGTACTCAGCCTTATGCTCATCCACAATTTGGAGTAATTCAATTTTCAGTAATAATTCGTCAATGTAATGTTTTTCGATCGAAGCCAGTTCTGAATATCTAATTTCCTGGAGGCATTTGTTGGTACTTTCTCTAGTCTGCGAGAATGATAAGGGGCATTGTCGAGAACAATTACAGAATTATCATCGAGCTTTGGTAAAGTATTCTTGAACCAATTTTCAAATGAGTTGCCATCCATCTCCTCATGGTAATCTGTAGTTTTTTTTAACTCAAATGTCTACAAAGAATCCGGAAGAAATCCGTTTTCACTACCGATGTGACAGATTATTAACCTCTTCCCTTTTCCAGAAGAGTTTTTCAGTCCTGTAGAAAGTCCGTCTAAAAATGCTCGCCTCGATGAAGTCACTGTAGTGTCCATCCAAACCTTGGATCGCGTATGGCCAGCATTAATCCATGTCTCATCTAGGTAATAGATTTTCCCTTTTTCAGCCCTAAAGGCCTTAATTAATAAAGGCAATCCCTCCTCCATAAAATTATATCCTCCCTATCGATGAGAATACTTTTCCTTCCTCGCTTCCCAAATACGAAGTTTAGCTCCTTTAATAGCTTATAAAACGTGGTCCGCTTAAAATTGGGCAAGTCATTATCGTCATTCACCTCTTTCAGGACTTTGTCAATAGTCGGAAGTTCATTTCAGAAAAAGAACTGATACACCTTTCTCCTAATTGCACTTTCATCGCCATGGTCCACAAAGTCAATGCAACGTTTGCGATTCTGATTAGTTAAAGATGCAGCAAAAGAGTGTCTGGTTCTGTATTCTCGCACCACTTTATAGACACTCCATTTGCAGATACCTATTTTGAGTGCAACCTCTTCCACAATATCGTCAGCAGCAGTTGTTAATGATTTTTTTCTGGGTTTCGTATTTATACAGGGTGAGTCAAGCTCAACGCCTCGGACTCTTGTGACCAAACGATACCACTTTTCGAAAAATCGACTATACTAGTGTATGTAGGTCGAGTTGGACTACATTTTAAAAATAATGACATTTATATAGGGTGTCAAATAAAAGCGTGACATATCAAAGTTATGTTTTTTTAAATGGAGCACCCTGTATATTATTGCATATTTAGATTCCCGGGTGCATTTTAGTGTGACTTTATGTATCACACATGGGACTTTAAGCGAACCGTTTAGGTGCAAATCACAATTTTGGGTATAGGTAGATGTCGGAAGAAAATTGAATATCGCGGCTATTATAAATCCTAGAGGGCTGTGACTTTGCCGTGTTACTAACCATGAAATTTGTTAGCTTACGTTAGACGGTCGGGTTCGAGTTACATTTTTACTTGGAGAAATCGGTAGATCAATTAAGGAAACTCCAATCAAAGGTAACTTGATTTTTTCAAATGGGAATGCGTAATTTTTCTTATACGATCAAATGTACAATTTGATAACCTTTCTAATGATATGCAGTTGTAAATATCAATCTCTGGTAGTTTTTATTTAATTTAAAATTTTCAGTAAAACCGGTGTTTCTCAATTTTCCTACCTATAAGCAACTCAGCAGGCCATGAAATATAAACAAAAAACTGTTCAGATGGAACAAAACAACTAACTTAGCAGATAGTTGTTTTGATTACGGACGAACTAGAGTAAAGGGACAAAGTTATAAAAATGACATCTAAGGTCAAAAAGCAGCTGGAGTACGACAGAAATGGATATTTTTCACAGCATACCGGCTACTACAATATTCTAAAGATTGACGAGTCACAAAACCATTGTGAATTTTAAAATGAAAGGAAATCTACCACGTAATGTTGCTGGCAGTTTAATAGCTTCAGAATAAAATTTCACATTTCATGACTTAAAAAAATAGTAACCGATACCTCTGACTGAAGTTCTGCAAATTCTTCAATACTCATAAGCAAGAGCGCAGAAAATGAAGATTAAATTAAAAATCTGCTCAAATTATTAAACATAATTTACCTGGCAGAAAATTAAAATATGATTTATCAGTATTCCTTTTTTGAGATAGATACTGAAAAGTTTAAGGGACGACAGTGAGAGGTATCATTACTTTTGACTTTGACGGAAATTACTACTGTTTTATACCATTAAATGTGAAATTGCGTTCTGATATTAGACTGACGGCAACGATCGCTGAAAGTTTTGCTTTCATTTCAAAGTGTTTAATGATTTTGGAAATTTTTAATCTCTAGTACATTGCAGTCGCTAGTAGGCTGTAAAAATTATCCATTTCTGTCGTACTTCAGCTTCTCTTCAACCTTAGACATGTTACCGCCGTTGTTTCTGGTTAGTGTTGATTTGTTGTAGGGAATTTTTATAATCTTGTTCTTTTACTCTAGTTTCTGCTGGATTTTTTTGCTGAGTTAGTTGTTTTCTTCCATCTGAATATGATTTTGTTTATATTTCATGGCCTGCTAGTTTGTTTATAGATAGGGAAATTGAAAAACACTGATTTCATTGAAATCTCGAAATTTAATAAAACTACCAAAGATTGATATTCATAACCTAATATAATTAGAAAGCCTATCAAATTGCACATTTGATCGTATAAAAAAAATTATGCGTTCCCATTTGAAAAAATCAAGTTACCTTTGATTGAAGTTTCCTTAATTGATCTAACGATTTCTCAAAGTACAAATATAATTCGAACTCGACCGTCTAACGTAAGCTGACAAATTTCATGCTTAGTAACACGGAAAAGTCTCAGCCCTCTAGGATTTATAATAGCTGCGATATTCAATTTTTTTCTGACATCTACCTGTATACAAAATTGTGATTTGCACCTAAACGGTTCGCTTAAAGTCCCATGTGTGATACATAAAGTCACATTAAAATGCACCCATAAATCTAAATATGCAATAATATACAGGGTGTTCCATTTAAAAAAACATAACTTTGATATGTCACGCTTTTATTAGACACCCTGTATAAAAGTCATTATTTTTAAAATGTAACCCAACTCGACCTACATACACTTGCAAAGTCAATTTTTCGAAAAATGGTATCGTTTGGTCACAAGAGTCCGAGGCGTTGAGCTTGACTCACCCTGTATACGTTTAATATTACCTTCTTAAGCCTCACGTCAAAATGGCTCTTTTTTAACCTCTTAAATTAACAGCAAAGTGTACCCTTAGAACCCTATTCCAAGCTTTTGGGATTGTTTGATCCGTTTGATCCCTACTTCAGGGATAAATTAAGTGAGGTTCGCAATTTTCCGATTTGAATGTTTTTTATAATGTTTTTCATTTTTCTATCACACAGGCGATACTGAAGCAATAAGAGAAACCTATGAGAGAGCTATAGCTAATGTTCCTCCTACAAAAGTGAAACAGTATTGGAGAAGATATATTTACCTCTGGATCAACTATGCATTGTATGAGGAGTTAGAAGCCAAAGATTACGAGCGAACTAGGCAGGTGTATAAGGCTTGTCTAGAACTATTGCCACACAAAGTTTTCACATTTTCCAAAATTTGGTTGTTATTTGCTCAGTTTGAGGTCAGGCAGAAGAACCTGACGCCAGCGAGAAAAATTCTTGGTAAGTTAGGGGGCAATTAAGTAAATTGGTATGGGTTGTAGTGAACTGCTTTTGATGAATCTTTTTCAGTAGTGGAATCCCAATATAGTATATAAAATCCTTATACAGACAGTATCATGTTTGCCAGTATTTTTCGTGTCTAACGACGTATAATTAGTTTATTTATGAATAGCATTGAAAAACACTTTCCCCTCACCTTTTTGGGACTGCATTTCCATTGCGTTTATGGAGACATAGATAGCAACCTAACCCTTCTGTTCTCCCCCTGCATACTTGTCATTGAAGTATTTTCCCTAATAATAAAATATAGATGTGAAAAACAGAAAAAAAAATAAAGCATGCTGTACCGGGACCTATGATTGATGTATTTTTTGTGGATATCGGGTTAAAACAACCCTCTTAGTCTCAACGTTTCAGTTTTTTATATTCAATTTTCAGGTGTTTGTAAAGGATAAAACTTATTGTGCATACGGGGTGGGCCAATAGTGAGTGAACGGAAGATTCTGGGCTTACTGAAACATATTTCAGAAATCTGTCACTTGGTCATGGTAAGGCCCCTTGAGGGCTATAACATTAAAATATTTTCGCTTAATTTTTGACGTTTATACAGGGTGATTCATATCAAACTTACATTTTTTTAATGGAACTCCTTATATATTGTTGCAGATTTGGATTCCTTGGTGAATTCTACTGTGACTTTATACATATATCATACATGCAACTTTAAACGAACTGTTTAGGCGCAAATCACCATTAATTTTTGGTATAAGTAGTATCAGAAAAAAATTAAATATCGCAACGATTATAAAACGTAGAAGGCCGTGACTTTGCAGTACGACTAAGCATGGAACGCGTCACCTTAGGTCGGACGGCCTAGTTTGAATTCTTTTTGTGCTTGGAGATATCATTAGATTAATTAAGGAAACTTCAATCACAGATAACGTGATTTTTTCATATGGAAATGCCTATTTTGGTTTATAGAATAAAATGTAATGGTTAGAGCTAATGTGTTGTAAGGAATTTTCATAATCTTGTCTAATTACTCTAGTTCGTTTGCACCTCTCTAGTAAGTTAGTTGCCGTCTTCCATCTGAGCGGGTTTTTGTTTATTTTTCATGGCCTACTAGGATTTGTTTGAAAAATTGAAATAAAATGTAAATTAAAAAAGATTGATATTGAGAATCCTATATCGTTAGAAAGGTAATCAAATTTTACATTTGATTCTATAAACAAAAATTGGCATTCCTATTTGAGAAAGTCAAGTTATCTGTGATTTGAGTTTCCTTAATTCATCTACTGATTTCTCCAAGTACAAAAAGAATTCAAATTTGGCCGCCTGAAAATGGTGATTTCCGCCGAGTTGTTTGAAGCTGCAAGTATGACACATAAAGTCACACTAGAATTCACCAAGGAATCCAAATATGTAATAATATATAGGGGGTTCCATTAAAAAAATGTAAGTTTGATACGAACCATCCTGTATAAACGTCAAAATTTAAGTGAAAATATTCTTACGTTATAGCCCTCAATGGTCCCTACCATGATCATGCGGCAGGTTTCTAAAATATTTTTGAATAAGCCCACAATCTTCCGTCCACTCACTATTGGCCCACCCTGTATAATAAAAATTAAGCTTAGCATTGCGGTAAACAAGATTTGAATTGTTTCGCGCCATGAGGGTTTGACGGTTGGTTTTTTGGGATCAGGTAAAACAATCGCTTATGTTGAATTATTACGATTACTTATTGTTTATGTGTATCGTGAAAAATAAAGGTTTTGGAAAGGAATCGTTTATATTTGGGTATCCGCCACCCCTAGGGCCACCTCCAGTTCATCAGAAGTGGGATTCGGAAGAATGGTATCCCAAAAAACCAGAAATCCGTGAGCCGAACATAACCTGGAGATTGTACGGATTTATTAATTTTCGTTGAACATGGATGAGCCGAGAGATCGCCACCTTGGATGCCGAAATAGCTTAGAAAGCGTTGCAAGAGTTCATGGTTTTCGTCGCCAGGAGTACTTTACCGAAAGCGAGGTGACTCCCACCCAGGGATCAGAACAAACCAGTCCTAGTACTTCTGGAAAGATATGGAAAGACTGACACGGAAAGACTATTCGAAATGATGGTAGCCGAAAATTGGCGGAGAGATGAATTTTTGGGAAAATTGATGGACCGCATATTACTCCAAACTTAACCAGTTGTAGAAGTCCAAACGCTTTAGTGTCAAGCCTTGCAGTCATGCCTGAAGTTCTGCGCCGTATCGAGATATTCAGTGGCGATTCGTTCGAAATCTAAGGTATGGTTGGATACCTTAATCAGTGCTGAAACATAACACCAGTTACCAGGATCGTATCTGCTAGAAACAGCTAGAACTCGCTTAACAGATGGAGCAAAATTCTGGTATGAAGCAAAGAAACTAGAAATTATATCGTGGGAAGCATTTTTGGATCTTTTCATTTATTATGTGGAATTTTCTCCAAAAGGCAACATAATGTCAAAATTACTTTTACAAAAAGCTGCAATTATGTTCCGAACTGGAACTCAGCTTTTCTGAGACCAAAGAGCAAATTTTGATTGGTTTGCACTCTTAAGGATTTGTGTGATGCAGTGTGGTCAAAACAACACCACAATCCATAGGATATACAAGGTTTATATAATTACTTGGAGGTAGACAACCGCAGAAGGAGAAAAAGAGGCGAAAACTCTGGTATGCAAGCTTTATTTTCCCCATTAACCGGAAATACACCTATCCTAAGCGTTGCTGCAATACAACAAAGTACTACTGTTGGGCCTAGAACAAATCAGAGGATGAAGTGTTTTTAATTGTGGCCTCTATTGACATCCAAAGGCTGAATGCAGCAAACCAGTTAGAGTACCTGGTTCCTGTTTCGTGTGTGGATCAACCCAGCATATAAGACGAGACTGCCCAAAGAACAGGTACAACGCCATCCCCGCAGCAGCCACTTCAACGCAGGGTGCTGTAGCTTCAGAGTCAGACCCATCAGTTTCTAATATTGACAGTGTCATTACGCAAGCTATTTTAGATACAGCTAGTCCTATTTCACTTATTTCAGTAAATTTGGTCCCCACATATTTCATAGAATCTATAAATGGTAATCAAATCCAAAATTTTGAAGGGCTAAATTAAACTGAGTTAACTATACTAGGTAAATTTAGTACAACATTGTCTTTGCTAGAAACTGACATACCTTTTTGTTTTTGCATTGTTCCAGGGAGAAATATGAAACATTCTATGATGTTAGGTAGAGATTTTAGACGTAGTAAAATATTTGAGTTTTGTTTCACAATAGGGTATTGTTAAGAAAATAACTAACAATGTTGAAGAAACCTTAAGTGATAATTCTTTGAGTGATTTTCTAAATGAGTTTTCTGGGATTTATGATATAGAGGACAAATATGAAGTTGGTCTTTATATTAATCATAATATTGATCCTAAAGTGAGGTTAGAACTTATAAATGATTTTCGTAAGGATTACAGCGAAGCTGATAGACCTAAGATACCCGACTAAGTATGAAATGAAAATTATTGTTAAGCCAGGACATGTACCATTCTTTTTCAGTCCAAGGCGTTTGTCATTTTATGAGAAAAATCAGCTGAATGAATGATGAGTATTAGAGTTTTAGTTGCCAGGAAGCCATCTGGAATAAGGTTATGTGTAGACTATTGCCAGCTAAATAGTATAACAATTCGAGACAATACCTCTACCTATTATTGATGATCAAATTGACAGATTGAAAGACAAGCAAGTTTTTACACATCTTGATCTTAAGGATGCTTTTCATAATGTGAGGTTAAATGAAGATTCTATCAAATTCACTTCTTTTGTTACTTATTCAGGTTAATATGAGTATTTGAAAGCCCCATTTGAATTGAAAAATAGTCCAGCAAACTTAAGCCGTTTTATTAGTTCGATATTTCAGGATTTAATAGAGGAAAATAAAATAATTTTGAATATTGATGATCTTTTAATTGCTACCACTGCTGTTGAGGAAAATTTTGCAATATTAAGTGAAGGTTATCACAGACTTGTTCGAAACTTTTAAGAGCTAAAGTTGTGTAAATGTTCTTTTCTGAAAGAGAAAATAAAATTTTTTGGCTATACTATTGATAATGAATAGAAAACTAGACCTTAAGAATGTAATTAATATTTACCCTTATTGAAACTTGTATTCAGTTATTTAAGATATCGCTTTGTAACTTAAAATATTGTATGAGATGATGTTTTATCGCTTATGCTATATCATTATCTTTGTATCTCACTTATTGAAGGTCTTGTGATTGCGGACAATCACCCGTCAGGTCTGGGCAAACTGTGGTAAACCAGATTTGAATTTGAATTGTTTTGCGCCATGACGGTTTGACGGTTAGTTGTCATGGGATCAGGTAGAACAATCGCTTATGTTGAATTATCATGATTGCTTCATGTTTATGTGTATCGTGAAAAATAAAGGTTTTGGAAAAAAATCGTTTATTTTTGGGCATCCGCCACCACTAGGACCACCTCCAGCATATACAAATAAATTTTAATTCAAATTCAGTAATTGTATTATCTTGAGAAAATAAACAAGAGGACGTAGAAAATAGTAATATTACAAAGATAGGTATTTATAGTTTTGAGGACTAAATTATATGCACTGAAGTTAGGTTATGGATATTTGGATATCTACCCAAAAACCAAAGAGTGTTTTTTGTTTAATTTGAATGATGTGTCAGTGCTGTCAATTTATATAATTAATTCTTTTGTGAATTAATCTTTTAAAATATTTTGTACTTGATCTATGCCACAGGGGCGGCCCAAAACGACGGTGAAAAAGTTTATCTTCCAGCATTTGTGTTTTATTAATAGAGCACGATGGATCATAGATTCGCTTTTTTAATGTTGTTTTGTTTTACCTACATGCCCTTCAATACTGTGAAAGAAAGGTACAAACCAGGCTCCGACACACTGGGCTAGTGTTACTCGAAAACTACTGCTCACACTGTGAGATGAGAGATCACCGGGTCCGCGCTTCATGCGTCCTAAGCCTACCGCTAATAAGCGTGAAACAGCTGTCTGCTTACTGGTGGCTTGACGGAGATATAGAACAACCCTCGTATATTATATTAATGTTTGACATTTTACAGGTATGGCCATAGGAATGTGTCCCAGGGACAAGCTGTTTCGTGGTTACATTGATTTGGAAATTCAACTTCGAGAATTCGACAGGTGCAGACGCCTCTATGAGAAATTTCTCGAGTTTGGGCCGGAAAACTGCGTCACATGGATGAAGTTTGCTGAATTAGAGACTCTTCTTGGTGATACAGATAGAGCTCGAGCTATTTATGAGCTTGCAATCAACCAACAGAGACTGGATATGCCGGAGCTTCTATGGAAGGCTTACATTGACTTCGAGATTTCACAAGATGAACCTGAAAACGCCAGGCAGTTGTACGAGAGACTCCTTGAAAGAACTTCGCATGTAAAAGTGTGGTTGTCGTACGCTAAGTTTGAACTAAATAATCAATCAGAAGGAGATATGAATGTTCAGTTAGCTAGAAGAGTTTTTGAGAGAGCTAATGAATGTATGAAGAACGCATCAGAGAAAGAAGCCAGGGTACTGCTATTAGAGAATTGGAAAGAATTTGAGAACGTACACGGCGATGAGAGTATGCAAGATAAAGTCAACAGCAAGATGCCAAGAAGGATCAAGAAGAGACAAAAGGTCATAGATGAAGATGGCATGGAACAAGGTTGGGAGGAAGTTTTTGACTACATCTTCCCAGAAGATGAAGCTAACAGACCGAATCTCAAACTCTTGGCTGCTGCAAAGAACTGGAAAAAGAAAATGGAGGGAGATTGTGAGGAAAAAGTAGAAGAGACACAAGTGAATAGTAGCAGTGAAAGAGTGAGGGAAAGACTTTTAGCTTCTGCTAAAAATTGGAAAATGAAGAAGGATAAGGTACGCGAAAAAGGAGAGGCAAATAAAGAGATAAATGAAAACGACTGTGAAAGTACAAATGAACAGCATGAGAATTATGAAAGTGAAGTTGGTTATCAAAAAGTTCCTAGAGAGCATGAAACAAACTTGAAAGATGGGCTCTCAGAATCTGTTAGTAACAGTACGATAAATATTGCACCAGATCATAGTGATCAGGATGGGGAGAGTAGCAGTGCGTCATGAAGAAGTTTTCACTGGAAATGAATCAAGAAAGGATAAAAATACGGACATGTTAGCAACCACAGGAAAAACATGGACTTTGACTGAAATGCATGATGACAGTGAATTTGTGATTAGATGTTAAAAATGTTTACTATAAAAGTTTTTCACTTTGATTTAGTTTTTTGTGTTCAGCAGACAAAACCTGGAATGAATATACATGGTGTTCAAAAAGTTGCAGACAAAGGTCGTAGGCTATCCGATGTCTAATCAAGGTCAAATCGCTGTTTTTGAATGGAAAACCCTACTTTTGACACCGGAAATGAAAAGCCGGGAAAATTATACGTCCAGATATGATTTTAACCTTTAAAAATTTGACTTTGAATGAGTGAGTAGTAAGTCAATGCCAAAATGAGGCCAGTAGGGTATCTTGAGAATTAGGGGTTGCACAAAAAGATAGTCGAGACAAAAGTCGCAGGAACATTTCGTGGCTATCAGATGGTGTTCTTTTTGGTAATCTTGACCTAGTTTTTCAAGGTCACACCAAGGTCAATCGACCTTCTTAAACGGGCACCCCCACTTTTGACACCGAAAGTGAAAAGCTCGGAAAATTTTACATCCAGAAAAAGCTTGCACATTTTAAAAGTTAGACCTTGGATAATTAAGTCAAGGTCAAAATGTGAAGCAGAGTATCTTGAGAAGTAGATGTTGCATAAAAAATGGTCGAGACAAAAATCATAAGAACTTTTCCTAGCTATGCAATAGTGACCTTTATGGTGACCGTGACCTTATACTGCAAAGTCAATTTTCTTGAATGGAAACTACGGAAAATGAAAGCACAGAAAATTTTACGTTCAGATATGATCTTGCCCTTTTGCAAAATTTGACCTTGGATAGTTAGGTCAATGTCAAAGTAAAATGAGCATCTTGAGAAGTAGGGGTCACACAAAAAAATTTCAAGGTAAAAGTGTCACTAAATATCCCCACTTAGGTGTCGTTCACCACGTTCATGAGCTTCACCTTAACTTGGAGCTTCAAATTTTCTGTCTGCTATGTTGAAATCAATCACTCGATAGTTATTACATTCACAAGTTTGTCTTAAAACGGCTTACCGTAAAACGCTTTAGTTAAAACCCATGTATAAACGCTGGTTAAAACGATTTAAAGCGCTAAAACGGTTTAACTCAAAGCGTTTTAAAAACGAGGTTTAACTTGGTTTAAACCGGTTTTACATGCCGTACAAACAGAGAAAACGATTTATCTTTATTTTAGATGCAGTGGTGCCAACGATCAGTTACAAATTCAAAATCCCTTTGGCGACATTCAAGGTTGATGTTTGTGACAGCTAACCTTACTTTTAACCACAGACGATCTTTTAACTGCTTTTAACGGCGAACCTCGAACTTCATCATCAGCTTTGTATTTTTATTTTGATATCTCGATTTATCGGCAAAAATACAAAAATAGAAATGACGGACCAAAATCGTACAAGAATTTCGTGGACACATATTGAGATTCACAAAATGCTGAGTATAATAAAAGAGAAAGAGAATATGCTAGATGGGAAGAAATATAGAAAGAACAATATTTTTGCCATTGTGGTGCGTGAGATGAGGAATAATGGGATCCACAAAACAATTCCGCAAATACGCTCAAAATGGCAGCAGCTCAAAGAAATCTAATAGTGTAAGTTTGTTGATGTGAATTCATTTTGACATTATATAAGTTAGAAATACATTTTAGAATTCAGCTTCAGCACACAGTCAACTAATACACAGGATACCCCCAGATTAGAAGAAACAATATAGTACACCAATAAGAAATGAGATAACTGTCAGTCCCGAGGTCAATCCTTTAGCGGAAAGGGCAACCACTGCTCAAACTGGTGCAGGCAGTACAAGAAAAGGTAGCGCTAGGGTTTGTTTTAGCGAAACACGAAATGGATGTCGAGAGTTGTGTAAATCGAGGCGGATTGACGCCCTGAGACGAATGATACCTAATCCCAGACTGAGGAAACTCCCCGGTGAAATTCTACGGCACTTTGAAATTTGAGTACCTAACCTAACTTCTCCCGAACTGTTGTACCAATTATTTAATGCGGTTTAGGTCAAAATGGATATTAATCGACTCTGTTTGACGCCACGAATCAAATGAGACCATTCCCGCACGCACAAAATACTCCTGTGGAAATTTGTGACACTTTGAAATTTTCATGAGAATTTTTTAAAAAATTTAAATTTCCCGGAAATGGTGGCGAAAGATGTGTGAATACTCTGCGAATCGACTCGGCTTGACGCCCTGAATCATATGAAACCTCTTCCAGACTGAATAAATACTACTACGTTGAAAATGTACGGAAATTTTAAATTTTATTAGATACCTTACCTAACCCACCCTAACGTAACCAAAACCAAACTGATCGACGTTAAAAGGGGTGTCAATTGACTCGGCTTTACGTCTTGACTAGAGTTGGATCGATCTTTGACTGAAGTACGCGTATTTTGATTTTCAAAATGTGAATTTCTTCAAAAAACTTCGTATTTGACTCACGCATTTTAACTTAACAGAACATTTTCAACGCTATGTAGATAAACTATAGGCTATGAGTATGCTATGAAGTCTGACTTTTGTTTAATGATAAATAACAAAACAAAACTTGAATTATTAGAATTTTTCAACGTCATAATTCACAATTATATTTGTGATTCAAAATTTTTAAAATGGCAATGCGCAGATGGAACATGAGGAGCCTTCCTCAAAATGCTACTGAAGATTGAATTTGGGCTGAATCTGAAGGTCTTTTCCCAACTGTCTTTCCTTTTTGTTCAGTTCACAAACAGAATTTCAAACTGTTTACGGAGGGACAGCATGTGCTTAGTCGCTTCAAATGCTCCAAAAAAGGCTGCAAGAAGCCAACCAAGGCTGTGGCAACTGGTACTTGGTTTCAGCAAAGCCGACTTGAGCCCCATATAGTGGCTCAAATCATGTATGGCTTTCTCATGATTGGAGATTTGAGCAGACCAGGAACGAGGCCATTGATCGTGACACTCCCAGATAAGGAGCGTAATAATCTAACAAATGAAGCCCTTGTCTGGTGGTAAGGTTTTTCAAAATATTTATACATTCAATTTTTTTAAATTTTGTTATTTGTAGGTCCCACTTCTGTCGAGAAATGATGATCAACGACTTCTCACTCCGTCAATCCATCGTCAAAATTGATGGACCTGGACAATTGATGAGTCCAAATTTGGCAGATCGAAATACGGACAAGGCAGGCATGTCGACGGTCATTGGGTCCTCGGCATGACAGAGGATGGTCGAGATGAAGCTGTCTTTGTGGTTGTTCCTACCGGGGCAGTGAGACACTTCTATCGACCATCCAACAGTGGGTCCATCCAGGCAGTGAGCTCCACACGGATTACTGGAGGGGATACAACAACGTATCCCAACACGGTTATATACATAAGACCGTAAACCACAGTGGTGAGGAACATGGGTTTGTTGGATACTGAAAAATAACTGATTTTCAAATACCTATCTATTTTTTTGGTTTAGGTGTTGATGGTACGCATACCCAGCGAATCACCACAGAATTCGAAGAAAAGAGATAGAAGTATAACAATATTCTATACTGTGATTGTCTCTCTGATTCATCACAATTTTATTATAATCGATAAATGAAACCAGATAACATGGAATGTGAATATTTACTGTGATCTAGTGTGGTTGGAGATACTTAAAAATTTTCTCTAAAACACAAACTGAACCATATGTTTTTTGTGTGTCCTGTGTCTCCTTATAGTTTGGAAGATTAGTTAGGTCTCAAAATATAACTTCTGCTATCCTGGAGCAGCTGATAGTCATTTTCATTGATTATACAAAACATGTTTAACGTTTTATACAAAATAATGTCAGTAATTCCATCTTATGTAGATTACTTTAGGACTCAAAATTAAATTGTGATGAATTAATAAAAGTTGTTCTTTATTTATGTTATTACCAGTGGCGTAACTTCAAATTTGGGGCCCCCTGCAAGCAATTTTCTGTTGCTTCTCTTTTTATAATATATATGTATATGTTGCACTCAATAACCGAATTCGGCCACTGTCCGAAATTTATACCCACAACGTGTTGTGGATTTCGCAAATTTCTCACAACGCGTTCCGGGTAACCTTTGTATGCGCAGAACGCGGTGTGGGTGAATTACGAAGACTATGGAATAATTCAATTAATTATTAATCAGGGTATTTACGCCCCCCCCCCCGCAGCTGCCGTCCCTTAGTTACGCCTTACGCCACTGGTTAATACTGTTCCTAATCAGAAGGCTTTATTCTTTTTATTTAAATCGAAGCTATCTTTAAGTTCATATCTAGCTATATATCAATAATGGTCACTAAACGTGTTCATATACTTACTTAAATTTTTGCTTCAAAGTTGTAGGCAACGTAGATTCCACCATTGTCTATATAATTTTTGACTATCACATTTCAGTTGATTTTCTATCTACAGGGTGACCTAAAATAAGAATGGACGCCGGCAATATCTCAGTAACCGTTAATCATAGAACAAAAAAAAATATTATCAAGTAAATCAGCTAAGAGAAATCGTTGGAAATTATTTTCAAGTTCCGCTAGTAGCGTAACTGATACTGTCAATCAGAAAAGCGGCTTTTTCTCAAAAAATATGCAAGTAAAGGTATACTATAAATTCTATCATCATGTAAACAGGACAATTCTCGATTTTTTTTGTTAACAGTTTTTTGCTCTATCTTTTAAGGTGTAGTGGTGGGGGAATGTCAAAGAAGTTTATATTTAAATGGCCATAACTTTGGTATAAGTTAACAGAATTAAACAAGCTAGGTCTCGTTTGAAAGAGCTGTTCTTGACTAATAATCTGTTATATAAAAATTGTCCAAGTTTATCTTGACTTAGTAGCTACAGAGCGGTATTTGACATGATAACAATTATTACGCATTATTACGAAAATTTCAAATGGTATGCTATATCTCTTTTAACATAGGTATATAGAGGACAAAATTCTCAAAAAGTCAGCGAAAGATTCAACCTCCTAGCTATTTTCAAACCGAAGATATCAGTAAAACAAGTATTCTGACAAGTGTGCTGTGAGTTTGAGAAACAATTGCCGCCCGATAGGGATATAGCCTCCCTCTTATCGTTTTAGTAATCATTTTATAGATAATACTCAAGTAAAAACACTACAAATCATATTTTGACTTTCTGAAACAACCACCAGGTGGCGTAGTAGGCGCCAATAAGTTTTGTATCCAATTTTCATGATAATGGAACTTATAAAAGGAACAAACAAAAATAAATTACAGTATAAAATTGATTATTAGTTTAATCATTATTAAAAGTCAATTTGAGCTGATCACAAAGTGTTATATGAACTGAGCAAGCAAATATACTAAGAATGGATCTTAAAAATTAAGACCAATTAACAGCAAAATAAGTGGCATAATAACAAAGATAACAAACAAATGATATACAAACGTAATTCACATGTGCATACCATACCTATTGGCAGTGTTGCCAGTGTTCGATAGCGTCTATCGTTTTAGATGCACTTACGCATCCATTTTAGCGTAGATAAACCTGCCAGTTTAGGCATCTAGAGCAACACTGAAAATAGATATGCTATACGCATGTAATTTAGGTTTATGTATTTTAAATTGTCGTTATACCACGTTATTTTGCTGTTAATTGGTCTTAATTTTTGAGATCTATTCACATTGATTTTTTCTTACTATCTTTGCTGTCGAATTCATATAATACCTTGTGATCAGCTCAAATTGACGTTTAATAATGATAAAAATAATAATCGATTTTATACTGTAATTTGTTTTTGATTGCGTCTTTTAAAAGTTCCATTATTATGAAAATTGAACACAAAATTGGCTACAGCACCTATTGGCGCCTACTACGCCACCTGGTGGTTGTTTTAGAAAGTCAAATATGATTTGTAGTGTTTTTACTTGAGTATTATCTATAAAATGATTACTAAAACGATTATGCGGAGACTATATTCCTATAGAGCGGAAATTGTTTCGAAACTCACAGCACACTTATCAGAATACTTGTTTTACTGATATCTCCGGTTTGAAAATAGCTAGGACGTTGAATCTTTCGCTGACTTTTTAAGAATTTTGACCTCTATATATCTATGTTGAAAAAAATGTAGCATGCCGTTTAAAATTTTCGTAATAATGCGTAATAATTGTTATTATGTCAAATACCGCCCTGTAGCTACTAAGTCAAGATAAACTTGGACAATTTTTATATAACAGATTATTAGGTAAGAACAGCTCTTTCAAACGAGACCTAGCTTGTTTAATTCTGTTAACTCATACCAAAGTTATGGCCATTTAAATAAAAACTTCTATGACATTCCCCCACCACTACATCTTACAAGATAGAGCAAAAAACTGTTAACAAAAAAAATCTAGAATTGTCCTGTCTAAATGATGATAGAATTTATAATATACCTTTACTTGCATATTTCTTGGGAAAAAGCCGTTTTTCTGATTGACAGTAACAGTTACGCCCCCTAGCGGCTACTTGCGGAACTTGAAAATAATTTCCAGCGATTTCTCTTAGCCGATTTACCTAATAATATTTTTTGCTCGAAGTTATATGATTAACGGTTACCGAGATATTGCCGGCGTCCATTCTTATTAGGTCACCCTGTACAATCGCTTTGCAGCTCACCTGAAGACAGTTACATAACAAATCAATTGTATGTTATGATACTCAAAAACTGTATAGACAATGGAAGTATGAAATACACGTTGCAGACCAATATCATTATATAATGTTGTTTTTTTTTATTTTTTAAGGAATGTGATATTAATTTTATTTGAATAGTGTGCTGTTGTTATACCAATTGTTATGGAACGAGGACAATAAAACAATATATATTGTTTAAGTGAGTACTTTATTTCATATCATGCTAATACCTAGTGAATGAAATAATAACAATTTTAACATACATTTATACAAACTATACGAGTTCATAATAAGAGAATGCTAATTTTAATACATAGACAAGCGAGAGAGGCACTCACATCTATATGGATTAAAAAATAAAAATAATGGATTAAGAAATAAAAATAATACACGTTTTTTATACTCTACGTTTGCTAGATACTAACTGTGTAGCTTTGATGAAGATAGCTTTGTTAAAGAGAAAAGGATGCTGCGCAACAGAATAATAATACTAACGATAAAATAAGACATCATTGAAATGTTTCGAATGAAGCGAGATTCATTCAATATGATTTGCAAGGAATTATATGATCATTTGAAACCTGACCCAAATATTATCAGACCACCTGTTTCTGTTGAAAAAAAGTAGCACTAGCACTGTACAAATTACGTAGTTGATGTGAGTACTATGTTATCGAAAATATGTTTGGCATACATAAGTCCACAATATGTTACTGTGTTTGTTTTGTGGTAAATGCTATAACTATCGTTTTAATGCAAAGAGACATAAAAATGCCTAATAGATTTGAAGCAAAAGAAATTGCTGCGTACATACGAACATTTTTTACTGCAAAGTACTTATTTAACAATTATGACAACCAAGGAAGAGCAAATACCGATACTAGTTTTAACCAATTTTTTTTTTTTGTGAGATGCCATAATCTTAACATCTGATTGCAGATTGTCTTGAAGATAAATTATGTGCAAGAGATTCACTGAGATGATCTTTTGTAACTTTGCCCTCAGCTTCAGATATAATCACAGCATGTGCACGAGGTTGCGGTAAAATGCTTCCCTTACAGCATGCAACCACCAATCACAGAATTCCGCTTTGTTTCAACAATGTTATGTAAAGTACAGCAAGCAGAAACTACTTTTGGTACTAATGAATATTTTATATCAGCTCTCTTTAAAAGACGCCTCCATCATGCCTTCAGTCGTCCAAAAGTATTTTCTACTACAATTCTTGCTGAACTCAAATAACAATTGTAGGATTCTTGGTGTCGGTTTAAATTCCCAGTATAAAGGCCGATTCATAAACTTTCCGCTGCCGTTCGCCGTTCCATCTGCCGTTCGACATAACTATCTTTTAACTTTTTCCGTTCCATTCGTCGTTCGTAACACAAAACAGGTTCGTAACCACCGTCGTAGCTGGCATATAATCATAGTCGTCAGTACCGGTCATGTGATATTGACGTGTAGCTGTCAAAAGGATTCTGGGTTTTCTGTATTGGTTATTGGTTCTGACTATGCCCATTTTAACCAGGGAAATTCAAAAATATTTCACAAAGTCAAAAACACTGATGATAACACGATTGGAAAACTAGGTTAACGGCACTAACGGCAAGTTTATGAATAGCAGCCGTGTGCTATGAACAAGAACGTCAACGGTCGCTTTTATAATTTGCCGTTACACGGCACGGCACGATAATGTTGTAGGTCGTGCCGTGCCATGGAATACCGCTGCGGTATGAACCGTCAGAAAAACTTTTATAATTCCACGATAAAATCGTTTTAGTCTGCTTCAGTCAGTGATCAGTCATGGACAAACGGCGGTTACTCCTGCTTTATTTGTTGTATTTAAGACGTAAAATGATACAAATCACAAGGAGGTATTGGAGACACCCGTTACTAAAAGTAAAATACCTCGAAGGGTCGTACTACTTTCTTTTTGAGAAACTCAAAAAATGTCCAGATAAGTTTTTCAATTACTTCCGGATGTCAATGAAAGCTTTTCATTATTTCTAGTCATTACAATTCGCTCTTTAAATTCTGAGACAGATTTATCCCAAATACAGGGCCTAGCTTCAACGAGTTCCAACAAAGTTATAATATCGTACTTAAACGCCATTTTGTTTGTCACAATACACGCATACTTGTTGCAAACACGCTTCTCCTGCTCGGCGGCACGATAGGGAGCTGAGACAGCTACGACGACGGCACGGCATAACGTTGACATTCACGGCATGCCGTTACCGTCGACAGTAAATTAAAAGCATCTCCATATAATCCTGTACATTTTGCTCTTTCATTTTACCGTCACGATAAAAACGGGCTTAAGGCTTCTGCAACCATTTAAGTAGGGGGTAGGCTGCATCCCCAATAAGTAAAAATGGTATCTGCCTGCCATTCACATGAACCGAAGCTCCAGACTCAAATCATTAGTAGAGAACACTGTTTTATTTTAGCAAATTCTCAAAGTGTCTCCACCAGCTGCTTGGCAGGCTATGCGGTAGTGAAATGCTTCTACAACTTCGTTTATCATATCTGCATTAATTTTACTAATTTCATCCCTTATTCTATGCTTCAGTTCATCGAGATCGCTAATATCGAATTCCAGTTAGATTTTAACAATCAATTAAACGTAGCAGACAGGGAATTTGAAGATCCAAGTTAAGGCGAAGCTCATGAAGATGGAGAACGGCATCTAAATGGGGATATTTAGTAATACTTTTATCTTGACCACTTTGTGCGCGACCCTTACTTCTCAAGATACTCTGCTTATTATACTTTGTCATTGACCTAAGCATCCAAGCTAATTTTTTTCAATGGTCAAAGTCATATCTAGACGTTAATTTTCCAGTGCTTACATTTCCGGTCTGATCAGAAAGGGTTTCTATTCAAGAAAATTAGCTTGACTTTGAAGTGACTTTGAGGGCACGGTCACAGTCACCAAAAAGATCGCCATCGGATAGCCAGGAAAACTTCTTATGATTTTTTCCTCGACCTTTTTTTTCTGTGCAACCTCTACTATTCAAGATACCCTGCTGCACATTTTGACCTTGACTTAATCATCCAAGGTCAATTTTTGCAAATGGTCAAGCTCATATCTGGACGTGTTTTATTTTATGGTCAGCCTCCCGCAAAGGCTGAAAGCCTATGGCGCTGCTGGATAAGTGTCTGTGCACGTTAGATTTGAAACGCTGCAGGCATAGCGTAGAAGTTCTCCAAAACAAGGAATTCTGTAGGAGACTGGTTCGGGGAGTAGGAATCTCGACCTGGTAAGGATGAGCTCACAGAGCCTTCCTGTGTTCCTCGTTTGGACGGCCTTCGGTGTTATTATCTGGGTGAGCTCGCTCGAACATCTTCCGTGATAGAATCGGTAAAACACGGACAGGTCAGCCACCCTTCTTCGATGTTCCAGGCTGTGGAGGCCTTTATGAGGTTAGGCGTATCGACTAGTCTAACTGCTCTTCTCTGGATAGTGTCCAAAAGTTTTAGAGAGTGCTTCGGAGCGCATCCCGACATATGAAAGCAATACTCCAACGGTGGTCAGATCTGTGCCTTGTAGAACAGCAGTAGTTGCACTGGTGTATACAACTTCCTGCAGCCGAACAAAACTCCAAGCTTCTAAGATGCAGTTTTAGCAATACTGATGACGTGGTCGTTCCAGGACATGTTATTGTTGATGTTGATCCCCAATAACTTGACGGAAGGTGACTCGACTATTGGGTGGCCCTCCATTTCCACAGCTGGTAAGCCAATGTGTGACTTCTTTGTCAGTGTTGTTGCCTTAGTTTTCTATACGTGAAAGTGTACTTTATTTACTATTCCCCACTCGACAATTCTTTTGATATCTGCGTTGTGAGGCATATTGCTGCTATTGCCGATGTACCGTCTCCTGGGATCATATAGGCTTGCCTGGTTCCATGCATGGTATTAATGTACTGTCGTCTGCAAAGCTGTAGATTGGATTGCATGTTATTTCGAGCACCTCGTTGATGTACAGCAGAAACAGTGTAGGGGATGGGACAGACCCCAGAGGAACGTAAAATTTTCCGTGCTTTTCATTTCCGGTGTCAAAAAGAAAATCGCTTTTACTTTCATGTGACCTTGAAAATCAAGGTCAAGGTCAGTATAAAGGCCCGGTCAAACAGAGAACGCGGCGGTCCGGCGTTCTCTAGCAATACAATGGAACGCTGTAACGCGGCGGTCTAGAACGCGGCGTTCGGCGTTCCATTGTATTGTTAGAGAACGCCGGACCGCCGCGTTCTCTGTTTGACCAGGCCTTAAAGGTCACCATCGGATAGCCAGGAAATGATCTTGCGATTTTTGGCTTTCTTTTGTGCAACCCCTACTACTTGCTGGGCACATTTTGACCTCGACTTAATCATTCAAGATCAAATGTTTCAAAATATCAAGCTCATATCTGCCCTTTTCCCTGCTTTTCGTTTCCGGTGTCAAAAGTAAGGGTTCGCCGTAACGACCTGCGGTGAAAAAAAAATTGACACTAAAGTGGCTAAAAGAAAACCGTGAAAAATATTTCCAGATTTTCAAGATGGTCACCAAGAGGCGTAGGTAATCGCGGTCTTAGTTCTTTTTCACTGGAATACACCGAGTAAATGTTGAAAAAAAATATTTGCTTTTTAAAGCCAGGATTTACTGGAGTAATTTCTGTTTAAGCCAGTGTCAGTTTATCACTTGTTGGTGTAACCTATTGGACGTCATTAGATGGATCTATTAAGATAAATTGGTGCAGTGTAATTCAATGTTTTCAAATAAAGTTATAACCTCTAAACGTAGGGTTGCTAACCATACTGTTAAAAATAGTATTATACTGTGATTGAATGGATTTCAACAATAATAAACAAATGATGTGACTTCTTTCATAAAAATCAAGCCAAATGATACCTGAATAGGTCAGTGGTAATCGATATTTTATTCCTAACGTGAAATATCGAAGAAAGAATTAGTTATCTCATAATTCAAAAAAGGTGCTATTGAAATGGTTCTTATTAGGCCTTTATGGAAACTTTGATCGGGTTAACCGGATCATAAGGATTACTGATCTTGACGTTCGGAAAGTGATCTAGTCAGTTCACTGTTGTATGGAAAGTGATCGCGATCGAATTATTCGCTGTTTTTCTAAATATTGGTTTAATCAATGAGAGCATAAATCCCACTATTTGAAACTGATTATCCGTTAGGGTTAAATACCCATACATATACTAAAAAAAGTAGGAAAGAATTTACTTGTGTAAACTCAAACTGCGCTCTCATTGTGGAATTTGTTGCTCTAAAAATTTAATTTTTTTATTATATTGACAAAACCGGATTTTTCCCGCAGTAGTAATCAACAAATTTAACAACTAATCTTACAAAAAATGGAGTCAAGTTGATTGACTCAGTACTTCCCACACATAACAGTGATATCATTTTATTATTTTCTCTTTGCATGAAGCTATAGTCTGAGATCCCTTGCAACCAAATAATCGTTTGCATGTCCTCAAAAAACATCCAACACAACAACTAGTAAATAGTTTCCTAAGTCTCTCCGAAGGAACTAAAACTAATAATACTGTGTCTCAATTTCATTAAAATCAATTCCATAATTTTCATGCTACTAAATTCAGAATGATCTATAGCAATACTCGTATGTATACATCAGGCAATTCTAAGTCCCTTGATTTCTGTAATAACCAAGACAATGTTCGGATGGACCTAAAAAACATCTATTATGCCGCTAGGACTTTCTTTGACAGGTCAGTGGACAGCCTATTATGAATAGGACAAATTTTTGAGTTTTACAACCCCCCACCCCCTAACCACCCCAATTTCACCCCCCCCCCCCCCAAAAAAAAGTAAAAAATGACCAGGAACCCCTAAAACGCCTAAAAACTAAGTTTGAGGGATATTTAATTTCTTTTGTTTTTTTTGCTGATTACTCCGCCGCCCCTGCGCTGATTTTCAAAATTATAGCAGCATTATACCGACTCGCACCTCACAGAGCATATAGGTACCTACTCAAATTTCATCACAATCCATGCAGTGGTTGTTGAGATTACGAGGGTAGAACGCCCAAAAAGTGTATTATCTCAAAATCGAAAATTTTCGCGATCACAATACTCCCCTCACCTATCGGTGTGGGAATAAGTAAAAGAAAAAAAGGTTGCTGACCGCGGTGAGATTCGAGCCCACGCTCTTTCGAACTGGTGCCTAGCGTCTTAACCGCTTGGCCACGCTGCCTGTGCTTCAGGAATATCGATACACCGTACATAATACGTCGTCAGTTACCTGTCGTAATTTAATTCATTTTTTTTAACCGGAAGCGATATTGATAAAACCGGATTTTCCCGGACTAGTTTTTTTCATGCTGATTCCTAATCTGTATTTAGGTTTTCTTTAGCACCTGTAGTTTTGGCTATCTTTTGTATACGGACAGACAGGGGCTCTGCATAAGCTCTCTTCAGTAACTTCAGTGAGTCAGCAGTGAGAGCTGAAATGAGTTTTATGAGTTATATATGTTGGACGCGCTGTCACTTATTGTCAGAGTGCTCAACTGATCCATCTGAAAACAAAACAAGATCCAACCAGATAGTTATTACCAATCCTTGAACGGCTGATACTGATCGAACCCGATCACTGTTTCCGTAAAGATCTAAAGTTATCTTGTAGTCTTTTTTCAAGATATAACGATAAAATGTCATAATTTAATATTTTTTAATAACAAAAGTATTTTTTTCATATTATGCACATTGCATATTGAGTATTATGTGCCTACTCGCTTTTTGTAATTTCTTGAACTAAGAATACCAAAGTTAGGGGTTGGTTTGTGATTTTCACTAAAATCAGAATTTCATCACGGATTAAGACGAAGAACTTTATCAAAAAGTTATTTTTGTTTTCCTAAAAGAATGATATCTTCTCATTTCTTTATTATCTGCAGCTGACTAAACGCGCGCATTTGGTTTCAAAAAAAATACATTTAGGAACACACCGCTACCTACTACCGATATGTGCAGTTGCGAAAAATTTATTTGCGCACATTTTTAGTGGAATTGTTCTATTAGGTACCTATTGTTCCCAATGATCCTATTCTAGTGATTTTTGCGGTGCGGTATCTCAAAATATCTTCTAAATATATGTTCCATATTATTACGTTCAATGACTAATTAAACAGTTTAATCCTAATAATAGCTCAAAATCTTTATTATTGCCCTATTGCGCCTTCACCATGCCCCTCCCGTAATCCAACCCTGAAACCTCCCCTGATAACAGTAATTATTGGTTCTCTTTTAAAAAGTCAAGTTCCACTACAGCTACTTAAAAAATTATATTAGGAGTATAAAAACTAGTCCAAATACATCCAACTTGAAAAAGCATTTTATGCAGTTTATTTATTGATCTTGTATGCACATTTTCGATAATCCATGTCGATACCGATACCTTAGAGAATCGATATTTTGTCGGGGAGTATCGATACTTGGCCAAATAATATCGAATTGGTATTGGTACTTTTTGTTATTTTCTCATCCCTACCCAGGCTTCTAATCCATAATGGCGCCGTCAAGGTCAACTTCTGTAGAAACCATAGAAACCACCAGTATAAACCATTTGTATAATTATAGGAGATGAGATCATGGGAGATGAGTGACATCACATCACAAGACAAGAAGATTAACATGAACACCACAAAACACCCAGAAGCTCATCATTGAGCGTCAAGTTCTGGCGCTGTTTCCAATCTATCTTAACCCTAGGTTTGTTAATCCTAGGAATAGGTTTAAGTTTGACGGTGCAGAGATAACGTGATTTACGTCAGGGTTAACTTTAACCACCGATTAATTAATCCTCACTTTTAATCTGAAATTTGCAAACCACTGTCAGAGATTCATTAAAATCATAAAATTAGTAGGTCTACTAACTTTTTAGGAGCACCACAGCATAATAAATAACCAGCACAATAATTCAAGTTGGCGGAAATTACACGCGCATCCCCACTTTTGGATGATTTTTTGTAGGGATGGTAACGGTACTTCGATACTTGTACTTCTGCACTAATATCGACTATTTTTATCTTAAGATACTTTTTGACCGATCCCAGGCTGGTATCGCCGCTTTTGTATCGAAAATGATTATATAATTATTGAGGGGTGTAATCAACGGGTGTAATCAATTGCACAAAATTCTCTATACGAACCAAACGCGCGCCTATGAGGCTAAAAAATATCGAGTTGGTACCGGTATCGATATTTTAATTTTCGCATCTCTACCCAAACTTCACAGCCGTAAAATCATCCATTAAATCCTCCCAAGGTCAAATTTTGTGGGAACCATTTTTATATAGGAAATCCTCAGAGATTATGCTGGTTTTATTATGTGTTTATTATGCTGTGGTCCTACTGACGTCGTTGACAGTGACCATAGATAACCCCCTCTTACAGTGACCGTGACGATTTGACGTGACGACGTGACATATGTCATTCCCATAATGGTTTTCTCAAGGTTGAAGTGATGTGGGGCAAAAAAAGGATATTTGAAATGATTATCTTTACATCATCTCCGTATCAAAATTTGCAGTTTTAAAACTGTTATCATTGCATTTGCCAGTGTTTGTTCAGTACACAACATACAAGTGATATTACCATCTATATTGCAACCATTATTGCTAGTCGATTTTAAAGATAAACTATGGACATTCCATTTTGTTATATCACAAAGTCCTGAACTTTCTGTAGGTGTGAAGGACGTTGTAAGTTTGAGAGATGCCGAAGTTTTTTTCTGAAACGACAGTTTTTAATTATACGTGGGACCAAGTGGCACAAGCATTTTGGAAAAGATACCCTAATCCAAACAGGTGTGTGACCATAGTTATAAATAATAAATTATTAATAATGGGCTACTGATTTTTAGCAAGCACGTCTTGAGCGAGGACACTGTTGAACGAGGAGTGGAGTCTGGGAAACTTCTATCAAAAAGACTGCTTAGTAAAACTAACAGCATTCCAAAATGGGCTGAAAGGTTCATGCATGCAAGGCATGTCTATATTATTGAAGAAAGCATTGTAGATCCATCAAATAAAGTACTTGTTACTTATACAAGAAACTTAGGCTATGCTAAAGTTATGGTAAGTAGCTGTAAAGTAGCAAAAGTTGAGACTAAGATAGAAAAATTTCGCATATATAATTTTTAGATACTTTGTAGTCACCCATGTCAACAATGAACAGCTGTTTGGCTTGTGATAAAAATACATCAGAATGAATGAGTCTTGAAATATGTTTTGATGTAATACAGTCTGTCTGTGCTAGATGAGTAATTATTGATGCCTGGAGATAGTTTCTAACCTTGTTGCTAACAATATAATATAAACCTAGATGTATTTGTTTCGGCCAAATTTGTTCAAAAAAGAGCCATTAATTTTCGGCAGTGATATTCAGTAGAAATATTATTAAAATGGTCCTGACTTGTAGCATTGCCAACCTAGGTCACTGCTAAAAAATTTTGTCTGAGATGCACTTCTTAGCCAGCTGAGATATCTATCAAGCCAGTGCAAAGTATGCAGAAAATGGCATATTTGTGGTTTTGAGTTGAGTGATATTTTGCTTTTTAATGTCTTAAACCAAAAATTGGTTATAGAAAATATATTGTTATATAAGAATATGAAAATAATTGATGATCTACAAGTAACACGTTTGGGCAAACAAATGACATAATTCAGAGAGAGAAGGTAATAATTTTGTGTGAACAGTAAAATGTATCATCATCATAGGCACAATGTTTTAACAGACATCTGAACTCGTAAAAAGCATTAAGTTGGAGCTAGAGCATTGCCAACACAAATATTATCAATAGTTTTGAGACCTGTAGCTTGCCATTGTTCACAATTTTCTGTCAGTTCAGTGGCACTCTTGATACTCATATCTAGCAAGTGTTTCGTCATATCCACCCAGTGTGTAGGGGACAGCCACGGCGCCGCCCGCTTGGGGCGTGGCCCCGAACTACAAGTTTCTCCATATTATGTACAAGTTACACGTTTGGGCAAACAATTGACATAATTCAGAGAGAGAAGGTAGTAATTTTGTGTGAACAGTAAAATGTACATATTATAATCTAAAAAACAATATAATACATTATATCAACTACATCTTTACAAACGCAAGTACTCACTTAATTGCAATATATTTTTGATACCTAAGAATATTTTCTTGTTTACTTGTGTGCAAGGCTATTTTGGCTCTCACTGTCACTGAAGACTGAAGAGAGCTTATGCGGAGCCTCTGTCTGTCCGTCTGTATGTATACAAAAGATGGCCAAAACTACAGGTGCTAGAGAAAAACTAAAACACAGATTCGGAATCAGCATGAAAATACTAGTCTGGGAAAAATCTGGTTTTGTCCATATCGCATCTGGTTTAAAAAAACTTTAAATTATTATACCAACAAATTCCACAGTGAGAGCACCATTTGAATTTATTCAAGTAAATTCTTTCCTACTTTTTTCAACTTCCTTTGCATATCATAAGCAATAGACAAGTAGCAGGTGAGTGACACATTTGTGCAGTAGGTGGCTGCAAGTATTCTAAAAGCTTTGTCACTACCAACTTCAAGAGTCTAATATTATAATGCTATTTGTTCCTGAAAAAAAAATAGTGATTGACCTGCCATGCATTTCTACAGCACTATTATCTATAATCCAGTATTGATTAACATTGTACAGTTCAAACTTAGCAAAAACATTTACTGAGATAGTTATGTTGCTATAGATAATAATCATACTGCAGAGATCACCTACTTGCCACTTATCTGCTACTTACCTTATGTTGAAAAAAAGTAGTCCCTAGAGTAACTTATTGGCAAAATCACCTATCTTTAGAAACTGTTACCAATTATGATCATCTAATTATTATGATTTTAAATCATTTTTAGAGTGTGACTGAAAAAGTAGTTTATGTAGAAAGTGCCGAGCATCCTGGCAAAACTGTAGCAATGAGGTATGCATGGATTGATTCCCAAGTTAGAGGATTCAGCAGAGCTATCTGTGCTTTTGGTTATGAGAGGTTCAAAAAGAACTGCCATAAAATGGTAAGAAAATCATACATTAACAATCCTAATCTATCAGATCCTCTTCACTACAAGATTGTGTTCATCCTGAAGACAATTTAAATCCTTTATTATTTGTTAACTAAATGGCAAGTGAACAACAAATCTATTTTTTGATATTGGTTGAACATTCTATTTTGCAGTCTATTTCTTCAGAAGAAAAAACGGGCTGTTAAGGAATCTCTGTGATTTGCCAAAAAACTGTCCAAGAATTGTCTTTGGATGGTGTTGTATGGGAGTTGATCATTAATGATTGCAAGACATGCTCCCAGGTTTAGTTCTCGAAAGAGGTCCAAATTGAGCCCAACCATGGTTTGTTTTTTTTGGACAGAAGTGTTATTATTAGATAAAACAATTAGCTGCATTTGGTGGTTTAAAATATTCTCCAGCCCAAGAACTATTCTGAGGGATCTGCAATTTATTATCATCAAATTGAAATGATCAAACTCTCTCAAAAGTGTCAATTATGGAACAAATTACTTTGAACCAATTTGAAAAAAAATCATAATAAAAAGGAATATTTAGAATGTTTGGAATGTCAAACATGACTCCTATATAGGTTTGTATAATAAGTCAAATATTTTTATATTGCTTAAAAATGTTTCAAGCCCTTTTGAAATTATATTGGTTATTAACTCTTATTTTGAATAAATCTCATTGGGAAATGTTAATGAAATATTTGGATGTCATATATGGCTCTCAATGACAGTCAGATAGCTCTCAAAAGGGTAGTGTAGTAAGAAACTAATTTTCCATATTTTTCACATAACACTGCAAAATGTACAAAGTAATTATTTTGGACAGCTCAATTTAATGTAAGATGCAAATACCTCTTCAAAATGCCATAATTTTTTTTCACGTTTCAACACCACCCCTCTATCTCCCTCCAATTTTGACGTTATGGTGCAAGTTTCCAAATTACGCGTCATTGCCCTTAACTAAAAGGCACAAGCTAAAATCGTATATATATCTCTGCTTGGAATACTGTGGTGTATCCCCCATGAGATAGGAAGAGCTTTGTTTTTTGGCCCATAGAACCCAGCACCAGAGCCTTCGTTGTTAATTGAGGCGTCCGTCTACCTTCTCCCCCTCAAAAGGCTGCCTGCCGCTTGGGCCCCCACTCTTCCCTTCTAGGACCGTAAATCTGCAGTCAATGCAATATGTAGGAGAAATTATATCACTCCTCATATGTAGGATAGCGTCATCCCTTTGCAGGTCCGAGAGGATGGCAGAGTGTCCCCTTCCGGGATTCACAAAGGACCAACTGCCTTTGGACTCCACGATCGGAACACAGACGTCCTTGCCTCCCCTTGAACCACCAAGTCGAGTGGGGGGGAGGTTCAGCAGTGCTTCTAGCGCGCTCAATGTAGCCGTGCTTACTGTATTTGTTTTACTAACACAAGCCAAGCCTTGAAGTTTATTTAGCTTTGCTTTGTTTCTATCCTTACACATGGCCTTGACACCAATGATCCATACAATAAGGATGGCCTTACGATTGTAGTATAGAGCCAGAACATCACCTTGGGAGCTCCTACAACCCTTCTGCATGCCCAACGAATTACGTGCCTTATTGACTTTGTGTTCTACATTGTTGTCTCCAATTCAGCTTCTAGTCTAGAATTATGCCTAGATGTTTTACTGATTGGGAAAATTCAAGTGATCTTCTAAAGAAGATTGGGTCCGATATAACCATTAAGTTTCCTTCTTCTAGCTCGGTAGTAACCGATAGATCTGCCTGGGTTGCACCACGATTCCACAATGCGCAAAGCGCCTTGCATTATCTCTGAAACAGTACCCATGAATCGACCCCCTGACTACTATGCTAAGGTCATCTGCATAGGCCTGCACATAAACATCTATATCGCTCAGCATGACCAGAAGTTCATTCAGCACCAGACAACACAATAAGGGAGATAAGACTCCGCCTTGCGGGCAGCCCCGCGCTCCTTAACGCTAGGCGAAATGTCATTCAGCGTAGTGTAGCCCACTCCAACCTATAAGATGGGGAGGATCAATTTTGACGAGGGAGGGACCTCACGTCATGCCTATCTAAGGCATACCTTATCAAATCGGGAACCGAACAACAGTCAGATATTGAATCTTGGTGTCTAGCTAATCAGCTGCACATGAACAAAAAATAAAACTCAAAAATAAGGTTGAAATTTCTTGGTGCTTGGCTGGATCCAATACTCACATGGAATAAATGAATTATTCAAAAAATTATGCAAGACACTTTTTTATTTGAATCCTAAAACCAATTGTATGTCTAGATAAGATTGTTCAACGCCTAGATGTTTTACTGCGCTGACTTATGCCATTTTTATCTAGGGATCGCTCAACCCACGCTAAAGACATATTTGAACTCTAATGAATATGCAAAAGGATAATTGCAAATGTAAACTACCAGGAGCCATGGCAGCCTACATTTGGTAGCTTGAAGATCCTTACTCTCCCATGTACCTATATCCTTCAATTGTCTGTCCTATGTCAAAAGAAATTCAAAAATCTGTTGAGAAGCATTCTAACTTGGATATACACATGACAAGAAATGGAGAAAGCTTACAACTGAAAGACGGCTGACCACATCCAGAAAATCTGAAAATGACCACTGAACTACCTATTCCTGAAATGACATCTCATTACTTAATATAATGATACTATCTCAGTACTTAGATCATGAACTACTAGGCGCCGACAGGATTGCTCGAACTTGATCTGCGCATATCGATCACCGATCTGCGCATGACGTCACCGCGTACAAAAATGTCTAAGCCAACGCATTGATGTTTGATCGTTTATTCTGTTTCTTGTTGTATCCGTCTTAGATATTTAATATTTATACAAAATGGAAGAAGCTCATGCTCAGTATAATATAAATAATACATTTTGCTCTGTATACGAACAATATATTGGTGAAATAGTTATAGGATTAGAGAATGGATACAACTCGACGTCTGAGCCGTTTGCAATAGTTCCGGTGCGTACTGAATTTCAGATAAAACATTTTGAGTGTATGTGCTCAAAAAATTGTACAATGTGGAAAAAGCACAGAGGCCGTCATGTTTTTTCTGAAATCTCAGATGGGAGATCGATAAAAAATGTTGAAGACATCGTTTTTTTCACTGAATTCGATTTTATTGCCCGGCCTATGTTTATCTTTTTTGGAAAATGCTACAAGATCGCACTAGATTGTAGTGCCTAGATTGGGTGAAACCATCTTTTTGTGGAAAATGTGTCGGATAGGGGGCGAAATTTTTACATACTCCATACATAGCCTTTGACTACTGTTCTCATATCTTATATAGAGATTATGATGCGCCGCCAGCTCTTCAAGCGAATTTGCATATTTACTATGTAATTCTCTTAGGGACCGGTTTTCTCAATGTCCAGTTAAATATTTATCTGCAAGATAACAGCAACTGTTAGATAAATTGTTTAAACAATTGAAGGCTAAACTTACGAAGTCACGTAAATCTTACCTGACAGTTTGTATAGCAACGCTATCTGGCAGATACCTATATGACACTTTAACTGGACATTGAGAAACCGGCCCTTAATAAAATATACTTAGGTGGACAAGAAATACATAACTAGATTTTGTCATTAGAGGTTTTCAAAAATCATGAAAAACCATAATGGCAATATGTTAACTTTTCTTATTTTTTATTTATTCAAATATAGGTATGACATAACCCACTATACATATGTTGTTACCCATAAAAAGAAAAACACACCACAATACAATAGAACAATATATTTATGGTCATTGTATTTAACTAGCACAGGTCAATTCTCTTATACTAAATGGTTCTAGTAATACCTATCAGGTTTTTCCTCAATTTTTTTTTAATGCTTTCATGCCATGTATCTATATTTAATATGTTTGAAATTACAAAGTTGGATGCACTTATAGTGAGGGTTTTTGAGAGCCTTGGTATAGGACACATTATTTGTTGCGCTATACTGTACTGTAGTTATTATTGATTCTGTGAATATGAGTCTAGAAGGGAAGATTTTGGACAGATAGTAACAATTGAAAAAGGGTTGAATAAGAGCATAGAACCCTTTCTCTATTATGGACAGAAAATGAAATATCTTTAAAAAATAAGCACTGCTACTTTTATCTACTAAAATGTAAATAAATTGTGATTTTTGTGGAAAACATTCCCTATCTTAAAAAATATAAGGTCTGGGTACACATATGGCAACCAAATTTTAAAGGAAAAATGGATCTATCGATTGGTGTGATAAAACAAAGTTTAGCACAGAATTCAACGGAATTCGGCTATAAGCTATATCCATAACAAACCCGTTTGTCACATGCTAACGTCACAGGAGGAACCGAGACGGAAGACTTCATGCGCGTGAGCATACCTTCCTACGTCGCAGTATTATGACTTAATATCAAGGAAAGCATTTTATTTTTTTGTAGATCACCTATTACCTCTATAACGATTTTTCTGATTTTACATTTTAACGTTTATTTTATTGTTTGTCATTTCTCAGTTTACTGTACTATTTGTCTGTTATATTTATTTTCACATATTTTGTTTGACATACGTTAGCAGGTTTTCCTGTATGTACATCAATGAACTACTATTACTATATTGAACACACTAGTATTCAATATTCCTAACATATGTCTGAAGCTACTCTCACAATATGTATTGTTGAAACATTCCTTAAATTTATATTTCCATTAATTTGAGTCTGAATTATATTTTATATACTACTTTCAGGCAGGCGGGTTCAACTATGTTTTATCCAATCTCTTTCCACATCATAATAACCTCCCATCAACAAGTTCTACAATCACAGCAGCAATGAAGTTGAAAGATGCTGCCAAGAATGCTTCAGACCTAGCGAAATCTAAAGCAGCACCTATTTACGCTACTCTACATTCTAATCAATCTTAAAAAGGTTAAATTTATCGTTTTTCGACTTAGTAAAGTAATATTACAAACGTATCTATATTTTTTTGGCTATAGGATTTATCCACCGGACGATAAAGTAACTTTTGATCCTGGTAAAGTAATAGTACAAACGTATTGCTAGTAGACAAACACCAAAACTCAAAACTGTTTACTTTATGACCCGCATGACAAACGCATCCAAAATTAGTTCAAAAATATTGTCACTTGTCAACCACATCCCCCAACTTAAAGGGCTGTATTCATAGTCGTCTCTTTAGTGGTACTCAATGTCCCGTCTCTTTAGTGGTACTCAATGTCCACTTGGAGAAGTGTGTCCTTCCTTGTGCATCTGTTTCCTAGAAAACATCTACGAGACGGCAAGAAAACATTTGGCGACGTTGTCATATTTCAAACAAGTCAATTTGTTATGCCTATGTCTACGCATTTTGATGTTCTCTGTTATCTCTTCTTGTTTTGTGCTAGTATTTCGTGTTTTTTGCCGGACATTTTGCCGGTGTGACAGAAACTGACAACACCTTATTTCAAAACATACAAAACCGCCTTTACTGCAACAAAATGTCAAGTTGACATTTCGTTACCTGAATATTACACAAGTGAGCCTTACATGTGGGACGCTCAAGTAGCTATCGAAACACACTATACCTAAGGAACACTCAAGTATTAAGGGACTCTTAAGTATCAACTATGAATATGGCCCTAAGACGCTAGACTTGTGGATGAACTCATTTATTTATGTGAGAAAATATGCATAGAAAGTTCTAAAATTTAGGTCATTGGATAGAGTAGATATTTCATTTTTGTGTCCCCATTTACAGTCAACATCTCAATCCAAAAATATGTTAAGATAACATTAGTGGTATAAGCAATAAGAACAATCTGATGTTTGTCTTCTTTGCAAAATTATCACGGTGCTCCCTAGCTAGTTCTTTTTTGGTCTCTCGGAGTTATATTGTAATTTTTAATAATGTATCTTACCTTCGATCATATATAACTAGATAAGTAATGGTAGCTATTCATCACAGTGATTGTTTGCTTGCATCATCTTAGTGGATTTTGTAAACATCCAAGATGTTTACCCTAGACAGGACATAGGCAGGTGCATATACATTTGAAAGGGGGTCACGAACTTCTATCCGAGATTGATATGTAAATGTGTTCAGTGTCGTCACTCCACTTTTAACAAAACAATATACTGAATATGGGAGTTGATTGTTAGCTCTGTTATATCAAAATACTTATGAATGAAGCACTATACAAAACAAACATTTTATTAATCCTTTAAAAGTAATAAAGTAGCCTACAGTTGAAATCATCATAGTATATCACCCAACAATAACAGATATAATTTTTGTTAAAACAAAGACAGCAGAACACTGAATCTACAAACAAAAGGATATAGATTGATAGATAATCTTTATTGGTTCCAAATAACCGTATTAGGGTATAGAGCTTGTCAAAAGTATAAGACAAATTACATACATAAAATAAAATTAATGGAAACATACAATATACTCATCCATATATTCGTCAAATTGTGTACAATACATATTCACATTAAAGGTTCAACAGTACTTCATATGAAACAAAAGTAAAGACAAAATTAAATAAACTGAGCAGTTATCACAGTACTAGTTGATCATTCAAGAATCCTTAAAATTCATAGTATGCTTTACCTAACAGAAAGTTTCTGATTATGAATTTCAATATATTCAGTGGACTAGTACAGAGAACAGAAAACTTATTCCGAACCTTTTCAATTGAATATTTGGCCGTTTTAGCACTTAGTGGAAAGATCATCGCATAATAAACTACTTAGTTTTCTAATGATTAGACATTCTAAGCTGCCTTCAGCAACATTTATTATTTTTGAACTAGGTCTGTATGTCCTAAGTTAGAACTTACATCAGCTCGTGCCTTACCTATTTCAAGATTTATCTACAAGCTACACTTCTCATTGATTTTTAAATAAAATGGTTTTGGTGAATATATTCTGATCTTTTCAACTGATTTCAACGTAGAGGTTTCATGGTGAAATCTTAAATTAAAATATTTTTTTAAAACAAGTTTTGTTAGATCAAGACAGTGCTCCTGATCAGATAAATGATTGTCAAATGTGTCAAAAACTGTATGAGGTAGATTCCTCATTGCATGATGTAACAAAAAGTCGGTACATTTAAAAATCGTGGACTTAGTTTTTTAAAAGATAACTGGCCTTTGAGATATTTTTCCGCAGATTTACAAATACTTATAGTAAACTGAGATGCATTTGTTAACTGCCCATATGCTTTTTTCAAATGGAAACTTGATAAAGGAACGTCAGGCGCTAAGAGACTGTTGCAAGCACATACGTAAGGTTACGCCACTGCAAATATGATATAAACATTACTTAAGTGTGACAAGATCGACCCTCACCCGGTATATGTTCCTTTTTGCACAGAGAACAGGTTCCAACCATTGTTTTTAATCACAATTTGCACAATACTACTCAAGACACACTCAGCCACCAACGTAAACAAAGATTAAATCGTGAAATGACGCCTAAACGCTGGCCGGTTAACCTCTGTCTCTTTCTTCGTTGACAGACAAAGCGCGCCAAATTTAAAATCTACCAATGTATACGCGAGTTGACGCTTATGTGTATCTATCCCTGTCTTGGACTCAGAACTATCCTCTGCATCATTTATCTAGTTATACAGGGTTATTCACGTTATTCGACACGGAGCATTATGGCTAAAGTATTCTATAAAAAAGAAAATAATAATTTGGGATGGATGGATAATATACGGGGTGTTCCGTTTAAAAAAACATAACTTTGATACATTTCGTGTTTTTGGGACACCCTGTATAACATGAAAATATTTTTAAAATGTAGCCTTTATGGGTCTCTATCCATCCCAAATTATTATTTTCTTTTTTATCTAATACTTTAGCCATAATGCTCCGTGTCGAATAACGTGAATAACCCTGTATATGATCGAAGTATCTAAGTTTAATGTCCGATTAATTTGACAGAATACTGTGGTTGGTAGTTTTTCCATATAACATCATCTACTCTGTCGTCTAGGCTTTTCCCTGTATGATAGAAGTAGACGTGTGTATGTACGGGTCTGTATGTGTGTGTATACTATAAAATATTTAAGCAGGTTTACAGGCCGACTTTCTGGAAAGTCGTAACACTTTTTGTCATGAACATATTTTCTTTAGTCTAATAAGAGTGATAAGTTATTAACTGAATTTATTTCTCCAGAAATATATTAAAATAAATATTAGCTAAATATTGGGTTTTAGTAAAATGTAATGAATACAAAAATTTTATCCAAACTTCTTAAAATAGAACTATTTCATTATTATTTTTTAAGTGCAGTTTGAAGATCCATTGTGTTATGGGCGCATCTTGTATTGCGTTGCAGTTCAATTATTGGAAAGATTTGCACTCAATTTACTCTTTTATATCATTATTCCTCCAGCTATTTTGTAAGCTATAGCAAAGTCAAATCGTTAAAAAAAGGTGGAAATGATATCATGATGTGTTGAAAAAGAATATTTTTATTAGTCTTTCTCTTTAAAAAAAAAAAACTGTTAACAGATGCTTTATCACATCCACAGTTTATTTATAGCATCTAGTTTAATCATTTTTTGTTTCAGTTGTATAGCGACGGTGTATGTATTGCAGCTTCAGAGGTTTTGTTTGTAATTGTAAGTAGTGTCTAGTTTAATATGTTTTGGATTGGGTACTATAGATGTTGACAAATTATGAAAGCTATGACCTGCTTAGACCAGTCTGTCATTTTGATACTTTTATATTATTGCATTTCTTATGTAATTCCTATACCCAATACATATCTTGATGAAACATGTATTATACCAATTATAATTTTGGGTCACCAGTTGCTGGTAGCTAGACGATAAGTCAATATATTAACGATGTTACAAGAACTACTATTTTTTATTTATTACAGTTATAACTAATTCAGGTTTTAATTATTCATAATATGAACTTATTGAAGTATGCAAATCTTACCAACCCTACACAAAATTAGTTCCTTTTTTTCAATGATAATGAAATTAAAAATGACAACTATACTTGGACGCCACTAGAAGTACTAAATAGAAATATAATATGAGTGAAAGGCTGTGTAGGTCGAAGAGATAACCTTGGTGCCTCAAACATCATTTAAGTAACTTTGTGAAGATCAGAGCAATTAATGAGTTTGGAACAGTTATTTTAATGAGAACTGTTATTCTAGAGAAAAACTAGAGGTTACACTTAAGTACTTCGCTAGTTGGCGACAACTTTCAGACTAGCGATTTATCCCTAAAGTACTCGATGCAAACATTTGTAGATTACAGCAATATATTAAGGTATACTTAAATTCAATCAAATTATACTTGTGGTTAAAGTTTAAAGAAAACACAATTCGCAAACAATTTAAGTTTTGAGAGCATATATTTATTTGAACATTTGTAATTAACATAATCGCACACTAATAAATAAATATTAATTTTTCCATATACACAGCACATTCAAGTATTTTACTGTATATTTAAACTACTATGGTTTCTTAAGTTTGTCTTATTAATCTGTATATTTACGTATTCATATTTATGATGATTTAGAACATAATTCTGAAAAAGTTGCTTAATTTTTAGTAAAACTATTTGAAGCGTTAATGCGAGTTAACTTCCTCCTTTTCATCCTGTATTCACTCAGAACAAGGCTCCTACAGAATGGGAAAATTCACAACTAGAAAGAGGCCGTCCGTAATCTCTTCTTTGTTATTTTGCACCATTCTGCGGTGTACGCTCATCCTGCATAGACCGGATAGCCTAGTTTTAGTTGTTGTAGGCCGTAGTCATGTTTTTACCCGTCTTAAGGGGCCTGGGTATACACAGTTATACATATGTGTTTGCCATGTTAAAACACATTCCATTTCGAACAGAACTCACTTGTTTTCCAAACTACATACACAGTATTTCAGAAGGTGATAGTTAAGACCGTAATGAATGACAACCATTTGCGATTTTCTCAAACAAGTTTTTTAGTGTTCAAAAAACTACCAATGCAAAATCATAAATTCTTCAAAGTCTAATTTAACAACCAAACACGATATCAAAAAAAGGCCAAATAAGTGACAAAGCGCAAGCTTTCATCTCCAGTTTGCTTTTTGAATCATTACTGTAAGTTAAAGGTAACGTCTGGAGCTTGGAAATGCGAAATTCATTTTTATGGTTACCTTTGGACCTTTTGACCTTACCTTTAGATTTTTGGACTTATCTCCTCTCATCTTAAACACACATATTGGAGAAAGGGAATATACGGCCACGCCTCCTTGCCAGCACGAGAATACGCCTTTTCTTGGATTCTCAATTTCGCGCGCTGTACCCTAGACCCTTAATGTACTAAACGTTCGTTCGATCGAACAAGTGAATGGTGGATTTGTCAAAAATATATTTAAGGTACAGATACATTATCTATGCAGATACACATGCTCAAATCGAACACATAAGCATACTATTAATGAGGAACAGCTACATCGTAGCATGTGTGTACGTACCTTGCTCGAAATAAACACGCTAATTTCGAGCATGCTCAAAAACCGACGGTCGTGCGATTAAATGCAAATGTGTCAGTTTTGATAAGCATGCAATTCATTAGCATGTGTATCTGTACCTTTATGACTTTCAGCATTTCTTAATGCTCGGGTAAAACTCAAATAATTCACATATATCCATGATTTCTGATACTCCCTTCGTTTTCCATGAAGATACCCACGTTGCATACTCAGCCGCGAAGTTGTTTACGTCATATTTTTGTATTATATTTTTAATTTGACCTGATCACCCAAACATTTTTCGCGTCAATATGCGGCTGGGTTGGCAAAACTTAAATAGTTTAGAAATTTGGGAGAACGTAAGTAGATAAACAAGGCCGGTTTTGGAACCAAAATACTGCCATATTACCCTCCCTCCGGTTTTATGGCGCACGCGACGCCTATGGATGGTAGGCATGAAACACTGGTAATTAAATATTATGTAACTTTCACATTCTATTTTGCAAGCCGGATTTTGGCGTTGGCACCCATTGCAAGTTTTTAAATTATACACAGTGATAAATAACAACACCAGGGTCATGCGAACACTCACATTCCTGTTACTGCATGGGCTTTGCTTCTTCTAACCTATTCGAATTCGTTGCGTCTTCATACAAAAGACCAGATTTACATTATTTATTTTGTATCTCGGCCAAAATTTTAAAGAGATACGGGTCACTGCATAAAGGAAACTGGTGTTAACAGCCAAGCTTTCGGCAATATTTATTGCCATCTTCAGAGCTTTAACATTGAGGCTTTCTCACAAAAAACATCAATATGCATTGAGTCACAGACTTTCAAATGCAATTCTCAAACAAAAAACGTCAAAATCTGTTTGGCTGATTTAACTCTGTGTCTTCCACAATACAGATCGCACAAACAGCCAACACATAGGTGCAAAATACCAATTAAAACAACGACATTTACATGTTTAAATCAGCCAAAAAATGACAAAATTCGTGGTTTGAAAACATAAATTTTTTGATTTAGATTTTTTTATAAGGTTGTTGTTTATTTTGTATTTTATACCTGTGTGTTGGTTGTTTGTGTGACCTGTGTTATGGAAGACAGCGAGTTAAATTAGTCAAAAAAATTTTGACGTATGCTGTCTTGCCGTATTTTTCCATTTACTGCGGATACTGCGCCGAAGTTTTGTGGTTTAGGTATGTATCGTGGCGTACATAATAGTTTAAAGTATTATTTGTAAAACATACTAACATAAAAGGAAAGCGACCTTTTACTTTAGTACCTTGTTGTTGCACAGATGATGGCGCTTGAGAACCCTGGGCCTCCAAGGCTACTGGGCCCTCAAAACCACGCCCCCTCCCGCAGCTGCGGGCCCTCTGTTACGCTACTGCCCCCCGTATAACACCTTTGATTTAACTTAATTGTTCCCCAGTCCCATTACCAGATTGCATTTTTTAAAACAGCATGCGGCGATCATTCACATACCGTATCTATATTTTAAAAACTTGCAATGGTTGCCCACGCCAAAATCCGGCTTGCAAAATGGAATGTGAAAGTTACATAATATTTTATTACCAGTGTTTCATGCCTACCAACCATAGGCGTCGCGTGAGCCATAAAACCGGAGGGAGGGTAATATGGCAGTATTTTGGTTCCAGAACCGGCCTTGTTTATCTACTAACGTAGTTAAAGAGAAAAGGCAACCGATTTTATGAATACCAAAAATATATTATGCAACTTCCAAAAGGGGGGGGGGAGGGGCGGGCAAATGCCCCCCTTGCCCCCCCCAAATGACGACGACCATGGAAGGGGGGGTAAGGTATCACGTGTAAAGTACAGCCCATCTATATAACATTTGGTTAAAAAATAAAAGTTTCAAAAAAATGCCTACAATGGTTCACAATTTGCTTCTCACTCGGTAACGAATGTTATATCATTGGGACATAGCTATACTTATTTTTTAGTCAAACACATTATAATTTTGATTGAAATGCCACATATATAGCTAACTAAATTAATTAATACATCTTCGTGGTACGAGGATAATGCGCAATAAATATGTTCATGTGATTACACTATTCGTTTATTATTACTTGTATGCCAATCAAAAACAACCTGCAACCTTACTGTCTATAGGCTCTATCCATTTTTATCATGATCCTTCATTTCAGAATAAAATAAGATTATACTTTATACCTGTATTTAAAGATAATATTCGAAAAATTTTAAGATACTTTGTAGGTACTAAAAAAATACACGTGATGCTAACATCATCCCCCACCTCAGTGGGGGAGGGAGGTAGTCTTAAATCTCACCACATTTCACCAAAGGGGAGGGGGTTTAAAAAATGCTAAATAAAAGATCACGTGATATATGGACGGCCCCTAACTAGTTTGTCAACTAAAATTCCGATAGTCTCTTTAACAAGTTCAGATTTCATACCATAAAAGTCTGGGCACAGACATTTGACCGCATCTAAAACCTCCTCTTTTGTTACAGGAGTTAAAAAAAATGAACAGCGCGGAGAGGGCATATTTCTGATTGTGGAGTATATATTCATAGGTACATTACCGGATCTCAATAAGTCTACTATTTTATCAGTAATAGTGACAAGAAACGTCGTAAATTCGGCAACTTTTATATCAACATAAGAATTTGATGACTTTTTTTATTACGCTCAAAATTTATCAATTTTCCAGGCAGCACGTATTTTACTACTCGAAGAGTTTATGTAATTATTGTAAGCACTCCTTTTTAAATCCTGAGCAGCTTGCTTATAAATATCTTTACAAGTATTCTATGCACCGAAATCTCTCGTAACGGCGCTTTCAGTTAATGGAGTGACTCTCATGGTTTGGGGCCGTCCACGGCCGGATTAATCATGGGGCTAAAGGGGCTGGAGCCCCGGGCCCCGCGGTTTAGTGGGGCCCCGCGAGGGCTATATTATGTTGTTATTACTATTTATTATTATGTTATGTTATTCATAAAGGGCCCCTAAACTATAATAGCCCCGGGCCCGATGAAACCTCAATCCAGCGCTGGGGCCGTCCATTAGTTACGAGATCTTTTATTTAGCATTTTTAACCCTCCCCCCCCCCCCTTTGGTGATATAGTGAAATAAGACTACCTCCTCGCTCCCCCATCCAGCATACGTGTATTTTTAGTACCTACAAGGAAAATGTTCGATTATATTTAAATACAGGTAAAAAATAATCTACATGCCGCTTTCAGTTTAGAAATCACGCGTATAAAAATCAAGATTTAATTAATATAGTCACCTATATTATGTATGTAGCATTTTTATCAAAATCATAATAGGTTTGAGGAAAAAATACACATGATATCTTACTAGACCCCTCCTCCCCCTTTGTGATATTTCGTGATTTTTGTCACCCCTCCCCCCACCACTTTCATGCGTCACGTGGTTAATCAACGGCCTCTTTTCGAAGATACGCCGCGGCAAAGGGGTGGAAAGCACAATTTGATGGTGAAGAAACAGTTGCGAATCGTCCGCATTCTCGATGGCTCTACTATCCGACCATCTCATGGCTGTCTTCATCCGACCAGTGAATGTTAGATGTTGATTTATCGATACTAGACCAGAAGCTGAAGATGCTGCCAGAGATTCACATGATTGGAAATCTTAGTAACAAAACACTGCAATACATTACACAATTTCTTGTATAAGAATCTGAATGGAAAAAAAGTTGATAAGCATTTTAATGTGTGCAGTACAGTTAAACAAGTAGTGATATGGTTGGTTTCCATAGCGGATTATAGAAAAGTGAGATTTCTCTTACAATTATTAATTTAAAACTGTTAAACTATGCAACTAAATTCCCAATCCGTCGGGATGCGATATAGAAAACATTGAAATTATATAGAAATTATTTTACGGTACTCAAGTACTGGCTATTTACATTTTTTATTTTTATCAATAACATTTTGCATGCATATTTGTACTAGGTTCCTTGATATCTGGCTCATATTGCAGTACGTCACTCCGTTCTATAAGTGGAATAGGTGACAAATTCGACAATTTTCAACAAGAAACAACCTTTGTTTTTACTTTACAGATAGATGACTTAAAAAAGCAAATTGGTCTAATTCCAAGTGGATGTTAAAAACATAACATGGAAAAAAATCTGTGAATAAACAAAGTCTGTGCAAAACCACTTAAAAAACTGGTAGTTGGAAAATTAAAAACTGTTTGAACATTTGTCGATATGCACTGAAAGTCTGCTAAATAGCAAAAAAATGTTCAAGCATATCTAAAAAAAAAATCAAGAGTGAATCAGAATCCCTCTCATAATTTTTCTCGGGTCTTATTGTTGCTGAAATACTTATTGTTTTCTATCTATATTTAAGAGGAATCGAATACTGAAATTTTCTAAATATTAACAAACACTGATAGCCATAACTATAACATACAAATAAAAATGATATATTTTACATTTTGATAACAAATTATTACACACTTTTATACAGCAATTATTATAATCGTAAAACTTCACTGTGTCCAAGTCATCGCACCTCTGCAACACTTGTTTCTTCAGCAGCCGACATACTGTAGGGACACGTGTGCCAGTCGTGAACATGAATTTAAAAACGTATTTCTCACTTTAATAAAAATTACGCTCTTCAAGAATGGATTCAAATTATTAAATGGTAAAGTTTAGTCATTGAACTGCATATGTGTGAGCCAAGGACGTTAAAACAATAGGGGGACGCAGCATGTCACAGTCTATCCTGTATTAATGGTGAAGCCAAAATATTTACGTCTGCGCTTTCTTTTGTTTTCTGTGAAATTGTTGAAGTTGTCAAAATGCAGTGCAGTGCATTTTTCTTGGGTATCACAACAAAAAATAATAAATCACCATAAGTGGAATTGTATCTGTATACCGGGTGTCCCAGAATTTCCTTGACACGTGATATTTTCGCTTAATCCATGAAATCGTAAACATAAATTAATTAAAACACATGTGCGGAAAATATTTTTTTTATTTTCATTAATCAACTAATAAAAAAAATGTGACAACAAAACTAAGTGCAAAAACGTGAAAAAGTTTTATGGCTACATCGGGCCGCGCCAACCCCGTGTGCAGGGTGTGCCCCGCACACGGGCGCTAAAATTAACGATAAATTGCAGTAGGGGCATAAAAAGTAAGGCACTACGATAATTAAATTCAAGTAAAGAATTTATTTTTCCAGGCAAAATTATGGATTGAAATTTGAAAAAACAAGCTAGGGGTGGATTCCAGGGGTTTAAGTAAGAAAAAAATGGTTCATAAGCAAGGAATGATAGGTCATTCACTACCCTTGAAACACCCACTTACTTTTCTTTTTTATCCGTTTTTGTTACAAAAATATCAGGCGTCAAACAAATCACCATTTCGTTTGTCTTATGCTTATGATTTTACGGAAAAAATAAGTTTGCATATAAAATTAAAGGTACCACAAGATTTTAAATAAAATGGGGATATCATTTATGTAGGAAAAAAAATTGGGGGGTGAGTTTTAGGGGTTGATGTACAAAAAAAAATGTTTTGAATGCAAGGTATGATAGACCCTATAGTACCTTCAAAAGTACCACTCAGTACAGTTTTGTACTTATACCTTCGAATGTTTACTTATGACATCAGGAGTATACTGTTTTGGTATTTTTTGAGGTTATATAGACATCAGAAATCAAATTTATCATTGTAATTCGAACAAGAATAATTTAATAAGTCATACAACCATTAGTAGCATCCGAAATATGTTAGCTAGGTACGCTTGAGTCGTACTTCCATTTAAAATAATAAAAAAATATATAGTACTAAATCACGTTTACAGATAAAAGTTTTATAAAGCCATACTCTGTCATGCTCAAAAGTAAAGACTACCATGAAGTAATTTTTATTGTAACAAACTGTATTGATAGAAATACATAAGTACCCAAGCATTGCATGTGCTCCGTTTTCAGTGGTTTAACCATTATTTTTGGCAAAGAAAATGATTACAACTTATTTCAAAGAAAAATATTAGTGGCTCGAAAATCAATAGGTAAATTGGAAGTTACTACCTTATTAAATCACGTCAAATTAAGTGTATAAATTTTTAAAGTAGCAGACAGGCAGTGAACAATTATGTGTTTTTCCTATAAACTTTAAAATTTTCATTAAAATCAGACTTCCCAATTATCGAATTTACAAGTATATCGACAGCCTTCACATAAAAAATAGTAACTATGGCAACAATTATTTTATTCATATTTGTACACAAATTAATATTCGTTTACACACATGTCATGTAACCAATAGTAATAAAAAATGTTTCTCTTATTTAAAAACAACTACTTAAGTATTTTTAATGTACATGTGTATTTTAAATTTCATTTTAATTTTCGCAACATATAACGTATCTATATTAATTTAAATTACATAATTAGCTTGTGCCCCATTCTTTGTCATCCTACCATTATTTATTCAACAAAGCATATATTCTTCTAGTAGTCGCAGTCACAGTAGGATTTATGTTGGGAAGCGTATAGCTTACATAGCTCTTACACTTGACTGCTTGGATCACTAAAAACAAAGCAAAAAAGAAATATAAAAAATCAACATCAAATACATCATACGTCGATATACTGCAAAAAGTGATAGGTCAAAAATCGACGATTTGACGTTTTTGGTACTAAACGACGATAAATGATTTTGTCCAAGTCAATACTCGAATTTTTTGGCAGTTTGGTTAACAGCTCGTTTTGACTAAGTCTAATATGTCCAATAAAGTAGCAGGTAAAATGATCAACTTCACTACATTGTGAAACATATCACGTAAAAGTGACCATCTTGACTATCACAGCTGGAATAAATCCCTCCCTGTAGATAAGAATAAGAAAAGCAATGCCCCGGAACCAAACTAGATCTGATTCAGTATTCTAGATTTAAATATGATTGATTATGTTTATGTTTCTTGTTTCAAGAAAATTAAAGTTTATTTTGACCAAGTCAGTATTAATATATTTTCCAACATCAAGTGTGACCAAGTCAGAAATATAGTCTAATTTCTTCAAGCTCTCTTTATAACTCGCAGTGAACATTTTTATGAGTTCTATGTTTTCTAAAAAACACGTTGAGTGATTTGTTACTTAAATTATGATTACTTTCAACAGCCATTTACAAGGAACTAGTTTTCTGACTTGGTCACCTTTTTGCAGTATACCAATATTATCAACGATTATTATAAACAATGGTACAGTATTATGGGAATAATTAGAAATATCAGTATAAATCATCGAATCTATTAAGTGTTGTTGAACGGCGAAAAATTGCAAATGTGTCGGATATGATGATTTACTAAATAAAACTGCTTCTACTGGTAGTACTGGTACTACTTAGTTCACATAGCTTTTACACTCAACCCCTTGGATTCCTAGAAGCACAGCAAAAAATTAAACATCAAATACGGGACATAAATAATGGCACACTATAGTAATAATACAGGTAGGTCATCAGAATTTGAAATAAAATTTTAGATTATTAATATTTTTTAAAAACACGAATTTGATATATTCTGGGATTTGTCCCATAATGAATGAACGTATAATTTCATAAAATTTATATTTGTTAAGGAAGTTTTTTGACAGCTGCCACAGCAAGGCAGAAAACTGACTCAGTGGATGTAGAACTTTTATATTTCTTATCTAACTTATCTAACTCAATGTATATATAGCAAATAAGTGGTTGTAAAGTCAAATTGTATCTGTATATGACTATTATATTGAGCGTTTCTGTAAGGATTTTTGAAAAATTTCAAGTTCAGCATGGATGCCTTCAGTTGTGAAAGTCTTTCAACATTATTTTTTTGTATGATCTTATGTTTTTACAAAAAAATACCCCAGCCCAATATCACATGTTCTGAAAGACGCTTTATGCTCAGTAGTATTTATTATCATATAATAATCATGGACTTCAGAGATAATGAACCTCGTTATTTTTTTATCACATTATTAAGCCAAAAATCAGAATGATTAAAAGTACACAAAAAGACAAAGTAACGGAAAATGGACTTTCCTGTTGTATACAATGTAACACCAAAAAACCCTCAAAAAGCCATATTGTGCTGACAACTTATATGTTTAATACAACTATAATTAAAAAAAAATACCTCTTAGAAGCTGGTTCACCACAGATCGCTTCTTGAGAAGCACCAGTAGCAGATAAGAAAGCTTCCTTCAAGGGGTAGTGGCACCTAAAAATTTAATTAAATCATAATAAAATTATAATATTAACTACATAATTATAACTTGATAAAACAATTATAGATAAAACATTCTATTTGTGATAGTAACCATTTTGACCATGGAGACGAGACAGAAGAATTTAAAAGTAAAAATATTTTCAAAAATAAAGATACCAGTGGTGAACAACAAAATACTGTTTAGCAATATGTTCAAAAAACAATTATAGATAAAATATTCTATTTGTGATAGTATCCATTTGACCATGGAGACAGAAGGATATGAAAGTAAAAATATTTCCAAAAATAAAGATACCAGTGATGAGCAACAAAACAATATGTTCAAAAAATACTACACAGTAAAATAATTTAGTGATAAAAATTAGAACATTATCATAAATAAACAGTGTAAGGCGCTATTCATTGTATGTAACTGCCTTTGTACATTTTTTCACATTGTTTTCAAAATATTATTGCATACTTTATGCTCCGAAAAAATGTATCTCTGCAAGCTGTTTACTGAGCAAATCTATGAATGACATGCAAGTATATATATCTCTAATGAAAAATATATTGTATGTATATTAAATATATAAACAGCCTACATAATTTATTCTTGGTATGATGCTAAATTCATCCTAAAGTTAAAAATCAGAGCAAATACAGGCACACAGCAAAGAATCCTTGAAAAAGCAGTATATTTCATATATTTTTACTAAATAAAAAAGGTACCTCTTTGCAGCTGGTTCATTACCACTACCTTCTTGAGAATAATAATAATAATAATAAGCCTTTATTGCCCAACAGTTTAACACTATTAACAGAGCAATTAACATAAAAAAGGTAACCATGCGGTTTCAGAGAAAAAACAAAAATATCATGTCACAGATGAGCACGTAATGTGTGTCTCATCTCGCCTAAGCTACAAGAGAATATGTCACACGCGTAAGCTATACTATTAGCAGCCTTGCACATATGAGTAATTGGCACTTTACACATTAAATTTGTATGACCTCTTTGAGATACGAAAGGAACACTGTAACGTGATGTCAATCTTGGGACAGAAAACTGAATTTGTGATAGTAACCAGTATTACATTTGTGGGCTACCTTCAAAGGATGGTCTCTATATAAGAATTGGAATTATGATTATCATTATAACTATATAATTATAACATTATAAAACAATAGATAAAACAGTCTGTTTGTGATATTGCCCATTTAGACAGTGGTCAGAATAATTTAAGCAACAAAGTTTCAAAAAATTGAGATAGGTACAAGTGATGAAACACAAAATACTGTTCTGGGAAATGATTAAAAAACTATACACATTAAAATAATTTTGTGATGAAAATTTAGAACAAAATAAGCGATATTACTGTTAAACAGTAAAAAATTATTAATTGTTTGTAATTATTTTTGTACATTTTTTTATTTATTTATTTTATTATATTCAAAATATAAAGTTCTCACTTTATGCTCTGAAAAAAATTATCTGAAAGCTGTTTCCTGAGCAAAAACTGTTGAGGATTATGAGAACATTGAAGTATTTATATGTAACACAAAATATATTGCATATATATATTTCCCTTGAAAATAAAACAGCCTATAATTTATACTTAGTATATGATGCTAAAAACTAAAGATCACCTTAAAATAACTAGTAAGAGTAAAAGTTAAGGTCTTTCAACAGTTTATCAATTTAGGGTTACTATTACTTTTTACCCAACACTTGTACCTATTTTATCTTTTGCTCTAAAATAATTACACCTCATTATTCAATTCACCAACTAGATTTTTTACTCGCTATTCCTTCAAACCTCAAAGAAAAATTACATTACAAGTTTTACAACTTGTCTCAGCAAAAGTATACCCTTGACACTAAAAAAAGTTTCACATGCACCTAGATGGCATATCGTAGCATTTCATAACTCCAATTAATTTTCCTGCATTTGAGCCATAAAGTCTACAGTTCAGCAGCCTATCCACTTTGACACCATCATTTAGAATAATCAGATTAAAGACTGTGCTCACAGATATAATGGATTTTCTTGGATTATTTCCAACATAACAAAGATGTAAGAAAAACATGCTTCTTAGAATGTAACTAAGTTGATTAAATTATATTTTGTGTTACTATATCATATTCTAAATCCTACCTAATGTTAAAGTCTAATTATTTATATATAGCTACTTACACTTTAAGCTGTTTTCTATCTTCTTCCTTGGTATACAAAGTAGGCACCACATTCTTTTTCAAACGCTTCTTTCCGGATAGTTTAGGTTTCAAAGTCATCGTTAGTAAAATGTTCTGAGCAGACTTCTTTTAATCGTGGTAGGTCTGTTTCAGTCACCCCCATTACATCAAACCACTTCCTCCTCAGAACAATATCTTTGGTAATACTGAAAAATGTTTTTGACTGCACGCTTTCCGGTTTTAAGAGGCATATTTTAAATAGTGTTTTATAGCAAAAATTTTATTCTGTGTTTGTTCCATTATTGTAATTTTAAACTGTAAAAATGGGGTAACCCGTAAATTTCGTAAAATAAAATAAATAAAATAAAATAAATAAAAATATGATTAATTATAGAAAAGCTCAAAAAAAATGATACTTTAATTTATTTTATTTTGTTAAATATGAAAGTAACACTCAAGCTAGGTTTGTTTATATGTAAGTATACATACAGCTATGTAGGTAAAATAATATGACATAAATATATATAAAGCAGTAACAGTCCAATAAATTTAAACATGCATAGATTAAAAATATTCTATACCTATGCCAACAGTAGCAAACTGGATGAGGTATTTAAGAATATGAAAGTAACACTCATCATATGACAATGACATACACGATTTAAAAAGAAAAATTGAAAATGATATAATTGTAATCAAAAGATGGTGTGACAGCAATTTTTTATCTTTTAATATCTCGAAAACCAAATTCATGACTTTCAAATGCTTACTTGACGTGATTTACTTAGACAACGAACAATTACATCAAACGTACAGCATGAAGTTCTTAGGTCTAACTATTGATCAAAAATTGAATTTTATATCTCATATTGATAATTTAATTAATGAGTTAGCTAAAGTAACTTACATACTAAGAACAGTTAGAGAAACTCTTGGAAGAAACACCACCAAAAATTGTTATTTTGCATTATTCCAAAGTAGGTTGAGTTACGGCATCCCATTTTGGGGTGTCTGTTCTCATACCTATTTAAATAAATTGTTAGTCCTACAGAAGCGAGCAGTTAGATGCATCGCCAAGAGTAGACCTAGAACTTCATGCAAGCCACTATTTTTGAATACAAAATTATGACCGTAATTGCACTATTTATTTTGGAAATGGCTACATTAATATTCAAAAATAAAACAAAATTTGAGACCATAAATATAGAATATAATATAAGACAAAAGAATGATTTCAAATTAATCACCCCCAAATCAGCACTGGTTAAGGATTCAATTATTTACAATGGATTGAAGATTTATAATAAACTTCCTAATTCTTTTAAAATTCAAAAAGATTTAAAAGTTTTTGGTAAAAAACTTAAAAATGTCCTATTTCAAAAACCTTATTACAAACTAGATGACTATGACGAGTTTTAGTGAATATTCCACATTTTGTTGTTACAGCTTTGTCAATAAGAAACTTGTAATTTCTTAGACAATAAAGCATATTTATCTATCTATCTATCTATCTATAGGTATGTAGGTACAGTTGTGTATAATATGTGATATCAATATCACTTTCAAATTATCTAGGTAAAATAATATGACATTATAATTATATAATGCAGTACCAGGCCAATAAATGTAAACATACCTTAAAGTACTCCTACATGACAATAGGAGCAAACTGGAGGTGTTTAAAATAATTTCTAAAAATATGAAGCCCAACTTTACTGTTTATAGACACCTTATTTGAAAGATCCCATATATACTGTATACTGTTATTTTCAAATGTACCCCAGCAGGTAGCACATAGGAATGAAATTAGAGGTTTTACAATACCAAAGATTACAGAATAAAATATTATTCTGTAATCTTTGACAATACCATCAATTCTACTGCAGAGGAATGTAGGAATACACTTACCTGTAAAAGGTCAAGTTAGGGTGCCGATAATCCCATTTTTAGCATATGTAACAGCGTCTACCCATGACTATTTTCGGATCGTCAGCCTGTTTTTGGGGCCTATCAGGTAATTACGCACTGAAACACACTCAACACACCAGAAAAATTTATACTCGAACACAAAACAGATACCTACGAATGTACGGTCTGTGTTACGATTAGGTATCTAGAATTTGAAATGTTGGAATTCACAACAGAACAATTTATACTCGAACACAAAATAGATTCGAATAAGGTACGGTCTGACGGTTCTCAGGAATTTTAAATATAATTGAAATTCACACCCGTTGACGTTCCCTGGTACGACGCTCCGTCGGTACAGGGTTGCCGGTGGAATAGCAATAATTTCTCGCACCTTTGTCGAGTGGGTGGATCAACATAACCTCTTCGTTTAATGACGCGATGTTTGGGTCGAATTTGACCGTAAATCTCCTTAGAAATTTGCCCAGTTTGGCAACCGTAGAAATCCCATGGCAACTAGCAATGAGAGCCAAGCGGCGTTGCCGGGTTGACATATGAAAATTTCTTCATACTATCAAATATTGCAAAAGAGCGAAATTAGACTCTGAACCTAACGTTTTGCATATATAAAAATCATTACATCAATTCACTGTTCATAAATATATTATATTATTATATTAAATATGATATTTTGTATTCATAAGTTTGCTTGTTTCGCTGATGTTTTGTGTTCATAAGCTTGCTTGTTTTCTTAGTTTTACTTAGAAAAATGCCTAGTTTGGCAACTTTGCAATGCGCTTAGAATGTGACTATGCGGCTTCAACGCGAAAAGTAAATAGCTGCGTCCCCCTATTGTTTTAACGTCCTTGGTGTGAGCAAATGGTCTAGGTCATTTAGGACATTGTTTAGAACCTTGAGAACACCGCTTGTGCCAATAGCAATGTAATTTATTTATTTTTATTTAATTGTATAAATAGTGATATACGAATATTACCACCTCGAAAGCTACACTCTAGGCCGCTGCACAATATTGCCTGGGAACGGAAACGGTAACGAGAACGGAAAGAGAATCTATATGCACAATAAAAACGTAAGACCCATGGAACATTGAACATTGAATACTGATCAGCACAAAACATCTAATTGGGATGAATGTTGCTGTTTTGGAGGTTGAAGGTTCGTTGACGTTTTGATTTGTTGACATTGTGTATCTTTTATCATATTTATACTATCCATTTTATAATTATTTGAATACCTAATCGAATAACGAGATGGATTTTGAAGATGAGGACTGTGTTTCATATAATTTGCCAATATAAGCTGTTCGAATTTTCACACAATTTTACCGCTAATTTATTTTGTATGTCATGTAAAAAATCATCTCGTTCAACAATAGTTTTGTTTCAAATTCAGAATTTAGTGTTGGGATTTCACCAAAAAGCATTGAGATTTTATTATTTCGAAAGCTATTCATTTATGGATACACATAAAAATTCATCCTATTTAAGACCCGCTCTCTCCCATTACAACGGATTGGTCGAGTTAACTGAAACCCTTATATATTTAAAAAATAATTGTTTCAGTCATTAATATATATTTAGTAAAACAATCTTGGGATACGGTCACTTGTAATATTTCCAAAGTACAAAATTTTACGACGTTTCGACGCTTCTATTAGGCGTCATCTTCAGGTATTAAAACTAAAATAAAATATCAAAATTGTCAAACAGATACAAAATGACTAACATTTACAATTAATTTTTTTTAAACAATTAAATATCGAGGGAGGAAGGTAAATATTGATAAGATGGAAGAAAGTATAGGCTATGTTCCATTTATTAAATTTGTATATATGCATGAAAGATTGTTTGTATCTGTCCTGAAATTCATGCTGTTAGAACTTTTTTCATATGTATCATCTCTAAGATGTTTCTTTTATACCAATCTTTCTCTTTGCATAAAGTTCTAACGTTGTTAAAATCGATGGTATGTTTATTTTCTAAAGCATGTTTGCTGAGGGCGGTAGAATTCAGGTTTTTATTTTTAATATCATACTTGTGTTTATATATGCGTTTATTTAAAGTCATTAATATATTTTATTAAAAAGTCAAATACATATCCTTCTTAAAATGCAACTTCTTCCGTGAAGTCAATGCCTGCATATCGTGGACAACTGACTTCATGAAGCTAAAATCACTCTCAGTCAATTTATGCTGGCAGATATCCGCGAATTCGCTTATTGCTTCATTTATAGACTCGTGTGCCGTCTTTCTCCTCTTCGCCTTTGGTGTCGTGTTTGGTGTATCCCCATGTGGTCCAGGCTCCGATTGGGAACTAACTACCTGATTGCGATTCTACCAACTCTATTGACATCTCAGAGTCGTCACTTCCAATAGACTTACGATACAAATACGCGCACTGTTCAGCCAAACATATTAGTAGTTCATCATTACGCACATTGGCCATTGCAGCAACAACAATAAATAATAAAACGGCAAAACACAATAAAGAACACAAAATAATAATGCATAAACGGTAAACCAAATAAATCGTATAGCATCTATCGTGTGTGTCAATTGTGATAGATACATAGGTTACGAAAGGTCTGGTTGACAGTGACGCGTGCTATGTGCAGGCTAGCTTCAAAAATCCAATGATCCTATTGTTCCGGGGAACGGGAAAGTTAAAACCTTGGCCGTTGACGTTATCGGATTTGCTCCCGTTCTCGATGTCGGAGTTTCATTGAGCATGCTGCCATTCATTTATGTATAGTTTAAGTTTCTTCTCGTTACCCTTCTCGGGCAATTGTGCAGCGGCCTTTTGTGTGAGGTATTGGCTATTAAGAAATGTACACTACAATTTAGATAACATAATATTCCGAGTCTAAAATATCTTCTGTTCAATGTTGGTATCTGCTAGGAAAATAAAGCTCCTACAGCACATCTTAGGTACGGGATTTTCTAATCTTCCTCTATTAATAGGTGTCACAAGCTGCTTGGACCAGAATGGATGGAGGAAATTGAACAGCGGAATAAAATGGTCTACAGTTTCACAAATGTTGTAACGTAAATGTATTAAAACCTTCGTAGGCGATAGAACCCAAGAATTATTACCTGACCACCATTACCAAAGAACGGTTTTTGTAAAACCATCATGGAAAAGGCGAATCAAGATCTTCTTGAACGTCGTTTCCACTACATGGTAGAGATAATCTAACTGTTCTTCGGTACAGGATTTCAAAATTGATTACAGGTTTTTTTCCGCTAAGGACCCTGTATAGTCAGAAACTTGAATGTGTGACTAGAATTTTGGGGAAATCGTGTCATTGGTCCGTTTATTATAGACTGACCTTTGAATGCCCAGAAGTATCTTTGCTTGCTGCAAGATCATATTATTCCAGCTATTCAAAATCTGCTGATATAAACCAGGAAAATGCTTGGTTCTTACAAGATGGTTGTCTGGCCACCAAGGTCCCGTCATGTGTCGCTCAATGATTTTGGTGATACATGAAAGGCGCCTTTTATAATGAGAACCAGGCTAACGATTCAGAGGGCTTGAGGCAAAAGATTATAGAAGCAGGCTCCTCCATTACTGGCAATATGTTATCTAATGTGAGAGACTAGGCTCACCCACTGTCAATTCTCCAAAAAATTAAATGCAATGGTGTGACTTTTTGCACAAAAATTTTATAGAGAAATGATACCTAAATAAGCTAGCGAAAACCATATCTCGATATCTTATTCCTAACGTAAAATATAGGAGAAAAGATATGTAGTTATCATATAATTAAAAAAGACGCCATTAGACTTCTTTTATTGTTTCTAAACTATACAATTAATTTTCCAGTGGCGTATTTTATTTGGCTAATATTAATCGTAGGACTGCCCTCCGCTACACCACTGGAAATGTTAATTCTAGTCAGAGCGTCTTATTCCAGTGAACGACACTGCCTAATTACAACAAAATCGACTCGATGATCTTTGACAAATCAATAAAAAATCAATTTTTCCCTTATATCCCTGTATCTTAAAAAAACTGATTCTCTAGGTTTAGGACACATATTTATATAAACATTTCTCCTTGAATTTCGGACAGAAATGCGTCCTTGGAATTACGGCCTAAAATTACGTAGCACCCTATATTTTATTCTGACAAGTTTTTTTCTTTCATGTCTACAAAAAAGTCCTAATCTAATCCCCATTATAAGGCCTACGTAACTTGCAAACTGATTGTGCCCGTACGCTATAAGAGACGACTGCGCGAAATTTTCGTGCCTCTGAATATTTTATATTTCGTCAATACCTTTTTTCCGATTAGTCAAAATTAAAATTAAACATGTTATATAATGTGTGTATAAGTTCATATTCATTAATCAGATCAATAAATATACTCAAAAATAATACGTACTATAAATGCCGTTTTATTTTATAGAAACATAAAAAAGAATCTATATAAATAATATTTATGCTGTGTTCTTGACGTAGTAGCTCAAAAGAGTATTTCCAAATATATTACAGTAATGCTAAAATCACAGCTGTTACTGTTTAAGGTGTACTTTAATCTTATAATAGGCATTTCCTAACACTCCTCTAATATTCCATATATGTTCAAATTTTTCTGGCTGTGTATTGTAACAAGAATCAACGGCTTTTACCAATATATTTGCCTGAAATAAAAAAGATAAACATAAACAAAATGGAAAAATATTGGATTGTAACCACAGCCTCAGGTGGTTAAGCGGCAAAGGAAGTATTATACAGGGTGGGCCAATAGTGCGTGGACGGAGGATTGTGGGCTTAATAAATAATTTTTCAAAACTCTGTCACTTGATCATGGTAGGGACCCTTGAGGGCTATGACGTAAAAATATTTTCACTCAAATTTTGACGTTTATACAGGGTGATTCATATCAAACTTATATTTTTTTAAATGGAACCCCCTATATATTATTGCATATTTGGATTCCTCGGTCAATTTTAGTGTGACTTTATGTATCACACATGGAACTTTAAACGAACCGTTTAGGTGCAAATCACCATTTTTGGCATAAGTAGGTATCAGAAAAAAATTGAATATCGCAGCGATTGTGAAACTTAGGAGGCCGTGACTTTGCGGTACAACTAAGCATGAAATGCGTCACCTTAGGTCAGACGGCTAAAATTGAATTCTTTTTGTATTAGGAGAAATCAGTAGATTAATTAAGGAAACTTCAATCACAGATAAATGATTTTTTCAAATGGCAATGCCTATTTTGGTTTAAAAAATCGAATGTAAAATTTGACCACCTTTCTAACGATATAGCATTCTCGATATCAATCTTTTTTTGGTTTTCATTTTATTTCAAATTTTCAGTCAAATCGGTGTTTTTTCAATTTTCCTGCGTGCAAGCAACCTAGCGGGCCATGAAAAATAAACAGAAGCTCGTTAATATGGAAGAAACCAACTAACTTATTAGAAAGATGCAAACTAACTGGAGCAACGAGGCAAGATTATGAAAATTCCTTGCAACATATTAGCCCTAACCGGATACAACAGCCCCAACATATCTAATGTAAATGAGTAGCTGGGCTATGACAGAAGTATTTGCTTTTCACAGCCTACTAGCTATCGAGGTCTACGAGAGCTTGACAACTTTCCAAAACGATTAAAAATTTTGAAACAAAATGAAAACTACCAGCGATTTTTGCGTACAGTCTAACATGTTTAGAATTTCATATCTAATGGGATAAAGAGATTAGTCACTTCCGTTTAGTTAAGTCAAAAGTGAAATCTCCAACTGGAGCATTCTGAACATCTATTGAAATAATTGCTAGAATCCTTTAATTACGCTATGTTGTTATTGTGTTTATTTCATGTAGTTTTCTGCAAACTAAATTATGTTTTACAATTCAAACAGACTGCAATTCAAGTTTCATTTTCCGCGATGTTGCTAATAAGTAGAAGTACCTACTGAAGAACTTGAAGGGTTCCAGTCAGAGGTATCATTACTTTTGACTTACGGAAATGGCTACTTTTTTATAGCATTAAATGTGGAAATTTATTCAGAAGACATAGATATTATACTGCCAGCAACAATCACTAGTAGTTTTACTTTGATTAAAAATTTTTTTTCTGACTTTGGAAATTGGCTAATAGCTAGTAGGCTGTGAAAAATGAGCGTTCCTGTTACCGCTATTGTTTCTGGTTAAAGCTAATATGTTGTAAGAAATTTTCATAATCTTGCCCCGTTGCTCTAGTTAGTTTGCGTCTTTCTACTAAGTTAGTTGGTTTCTTCCATATTAACGAGCTTTTGTTTATTTTTCATGGCCTGCTAGGTTGCTTGCATGCAGGAAAATTGAAAAACACCGATTTGACTGAAAATTTGAAATAAAATGAAAACTAAAAAAGATTGATATCGAGTATGCTATATCGTTAGAAAGGTAATAAAATATTACATTCGATTTTTTAAACCAAAATAGGCATTGCTATTTGAAAAAATCAAGTTATCTGTGATTGAAGTTTCCTTAATTAATCTACTGATTTCTCCAAGTACAAAAAGAATTCAATTTTAGCCGTCTGACCTAAGGTGACGCATTTCATGCTTAGTTGTACCGCAAAGTCACGGCCTTCTAAGTTTTATAATCGCTGCGATATTCAATTTTTTTCTGATACCTACTTATACCAAAAATGGTGATTTGCGCCCTAAACGGTTCGTTTAAAGTTCCATATGTGATACATAAAGTCACACTAAAATTGATCAAGGAATCCAAATATGCAATAATATATAGGGGGTTCCATTTGAATAAATGTAAGTTTGATGTGAATCACCCTGTATAAACGTCAAAATTTAAGTGAAAATATTTTTACGTTATAGCCCTCAACGGTCCCTACCATGATCAAGTGACAGATTTTTGAAATATTTTTTAGTAAGCCCACAATCCTCCGCCCACGCACTATTGGCCCACCCTGTAGAGTACTACTCTGTTATACTAAGCTTTCGAGACTATTCATTTTATAATTATTTACAGAGCCCACTACAACGACAAATATGCTTACTACATACCAATAATAATAATACGTACGTACGTTTTCCAACAAAGGATTATCAACGACTTTATGGTCCAGTCAAAGCATGACCTACTATGAAATTACCCTTTCTAAATTTCGTGATCTGTGAGTAATTATATACCTAGTTCATTACAGTGTTTTTTGGCATGCCAATTATTCTTGGTATTCCTTTTTCTGCTGCCGTGTTCACGTCAAGCTGTTAAATTTAAAACTTCCAACTGAACAATTACATCATCATCATAGTCACAATGTCTTAAGAGACGCGTTGTAAACTCGTAAAACGCATTAAGTCGGAGCTAGAGTGATGCCGACATGAATATTATCAATAGTTCTGAAAACTGTAGCTCGCCATCGTTCGCGTTTTACTGTTAGTTCAGTGGCGCACTTGGTACTCATATCCAGCAACTGTTTCGTCCTATCCACCCAGCGTATAGCGGAACGGCCACGGCGCCGCCCACTCGGGGCATGACCCTGAACTACAAGTTTCTTCATATTATCACTTCTGTGAATATGTCCGAAGAATGTAAGCATTCTCGTCGTCACAATGGAGAATAGTCTCTTTGGATTGCCGAGCTCATCCAGTATAGAAACGTTAGTTCGATGAGCGGTATAAGGGGCTCTCAGCATTCTCCTCCATGTCCAGATTTCAAAAGCATCTATGCGAGCCCGATCTTTTTAACAGTCCAAGTTTCCGAGGCATATCAAAATATGGAGAACACAAGAGACTGAACCAGCGACATTTTGGTAGCTTTAGTGATGTTGTTACAATTACATACACAAATATAACATATACAGCTGTGTGTTCTTCCTTTTTTATTTGTATTGTGTTTCTAAAATTATTTTTGTTCCGTGTTTATAAATGTTTCAAGTGAAGATTATACTAAACTGCTTGCTACTGCATGTACCACAGATGTTTTTTGAGTTGCTCAGCTTCACCCCCCCCCCCCTTGGAATCATTAGCAAGAGTTCTCCATTCTTCGTTTGCCTGATGTTTTGTACAGTCATCTCGAGGCCACTTTGCCTCCTCTTTGAGTTTCTTCAGAAGCTGTAAGTAATGCCGGTCTTTCGCAGAGACTATTACAGCTTCCGTGTTGCTCCTCTGCCTGTGTTATTCGTTTGCGATGATCCCTTTGCTTCATTTTCCTGTTTTCTTGGAGGTAAATATATTCGTAAATATATATGAATATTCACGTTCGTTCCCGCGAAAATAAAATCGACGAGCTTTCGGAATCTCCTAGCCGTGGATAGGTCCGGTGTTGGAATCACAATGTCTAGCCGCTCTTCTTTAGTGGCGAAGTTCCTCAGTACCATAAAGTTATGCAACGTCTTTCGCTCGTCCTCGTCCATAATTACTTTATAGACATACTTTTTGCTTGTCTGCTGCGGTACTTTACTGTTGGAGACGCATGTTTCGTACTTTAGGTACGAAAACCCGTCCGCCCCAATTGCTCTAATCCCAAGGTCACGATATCTGGATTACTTGACCTAAAGTGCAAGTTTATCCCTTTGTCGTAACTGTGTCCTGGCTTTGTACCTAGTACGAGGTCACTTTGACAAGTTTGGCCGGGACCGTCGAGAGCTATCGGACCAGTGGGGGAATTCTGTAACTCTAAGCGAAGCGATAGCGACATTCTTCCAACGCTTTCGCTCGTTTCGGTATTCCATAAATGTCTTCGTTCCGACTCGGACATAACGAACGCAGACGAACGGTATAAGCGATAGCGAAAGATTTTGGATCTCGTTTGTCAAATTTTGACGTTACTATTGTTGTGTGTCAAAGTGACAATTTGCTTAAATTTATTTGTGTATTTAATTAACAATCAATGAATCGAAGAGAAAAAACTTCCTTCGCAATGGTCGGCATTGCTGGATTTTGCAGAGTCTCATCCAGAGATATTTAAGCCAACTCGTGAATGCTCGTGAGTCATCGAGCTCCATGCCGAAAGCGTAACGAAGCGTTAAACTTTAGTTATGGAATGCCGTCAAAAATCGTTTTCGTAAATGATTAGCATCGTTTTCGCCTGCTTTCGTTACTATAGCGAAAGTTACAGAATCGATCCACTATGGTGCCGCGTGTGACGTTACACAAGGCGCCGCACATATATTCTTGAAATACTGAGAAAACCGTCACAAATACAAAAGTAATGTACAGGAATGAATGTTTAGGAAATTAAATTTTTGATAATGGAGCTAGTTGATATATATTTAGCTAGAGTCGTTTGGACGTGAGAAGGCTAAAAGTTGGACTTAAACGCACCCAAATAATATAAAATTATCTATTTTATTCACAAAATGATATACAGTAATATTATAGCTGCCGTGATTGCAGTAGCAGTAGTAGCAAAAGGGAAATAAGAGCTGTAATATACAAAGATGACCCAGAATTTTTATTGACACGTGATATTCTCGTAACAGAAGCAGTTCAAACGAAAACTAAGTGGAATTTTGAAAGCACTATGGGGTCTACCATACCACGCTTTCAAAACATTTTTTTGTATTTCAACCGTTAAAACTTACCCCAAATTTTTTGTTTCATATAGCACCCAACAGTGCTACACAAAATAAGTCTTTTATTTTATTTAAAATCTTATAGTAGCTTTGATTTTATACACAAATCTATTTTTTGCGTAGTCATAATTATCAATAAATAAAATAGGAATTTGTTTGAGGCTTAATATTTTCGTAAGAAAAACAGATAAAAATGAAAACTGTGTGGGCGTTTCAAGGGTACTGAAAGACATATCATACGTTGAAAACAAATTTTTGTACTTGAACCCCTAAAACTCAATCCCAACATTTTTTTCAAATGACTCTCCACAGCTTTTCCTACATAAATGAGGCCATTATTTTATTCACATGAAAACATGTATGATAGGTCATTCAGTATCCTTAAAAACCCACTTTTGATCAGCTTTTTGTGTAATACAAATTCTTATTTTATTTATATTATGCTCATGATTTTACGAAAAAATAGGATTATGCGTATAAAATCAAGGTACCACAAGATTTTAAATAAAATAGGAATATCATTCATGTACGAAAACTTATATGGGGTGCTATTTGAAACCAAAAAGTTGGGGGCGAGCTTTCGTGGGTGACGTACAAAAGAAATTTTTTGAATGCATTACTTACAATAATAATTGTTAAACAGTATTTTATAAAAGCTGTGAATTCATAATTTAATCTTAGCTCGAGGAACTATTAAAGTCGTTCCATCGGGCCTTATAGCAGTATCAGTACGAATTACAAATATCCCTTCGAAGTGTTTGTTGCATATTACAGAAGAATCCTTTATCTTAACCACTGATTTCATTTAATTACATCTTTTTGAAATTACAACACAGGTATGCGCTCTGTATCTATATAATTGCAGAAGGGTGCACAGCACCTAGAAGACAGTATTATTGGCTAGCTACACGTAAAACCAAAAAATTAATGAAAAATCCCTGCGAGTATTTGACGATTACAAACGCGCGACTGGACGTTCGCGCGGCCTCTTGCGTGACGTAGACGCTGTGATGAGGATACACTATGAGGCCCAATAGCTCTCTACGGTCCCGGTTTGGCCCCACACCGGGTTACCTGCTTTTACCTCCCTGGTATTTAGGTAGGTTTTTCTGGTCACTGCTTCTTTGACTTCTACGAAAACGTTGCAGTCGTCGCGACCTCCAGCAATGGTCGAGCGTAGCTGCCTTGTCAGTTCGTCCTCCCCGCTTTTTCTGCTGTGCCACACACCCTCCGTCTGCATGTGCCCCAGTCTAGGTCCCCTGCGTCGTTTTCTCTACAGGGAGCTTTATACAGCCAGCCGTCGGGTCTATACCCTTCAACCTTTTAACTAGCCTTCTGATTTCGTCAATACCTCTCTTAATTGAGGTTTTGGTGTTGACGTTAACTTTTAGGATCGATTTCAATTCTTCTTCTTCTTATGATGGGTGAAGGACTGTCGCGGACTTCAGCTACTGCCTGGTCCTCTCTTTTTCGTTTTGCTGGATTTTCTAGAGACTGCTCTGGGCGTCTAAGGTGCTGGTCTGAGACAGATGTTGACCAGCCTCTCGGGAAGACTCCTTGGAACAAGGTCATTCCTCCTAAAGGGATTCACACCTTTTTTACCGCCTAGCGGGTCTTTTCTTCCAGTGAAAGCGGCCCGGTCGCCTACCGCAGATATCCGACAATTTTGTTCGTTTGTCATAATACCAGTAGCAGTTTCCTGCACTTCGGCCTGACATCACGACCAGCGTGCTGAGCAGTCGCTGGATAACGGTCGGGCGGGGCCTGCTCGCTCATTCGCTATTCCGACCGGAACTGGGGATCCGACCCCCTGCTCGATAAACAATTTCCCTATGCGTGTGCCTTCCACATTTAATAAACTTTTTGTCCTTGTCCATCGCCGTGCCCTCATCATCTGGTACCAGCTCTTTGTGTGTTTCTTTCCATACTCATCTCCGTTTCCTCGCCAGGAGTTTTCGCTCTCTTAACATTACCAAGGAGACTAGCCCGGACTAATCTATCCCAGCTAGCAGAACGCGGGAGCCCTCGGGTCACTGACGCCAACAAGCGCATTACGCGCTTTGTCGGCATCGGCAAGAGCCCCCTCCGTTCCGAAAGCCAGGGTTCTCTTCGATCTCCACATGATCTGCGGCCAATACTTACCCAGAAGGGCAAGGTGATGTATCGATGCAGCTTTCAGAATATACAGGCTAATTAACAGAACCTTGAGTTTAGTCAAAAAAGCAATCCTTCAATACACATACACATATTACTCCATCGATAAATAGGTTGAAATGGTTAAAAGTCAAATATTTGTATACTTATCACTTTTTAAACTTTCTGGCAAAAATTCTGGTCACATCTTCACCACCATATCTGAGGAAAAAACTATTGTTTAGAACTAATGCTCATATTAGGCATGTAAGGGACAACAAATCTCTGACCATTCCAAAACATAGGACAGCCATGTTTCAACGTTCCTTTTCATATCAGGGACCAAAGCAGTTTAATGCTCTGAGCTTTAAGTTAAGACAAGACATATTAAGTAATAAGCGTTTTAAGTTCAGTGTTAAAGAATACCTCCTCTTCCAACAACAGTTATGAAATAGCCTCGGAAATAACTTTACAACTTGTTTTTCTCTCCTTATTTGTTATTTGCTATTTGTATTATTGTGTTTCTTATATTCTCTATTTATGGTCAGCTCTTCCTTGAAACTACTATAATTTTATGTACTGTATATGTTATAAAAAACATTTTTAAGGATTTAGCGTATCACTTTTTTTTTCTTTCACTTTGCGCAACTAGCCTTTTTGTTGGATGGTTTTTAGGTTTAAGGTTAAAGTAGTTTAGGTTGACCGGTTGAGTATGAGTAGCCATTGTGGCTAAACATCGCCATTTGTACTATTATACCTGTATGTAATAGGACAATAAAGACATTATTTCAAAAACAAAAAGTGCAGCCCGGGCTCCGACACACCGAGCTGCTGTTCCATTACCCAATAACTACTCCTCACACCGTGAGGTGAGCAATCACTGGGTCCGCGAATCGTGCGCCCTAAGTAGACGAAGGGACCCAAGGATGACTGCCTTCTGCATTCTGGCGGCTAAAATGTTCGCCGCCGCACGGCACACCGGTATTTTGCGCAGTGCAGAGAGCAGCGTATTCCTCATTCCACCTAGGGATCCAATGACCATAACCAGCAGACTCACAGTGTAGTCTGGCCAGAGCCTGCGAAGTTGTCCGAGCTACTCCTGATATTTGGTCCGCTTTTCCTCCTCCTTATAGACGATGTTCACCTCGGCAGGCGCCGAAAACTCAATAACGAACATCGTCTTCTGTTGGTGGTCGAGAAGGACTATGTCGGGCTTGTTTGCCTGTACAAGCTCGAGCGTGGGGAACGAGTAGTTCCAGTAAATCCGGCATCTCTCGTTCTCCACAACGGACTCTATATCCCCTGGAGCGTATGGCAGCACCGGTGTCTCATCGATACCGTATGAGTGCCTTAAATGATAGTAGAGCACGCGTAGAGCCGCGTTGTGCCGATGGACGTAAGCCGTCCCAGCGTACGTCTTACACGCCGACAAGAGATGCATAAGCGTCTCTGGCGCCTGTCGGCAAGCTCTACAATGGGTGTCGGGTACATCTACACCCATAACCCTTTTACGGTACACCAAGGTGTTGAAGACACCGTCTTGGCAAGCCATTATAAAGCCCACAGTCTCCGACTTCAACCCACTAGACCTTAGGAAAGAGAAGGTCAACTGCTCAGACAAGCCATGCTCTTCTAGATGTTTGTAGAAGATTCCATGCATTGGCTTATCTTTATGAAGTCTTAAGAGGAAGTCGACTTCGGCAGTTTTAATGTGGGATTTTAATTCTGCGGGAGCAAGTTCCGTAATGGACTGCTGACACCTCCGCTTGAAGTCGAGTGTGAGGCTGAGCTCCTCGGCTGCTCGTTTCGCTGCGCTAAAAAGAAAGGCTCCTTTTCCCGCATTCTCGTGCTCTCGCACAAAGCGGACATTATTATTATGTCAATAAATCAAAAAAGTGCAGCCCGGGCTCCGACACACCGGGCTGCTGTTCCATTACCCAATGACTACTCCTCACACCGTGAGGTGAGCAATCACTGGGTCCGCGAATCGTGTGCCCTAAGTAGACGAAGGGACCCAAGGATGACTGCCTTCTGCATTCTGGCGGCTAAGATGTACGCCGCTGCACGGCACACCGGTATTTTTCGCAGTGCAGAGAGCAGCGTATTCCTCATTCCACCTAGGGATCCAATGACCATAACCAGCAGACTTACAGTGTAGTCTGGCCAGAGCCTGCGAAGTTGACCGAGCAACTCCTGATATTTGGTCCGCTTTTCCTCCTCCTTAGAGACGATGTTCACCTCGGCAGGCGCCGAAAACTCAATAACGAACATCGTCTTCTGTTGGTGGTCGAGAAGGACTATGTCGGGCTTGTTTGCCTGTACAAACTCGAGCGTGGGGAACGAGTAGTTCCAGTAAATCCGGCACCTCTCGTTCTCCACAACGGACTCTATATCCCCTGGAGCGTATGGCAGCACCGGTGTCTCATCGATACCGTATGAGTGCCTCAAATGATAGTAGAGCACTCGTAGAGCCGCGTTGTGCCGATGGACGTAAGCCGTCCCAGCGTACGTCTTACACGCCGACAAGAGATGCATAAGCGTCTCTGGCGCCTGTCGGCAAGCTCTACAAAGGGTGTCGGGTACATCTACACCCATAACCCTTTTACGGTACACCAAGGTGTTGAAGACACCGTCTTGGCAAGCCATTATAAAGCCCTCAGTCTCCGACTTCAACCCACTAGACCTTAGGAAAGAGAAGGTCAACTGCTCAGACAAGCCATGCTCTTCCAGATGTTTGTAGAAGATTCCATACATTGGCTTATCTTTATGAAGTCTTAAAAGGAAGTCGACTTCGGCAGTTTTAAGGTGGGATTTTAATTCTGCGGGAGCAAGTTCCGTAATGGACTGCTGACACCTCCGCTTGAAGTCGAGTGTGAGGCTGAGCTCCTCGGCTGCTCGTTTCGCTGCGCTAAAAAGGAAGGCTCCTTTTCCCGCATTTTCGTGCTCTCGCACAAAGCGGATCAGGGGATCGGTGCTGTTCGTTACATAGCAGGCAGGGGCCAGTACTACTCTGTTGTGCAGACGCTCCAAACTCAATAGTCCACGCCCTCCCAGGTGTCGCGGGAGGTATATTCGCGGGACATAGGACTTAGGATGCAGGCTTCTCTCCATATTCATCCTTTTGCGGGTCTTCGTGTCGATTTACTTCAGCTCGTTCACTTTCCAGTGTATAGCACCAAAGGTGTATAGTAACAATGGGACCGCAAGCATGTTTGTGGCAGCGACTTTGTTCTTGCCGGACAGTTCTGACGACCAGATCTGCCGGAGTCGGTGCAAATACTTGCGGCGGAGACACTCTTTAACCAATGTTGCCTCTTGGACATGACGCTGCGCCACTCCAAGGTAGGTATAAGTATCTCCGGCATGCAGTTGTCGCATGATGCTCCCATCAACGAGCTGTTCCTCATCTCCACTATCTCCGCTTCGTCCTTTCTTGAGATGAACCAATGCACATTTGTCTGTCCCGAACTCCATTCCGATAGCATGACTGTACTCCTGCACCACCCTCAGCGATTGTTGTAGTTCGCGTTGGCCGGAGGCATAAAGTTTTAGGTCATCCACATAAAACAGATGGGTGACCTTGTGCCTCCGGTTATTGGGCGTGCCACAGCTGTATCCTTTAGTATTTCTCAGCGCTATGGACAGAGGCAAAAGTGAGATGCAAAAGAGCAAGGGACTCAAGGAGTCTCCTTGGAAGACACCTCTTTTCAATGACACCAACTCTTGTCTGAACCCGGGTTTCACCTGATGTTATAGTGAACCGGGTCTTCCAGAGTGGCATCAGTTATTTGATGCATCCCACTATCTGATTATCCACCGAAAGACATTCCAACAGCCGCACAATGAGCTCATGAGACGTGCAGTCGAATGCCTTGCGATAGTCAATCCAGGCCATAGAAAGGTTTCGCTTGTACTGCACAGAGTCCTGCGTGACACATCGGTCAATCAACAGGTTCTCCTTGCAGCCAGCTACTCCTTTCTTTGACCCTCTCTGTTCATACACGTCGAGAAATACAGGATTCACAGCTTGAAGGATACGCATGTACAAGATTCTGGTGAAGAGCTTGTAACACGCGTTCAGACATGTTATTGGCCTGTAGTTTTTGGGATCAGACAAATCTCCGGTCTTCGGAAGAAGCACGGTTCGACCCTCGACAAACCAAGCCGGAATTGGCTGCTCCTGATTTAGCCACGAGTTAAAAACTCTAGCTAAATGCCGGTGGCAACTGGGGAATTTTTTCCACCAGTAGGTCTGTAGGTGTTTATTCCATCCGGGCCAGGAGCTGCGAAATTCTTTGCGCCTCGTAAGGCGTCAAGAATTTCTTCCGTGTTTATCGGGTGACGCAGTACATTAAAGTTAGGAGTTCTCCTACAAACGGACTCGAACTGTTATTATTATTAATAATTGGCCATTGAAAATTTCAATATGAATACGTCATCCCAAAATTAATAGTCAAAATACATGTACATAAGAACCATTGGACCATTGCAAACGGGTCTTTCGTCGTACTATAACCCCCTGTTAAAGTGTGACTGTCGCTTTCATACTTGTAGTGGTTTTGTATTATTCCAATACGGTTTACATGCATATTTTTCATTGTAGTAAGCTGCAAACAGAGAGACATTTCCAAATTATTAGCATGAACGACTTCCTTTGGTGACCTGCTGCTATGGCTACAACCACAGGATTGCTGGTTTGTAATTACCGCATTTTAAGAGATAAGAGGGTCATCTCATAACCAAGGCGTTCGAACTTTCTAGCAATATGTATTGTGCAGCTACGAGATGAATTATTTCACAATGATACTTTTAAAATCAAAATTCAGAAATTCCTGTTTTTTTTTGCTGAGACAGCGAAAAGGTTAGTGAAGATAATCTCAGAATACAGAATACATTCAAGAATTTATATTAAATATAATGATGAATACTGAAAAGAGGTAAATCTCGATATAACAGTAAACGTAGCTATGAGTACGACCAAGTAAGTAGCTTAAACGCTACATGAGTTTAGTCAAACACCTTTCCCTACGACTTTATTTATCCTACTTTTTCGTATTTTGTTTTATTAGGCATATAAGCAGTTATAACCTAAGTGCATATCGTGTAGGATTTCCACAATCTAACAAAACTTAAACAATCCTATCGCGCCTCACTGGTAAATTAATAAAAGAGGCACATATACTTGAAGATACACTTTATTGGCGTACAACATCTGTGGCTTTTGCCAAAGCAAAAAATGTGACAAAAAAATAACTTTGGAAAAGTGACGTCATTTGATAGCTCTGCAAGGAAATATCTTTGTTTTTTTGCAAACAAACTTGCTATTCTGAAAAGTTAATCAACATTGTTATTATTAATAAATCCAGCCAGTAAAACATCTGGCGTATTAGGATTAGAAAGATGTCTGTTTTTAAGCGAATAATGTGATACATAGACTGCAACCCCAAGATGACACATTATCGCATCGCATTAACGATCGAACTACAACCCAAAAGAAAAACGCCCGATCTTTAATTTGAAAGTATATGGAAGTTTTATTGATGAGCCTGTGAAGCGCGATAGGAAAAAGAGATAACCACAGCGCAAGTTTTATATATTATGAATTAAGCATGCTTAGAATATAGTTTTCTACAAAACACTGCGTTATTGGTAGTGAAGTTTTAAAGATTGGTTTTCTATATTTTGACGAGTGCCATTTTCATAAAATCAAATCATCTATCGGCACGTTTCCACATAGGTTTTCTGTTTAAAAACATCAGTTGAAATGAACAAGTGTTTGAAGAACATTATACTGGAAATATGGTTAAGGCGTGTGAGTTTACTACGTTACAGAAATCATTGACAGTATTCTAGAACTTGAACTAATTACAAATAATAATTCCTGCTCCTGTATTGGCTGATATCTTACGGTTTTTGAATTTTGGTCCACGGGAATGTTGACGGACCATAAGGTCCAAGCCCAATGACGTGGTGGTTCAGAACAATCTTGAGCGTCAAAATTGGCGACATGCCACGTTTTGCCATCATCTGCAGACACATCTACTCTTATGATTTTTTGTCCACCTCCTGACCATGCGTAACCTAAACATGTTCATATATCATATATACATATTAGCGAAATGTGATCATATTCACAATGTTTGTCATATTGGATAAACTTAAAACGCACGTTCATATGCTTTGTCACTGTACCATAAGTTAATTCTTCTCAAAGAGCCGCAATATTTTGAAAAAAAGTACATGAATTTATTAGATATGCCGTCACATAAAACTGTTATTCGAGCGTAGCTTTCATTAAAATCTTGTAACTCATTTATTTTCCGTGAAAGAGCCAAAGATCATTTCATGAACAAATCGTAAGTATTTGTAAATACATTTAGACCTCCTACAAACAGTATCGATATGTTTAGTTCGTAGATTCAGATTTTAATTGTCAAATTTCCATTTATTTTTTCTTTGTTAGCAACAAGAATTGAGTGGAAGATCACTATTTAAGTGGACTCCTAACCTTGAGGTTTTCCCAGTATAGTATAAGCATGTAATTTTCTTTTCTTTCTGTAAATGTAAAACTTATTGGGAAAATAAAGATTATTATTATTATATACATACATATGCAATAACTGCTTTGACAAAATGTGTATTTAAACTCTGTAACAATCTCACTCACGAACCGGAAGAACAGATAGCAAATATTTTTAATACTCCTTCCTGACTTAATTATCGTGTCATGAAATGACACCGTGGCGTCACAGAGGACTCCGTGCAGTACATGCGAAGACTTTCTATGGCCTGGATCGACTATTGGAACGCTTACCAACTATGGAAATGGAGAGTCACTCAATAGTCGAGTCACCTTTCGTCAAGTCAAACAATAACATGTCCTGGCACGACCACGTCGTCAGTATTACTAAAACGGCATCCGAGAAGCTTGGAGTTTTGTTTCGCTATAGGAAGCTGTATACACCAGAGCAACTACTGCTGTTCTACAAGGCACAGATCCGACCATCGTTGGAGTATTGCTCCCATGTGTGGGGATGCACTTCGAAGCACTCTAAAGCTTCAGAACACTATCCAGAAGAGAGCAATTAAACTAATCTATACGCCTAACCCCTCACAAAGGACCTCCACAGGGTGACTGACCTGTCCATGTTTACAGAATCTATCACGGTCGATGTTCGAGTGAGCTATCCCAGATAATAACACCAAAGGCCGTCCAAACGAATAAAACTAGTGAGGCTCTGTGAGCTCATCCTTACTAGATCAAGGACCTACTCCCCGAACCAGTCTCTTCCAGCATTCCTTCTTTTGGAGAACTGTGGAATGAGCTGCCGGGGAATTTGTTTCCCGGCGGCTACAACCTAAAGCGTTTCAAACCTAACGTGCACAGACACTTATCCTCTCGCAGCGTTTCTACAGTGCCATAAGCTTTCAGCCTTTGCTGGAGGCTGACCATAAAAAACAGATTGTGCGGCTGTTGGCTGTCTATTACTACCAACTATTCAAATAAATCTATTAACAAACCTTTAACAAATATTTTTCCATCCACAATATTCACAGTGTCCCCGTCGTAAGGTTTGCAGATCGCAGATGTTACAGGTAATTCTTGTATGGCTGGGGATTTGGTGAAATCTGCATTCTCCCAATCTGTACATGGCGAGAAACCTTTGTAGTCATTTTGCTGCCAGTGAGAGGTACTTTCGTGCTGAGATATAACAATTTTGGCTGCAAGAAAGACGATTATAATTTGTATATTTACAGTGGCGTAACTTCAAATTCGGTGCCCCCCGCAAGATACTTGCCGGGGTTCTCTTTTCACAATATATAAATATAAATGTCCTAAGTTGATTCTTTTTTAAACCTTGTATAGAAGAAAATAAACAACTTTTTCAAATATCTTTTTTCCGAGAACTGAACCATAAGCGGGATACAGATTAGAAAAAGAGTAAGTCTTGACTTGACTATTAAAGTCCGACTCATAAACTCGACGTTGGCGTTGCCGTTGGCGTTGACGTTAACCGTTCGTAGCTCAAGGCTGCTATTCATAAACTCGACGTCGTGCCGTTAACCTAGCTTTCCCATCGTGTTTGTAGACATGTTCTATCACGATTTATTTTTGTGAAGGATCTTTGAATTTTCCTGGTGAAAATGGACATAGTCAGAACCAAAAACCAATACAGAAAACTTGAGAAAACCCAGAATCCTTTTGACAGCTAGACGTCAACAATAATAATAATATCACGTGACCGGTACCGACGACTATGATTGGCTTATACGCCGGCCACGACGCTGGTTTCGAACGGCCAACGGCAAAAGTTAAAAGATAATTATGTCGAACGGCGCGCCCAACGGCAGACCCGACGGCGGATGGTGAATATGAGTGGTCTTAGGCGTTTCCATGTATTTATGTTGCAACGGCCAACGACGACGGCAACGGCAGCATCGAGTTTATGAATCGGCCTTAAGACGTATGTACCTAGTCTGTTCATGTTAAATTTTTTGCTGGAATTTTTGTTTTATCAGGCATTGTACCTGTCAATGAGTGCACTAGTTAATTCTAAATTGATAAATTCTAAAAGTTGCGTTTATAGTAATGTGCCGCTTTTAGGATTTACCAATTTAAAATTAACAAAAATAACCAGAAAGTGACTACTGCACTATCTGATAGATGCAATGTCTAATCGATAAAACAAAAATCAGAGCAAAAAACTGAACATAAACTAAACTAGGTACGTCTTGATACACAAGCCCAGATTTACATTTTTTATTTTGTATCTATTTTTCAGTTTTCTAAAAAAAATTATTTGAAAAAGTAGTTTATTGCAACGACTTCTATACACAGTTAAAAAAGTATGAACTTAGGACCCACCATGTATATATTAAAAAGAAAATCCTGGGGTTGTGGCCAAAATTAAAAAAAAAAACGGGTCACTGCATAAAGGAGACTATGGTGTTAACTGCCAAGCTTTCCGCAATGTTTATTGTCATCTTCAGGGCTTTAGAGGTTTGCTAGCAAAAAACAGACTGTCGAATGCAATTCTCAAATACAATTTTTTGGCTACTTAAGCTCGGTGTCTTCCACAACACGGGCCACACAAACAACCAACACAGATGTAAAATACAAACTGAACAACGACCTACAATTCGTCAATTCTTGTCAGAGCGGTCCGGTGGACCTTTGCTCTTAGTTACAGTCTTGTCGGTCGGTCGGTCTGTCAGGACTGGTTACCCAGATACCAGACAATGTCATGGAGAATTAAGAGAAGAAAAAGAAAGGAAGGAAGGAGAAGAGCAAAGAGGAGGAAGTTCGTCGGTTGGAGGGTATAGCTTGGCATAGTTGATTTGGTTTCGATAATCTTTGAGTTAACCAAAAGGATTAATTTTGAGATTCGATATCTAAACGGGCAAAAATTTAGTTGTCTTTAAAATTACACGATTTAATTTTGATCACAGTGCGAGCCGCTGCCTTGTCTGCTTGCGAACTTGCTCGACTGTGCAGTCCACTGATACGCGCAACAGAGGGTTGCTGTATGATTCCGCTTGACTAAAACCTAAACATTTACAGGAAAAATCTCCTGCAGGGCCCGTGTGGCGCTTATCAGGGGACTAATTATCAGCTGCAGGGACTTAAGCGTTGTTGCCAAGTCCACGCTTTGAGTAGTCGAAGGCGAGCTCGACGCAGCAGTTGAAGTCAAGGTTGCATCCTTGGCGGCGTCGGCGTATGACTTTGCTCGCTTTTGTGCGATGATCTGCAGATTCCTTCTAGGCGTGAATCTACAGGAGGGACTATTTGCTGGGTGATCCCCACCACAGTTCGCACATTTGAGCACCTCTTGTCCTGTTTGAGGGCACAGATGTGTCATGTGGTCTTGGGCACATTTCAGGCACTTTGGTGAAGCAGTACAATAGGACTGAGCGTGTCCATACTTCTGACAGCGGTGGCACTGACTTATCATTCGAGAGTTCTTTTGAACCTCGACTCTGATAGACAGTCCCAGAAATTCATGTTCATTAAACACTTGCTGGGATTTTTCAGTCTTCGGCAGAATCACCACTACCAAAGGCATAGGCACGCCGCCATTGCGCTTCAGGCGAATTATGTGGTGGGGAGCATAACCCTTCTGTTCGAGCTCCCCTTTGACTTCTTGCTCAGTAGTTGATGTTGGGATGCCTCTGATGACGGCATGGATGTTTCGTTCAGAGGGCAGAGGAAATGTATGATGAGGAATATTTTCCTCTTTGAAAAGACGAATTATCTTCCGATAATCATCCTCGCTTTTGGGTATAATGCGTATCCCAGCATCAACTGCTATTGCACGGACAACCTTTATGCCAAGGCTAACAAAAGAATAGTTAACGGTGCGCCATCTCGTCGCATCTCTCAATACAACAGGGGTAACTCGGCCTTGGCGAGACTGTTGAACCTGTGTATGAACAGCTACTTGAGATGGGGAAGGAACTATGTTGCTGCCAGCCAATGGGGTAGCCGGTGATCGTGACAAAGGCATGTCAGCCTGTTTTGAGGTTAGCGTTGGTGCACCTATTGGCTGGCTGGCAGAAATGAAAGGATCAGACACAGGCGGTATTATGCTGATTGAAGATGCGTTATTTGGGGATTTGTGTTGTTGTAAAGGAGGAAATTCGTCCATTTTACTAATAGTTCGCTTTTTGCGTTGTCGAACGGGAATGAAATTATCATCCTGTATATCGTCCTCAGTCTCCGTCAGTGAGTCAGTAGTGGGCGTGTCATGTCTACGCTTTGACATTTTAGAAGAACTGTCATTATTGGGAATAAATTTGTTTAGCATATTAGATAGATTAAAAACCTGGGTATTCAGTGATTCAATGCAGTCCGTTAGTCGATTTATCTGCTCTGCCTGGTCCTTGATCTGTGCTGCCTGGTTCGCTATAATCTGGAGCAGCTCATCCTGTTGACGCCCTTTCTCCGTCGCTGTCAGTGCCTCGCGATGCTCGTCTGATGTATTACGAATTTTTTCCCTTCTGGGGTCGAAATATACGTTGCCTCCACTCGTGGCCATGGAGGGGCCACTAAGTGACCCCCCAATCTCCTTCTCCATATTAGCTGCGGCTTTTAAATGGATTTATTCTAAAAATATGTCGTGGTCAAATTCTGACACTTCTGTCAGTTACCTGTATACAGGCAGACAACAACGACCTTTACATGTTGAAATCATCCGAAAAATTACAAAATTCGTGCTTTGAAATTATTTTTGGCTACTTTAGCTCGGTGTCTTCCACAACACGGGCCACACAAACAACCAACACGGATGTAAAATACAAACTAAACAACGACCTTTACATGTTGAAATCACCCGACAAATTACAAAATTCGTGCTTTGAAATTATTTTTTTTAGAAGGTCGTTGTATAGTTTGTATTTTACATCTATGTGTTGGTAGTGTGAGTTACCTGTGTTGTGGAAGACGCAGAGTTAAATTATCCAAAAAAATTTTACGTATACTGTCTTGTCGTATTTTTCTATTCACAGCGGATATTGCGCAGATTTTTAGTTTAGTTTGAAATGCAATACTGTCCCACTTTTTTTAATGATATGTATGTATCATGGGATTCTGAAGTTGAAGTATTATTTGTAAAACATGCTGACATCCAACGAAAGGGACCTTTTAATTTAGTATTTTTTGTTGCACAAACGATAGTTCTCGAGGACTCTGGGCCTGCAATACTACCCCCCCCCCCTCCGCAGCTGCGGGCCATCAGTGACGCCACTGTATGTTTATATTCATGCATTGTTACAGTTAATTAGTTGACTTCACTCAGTTGTTCACTTTACCGATAATGTTGAATCATTAGGCAGGAAAAATCAGCAACCGGTAGACGCGTTAAGCCTTCATCGCCTAAAGAAGTCTGACATATACAGGGTGTCCAGTTAGTGTGTAATTCTTCGATATCTCGCAAGGTATACGTAATAGAAGAAAATGTCAAATACAAAAGTTATTTGGTTACTTAAGACGCATATTCCGAGAATATTTTGAAATATACAGGGTGTTGGGGGAAAGTAGGATAGGATAGGAACTTGATTTTTTTATATGGAACTATAACTTTTTCTTAAATTATTTTAGTTTTCATCGCTGATCTCTATTCAACCCTAAAATATTTTTGGGATCGATTGCGGCGTTGCCAAGTTATAATTTATTTTCTATTAATTTCCGGATTTGCAAGGTCGCAAGTAATACGTCCAAATTGATATATTCCTTTAACTTTTCTCAATAATATTATACAGCGAGCTGCTTGAATATTAACTGGATATTATTTTGGATGCTATCAGCAATTTGTATCTACAGGATGTTTTTGGTACAATTTTAAATTACGGTAACATGGAGGTTATTTTACTTTGTTTTTTAAATGTAATACCCTGTATTTTTTATTTTAAATCGAAATATCTACTAATACCCTATCTCGCCTTGTAATATATTTTTTTTTCGCGTTGCTTCGTTGCCAAGTTATGAATTATTTTTCCAAATTTTTAAACAAATATCCCCAATTTTAATTTATTTTAAATAGAATCCTCTACTTATTTTTATTGCAATGAAATGCACATGTCGAACTTGGTAAGATCTCACAACTTCAAAATTTTGCTTCTGTTAACTATTGAGATAGCAACATCGCTTTTTCAGTAAACAGTACCGGAACGCTTAAATATTTCCAAAACTGCCACAGCTGGAACGGTGAAATTCAATACTTGGGGGTTTTTGAACATACAGGATTCAAAAATGGTAACAGCACTGTTGTCAGATTTACCACTTTTACGTTAGACTTCATAAATAGGTCATTCCATTCAAAATTATGACGTAAAATTGGTAAATCTGACAACACTGATGTTAGCGTTTTTGAATTCTGTATGTTCAAAAAAGCCCCTAGTATTGAATTTCACCTCTCCAGCTGTGGCAGTTTTGGAAATATTCAAGCGTTCCGGTACCGTTTACTGAAAAAGAGGTGTTGCCGTATCTCAGTAATTAATAGAAACAATATTTTGAAATTGTGAGATCTTACTAAATTCGACATGCGCAATTCACTGCAATAAAAATAAGTAGAGGATTCTATTTAAAATACATTAAAATCGGGGATATTTGTTTAAAAATTTGGAAAAATTATTTATAACTTGGCAACGTCGCAAACGCGAAAAAAAATTACAAGGCGATATAGGGTATTAGTAGATATTTCGACTTAAAATAAAAAATACAGGGTGTTACATTAAAAAAAACAAAGTAAAATGACCTCCAGGTTGCCGTAATTTATAATTCTGCCAAAAATACTCTGTAGATACAAAAGGCTGGTAACATCCAAAATAATATCTACTTAATATTCAAGTAACTCGCTGTATAATATTATTGAGAAAAGTTGAAGGAATATATCAATTTGGACGTATTACTTGCGACCTTGCAAATCCGAAAATTAATAGAAAATAAATTATAACTTGACAACGTCGCAATCGATTCCAAAAATATTTTAGGGTTGAATAGAGGTCAGTGATGGAAGAATTTAAAAAAAAAGTATAGTTCCATATGAAAAAATTAAGTTGATCACTATCCTACTTTCCCGCAACACCCTGTATATTTCTAAATATATTTAGAATATGCGTCTCAAGTAACCAAATAACTTTTGTATTTGACATTTTCTTCTATTAGGTATACCTTGAGAGATATCGAAAAATTACACACTAACTGGACACCCTGTATAATTAATTGTATGACGGTCTGCTCGTGTGTATCAAAAGACTGTATTAATAGAGCACTTTCACTATTTCCTAGGTTTATTTGCATCTAACGAGACGTAATTCTGGAACGAATGCTAGTTAGGTTTGTCTACCGAGGTGAAGAAACTAGCCCAATTTTACTCATATGTGGACTGCTTCAGTCTTGTACAGGGCGAGTCAACGATTGCGCCAAATCTATCTTATTTACAGACATACAAAAATTACTCGATATGCGATTATACATTATGCAGGGTGTTCTATAAAATCCTGATGTTCCTTTATTATTTTTTTAAATAGAACACCCTATATATTGAACTGTTGGTTCTTGGGCTGTTCGGCTTGCATCGACACGCTCTGCCGCCTTGGCGTCGCCGTCGGCGCGATTCGCTGCTTGACGTTTCGAGCTGTTCACATCCTCACAAGCTGTTACCTGTTCGGTGTGTTCCGAGAAACTGAGACCCCGCCACCGGATTGAGCACCTATACATATACCCCGGATTAGGAGTGAGAGCGGCTCTTCTGTGCACCGCCGATCCCTTTGGATCTCCTGCGCACAATTGTGTCATCCACGTATATGAACCATATTTTTTTGCTCATACCAGTCGCTGTTCAAGACCGCCTGCCCAATCTTCTCCATGATAAAGTTAGCCACCACTAGACTCAGAGGGCTTCCCATCGCCATGCCTTCCATCTGTTCATACATTTTGTTGTCCCATGCAAAGTACGTTGTAGTTAATACGTGTTTGAATAAGTAAGTTACAACTTCTTGGAATATCTGTTTCAGGTGTTGTATAGCATCGTTCAGTGGTATTTTTGTGAAGACTGATACGACGTCGAAACTAACCAGAACATCAAATTCTTATATATACGTTTTTGTTTCGCTAGTTCATGCGCCTATTGCGCTAACAATTGAACATAGCGGAGTGTTGGGCTTGTGAATTTTTGCCAAGCCATACAGCCTGGAGTGATAACGCCTCGCTTTTGCAGGCCCTCTTATTTGTTTCCTCATTGAGACTAGAATCTTTCACCGTTGCTTTGTTGCGTCCTTTTTTCAACGTGCGATAGGTGCTCGGCTCCAGCAGCATTTCCCTTGTCCGCAGGCAGAACTAGGATATTTTTGTCCTTATTGACAACACTCAAAGCCTTCAGTAGGTGTTTCCTTCGGGGATATACCAAAACTTTCTCCTTTCGATAAAGCACTAATTTCATCCGAAGACAGGTGATGATTAATTATGTGAACAGAAAAGGTGTCTTCCAACAGAATAATGCAAGACCACATACAGCAAGAATCATCCAGGAAACTATAGCGCGACTCCACTGGGAAATTCTACCTCACCTTCCATACTCTCCTGACCTTGCCGCGAGTGACTACCATATGTTTTTGGCCTTGGACAACCACATGCGGAATCGGTGATTTGAAAATAGAGAGGCTTTGTAAAACGAGATGGCAGACTTCTTCAGTTCCCAAATGCAAAATGTTTTATAGAAATGGGATATACAGTCTTGTGTCTAGATGGGAAAGGGTAATACTTGCTGAGGGTGATTATTTTTCTGAATAAATCTAACTTATTCAACCCATTTTTTGTGTAACTATTTCTTAACCTTCAAAACCGCACGAACTTTTTTGGTTGCCTGATAATAATAATGAACGGCTTTATCATTGGAGCGAAATTTAGCCACAGGCTATCTTTAAATAGCGACAGGTAAAAGTAATATTTAAAATTACCGATAAATGTAACTTCTTATTCAACCAGTAGTTAAAGTCTCATCTTTTTTTAACATAAGTAGTGATTACTTGATTACACAGTTGCAGAGCATTTTACGAGAGTGATCTCGTTAATAATGCAGTGAAATAGCATTGAATAGTAAAATTATATCTGTGCCTTAGATTAGATTAGAAATTAGCTTTAAGATTATCGCATGACTTTTTGAGCAGTGCAGCATCGCAGTGCATTTAGTTGGATTTTATGAAAAGTTATGGTTTTCAGTGTATCTGACTACATTTTCAATATCTAATTTTAACATATCAACAGCACCCGTCAGTTTCTCTGGATCAAAGTGGTGAATTAGCTAAGCGTCATCTGCATAGCTCAATATAAATGAATGCGATAAGGTAGTATGAAAATCAGCCGTATATACAGGGTGAGTTTATAGTACCGGATCGGTCAATAACTCCCCTATATCTCTGCTCCCCTACTGCAGAAGATAGCGAACAAATTTATATATAAAAGTTATAGTCAAGGATATGCTCCTTGCTCAGAAAATATTTTGATTTGTACAGGGTGGTCCAATAAGCGCGCGGTGCTCCCCAGCGGCCATACCATTTAAATTAGACGAAAATGTTTGGAAGAAAAAACGTTTACTTTCAAATGCTATACATTTAGAAAATATTTTCAAAGATGGCGGACTTCCGGATATACCGGAAGTAGGCATCAACTTTCTTATTTTAAATGGAACACCCTGTATATTATTACATTTTTGAATTCAGCATCGATTTTTAGGTCCAGTTTATTAACCATTGTTTATGTCTACGAAGCCTACTTTCGGAGTTATTCAGCAATTTTTACAAAATTTGACATTTGTAGTACTTTACAAGAAACGTTAATATCTCGGAAACTAAACGCGGTAGAAAGATGCAGTTTGCGGTTTTGAAACGAGCATGGAACGTATTTTTGTTTCAGTAAGATTGTTGTTTCAAAAGAACATTAAATCAATAGTCTAGCAATTTTCAAATTTGAGAAGTTAAAAACGTTAAAAACTTTTTTTCTTCAAATGGGATGGTATCATAAGTTTCACATCGGTGGATGCGAAATTAAATTCTCTTTCACTTTTATCTAAGCACATGTGGTTCTATCTTTGAATTGGAAAAATCGTAGGTGGCGTGGCTCGCAGACGAAACAATTGGCAGGAAACCTTTCATCCAAAGTGTTTCCTTCTCTAATACAAAAATGCCCTTTCGCTCCATCTACCTGTAATCACATTATTCTTATTCTTAAAAACTCCAGTGGTAGATTTTCCAACAGGTTTTCCAAATTTTAATTTAGAAGATTTTAGAAAACATTAATTTAATATGCGGTTTCCAATAATATCACCCCAAATGCTTAGACTCCATGCTGGTTGTCAACAAACCTCTCAAAATTTGGATTTACGTCGGTATAAAAATGTAAATTGTGCCAGTTTACATGGCCGTTAATCATAACGCTGTAGCTACATTTCATAAAAAAGAAAATGAAAGAACTTCATAAGAAATGTAGCTTCATTCGTAAACAACACACTGTTGAAAAGGAGTACATCTTCTTAGACTCGAGCAGACTCCAGTTACAGAAATTCATACAGTTTTCAAAGTCTTGTCTTTCAATTGCTTGATTTAGCTGCACGTGATAAGAATGCTATACAGAGTCGGCAGCCTTTTACTCCCTATGGACGTCTTCTGTGAGTAAGAGAAGGACCGTCTGAAGACCGTATACGAGACCGTGTGTAAGAGAAAGACAACAAAGTCAGCTGGTGATAAACGAAAATATAGAAAGAGTACGCGAATATTCCATCCTGCTTCTCTCGTCCAGGCCATCGCGGCGGCGGCGCGGCGGCAGCGGCGGCGGCGGCCGATAGACAAAGCCCGTGTTCACATCGGACGCGCCTCGCTTGGAGCATCGCGCTTTGCTTAGCGCTACGCTATGCGCCCGATGTGAACGGCTGCATCTAAACGTATGGGTTGGTTCCCCTCGCTTTACGCTAGGTGATAAGCGTAGCGCTATGCGCGCGATGTGAACGGCTGCATCTAAATGTATGGGTTGGTTTTCCCTCGCTTTACGCTAGGCGGTAAGCAAAGCGCGATGCTCCATGCGAGGCGCGTCCGATGTGAACGGGGGCTAAGATACAACCTGTGATACAACGTTGTCGCGCGTTGAGCATTTTCTTTGAACTAGGATTTTCCGTTTTGGATCGGTATTTTAAAAAACTAAAAACAGAACGGAATGCGTGAATGTGAACTCATCATTGTAAAAATAATTATTTCGTATAGGAGATGACACTGTTCGATCGATCCTACAAATACGCATTTACTAGCATTATGTAGCCGGCGTTTACTCCCCATGAACGAGGCTGTAGTAAGAGAAAGATCGTCTGAAGGCCGTATACGAAACGTGTGTAAGAGAAAGACAACAAAGTCAGCTGGTGAGACACGAAAATATAGAAAGAGTACGCGAAATTCAACTGTTAGAATTTTCGTCAACACCAAAACAAGGAAATTTGGCAAAACTGCAAATTGGTACAACTAGCTTTTCGCCGATGTATCAGTTATAGTAGTACTATTAGAAATAATGTTTAATATAGTTTATTTGTCAATAATTTTATGAGCAACACTTAGAACTCAGATAGTGGATACCTAGAAACCATAAAATGTTTGATTAAATTTGTTTCGATCCCTTGATTATTTTACCCAATAATTGACCATTTCCAAAATATATTGTCCGTTTCTCCTAAGCTCGCAGTCTAGTAATAGTAGCATAAAAGTAAGTTTAGAATTAAATAAATGACTAAGATATTTTGTAACCCGACCCTGGCTACATGCCTGAGATACCTAATTACGATAAAACCTTGATCGATCAATTAACTTCCAAGTCCAGAAAAGTCAACAAGAAATTTCTGCTCGACCAGGTTTGGCAACAGTGCAAATCGTCTGTGAAACAGACTATTTAGACATTTTCTTCGTCATTCTAATTGTAAGATTGAGATTGTGACTGTGACTGGATGCCGACGGTGAAGTATAGTCCAGTCAAATTAGCACTTTGAGAAATTGAGTAATCAGATTGATTTTACAGTTTACGGAAAATCGTTTCAACTTTTGATAGCCAAATTATATTTTATGGTTTAGTAAAGGTAATGACGCGTAATTTTAGTGTCGAGAAAGAAACTGGATGATGCTTGATATTTGAATTCTAGAGGCACATTGGAAACTTTTTTGTCATTGCACCATAACTCCAAAATGGGAGAGATTGGAGATTGAGAGGGATGTTAAAACGTGGAAAAAAATCGTTAAACAACCGAATGAAAATGCGCTACCATTTTAGTACACTGACCAACTAATGTTACAGAAAATCTTTATCCGAAATCTACGGGCGGTTTGCGCGTACCAATTTTTTTAAAATGAAAAAAAAAAGAATCGTGACTAAACCGGTCGAAACTTGCTGGAAAATTCTTTGTTTTGCAGATAACACAAAAATACTGTCATCCGTTTCTGTTGGGCACTTTTATGACACATTTGATTCAAAGTTAGATCTTTCACGACATTTTCGTTTAGAATCCCAAATATTTTTTAATAGCGTTTAATTCAGATGACGTTTTTTTTTATACATGTTCTTGGGAGGTTCAACTATGACGTGCATCAATGTCATCTGTTTTTATTATGTTTATTTCCAATTTTCAACTGCTATAGGGGTTGACATTATTGAGCGCCTCCCTTATCCTTTCAGAACCGTTTCTAACCTGGTTTTCAAGCTTAATATCACACGAAAATAGCTAAGTTAGAAGATTGCATGTTGCAATTGGCCTCAAATATCAAACAAAGCATGGAAACACTAACATACCTATTTTCGTGTGATATTAAGCGTATAAGCGATGTTAGAAGCGGTTCTGACAGGGAACGGAAGGTGTTCAATAATGTTACGCCCTATAGTGGTTGAAAAATGGGGTTAAACGTAATAAAAATGGATAACATTGATACATATAGTAAAACCACCCAAGAACACGTATAAAAAAATGTCATACGGTTTAAACGATATTAAACAATTTTTAACGAAAATGGCATGAAAAAACGAACTTTAAGCTAAAATTTCCCATAAACTGCCCAGCAGAAATGGATGACAGTATTTTTTTGTCATCTGCAAAAAACATTTGGTACGCAAACCGCCCGTTGATTTCGGATGACGATTTTTGGAATATTAGTTGGTAAGTGTACTGAAATGCTACCGCATTTACATTCGGTTGCTTAACGGTTTTTTCCACGTTTTAACACCCCCCTCTATCTCCAATCCCTCCCATTTTGGGGTTATAATGTAATGACAAAAAAGTTTCCAAAGTGACTGTAGAACTCAAGTACCTAGCGTTTCGATACTAAAATTACGCGTTATTGCTCTGAATACTAGTTTCTTGTGTCAGTTAACTACGACCGCGTAGCGACCACGTAGAGCTGATTTAGTTTATTGTTTGCGTGTAGAACAGAAAATTTTGTTCTAGGCAACAATCAAGGTGAAGCTAAGGGCATATTTGAGGCTTTTATGCTAGTGAGAAATTTGCCTGATCATTGTGGTATTTTCTATTTGTACATAGGCATGTATGTATGTAAAGGTCTTTATTTTAGCTTTTATAGCTATTTTACCACTCAGATCCGGATTTCGAGGATGTTGCTCACCCGCGTCCCACGCCGCGCCGACGGCAAACGTGCGGTGTGATTATGAATATCACTTATTTCTTATCTACTTATATCATGTTACAAATAAAGATGGCAATATCAAGTTATCAAGTAAATATTTGCCAGCTCGTCTCAATGTTTATTTTGGAAGTAGTGGTTCACAAAAGTACTAATTGCACTGTACTATAATGAAACATTTCTTTGGGCATTTAGGTAGATACCTTCCCAAATGATTCTAAAGAAATTCAAAAACAAAAAATTATTCTAATAGATGTTCGAACACACTTCCTCCTTGGAGTTGGCAATATCCCAACCTATTGTAGAAGCCTGTTCGAACATGCTCAAGCATTTCCGGAGTTATGGCATTACATGCTCCAATTATTTTTTGTCGTAGCTCCTCCAATGTAACGGCCCTTTCATGAGCATGGCCGTAAATGCGTGTTTTTACGTACCCCCACAAAAAGTAATCATTCGGCGCCAAGTCAGGTGACCTCGCGGGCCATTTTATGGTGGCATGTGTATTACCAATTACTCGTCCAGGAAAAATTGTTTCCAAAAATTCCTGAACATGCCTTCCATTATGCGCAGGGCAACCATCTTGTTGAAACCAAATTTCGTCAAAATTGACGTTCAGATTTCGTACAGCCGGGATAATTTCATCCTGGAGCAGTTGCAAATAACGCACGGAATTTAAGGTACCATTGATGAAAAAGGGTCCAACAATGTGGTCCCCTAATATACCCACCCAAACATTAAGTTTTTTGGGGTATTGGGTTCTCAATGGTAGACTTAAATGTTTGTTCTCCTTAGACCAGTACCGGACGACTTGAGAATTATGACGGCCATTGAGAAAAAAAGTAGATTCATCAGTGAACAAGATGTTTTTTAGAAACTGCTGGTCACTGTCAATCTTTTCTCTCATGACTTCACAAAACTCCATTCGCCTGGTAGGATCGTCGGCAACAATTTCTTGCGTCGCGCGTCGTTCGCAACTTAAATGACTTATAGTCATACTCCCTCAAAACAGCCCTGACTGTACGATCCGGAACACCAACTGCTTCAGAAATCTTGGTACTAGAGACGGGTTCCTTTGCTGCCAGTGCAGCTTCAGCATAGCCACACACATTTACATCCCTGGCAACCTTTGCCTCAGGCACCGGCTTTTCTTCATCATCATTTTGGCATGATCTGTGGTTACAGCCATTATTGATGCAGCCGCGATTTATGAAGTTGCGAAAAATAGACCTGACGGTCTTCGCAGTTGGCACAGGTTGATCAGGGTATGTGAATAAAAATCGCGAAATGACGGCATCTGCACCTGACTCCTTGCTGTACCATAGCACAATGTTTACTTTTTGTTCACGCGTGTACGTTAAACCACCCATTATCTCTACGACGCGATGTCGAAAGTATCCTGTCCGTCACCAACAGTAGCTCGGAAGGGAATAAAACATGAAATAATGGATTGACCGATTGAGCATGAGCAACGCAACCAGCCAGTGGACACAACGAGACAGTGTTGCCAGATGAAGTGAAGAGAAATTCGTGCAATTCTACTTGCAAAAATCGTATAAAATCGTGTAGTCATAAAAAATATTAGATAAATAGTTTGAAAGGTACCAAACCAAAATAAGTAAAATAAAAAGCTAACATAATTGCATACACTGGTACTTTTCTGCTTGCCTTCCACTTCCATTCTTTTTCCCCACTCTCTTTTACATTTCTGCTTATACTGCACACTTTTGTGCTTTTTTGGAAGCGTGCAAAGCAAAGGTATCATATTTCTGAGGAATCACTATCAGGTATCATTTATCAGCAGACTTAATGAGAAGGAACAGTATGGTGTTGGTAATCGAACTATGCACGATGAAATTGACTCTAGTATTGACAATTTATTTGATCGCCTGAAAATTTTTTCATAATCGACATCGATATGAACAGGAACGGGGGCGGACTTGAGTTAGGTTAGGTAATTTAAGTAAAATTAATTGACTCTTTTTCGCAGTCTAGCTTATTAGTTTTAAATTTTTATCAAAAATAGCTATTTTTTTAACGAACGCCAAAAATCGTGAGAATTTGCCCTCTATTCGTGTAATCGTTTAAAAGGGACCAAAATCGTGTAATTACACGATTAATCGTGTAATCTAGCAACACTGTATCGAGAGGACGCAGCGACGCACGAAACAGGTTTGCACTGTTGCCGAACCTATTCGAACAAGAAATTATTCTTGATTTTTCTGGACCGACGGAGTTTGATTAGTCGATCAAGGTTTTATCGTAATACTGTTTACACACAGTGGCAAACAGTGGGAAGAATCGGATTTACATGTAATTTTACAGGATGTCAATTTAATTTTGTTTTCATGCGCAAGTGCGGCAAGCCTCAATTTTAAAATAATCTTATTCGACAAATTCACAAATCTCAATTGTGAATTTCACAGAAACGAATTTCAATATTCTATCTATTTCTAGTTTGTGTCACACTGATGTTCAGTAATTTCAGTATGGAATTTTTTTGATTTTTAGAGTTGAAAAGTATTGTGATTGCAGTTTGTGGCAAGAAACGTATGGTATAAAAGAAATGCGTATTTGAAGTAGGATCGATCGAACAGTGTCATCTCCTATACGAAATAATGATTTTTACAATGATGAGTTCACATTCACGCATTCTGTTCTGTTTTTAGTTTTTTAAAATACCGATCCAAAACGGAAAATCCTATTTCAAAGAAAATGCTCAACGCGCGACAACGTTGTATCACAGGTTGTATCTTAGTCTATCGGCCGCCGCCGCCGCCGCCGCCGTTGCCGTTGCCGCTGCCGCCGCGCCGCCGCCGTGATGGCCTGGACGAGAGAAGCAGGATGGAATATTCGCGTACTCTTTCTATATTTTCATTTATCACCAGCTGACTTTGTTGTCTTTCTCTTACACACGGTCTCGTATACGATCTTCAGACGGTCCTTCTCTTACTCACAGTAGACGTCCATAGGGAGTAAAAGGCTGCCGACTCTGTATGTACTCCGTTAAGATCATGTTCACAGATGTTTGACCAATGCCCAAACAGCGACTAATTTCTGCTGTAGCTATGCGGATCTTCAACTACAATTGCGAGAATGTCAAACTCAATATCTTCATGTATTACTACTACATGTTTCCTTCTCTCATATTTTACGCCCACGTAAATCCAAATTTTGAGAAGTTTGTTGACAACCAGCATGGAGTCTAAACGTTTGGGGTGGTATTATTGGAAACCGCATAATACACTAATGTTTTCCAAAATTTTCTAAATGAAAATTTGGAAAACCTGTTGAAAAATTCACCACTGGAGTTTTTAAGAATAATGTGGTTACAGTTAGATGGAGCGAAAGCACATTTTAGTATTAGAGGTCGAAGCACTTTGGATGAAAGGTTTCCTGCCAATTGGTTCGTCTGCGAGCCACGCCACCTACGATTTTTACAATTCCTACGCAATAATTACAAAACCGTAGATATCTTAAAAACCATCAAAGATAGAACCACATGTGTCTAGATAAAAGTGAAAGAGAATTTAATTTCGCATCCACCGATGTAAAACTTATCATACCATCCCATTTGAAAAAAAAAGTTTTTAACGTTTTTAACTTATCAAATTTGAAAATTTCTAGTCTTGATTTAATATTCTTTTGAAACAACGATCTTACCGAAACACAAGTATGTTTCTTGCTTGTTTCAAAACCGAAAACTGCATCTTTCTATCGCGTTTAGTTTCGGGATATTAACGTTTCTTGTAAAGTACTACAAACGTCAAATTTTGTAAAAATTGCTGAATAACTCCGAAAATAGGCTTCGTAGACATAAACAATGGTTAATAAACTGGACCTAAAAATCGATGCTGAATTCAAAAACGTAATAATATACAGGTTGTTCCATTTAAAATAAGGAAGTTGATGCCTACTTCCGCTATATCCGGAAGTCCACCATCTTTGAAATTATTTTCTAAATGTAGAGCGTTTGAAAAGAAACGTTTTTTTATTTAAAACATTTTCGTCTAATTTAAACGGTATGGCCGCTAGAAAGCACCGCGCGCTTATTGGACCACCCTGTACAGGGTAATCCATAGCTACGTGGTGATGCAAAAATACATTTTTTAAATGAGACACCCTATATATCATTCCATATTTAAGATACTACTAATGACTCCCGTTCTTAAAATATAAGGTATAATATTATACAGGGTATTTCAAAAGTTATGACCATTTTTATATCCAAATCGCTGCCAAGTGAACGTACTGTATATTGAAAATCAACGAATCAAACATTATCTTTTTTAAATGGAAAGATAAAAAATATCCTCTAGTTTTAACACAGGCTGTAAAAAAGTCACCGACGCATACTCATATACAGAGTGAGGTAGAATGCGAAACCTAGGTTTTCTCTTTTTTTTAAATCTAACCTCCTATATTTTATTCTACCAAAAAATGCTTTTAATATGCTCTTTCATGTTTGTATAGCATTTTATATACTTACATCCATCAGTTTCTGAGATATTTCGATTTTTCTGCAAATTTGAAATATACCTTCTATTTGTGACCGAAATTTATTTATTTTGAGAAAGTGCTATCGATTTTTATTTATATTTAACCAACAACTAAAGTGTAAGGCCATAATAGTATTTGATGAAGTCAAAATCCTAAATTATCGAGATAATAATATAAGTCAAGTACGCTGAGGAAACAATTTTATAGTCGTGATACATAATTATCGAGCAGATCTATCAGGTAGGCTATGAAATATTAACTGACCCAGTCCGAACAAAACGATTCTTCAATGTTTAAAACGCATCAGTTTTAGAGTGCCTCCGTTTTGGATATCGCTGTTGATAGTTTATACAGGGTGCCCAGTTAATGGGTAATTCTTCGATATCTCGTAAAGTATACCTGATAGAAGAAAATGTCAAATCCAAAAGTTATTTGGTTACTTAAGACGCATATTGTAAAAATATTTTGAAATATACAGGGTGTTGCGGGAAAGTAGGATAGTAACCAACTTAATTTTTTTATATGGAACTATAACTTTTTTTAAATTCTTTTAGCTTCCATCATTGACCTCTATTCAACCCTAAATTTTTTCGGGATAGGTTGCGACGTTGCCAAGTTATAATTTATTTTCTATTAATTTCTGGATTTGCAAGGTCGCAAGTAATACGTCCAAATTGATATATTCCTTTAACATTTCTTAATAATATTATACAGCGAGTTACTTGAATATTAGGTGAATATTAGTTTGGATGTTACCAGCAATTTGTATCTACAGGGAGTTTTTGGTAGAATTTTAAATTACAGCAACTTGAAGGTCATTTTACCTTGTTTTTTTAAATGTAACACCCTGTATTTTGTAATTTAAATCGAAATATCTACTAATACCCTATCTCGCCTTGTAATATTTTTTTTCGCGTTTGCGACGTTGCCAAGTTATAAATTATTTTTCCAAATTTTTAAACAATTTTGTTTTATACGGTATCGACTGCTGAGGTCATTAGCCGCTCTATACTATTTATAAAATAGTGCATACATACGCACCCATTCACACACCGATACTTCCGTACAATCACAACTACGTATGTAACACAACGACAACATTCATGGATAATAAAAAGAAGGAACAAGAAGCCTTAAGTCTAGTAATATTGTTTTGCGTTGAGCTGTGATATTTGCATACTATATCCATTATATCTTCCAATATAATCCTATCGCCCTTATATATTGTAATGTATCTTTTATTTTATGTTTGGTTGACAAGCATTCGTTTAGGTTGTCTGACATGTGGTATATATGTCTGTAGTTTCTCAGCTCTTCACAATCGCACAAGATATGTTTGACAGTTAGTGTCACGTCGCACCATTCACAGATTGGCGGAGCTTCGCCACGTAAAATGTAGGAGTGTGTAATGTACGTATGACCAAGGCGTAAGCGATGGATTCTCACCCTGTCTGCGCGATTACAACTCTTAGGCGAATATCTAGGTCTTACGTCGGGTTTTATTTGCTTTAGCTGTGTATCTATGCTATTCCCCTGGCTTTGCCATTTGTCCATCATTACTCAACAAAGGAACTGTTTTTGATCAGACGTTTTTACAAAATTGACGTCACAGGTCTCGCGAGACGCTGCCACCTTAGCAGCCGCATCTGCCAACTCATTTCCTAGGATACCTGAGTGGCTTGGAATCCAGATGAAACTTATAGTTTTGCCTGTGTCATGTATAGCTTGAAGAGAGGCGAGGCACATCAGTGTGAGAGAATCTTTGGAATGTCCATGTACCAATCCGGTTAAAGCGGATAGAGAATCACTAATTATGAGAAAATGATTAATCGAAGTCATACAGCAATACGTTAAAGCTTGCCAAATCGCATATTGTTCTGCCGTAAGAATAGAAGATATCTTTGGAAGAGACCATGAATGAGCGTTACCATCTATCACAAATGCACAGCCAACCCCAGACTCTGTTTTAGATCCGTCGGTAAATATAGCCTTCGTATTAGGGTACGACCTGAGTATATTTCTAAATGTTGCCTGTATTACCGATGGAGGGGACTCTTTTGAAGTTAGGAGCTTCATTTCAAAGTTAAAGTTGATAACTGGTAACTTCCAGGGTGGGAGCTCTCTGCATATGGGCAAGGTTTGTGTGCGTAAGTATTATTTCATGAGGAACTAATGATTCTTGAAATCTAACCCATAGTGGTCTTGTTATGGTTGGTCTGCGGATATAGTCATGGATCTGTTCTCTAATGAGTATGTCGTAATTTCTGTGAGATGGTAATGCTCTGATCTTCATTGCATAATTTAAGCAAAGCCTTTCTCTGCGCACTGATAATGGTTCGATTCCTGATTCGGCGTAGAGACTATATGATCGTGTTTTAGGAAACGCACCTAATCAGTACCTTAGTCCTAAGTGATGTACTGTATCTAGACGCTTCAGAAGTGAAGGTCTAGCGGAGGAATAGACTACCGATCCATAGTCAAGTTTGGACAAGACCAATGCCTGGTATAGCTGAATAAGGATATCAGTATCAGCACCCCACTTAATGCCGTATAAACATGTTATAAGATTTAAGGTTTTCTTACAATTGGCAATGAGATGCTCGACGTGGGGACGCCAAGTTAATCTCGCATCAAAGAGAACCCCAAGAAATTTTACAGATGATACACATGGAATGGGTTCTCTATTCAGGTAGAGAAGGGGGTCATCATGTAATGTTCTTAATCGACAGAAATGTACACATCTGGTCTTTGTTTTAGAGAATATAAATCCCTTATAGCATTCCTATATATCCTATCTATTTCGGGTTGAAGTTTCCTATTAAGTTCGCAGATACTGGTGTCTGACGCGATAATACATAGGTCGTATACAAATAAAGAGCAGCCAACATTCGGACTCATATTTTCCGTTAAGCTGTTGATGGCACAAATAAACAGCGTGCAACTCAGTGATGATCCCTGAGGGACTCCATTCTCCAACATCCGAGTCGATGACAAGCTATTTCCAACTTTGACTCTAAAGTACCTTTCTTCTAGGAAGGAAGAGATGAATTTTGGCAAGTTACCCCTTAGACCCCACTCGTGAAGTTGTACTAAGATCCCTTGGCGCCAGGTCATATCGTAAGCCTTGACTATATCAAAGAATATTGCTACTGTGTGTTTTCTTTTCAGGAATCCTTCTTGAATGTGATTTTCAATATATACAAGCTGGTCTATTGTCGATTTATCTTTTCTGAATCCTGATTGGTGTTCCGTAAGAAAGTGGCCTTGCTCCAGAACCCAGGATAGTCTTTCATTTACCATTTTCTCCATGACTTTTCCCAGACAGCATGTGAGGCTTATAGATCTATAGTTGGACATTATTAGGGGACTCTTACCATCCTTCAGAACAGGTACGATCAGAGCCTCTTTCCAAACACGAGGATATATACCAGTTATCCAGATGTTGTTATACACATTGAGAAGTGCGTTTTTCAGGTTAGTGGTTAAGTGGGAAAGCATCTCAAAGTTAATCTTATCAGGATTTTCTCATACATCTCAAAGCCGATTCTAGCTCATATAGCTGAAGAGAGATATTATATGAAAGCTGATTCTCATCATCGAAGTCTAAAACGGACTCAGAGGTTAGTCTCCTCACTTGGAACTCGGGGGCGTAATTAGAGGAGCTGCTGATACTTGAAAAGTGGTCAGCAAAGGCCTCAGTGATGGCAGCGGGCTCAGTAATGATGGCCCCGTCAGCTCCCCTGATGCTATTCATATTTCGGTATGATCTCGTCCCGCGAATAGTGCTCACTTTATTCCATACCTCACTGGGACTGGTGCTGGCTGTGATAGAAGTGACATACTCTTTCCATGAACGTCTTTGGCTTTCAAATATCAAACGGCGAGCTTTTGCTCGAGCTCGTTTGAATTTGATGAGGTTTTCCATATTCGGGTGCCTCCGAAATGCATTAAATTCTCTCTTTTTAGCCCGAATCGCTTCTGCTACGTCAGTGTTCCACCATGGTAAATTTTGAGATCCTACTAAGTTCGACATGTGCAATTCACTGCAACAAAAATAAGTAGAGGATTCTATTTAAAATAAATTAAAATCGGGGATATTTGTTCAAAAATTTGGAAAAATAATTTATAACTTGGCAACGCGCAAACGCGAAAAAAAAATACAAGGCGAGATAGGGTATCAGTAGATATTTCGATTTAAAATAAAACATACAGGGTGTTACATTTAAAAAAAACAAAGTAAAATGACCTTCAAGTTGCCGTAATTTAAAATTCTGCCAAAAACACCCTGTAGATACAAATTGCTGGTGACATCCAAAATAATATCCACTTAATATTCAAGTAACCCGCTGTATAATATTATTGAGAAAAGTTAAAGGAGTATATCAATTTGGACGTATTACTTGCGACCTTGCAAATCCGGAAATTAATAGAAAATAAATTATAACTTGGCAACGTCGCAACCGATCCCAAAAATATTTTAGGATTGAATAGAGATCAATGATGGAAACTAGAAAAATTTATAGTTCCATATAAAAAAATCAAGTTGATCACTATTCTACTTTCCCGCAACACCCTGTACATTTTAAAATATTTTTATAATATGCGCCTTAAGTAACCAAATAACTTTTGTATTTGACATTTTCTTCTATCAGGTATACCTTACGAAATATCGAAGAATTACACACTAACTGGACACCCTGTATATTCTAGAGGCAATTAGGCAATTTTTCGAACATTCTCCTAAATACCCTCTATTTGTTCTTCAATGAAAAAAATCATTAAAAGCTCGGATTTCACATCGTAAGAAATTTTTGAGCATATTATGAAAAGTATCAATATTTTAAAGCCTACCTGATAAATCTGCTTGATAATTATGGATCACCTATATAAAATTGTTACCTCAGCATACTTGACTTATATTATCCCGATAACTCAGAGTTTTGACTTCATCAAATACTATTATGGTCTTATTACTTAGTTGTTCGTTAAATTAAAATAAAATTCGATAGTACTTTCTCTAAATGAATAAATTTCAGTACACAAATAAGAGGTATACTATTAAAATTTCGAATCGAAATATCTCGGAAACTGATGAATTTAGTTATATAAAGTGCCATACAAATAGGGAAGAGCATATTAAAGGCAATTTTTTGGTATAATAAAATATGGGGGGTTACATTTAAAAAAAAGGTTAAATCTAGTTTTTCAATTCTGTATGCGTTAGTGACTTTTTTACAGCCTGTGTTAAAACTAGAGAATATTTCTTATTTTTCTATGTAAAAAAATAATTTTTGAATAAATGATTTTCAATATACAGTGCGTTTATTTGGCAGCGATTTGGATATAAAAATGGTCATAGCTTCTGAAATACCCTGTATAATATTACAACACCTTATATTCTAAGAATGGAAATCATTAGTAAAATCTAAAAATGTATGTTCGCATCACCACGTTGTTATGGACCACCCTATATAAATCAAAATATTTTCTACGCAAGCAGCATATCCTTAGCTACAAGTTTTGTATACAACTTTTTTCGCTATCTTCTGCAGTAGTGAAGTTATTGATCGATCCGGTACTAAAAACTCACCCTGTATAATGAGTAGTAGTGGTCCCAGAATCCAACCCTGGGGAACTCCAGACGCAATATGTTTATTTTAGGATAGATTTTCCTCAATTTTCACAGGTTTTCCTGTGCAGTCAAACCCGTCCATTCTTTACTATGTGTTAGTGGAGGCTTTAATATTTTTGTTGCTGGTACCGTTAAGTTACTGCCTATCTTGCATCATACCCAGCGGCGGAGCTTTTCCCACAGGAGGCAGGACCTGGCTCAGCCCAAATCCTGTGGAGAAGGTTCCGTCGGAGGTTTGTCCACGATCTACCTGGCGCGTCCCGATGGCTGATAGGGATCCCCAGAGCATGAGTTCCCCCGCTCTGGGACTGCAATGAATAACAAATAGTTGCTCGCGGATCATGTGGAACCAAAGAGGTTCTCGGCCTTCGGAGAGCGCATGGGTTCCTGCCGTGTCGGCGCCGGCTACGCGCGCACGGCGCTGGGTTGGCGTCGGTGGGGTGGAGATCCGTGTGTTCCTGCTGGCTGGGAAAGCAAACTCCCGGCTGCCTCTTCGGTACCTATTTTCTTCCTAATTACCTAGTAATCCTATCACAACCTCTCCTCACCCGAACATACCTATCCTGGTACGTGTTTGTGTTGTCTCAGTGTCTGTGCTGTGTCTGTGGCGGTGGGGGCGACGGAGACGGCGCCTCCGTCGTCACATACTTGCGTGTTGTAATTGTGTCCTTGGCTGAACGCCAGCCGCACTAGTATACCGTAACTGTCTCTTGTACCTCAGCGACTTCAGTGGGGCGTGACTGGGGAATGTCGTGCAAGTGACAGCCGGGGGGCTTGCCTTAACCGGCCGACCCACGAGGAGACATCCTCTATAAAAAACCGACAGCGAAGTCGTTAAAACCTCCAGGCACCTGGGCCACCTGGCAGTAGACAGTCCCCCTCTATGCGGAATGGGCGTCACCCGCTAGAGCGATTTATATTTCGTCCCATACTCGTGGGAACATGATGGAAGACGTGAAAAATAAAACTAAAGAGACACCGACTATGGAGATCGATCCATTCAAGAGACGAGACAGTATTCCTCGATCGCCACCCTTTATGAGAGAGCGCGCACAATCGATCAGCGTGATATCAGATGACCGAACAGACGCTAAAGATCTCAGTATTAAGCGTAAAAGGCAAAACCAGTCCCCTGGCAGTCAATTGCCAGATAACTCTGATGACGTGGACAATATGATCAGCAGGCTCCTCGCCAGAGCCAGGGAATTGGAGAGCTGGCTTAAATCTAGTCCCAATACAAAGATGGAAATAAAAAGGGCAGGCCTAGACATTTTGCAAACTGCTGTGAAACTGAGGCGAGAAAGAGACAGGGAAAGAGAGGAGTTGAGGCCGCGGAAGGTGGCCACTGTGGCGGAAAATAGCTGTCAGACCGAGACCACGACGGCTCAGACTAATAAAATGACCGCAGATAGCAGTATTCAAGTGGACATCACCGACATAGTGATGGAGAATGTGATCTCCGAACTAAACGAGTGCTCCATAATCAAGGAAACCATTAAAAAGGCCACACATTTGCCCAATATGCGCCACTGTTAGACAGGAAGTGGCCAGAACGGGCTTTTGGGTTGACAAAGATGGAAACATGCCGCGATGCTAAGATCGAGGACGGAGATGTGGCGGTTTTTGTTGATCCAAAAGACCTGGAAGAGGCCACATTCAAAGAGGTGCTTCGTACTCACCCCGAGGCCGGCCAACTGATAGAGGAAGGTATTGTCGAAGGACAAATGGAATTCCTCATTAAATGCGTGAAGACTAAGTCCAGAAAACAGAAGGAAGACCTGAGGGAACAACACATATTTGTGCTGCCACTATCGATAGACCCTAAAGGCGTTAATGACATGGAGACCGTCTATCAGCTCCTCATGGACCTGAAGGCTAACTTAGTCGCGGAGAAGCGTAGTCATGTTGCAGTATTAGTGCATAGCAATATGAATGTTTTATACGTTAGGAAGCTGCTCGAGTGCATTTTTTACGGTCAGGGTATATCAATAAGAGTCGTCATTATTGACAAGAGACCACCAAAGCAAATGTCTAATACAATAGGACAAAAAGGTGCTACGAGCACCAAAAAGGCACCAAGCAACGATGCAGTAATTGTACGCGCGGACGGCAAATGCTACGCTGACCTGCTTAAGGGACTGAAGAGTCAAGTTAAGCTCGATGACAGTGAGGTAGAAATCTCCAAGATGAGGAAAACAAACCAGGGGGACCTGCTGCTCGAACTGAAAAAAGGGAAAGCAGATGAGCTGCAGGCCATTATTGAGAACAACCTAGGGTTTAAGACGGCCAAAAGAGTGAATGAGGCGGTCGTCCACATACGGGGGCTCGATGGCGTAACCACAGCAGAGGAGGTCCTAAAAGCAGTCAAAGATGCTGTAGGGACAGACACCCTAAAATCATGTAGGGTATCGTCGCTGAGACCAGCATATGGAGAGAACCAGAATGCAACCGTGATTCTGGATACAGCATCTGCCAATAAACTGGAGAGTAGGAAAACCCTCAGAATCGGCTTGGTACACTGCCAAGTAAAAAAGAGGGAGCAAGACACCAGATGCAACAACTGTTGGGAGGCTGGGCATGAGACTGCAGCCTGCAAGGGTCCAAATAGAACGAACCTATGCAAGAACTGCGGTAAACCCGGACATAGGCAAGCTGAATGCACGGCTGACTCTTTCTGCCCGCTCTGCGACCAAAGTGGACACAGAGCTTGGAGCTTTAACTGTCAGCGCAGACAGCGCCCTAGGCGAAATTAGATTAGAGAAACCTGGTAGCACTACCCGCAACACACCGTACCCACTAATACCAACGTAAAATTCTACACCATGCCGATTACCATATTACAAATAAATGTAGACAGAGGCAGAGAAGCGCACGATGTCCTTCAAGCTACTGCAAACGAGCTTGGTGCTGACCTCCTGGTTGTAGCAGAACCGAACAAAAGGATAACTAGCGGTAATAGTTGGATGGTAGATAATAGACACAACGCAGCCATAAGATTACATAATAATAACATCCCTACCTACCACATAGGCCGCGGGAATGGGTACGTTTGGGTTGACCTGGGTGAATATGTGGTATATAGCTGCTACTTTTCGCCTAATGCAGAGCCTGAGGAATTTAAAACAGACTTAGTGAACCTGTTCCACGATGCTAAACGCCACAGCAAAGAGTTAATTATATGCGGAGACTTCAATGCGAAAGCGCCAGAGTGGGGTATGGCCTACTCTGATAGAAGGGGAAACCTTGTAACAGAGTGGATGGCTGGGCTGGACTTGGTGGCGATGAACGTTGGTAGCTCACCAACATTTGTCAGAGGGGCGTCTACATCAATAATAGACATATCTTTCGCAACAACTAACCTGTCGGGAACAATCTGTGACTGGAGGGTATTAGATGACGAGAGTTTGAGCTGCCACCGGTACATTGCCTTTACCGTCGAAAGCCTGAACAACCAGCAAAGGCCGACCTCCTGTGAACTAAAGAGATGGTCTTTAAAACAACTGGAAAGCGGGACTTTCTGTGCTACTCTTAAGAGCATTCTAGATAACCGCAGTATAGATACGGCAGAAGAACTCGTCGCAGCAATCACGGAAACGTGTGATAGCACCATCGCACGGAGCTATACGAGGAGACGAAAGCCGGTGTACTGGTGGTCCCAGAACATTGCGACGCTCCGCAGAGCAAGCGTCAAGGCAAGACGGGCGTATACTCGGAGGAATTTGGCTCCAAGTCGCCGTGAGGAACTTCGAATCATATATAAGGCTGCAAGGAAAGAGCTCCGGCTTGCAATTAAAGCTGCAAAGAGGCGGTGCTGGAAAAACCTAATAGAGGATATCGACAGGGATATTTGGGGCAAAGGCTACCGTATAGCTGTCTCTAGGCTAGCAATTGGACCATCCAGCCTTGCCATACCGATGCAGCGAAGAATCGAAATCTTCGATGCACTCTTTCCAGCCAAACCTCCAGTACAGTGGGATGCCGCGGAACAAACAATATGCAACACCTTCACTATGGCGGAACTCGTGACTGCGGCTGAAGGGCTCAAGATTGGTAAAGCTCCAGGTCCAGACTCTATTCCAGCGGAAATAATGAAGCTGGTAGTAGAGGTGGCACCTGATATATTTTTGCAGATCGCCAACGCTGCATTACTTTCGGGCCAGTACCCGCAAATCTGGAAAACGGCAGACCTGGTACTAATCCCAAAAAAGGGCAAGGCACTCGACTCGCCATCAGCCTACCGACCGATCAGCTTACTGGATACAGCAGGAAAGCTATTAGAACATCTGATACACAACAGACTGACTGCTGATATCGACTCAGCAGGTGGACTGTCGGACAGGCAGTATGGATTTCGAAAGGGTAGGTCTACCATCCACGCTGTCAAGAGGATACTTGACATTGCTAGAACCTCTGCGGTGGTAATATATCGTAAATTACAAATTTGTGCAATGCTGACCCTGGATATCAGGAACGCCTTCAACGAAGTGTCCAGGCAGGCTATAGTTGATACCCTCTCCCACCTCAATGTCCAAAAAGACACGCTGAGGCTACTAGTCAGCTTCCTTCAAGACCGCAAGATCCGCTTGAAAGACAAGGAAGAGACGGTCGAAAGAGCAGTCACCAGCGGTGTTCCCCAGGGCTCAATACTGGGCCCCACTCTGTGGAACATCCTCTATGATGGTGTACTGAAACTAGAACACCCAGATGGCGTCACCACAGTCGCCTATGCGGATGACCTGGCTGTCGTAGTTGTTGGGAGGGACGAAGAGGACCTTATGTGGAAGGCGGATTGGGCTGTGGACGAGATACACTCTTGGCTGCAGAGAAAATCTCTATCCTTGGCTGCGGACAAAACAGAGGCCGTATTATTAACCCGCAGGCGGAAAATGAGTGCGGTATGCTTCAAGATCCAGGACACGATCGTCAATCCTAAGCCGTCGGTTAAATACCTCGGTATATGGCTGGATACAAAATTGACTTTCGCTGATCATATCCGGAAAACGGCAGACAAGACTAACAAAATGGTATCCATGCTGAGTAGGCTGATGCCAAATGTTGGGGGGCCGAAAGCGAGCAAGCGCAGGGTCTTGAGCTCCGTGGCTAGCTCCATTGCCTTATATGGGTCGCCGATCTGGGCGTTCGCTCTAGATAAGGCTAGCAACAGGAAGCAGCTTGAAACCGTCTTCCGGAGGACGGCGACTAGGATCTGTAGTGCATACCGCACGATTTCTACAGATGCAGCGGCAGTGATCTCTGGTCTCCCACCAATAGACCTACTTGCGGAGGAGCGTGCCAAGACATTCGAGGGGATAGAAAAGAAATCAGCCAGGGAAGACCTATTCATAAAGTGGCAGCAACGTTGGAACATGGGCACTACCGGAGAGTGGACAAGGACACTTATTAAAGATGTCCGACAGTGGGTCAATAGATCACACGGAGAGGTGGACTTTACCCTAACACAGGTTCTTTCTGGTCATGGCTGTTTTAACATGTACTTATACAAGTACAAGATTGTAGAAGACCCCAGTTGTCCAATATGTGGTACTACTGAGGATGCGCGTCACACGTTCTTTGTATGCAGTAGATGGACAACCTACAGAGAAGCATGTAATACCACAGTAGGCCGGACAATAACACCGGAGAATCTGATCGAAACCATGTTGTTATCTCCACAGCACTGGTCTGCCATACAACATCTGGCTAAGAATATAATGACCGACAAGAGAAATAGCATGCAGGATAATGCTTAAATAGACAACCTGTCATCCGAAGCAATGCTGACGCGGTACCGGATGACAGAGGATGCTAAAGACAGAAAAAAAAAACCTTGCATCATACATTTTTGAATGTACATATAGTAAACTGGTAAGAAATTAAAACATGAAAATGTGCAGTAGTGCATTAACGCATCTAAAATCTGTTATACAATTTATGTACCTTACGATAAAAATGGGATACTTACCCAACCATTTAACATTCCTAGCACCGACCACTCCTGGAACAATAACTCTTATAGGATAACCATGGTCTCTCGGTATTGGAGAGCCATTCATCTCGTAAGCTAGTAGAACATCGCCTCTTTCATCTACAGCTTTCCATATAGGAATGGAGGCACCGTAGTTTTTACCTGTTGCGTCTAGATCTTCTGCTTCAAACTAAAAATATACAGGGTGAGTGTTTAGTATTGGATCGGTCGATAACTCGACTACTGCAAAAGATAGCGAAAAAAGTTGTATATGAAAGTTGTAGCCAAGGATATGCTCCTTACTCAGAAAATATTTTGATTGATACAGGGTAATCCATAACTACGTGGTTTTGCAAACATACATTTTTTAAATGACACACCCTATATATTATTCTATATTTAGATTCTACTAATGGTTTCCGCTCTCAAAATATAAGGTATTGTATTTAGGCTAGGTGTGATATAACTTAGTTATTTTGAATGGATCACCCTATACAGGGTGAGTTTTTAGTACCGGCTCGGTAGATAACTCCACTATTGTAGAAGATAGCGAAAAAAGTTGTATATACAAGTTGTAACCACGGATATGCTCCCTGCTGAGAAAATATTTAGATTTATACAGAGTGATCCATAACTACGTGGTGAAGCAAACATGCATTTTTTTAAATGAGACACCCTATATATTATTCCATATTCAAATGCCACTAATGATTTCCGTTCTTCCTATATAGGGTATTGCTACATTATACAGGGTATTTCAAAAGTTATGACCATTTTTATATCCAAATCGCTGTCAAATGAACGTACTCTATATCAAAGATTAATGAATCAAAAATTATTTTTTTACACGATTTATCTAGTTTTAAAATCGGCTATAGAAAAAGCCCGCGACGCATATTCGAATACAGGGTGATGTAGAATGCAAAATCTAGATTTTCTCTCTTTTTTTAAATGTAACCCCCAATATTTTATTATACCAAAAATTGCTTCTAATATGCTCTTTCATCTTTGTATAGCTGCATTCATTAGTTTCTGAGATATTTCGATTTTTCTACAAATTTTAAATATACCTTCTATCTGTTTACTAAAATTTATTTATTTTGAGAAGATACTATCAAATTTTATTTTTGCTTAACAAATAATTAAATTATAAGGCCATATAGTACTTGATCAGGTCAAAACACTGAATTCACGAGATATTATAGGTCAAGTATGCTGAGGAAACAATTTTATAGACGTCTCGAAAAATTAATTATCAAGCAGATCGATCAGGTAGGCTATGAAATATTAAACGACACAGTCCAAATAAGACGATTATTCAGTCTTTCAAACGCATTAGTTTTAGAGTGCTTCCGTTCTGGATATTGCTGGTCATACTTGATATATTCTAGAGACAAGTAGGCAATTTCTCAAAGATTCTCCTAAATACCCTCAATGTAAGTACGAAATTATTGAGCAGGTTATGAAAACTGACAATTTTTCAAAGCCTACCTGATAAATCTACTTGATAATAATTATTATGCATCACGCCTACAAAATTGTTTCCTCAGCATACTTGACTTTATTATCTCGATGATTCAGGGTGTTGACTTCATCGAATACTATTATGTCCTTATAGTTTAGTTGTTCGTTAAATAAAAAACAAATTCGATAGTACTCTCTCAACATAAATAAATTTCAGTACACAAATAGAAGCTATATTTTAAATTTACCTAAAAATCGAAACATTTCAGAAACTGATGGACGTAGTTACAACAAGTGCTATACAAAGATGAAAAAGCATATTTAAAGCAATTCTTTGGTATAATAAGATGTTGGGGGTTACATTTAAAAAAAGAGAAAATCTGGATTTTGCATTCTACATCACCCTGTATGCGAATATGCGTCGCGGGCTTTTTTATAGCCGATTTTAAAACGGTGGAAGAAGAAATAGAGGGTATTTAGGAGAATCTTTGAAAAATTGCCTACTTGCCTCTAGGATATAATTATCAACTATCAACAGCGATATCGAGAAAGGAGGCACCCTAAAATTGGTGCATTTGTAAGATTGAAGAATCGTTTAGTTCGGACTGGGTCAGTTGATATTTTATAGCCTACCTTATATAACTGCTTGAATTGATATTGAGCATATTTAACTCATATTATCTCGATAATTCAACGTTTTGACTTCATCAAATACTATTATGGCCTTATATTTAAGTTATTCGTTGAATACAAATAAAATTCGATAGCGATAGCACTTTCTCAAAATAAATTTCAGTAAACAAATAGAACGCATATTTAAAATTTGCAAGAAATCGAAATATCTCAGCTACACAAATATGATATTGAATGCAATTTTTCGGTATAATAAAATATGGGATTACATTTGAAAAAAGAGAGAAAATCTACTTTTTACATGCTATCTCACCCTGTATATGAATATGCGTTGTCGATTTTTTTTACAGCTTGTGTTAAATTTAGAGGATATCTTTTATCCTTCCATGTCAAAAAAAATAATTTTTGATTCATTAATTTTCAATATACAGTACGTTCATTTAGCAGCGATTTGGATATGAAATGGTGATAACCACAGAGTTAACATCTATAGAGGGAGTGTAAACAACAAAATGCACAGGTCGCTGACCAGCCGGCATTACCAGTAGCGTGCGACTTTATATTAAAATTGCCAGTTTTTATCAGCTTCATGTGAAAATGCAGGGAGCACACTACTGAATGATCAGTTATGTCTTCTGCTTTCAGCTGTAATCCATCAAGCCACTTGTTTCTCATCACTATATTCGAAGGAAAGCTACACAGATGCACATAACATACATTAAACAACCATTATTATTCCTCAAACTGGAGTGATATTACTTTTTTTCCCAGTTATCCTCATATATTACGCTACTGAAAACTAAAACAGACCTTATACTCACCTATGATAAGAAGTGTTCACCGATTCGTCGCTATTACAGCAAACTATGCACTTTTTATGTTGTCTCATCATGCAATTATGACAATATTGTTCATAAATAATTTAATTCACACCACAAATAGTCACAAAGTCAGTCAAATATACACTAAAACCACAAAAATCTCGACACACGCAATGACCACAACTACAATGACAGCCACATGACAGCTTAAGGGCACGCCGATTGTAGGTTGCTAGATTTATGACATATTAGAAGTTATTGCGACATTCCGCTATGAAATTTACCATTTTTGAGATTTCATTAAATCAATACAAATTATCTTCACGTAAATCAGTTACATTGCAAGTATATTGGAATGTATAGTTAAATACCCAGTTAAATACTTTGTGTTCAAACTGCGGAAACTGCCAGATTTTGAAGAAACTGGAAGCGGACGAAGAAGAGTGGCAATAGCGCTATAGATGTTGGCTGGCCAATATTCAAATTAGGCTCCCTCTAGAGATGTTAACTCTGTGGTCATAACTTTTGAAATGTATGTATATGTGTAATGTATAATGTTACAATACCTTATATTTAAGAACGGGAATTATTGATAGAATCTAAATATGGAACGATATATAGAGTGTCTCATTTAAAAAAATGTATGTTATCACCACGTAGCTATGGACCACCCCGTATAAATAAAAATATTTTCTGAGCAAGGAGCATATCCTGGATTACAACTTTATATACAACTATTTTCGCTATCTTTTACAGTAGTGGAGTTATCGAGCGATCCGGTACTAAAAACTCACCCTGTATATATGAGTGACTTACAGTAGGAGGTCTCGCTACAAATGTTTCTGCTTATTTCTTTATCTCTCTAAATTATGAAAAATATATCAGATCTGAAATGACCGGAAATACATTAAAACAAATACTAGACTGACAGTTTAACAAAGATGCACCTTTCAGATGTGTACAAGGTATGTTTTTGCAAATCCCATTACCGCGATTATATTGGGCGCACAAGGTACATATATCTTGCTAGTTCTTTTGACCAGAATGAACACTTTTTACATATTCCATCGCGAAGAAATGTTGTACAACCAACTAGCACTACTACCATCGACTGAGATACCCATTTAAAGCTAATGCCCCCGATATCAAACCGTGCAAATCTAACTACAAATATCTAATACCAATAGGTTTGTCATCAAGAGCCACCAGTAGAGTAACTTTCCAATCAAACACTTTCATAAAAAAAAGTTGTACACATTGAGAATAATGGTATCGTGAAAATTTATTGACAGAATTTAGTATGGCCGATATATTCTGTGCAAGCTTCACTTCCCTTTTTATCATAATAATCCTGATAATTTGACACAAATCTTGCGATAACAAGTGCTCAGTGCGATGTCATTCTCTATATATATATATATATATATATACATATATTCTGCAAAAAAGTATTGCTGGATAACTAGCAAATAGTTTTGAGTCTTGTAATCTGACGTCAAAATAGCATGAAATTATGGGAATAATCGCGAAGATAAAATATATAACCCCACTAATTATAGTCAAATTCTAAGTTGTGGTTCTTCTTCTAATGACCGGAAATAAGTGGATGTCGTTCAGTGATTGAACAAGCTTCTTGGTCTTGACGATATAAAGCATCAGACGTAATTAGAAGAAAATGTCAGATTGAATTCAGTCCTCTTAATCCAAAGATGATTGATATAAAACATCTACAGCTATGTAACCGAAATTTTCTTCTAATTACACCTCATAATGGTTTCAGTCACTAACCGACATGAGAGTATGTGACATTCTACTTCTATGAGGCTTAGCTAGCTTGATGTAGTATTCGTACCTGTACATGCTTGTATTTGCCATCAAATTCATTCAATCCAGCTTTCTTCAAAACATCACGCAAAGGAACGCCAGTCCAAGTGGCAGTCCCCACAGCAGCTGGACCCCAATTTAAACCTTTAACTGGTTTAACCTGTAAATTAACTGATCCTGAAGTAACTATATGACCTGTTGTATTGCATCAAGTCACCTCTATGAGGATGAGATTAGTCAACGCGTGAAGGCAAGTACCATTTTTTGGGGTTTGAGGTGTAACGGTTCACCCGTTTAAAATTAATCCTATTCAATAGATATTAAACCTGTCAAAACGATTTTATTGCGCACAAAGCAAACTACCTGGCAACCGGACCACCCTCTAGGGTTTCTTGCAACCCTCCGGTTGAGCCATCGCATCGGTTCCATAGCTAACTTACTTCCTTACCTAAATGTATAAAGGAAGTTATAGGGGAACCTATAATATACAGGGTGATCAATTTATACTCCAAAGTTTGATATCTCCGTTATTATGAGAGATACAAAAAAAACTTTCCAATAATAGTTGTCGGTAAAACTAAGGTCTACATTTTAAAATTATTTTATAATATACAACGTTGTGTTTTTTCAAATGGAACACCTTAAATATTATCCCAAATTTGAATTGTGCTCGCTTTCCCTATTCCGGAAATATAGGGTTTTATTAGGTTATACAGGGTAATTTCAGCGATATGGCCACTTTTATGTGAAAATCTTAATGAGTTCATCACCCTGTATCTTAAAAAATCTATAACTGGAAGATTGATTTTCAATGCTAAAATATTTTCGTGGTTATCTAGTTTTGTCTAAATTATCTGCTATCTTTGATTTTGTATAAAAGGTGAACCAAAACTCACGACCATAATTTTATTTGTTATTTTAAATGGAACACCCTGTATTTTATAGCATTGTCAGAAAGTTTTTACAATATACTTCCACTTTTATAAGCATTTCCTAGACCTAAATGTAACAGTTATGGAGTTATTTCGATTTTAAGTAGCACAACAATATTTTTGCTAAATTCTGGTTTTTGTTAGAGTTAGCCGTGGATGCTATGCTTGTTATGTTTGTTAAATAATTGAAATTAATGTTTTAGTTGTGATTAAGTGTCAACTGGCTATTATCTTTGAAAATTAGCAAACTGAAAAGCACATGTCAATTACAAAAATTATCCGACAATGAAACTACAGAATCTTCAACAAGACTATATTAGTTTTTACAAGAAGGTTTATGTGTGAACGTATCCAACAACCAGAATATAGATTTTGGATAATCATGCAAACGTGACTGACTCCTGTCTTATGTTTAATTGATTTCCAGTTACGATCCCCTGTTAGCTCTTTCATTCCCGTCCTTCGAATCCTTCTATCCTTGACTTAATTCTTCTAAGTTCAAACCGCCATGGCGTTCGGTATTTAGATCAGACCGCTCGTTGGACCGCTCCGATTGCTCCGTTCCATTCGTTTATTGTAATCGGAGGTAGGGGAGGTAAATCTGGGTCGTTCAGTAATGGGGTATTTTCCTAACAAAATTTTATGACGGAATATTGATGTTACGTCCCCAAAAACCATGTAGCGAACATTTTTACGTTTTATTGTGAACGCGAAGTGGGTTAAAATCACCTCCAAAGTTCAAACATAAAATTTCGCGCCAAAGCTGTGACGTAATAAATCTTAGCATGACGTAATAAGTCCTTCGTGGTGCTATCCTTAGAATGTGACTCTACAAACATAACCTCCGCTTCGTATTGACATTGACAGATCTTTGTTTACATCATTTCATCATGGTTAATTTAGATACCGTGACAGTCGTGAGACCAGGGGACGTTATGTATGGCGACACTAGTGACAGGCTGTTAAAGAATGACGAGTAAAATTGTGAATGTGTGTAATATAGTCACATTCTATCTATATCCGGCATAAAAATGACTTTTGATTGGTTGATTTCTTAGGCGGGAGGTTTAAGACATTTAAATGAGCTCTTTTCAAAGGGATGATTTTCAAACTCTTATCTTTACCATTCCACGTGGGCAAATAGTGCCATCATTACATTACAAATTAGATACAAGCAATCCATTTCAGCCATTGAACAAGCAATATTAGCAAGTTGGAAAATACGCCATTGAAATCTGACTGATCCGAGAGTCATCTATCTGCTCTGTGAATTTGGACGGATTAAAGCGATCGATCTGAGGTTTATAGGTTATGTTTATATTGTTTTTGTTCAAGGAGGATACAAAAATGAAGGAATTATTCGATGTGGGATATAGGAAAACTTACAAATTGGTCGTTACTAACAGCTATTACGAAGAAATCGTAAAAAATGGAAGTAACTCCAAACAGGTTCAAATGTTGGGGGAGACATTCTAAAATGTTCTTTAAACTGTCTATTAGTAAAACGTGAAACAAATTCTTTGGAAAATTTTTCTATTTTCACAAGAGCGGCGAGATCATTTTGTCATTATCCTCTTCAAAAATAATGTGAAATAGTGAAATCCCTCTACAAAAGCGATGCGAGTAGCTTTAGCAAATTCCATTCGGTGGATACCAAACAAACATTGAGGATTGAGGTTACAAAGCAGTATTTTGACAAATGTCAGCACGTCAGCTGACACCAGACATCCTTTCCGTTCGTTTATAGAGACTGCTCTGCACAATCTGCGGTCACGTGACGAAAATCTCATCTCATCTGCGATGTAAATACCGAACGCGGTATAACCACAGCATAGTAAATAACCAGCACAATATTTCTGATGATTTCCTATATAAAAATGGTTCCCACAAGATTTGACCTTAGGATGATTTATGGATGATTTTTACGGCTGTGAAGTTTGGGTAGAGATGCGAAAATGAAAATATCGATACCGGTATCAACTCGATATTTTTTAGCCAAATGGGCGCGTTTGGTTCGTACAGAGAATTTTGTGCAATTGGTTACACCCCTCAATAATTATATAATTATTTTCGATACCGATACCCCTACAAAAGTATCGATACCAGCTTGGAATCTCTCAAAAGGTATCTAAGATAAAAATACTCGATATTACTGCAGAAGTACAAGTATCGAAGTATCGTTAGCATCACTACAAAAAAATCATCCAAAAGTGGGAACGCGCGTGTAATTGCCGCCAACCTGAGTTATTGTGCTGGTTCTTTACTATGCTGTGGTATAACAAACACGGTAGCCATGGCCAACTCTGAGAAACTTTCGGTATTTGGCAAAAATGTAGTATCATTAGGAATCGTTTTACTACTTCAAATCGAAATAGTTCCATAACTGTTTCATTTACGTATGGCGAATGCTTAATAAAAGTGGAAGTATTTTGTAAGAACTTTCTGACGATACTATAAAATACTGCCATTTAAAATAAAGAAAATTATGGTCGCTAGTTTTGGTTTAACCTGTATATAAAATCATACATAGCAGAAAATTAATAATTTTAAACAAAACTAGATAAACCACATAATTATTCTACCATTGAGAACCAAGCTTCCAGTTATTGATTTTTTAAGATACAGGGGATGAATTCATTAAGATTTCCACATAAAAGTGGCCATCTCTGTATAATCATTGATTAACGTCTTGTTGTATATTCTAATAAAACTCTATATTTTCGGAATAGGGAAAGCGAGCACAATTCAAATTTGGGATAATATATAGGGTGTTCCATTTGAAAAAACACAACTTTGGCATGCCGTGAGTTTATTAACTCTGTATATATTATAAAATAATTTTAAAATGTAGACCTTAGCTTTATCTATCTACAACTTTTTTTCGAAAGTTTTTTTATATCTGCCATAATAACGGAGCTGTCAAACTATAAATTGATCACCCTGTAGATCAACTGTTGATTTCTATCGCTATGGGTACGTGACTAGTTTTGCAGGCCGTGGCGATGTACTCCCGCCTTTTTTGATATATTTTGAAAATTCTGGGGGTAAATCACCTATCCCGTAAAGTAATTTTAGAAATTTATGCTGTGGATGTCTCTCAGTACCATCGCGCTTTACTAGCCCCCATCAGTAAAACCATATATCCTAGAAGATACACATTTTACTGACGTTCTGGCTACCTCTCTGGCCTTCAGCAAGGTACAAAATATTCGACAAAAAATAGGTTGGAATAAGTGACATTATTTGATAGCGTATCAGGAAACATTTTTGTTTTTTGCAAACTAACTTCCTGTGATTTTGAACTTTTTAAGAACACAGAGTTTTGCATTTGAATTGCTCATAAATCCAAAATGAGAGCCAGTAGTATAAAATTGTTTTACAATTTCGATGTTGTTTACCTTATGAGCTAATGTCAATGTGTTTGAACTAATTATGTAAAGAATTTATTTTATTTCTGCTAAATTGCATTTTAATGTGTTTATTTTATGCTGATACGTTTGTGACATAAATATATTCCTATTCTCACACACGAGTGGTAATCTAATGGAAATAAGGTTGATTAAATAAATGATATCTTTCAGTGCCAAAGTGACAGTTTTCTGTCATGAAATATAGGCCTTTTGCATGGCATTGCTACTGTTTGTTTGTTTCCAAAAGGATGAGCAACCAGAGATGTAATTTTTTCATACCTTCACCATTTCACTTCTCCTGTTTCCAGCACACATGATAGTAGCGGTGATGGTTTTTTTCGGCATTTTCTTTAGGTCTTCCAATGACAGCTGTACTTTCCTTTTGACACCCTCAATTTCAACTTCCAATCTATATTGCTTTGGATCTATGTTGGGTACTGGCAAATGGTTCCTTACATAAAATAGCTCACTGAAACATACATATGTTTGATCACCCATATATTCTAAGATATTTGTCAATGGTTATTACATCCAGAAACTTATTTGAACGATCAAGAGAAGTTATGTCATTGAAGAATTTTTCTGCATATTTAAAATTAACAAGCATACTATATGATAGATATTTTAAAAAATTTTCTGGAACAATAAGTTGTGAAGTATTAAACTTGCTATTTGCATTTTAAAGAAATTGGCACTTGTATTAATACATTTTATCTACTCCCATTCATTCAGTTAAACAGCCATTACCAAACTACATCTAAACAGGTTATACTACCTATAAACAAACAGCGTGAATTATTTTTCATAACTCACGAGCCAGCCGTGGGTTATGAACACCACCCACTGGAAACCACTACCGATCTCTTGGATGCATATGATTAAATAGACGCTATAACAACTGCAAATGCCGCTATGAAATGTTAAACGCTAATTCGAACGGTGACAATATTTATTTAAGTGAACATTGGTTAAGTTATCGATATTATGTAATTATTATGTATTTAAATCGTACCATTCATAGCTTCGGTCGTAGATAAAGTATAGTATTTATCGCACGGTAATGGTAATAACCCTCTTGCTGATTTACAGCACGAGCCGTAAGCTTCAACTGCATGAGTTATTACGGTCATTACCGCTCATTGCACAATATACTATTAATACTGCAATCTATTAAAAGTAGTTCGAAATGCTGCAAAACGCGTATCGTAGGTAGCACATAGTATTCCGTATCAGAAAAGGCACACAATTGATGACGTACCGGCGCAGAAAACATGGCGGATGACATTGTTTACAGGCATCAGAGGCATAGCAATTATTGTTTACTTAATTCGAATTTGAATAATATGTACCTTAGTAAAACATAAAACCAAACAAAATCAACAGCAAACCTCACAACATAAATCGCACACAAACGATGACCAAACGATATTCCTCAAATCAATCTAACCGACGCTACTGTCGACAATTTAGAGACAGCTGATCAGCTGGTTAAGCGAACACTGCGCACCTACGTCGACAACCAAGCTATTAGTTTTTTAGTCACAGTTTTAGGATTGTCACGGTATGTATCATAGTCCATAGGTAGGCAACCTTCGGAAAGGTAGAATAGTACAATGGCCGATGTTTCTGATATTAAAGTATTCAACAAGTTGAATGATGACATTAAGTTTAGTAAAATCTCATAGTAACAACTGAACATAGATGTAGTAAACAACTAATTCTAATAGGCAGACATCTTTTCTTAAGTTGTCATATTGATCACCAGATAGGGCAGTCATAATTATTTATTATCGTTTTAATTGTATAGTATCCAGAAATATTCCATTCTTCGCTAAAAAAGACGGTATTTTGATGGTTCAGGAATGATTACAGCAAAACACTAGATATGTTGACCTCTACTGCGTTACTGCATATTTCTTCGTCATAAACGCAAATTCTGAAGTGTTATATACATTTTGAGGAGCTGGCAACGCTGACATAATTTTCATGCGACTTTATTTACGGTACAAGCTCGACTGTCAAACGTTTGTTTTGTTTGTGCATCTTTTATGCTTGGTCAGTAAAATCGAATTCGCTATTTGTTGGTAACTGTAGTGAAGCTTTACGGCTGTACTATATTCGGGTGTAGTTTAACAGTTTTTCGAGATGGAACTCAAAAAGTGCAGTGTTTGTAACATGGGTGGCATTGGAAGATTTTTCAGGTTAGTTGGCGTTACGCAGCATTGTTTACAACTTGAACTGCCACTGCGAGGTCGCAGCTGATCATTCGGAGGCTGGAGTGTCAAAGATGATGGCTTTGACCACGTCATGCTGAAGTGGTTTGTTTACTACCTCTATGTTCAGTTGCTACTCTGAGGTAAAAATCTAACCTCTTCTAAAAATAAATTAAAAATATTCCTATTACGACAATGCTACTACAGTATTGAAGAATTTCTGTAGTAAATGTCTTCTTACACAGGGTGTCCCACGACGATTAAGACAAGCAATATATCGGAACTGGGCATCAGTAGTAGAGAATTATAATTTTGATGACAATGAGGTATTTGTTTTTGGTCACGTGACGTCCGATTCAAAATTATTAATGGGACACCCTGTATATTAATGCATTTTTATGTTCCTCCCGATGAAACAATTCCAACAAACTAGCATACTTGGGGTCTAAAGTGATTAATTCAAGAGCTACAGGTACTTAAAGGCTTTGATTTGGGATTTTAATAGTGTAGGAGCAAGTTTATTACCATTATTATTCTGCCTTTCTAAGTTCCTCTCGCATGTTTGCGGTAACAACAAGTGTTGATGGGTAGTGCCAAGTCAACACCTGAACTATTATTGATCGGAATTTGGGGAAACAAGAGGTTTACTCTTTATGCTGTGGTTTTGCAAGACAAGATATCGGTCAAATGGAAGTTCACGGTTATGTTAATGTTAAAATTACTTAAATTTGAACTGTGGATGGTGAAATTGGCCATACAGAACCCGTGAATAACAATATTTTAATAAATGTTATTTGAAAATAGATTATTTCTCCAAATAGCTTAACCATAATGCTTATACCATTAGCCGCGCGTTCTGTCCTCTCTCTTTCCTTGTCTAAGGTGTAAGGCCTGAGGCCGACATACTGAGAGGGACTACAGTAACTTCGTTTTGTTTCCAAAGTCGTTTCATTTCTATGGCAAGGTCCGTGTATTTAGATAACTCCCAGCGTAGGTGTTTTGACTGAAAAACTATACTTGGTCTATTGGCTGGGATAGTCTTGTATTTTGACGTCCCAGAATACTTTGTATTGATTGTTATCGAGCACTGACGTCGAAGTGTGATTGTAATATTGATCTGTGTTTTCGATTAGTTTGTTTGTTGTGGCTAGCGCTTGGTGCTTTAACTACAGAGTTATGTTTGGCTGTGTACTCGGAACCGGCGAGAGTCTTGCATCCGTTTGTTATGTGATCTATTGTTTCTTTTTGATATTGACATTTTTCATTACGTATTTTATTTAATTTTGTGTCGCAATTACTTGGTTCTATATATAGCAAGTATGAAACCCTCCATTTCTGGGAATAGCTGGCCACCCTGCAGCCAGGTGTAGGACTGTTTTTCATTAATATGGTCTTGTGTAACACGGTATCTATGTTTGCCGTAGAGTGCTTCCTGCGACCAGGTGTTTAATTCTTCTTGCTGTGATTGAATATGATTGTATGAATCTACTAAGTGATCTCGACAAGAGAGGTTCATAGTTTTTGCCTACTTTTACTATTGCTACATGTAGGTTTGTTTGTTTGCTTTGGAAAAATGTCTGAGGGTTTTTATTTGTCTTGTATGAAGTGACTGTATGTCTATAATTCCTCTGCCCCCTTGTGTTCTGTATATGATGAGCATTTCCTTACATGAGTTGGGAGGTGACATTCTGCGTTTCGTCAGTTCTGTTCGTGTCTTCTATGTCAGTGTGCGACCACTTGATGATGCCAAAGGAATGTGTGAGGAACAAATACAGGGTTATTCACATTATTCGACACGGAGCATTATGGCTAAAGTATTTGATAAAAAAGAAAATAATAAGAAAATAATAATTTCGGATGGATAGAGACTCATAAAGGCTACATTTTAGAAATATTTTCATGTTATACAGGGTGTCCCAAAAACACGAAATGAATCAAAGTTATGTTTTTTTAAATGGAACACCCCGTATATTATTACATATTCAGATTCCTTGGTGAATTCTAGTGTGACTTTATGTATCATATATGGGACTTAAAGCGAACCGTTTAGGTGTAAATCACCATTTTCGGTATAAGTAGATGTCAGGAAAAAATTGAATATCGCAGAGATTACAAAATTTGGAAGGCTGTGACTTTGCCGTATTACTAAGCATAAAATGCGTCAGCTTTGGTGAGACTGTCAAATTCAAATTACCTTTACGCTTGGAGAAATCGGTCGATTAATTAAGGAAACTTCAATCAGCGATAACTTGATTTTTTCAAATGGGAATGCCCAATTTTTTTTATACGGTTAAACGTAGAATTTAGTAACCTTTCTAATGATATAAGGTTGTGAATATCAATCTCTGGTAGTTTTCATTTCAATTTTCAAACAAATCGGCGTTTTTCAATTTTTCTACCTATAAGCAACGTAGCAGCCGTGAAATATAACAAAGACGTATTAATTTAGATGGAAGAACACAAGTAACTTAGAAAAAAGATACAGAATAGAATAAAGAGACAAGATGATTGAAGTTCCTTACAATAAATCAACTCTCCCAGAAACAACTGCGATAACATCTCTAAGGTCAAAGAGAAGCTGGAGTATGGCAGTAATAGACGTTTTTTAGTCTACTGGCTACCGCAATTTACTAGAGGTTAAAAATTTCCAAGACAATTAAAAAGCCTGATATGAAACAAAAACAACCAGCGACTGTTGCTCCAGCACGCAATTATCAATCATATGTAATGGTGTAAAAACGTAGTAATTTGCGTCCAAGTCGATGCCTCTGACTGGAGCCCTTCTATTTTTCAATATCTATTAGCAATATTACAAAAAAGGAATACTGACAAATCAGATTTAAATTTTCTGCCATTTAGGTTATGTTTTATAATTTGATCAAATTTGAACAATTCATTCTTCATTTTCTGCGATCTTGCTAATAGGTACTGAAGAATTTTCAGAACTCCAGTCAGAGGTACTTTTGACTTGAGTTTTGACAGAATTGCATACTTTTTTATATCATTAAATGTGAAATTTTATTATGAAAATAATAAACTGCCTGCAACATTGTCTAGTAGTTTTCGTTTCATTTCAAAATTTTTCAATGGTTTGGGAAATTGCCAATCTCTAGTACATTGCAGTAGCTAGTAGGCCGTGAAAAAATCCATTTCTACCATACTCCAGCTTCTCTTTGGCCAAAGATATGTTACCGCCGTTGTTTCTGGTTAGACTTTGTTTGTTGTGAGTAATTTTTATAATCTTGTCCCTTTAGTCTAGTTCGTGTGTATTTTTATGCTAAGTTAGTTGTTTTCTTCTACCTGAACAGGTTTTTGTTTATGTTTCATGGCCTGCTTCGTTGCCTATAGGTAGGAAAATTGAAAAACGCCGATTTGTTTGAAAATTTGAAATTAAATGAAAACTACCAGAGACTGATATTCACAACCTTACATCATTAGAAAGGTTATCAAATTCAACATTTAACCGTATAAAAAAAATTGGGCATTCCCATTTGAATAAATCAAGTTATCGCTCATCGAAGTTTCCTTAATTAATCGACCGATTTCTCCAAGCAGGGACGTAATTTAAATTTCACAGCCTCATCAAAGCTGACGCATTTTATGCTTAGTAATACGGCAAAGTCACGGCCTTCCAAATTTTATAATTTCTGCGATATTGAATTGTTTCCTGATATCTACTTATACCGAAAATGGTGATTTACACCTAAACGGTTCGCTTTAAGTCCCATGTATGATACATAAGGTCACACTAGAATTCACCAAGGAATATGTAATAATATACGGAGTGTTCCATTTAAAAAACATAACTTTGATACATTTCGTGTTTTTGTGACACCCTGTATAACATGAAAATATTTTTAGAACATAGCTTTTATGGGTCTCTATCCATCCGAAATTATTATTTTCTTTTTTATCAAATACTTTAGCTATAATGCTCCGAGTCGAATAACGTGAATAACCCTGTATATTAATAGCTTTTGTAAAGTTTCTAAAATTCAATTTTGTTTTCAGTAGCCTAATGAGGCGGTCTGTAAACTCTTGTTTAAGTAGTGCCTTGACTTGTGTGTGGGCTATCTTAACATTCTGATTGAAATCCAAGTACTTGTACGTTTCGTCCTTCGTCTGGCCAGTTACTATTTCCTCTTCGGGATGGTTCTTCCATGAACCTTTGTTGATGTCTAACACCTTGCATGTTCTTATTTCGAACTCCATCCTGACGTCTGACATATAAACCTGTGTCAATCTGAGTAATTCTCTCAGTTGCACATCAGTGGCTGCATATAGTTTTATATAATCCATGTAGAGATGATTAATTTTGTGTGTGTGCGGGTGTGTGCGATGGCGGGTATGTTTGTGTGTGTGTCAAAGACGGAGTCCAGGGGTAGGAAAAGAATAATCACGAGATGCATTGGAAATATGCTAAGCAACCTAAAAGCAAACGTGTCCCTATGTGGTCTTACTCGGGAAGTGAATACGCAAAGAGGGTGTCCGCAAGGTGGCGTACTGTCTCCGAGACTGTGTAACCTGGTAGTCAATAGCCTTCTAGTAACCCTAAAGGTGGAAGGATGTATGCCCAAGGATATGCTGATGACATTTGTAATCCTAATAAGAGGTAAACACATGGGAACCTGTCTGGAACTAGTATAGATGACATTATCCCTAGTGAAGAGTTGGTGCGTTCCGGAGGGACTATCTGTAAATCCCTCGAAAATCATCATGGTACCCTTCACGAAACAACGTAATGCAAAGATCACCAAGGCACCATTTCTCTTCGACAAGGAAACAGAAGTCGCCAGACAAGTAAAGTTAGTAAAGTTAGACGATAAACTAATTTGGAACAGCCACATAGAGAACATCACGAGCCGATCTCAGATTGCCTTAATGATGATGAAACGAGCGATTGAATGTACCTGGGGTTTAACCACCTCGATGGTAATCAGACCCGCGCGCCGCGGTGGTGTACAGCGCTATTGTATGGTGGTCAAAGGTTCATCAAAGCACAGCAGTTGCAATTGCTGCATATAGAATGCAGTGCCATGGCAATTGGTTTTACCACCCTGCCATGAAACACACCACGATACTTGACAACCCAACAGAATGTGAAAAGTCGTGGACACCGAGTTCTCATATAAAGTCAACCTAAGTGACAGATTCGAAGGAAGGCGCAGAACTCCCTCTGTGATTGAATGAATCAAAGAGGGAGAAATGATTTCTGGTGACCAGAAGCACCACTGCATACGCCTACAAACGGGCCCTTTTGCACCTCTTCTTATCCTAGTTCCCAAGTCCGGCCCTCATCGCAAAGGTGAGCATGGCCTTGGGTTCTGCCCATCTTATATCCTGAAGTTCAAGAACTCTTGAATCGAGTTTAGTCTGCCTGTGATTCCCAATGGCTTCACAGCGACATAGAATGTGTGCCAAGGATTCTTCCTTCTCGCTACAGCGTGTACACGTCGGATCACTTGCCACCCCCATCACATACAAGTGACGTTTGAATGTGTTATGACCGGATAGCAGGCCGACAAGTAACCTTAGCCGGCTACTGTCCAGTGAGAGACAGAACCGCCAACCGCCCCACCTTGGCCAGAGGTCCGAAAATAAGTTTTATAGCGTGACGGAGATGTCCAGAGATTCATGTCCATCTCATAAGATGCTAATTTGGCAACCACATCTCTGTTTTCCTTCTAATGGTACATACTGCCAGCCCCAAAGCTGGCTCAGGATCCAGGAAATTATTACGCGACCCTCGTCTTGCGAGCGCGTCCACCATTTCATTGCCAGCAACTGCAGCATGACTCGGCACCCACATAAGTGACACCTGATGTCATCCAAGACCTTTCTACATTGCAGAACGACCCTTGATGTAAACCTACAAGCACTTAATGCTTTTATGCCCGTATGCACCGTAACTCATCTGCGCGATTAGTTACGTAAACCTGGATTAGATTATTTGTTTACTAGGCACCGCAAACTGACAATTTTGACACTGTCACTGTAAAAACAATCGTGCGAACACAATTTTGCAACATCTCCAATCTGGATTAGTTAATCTCTTGACGGTGCATGGCTAGATGCCAAAGATTGCAAAATGTGATTAGGGAACTAGGATTAGAATCGCCAAACGGTGCATACGGGTGTCACCAGTGCTTCTAGCGCGTTTAACGCGGATGTATTACTGACTCTCATTTTGATTTGACAACAATGCGAATGGAACGGTCTGTTCTTTAAAAATTCAGGAACATCGTTTGTTAGGAAGTTAGTTTGCAAAAAGGGTTTCCTAACAAAGCTGTTAAAAATGTGTCAATTAAACAAAATTGACTTTTGTCAAACTTTATACTTTGATAAAGGCGACATAGATGACTGAAACCTCGTAATGTTTATCTTCAAGTGATTTATATTTATGGGCCAATGAGGCGCGATGGAATTAAATCGTATATATCAAATACTTGCGGAACATAAGCATTGCCTAGAAGCTCTAAACAACATACTTAGGTGTAATGAACTTTTCCACAAGCAAGGACGGAGGACATTCTGCGTTGAATGGTTTTACACTGGCTGGTTTCAGTACTGCATGTCGCACCGGATCACCACTATATGGATCTTCCATGTTACGAGTAAAACTATCGGCATCATGTTGATCCAAGTTACCTGAAAGTAAATTATCGGTTTGTATATTTAATGCTGAACGGTAAAAAAAATCTATAGAAATCCTAAAATTATTTTTTAAAAAAGGTAAACCTAAGCCTTTTCTTACGGAATACCTGTATTTTATTGCCTTTGTTATTGTACGTCAAAAATAAAATAAACTTTATTCCGTATATGTCGATTTTTTATAAGTTGAAAGCTGTTTAGGAGAAACGTATGTATTTCAAAACCAATTATTTGACATTACGTTATACATACTAAATCAGCACTAGAAAATACTGATTTATTGGGTGCTCAAAATGATGCATTCATTCCTAGTATCTAGTAGGTTCTTTATTTAAATAATCTTAACTTTTCAACCATTGCGTGACTACATTGAAATGGAAATGCCTAATGACAAAACTTTTGTATTTTTTTTTCGATACATTTCTATTTTTAACGAATAAGACCTCCATAACCAGAATATTTTATCTCGTTTTATTGATCCTCATCTTTTGTTCTATCTTTAATAGCCTATAAGCTTTTCTGCATTTCAAGTGTCTGTGTAAGTGTTACTTAACAGCGCTCTGTTCAAGGGTTGTTCTCAGGTAGGCAGACTGGAAATTTAAATTTATGTTATGATGGTAAGCGTTTGTAAAAAAAGTAATAGGTTCAAACTCAGAGTAACAACTGAACATAGAGGTAGTATACAAACCACTTCAGCATGGCGTGCTCAAAGCCATCGTCTTTTGACACTTCAGACCCAAACATTGCCAACTAACCTGAAAATTCTTCCAATGCAACCCATGTTACACCTGCACTGTCCCATCTCGAAAAACTGTTAAATTACACTAGAATATAGCACAGCAAGTCCGTAAAGCTTCACTACAGTTACCAACAAATAGCGAATTTGATTTTACTGACCAAGCATAAAAGACGCACAAACAAAACAAACGTTTGACAGTCGGAGGTTACCGTAAACAAATCGCAGGAAAATTACATAGGCGTTGCCAACTCCTCAAAATCTATGTAAGACAGAATTTGCGTTAATGATGAAGAAACATGCAGTAACGCATTAGAGGTCAACATATCTATTGATTTTGCTGTAATCATTTCTGAACCATCAAAATACCGTCTTTGTTAACGTAGAATGGAATATTTCTGGATACTATACAATTAAGACGATAGTAAACAATTATGATTGCCATATCTGGTGGTCGATATGACAACGTAAGAAAAGATGTTGGCCTATCAGAATTAGTTGTTTACGACCTCTATGTTCAGTTGTTACTCTGAGGGTTCAAACAACACATTGTTGCACGCACTCAAATTGGGTGGGTGGTCCTGCAAATCATGTTAACGTCATTTTTGAAGTGTTCCACACACTGAATAACACTCAGACTCAGTATTTACAGTTGTACTGTATAAACGTTTCTTGTATTTTTAATAATTAAGTAGACCGCGAAGGCAAATCCTAAATACCAGAACACCACAGCTCCTATGAAATGGTTTGGGACAAATTGTTGACGCGGGACTTGAATAGACTCAAAAAATGCATCTACAGGCAGACTATTCCAAGCCCTAAGTACTCTGGGAATGAAGAACGACAGACTTGGGATGAGTTGCAGCGGTCCCGCGGGTGCATCTAATAGGCTTGATGGGCGGGAGATTTTTTTAAATATCTTTTTGTCAAAAAATTGTGGTCTAGTTTCACCCAGTTTCGTTTGTGCAGATTATCTAAGAATACCCTATATATCGCAGAATAAATAAACTCCCTAATTTTTCCCACATCTTATCTAATTTTTCTATTCTATAATTTTCCACATAGATGAATAAGCTATGTATGTATCAACACCAAAACATTGTACATAATGGTTTGGATTGATCTAGGAAATCCCAACTGGGATAAAAACAAATGAAAATGGACTCCTGAGATTAGATGATATTCAATTTTTCATGAAGTTCTGCCTTCTAAGAAGATATGATCAATTAAGGTGGTTCGCCACGTTGCAGAAACACTATACTGTACGTAATAACTATTCCATAATGTTGATATGTATTCGAATATACTTATATAATGTTATTCCAGAGTTCAGAGAGCTAGAACGGTGTGACTTTGCATTTATAATCAGTTATACTGATCCGATCCACTTTTAGCACCTAGAATGGCCATTCGCAGCACGCGGTGTTGTCAAATTGTTAGTTCATTCATTAATGAAAGTAAATTACTACCAAAGACAATTTTCTTGGGTGACATTTCAGGCAATAGCCAGTTTCCTAGCCCAAAATACTATTATCATATACTAAAAATTATGGAAAATGATGCATTGTACTAACTCCAAATACCCGATAACAAAATTTCCGTCATGAATCGTCCAATCTTGTGACGAACAAATACAAAAATTACATACCTATTCTATAATTTTCCAGTATTTCATAAACATGCTGATTTTCATGTATCCCATACAGTACCCAGAAGGGTTCTACAGAACTGCCAGCCGCCATCAAGATCTGATCTCCACCAGGATGACCAGCCACAAAATCTGTGATATCGTAGACTCCTTCCTTATACGTTACCCAAATCCGTGATTCTCTGAAACATTTTGTTTACTGTAACATACTGAATTCTATGTTCTTGGAAATTAATCTTGTTGATATGTCTGGATTTAACCATACGAAACTTGGCATCGTTGCATGCATTCATATTACGGTTCTGTCCAAGAATAGCAAAACTAACGAGAAGCGACAGCCCATACGGCGGCCGCATCTTTGATCTTCCTTTCAATGACCTTGAATGCTCTCGTTGAAACATTATATTACTGGAATACCGACACCCGAGAATAACAGTATTCTCGGCTACTATGAGCAACTGACTGTAAAGGTACATATACACATGCTTAAAAAGCATGCTATTAATGAGCAATGCTACTTCGTAGCATGTGTATACGCGCCTTGGTCGAAATAAGCATGCTAATTTCGAGCATGCTAAAGAACCGGCGGTCATGCGATTAAATGGAAATGTGTCAGTGACAGTAGCATGCTAATTATGAGCATGCTTAAAAAGCATGCTATTTATGAGAATACGTATCTGTAGCTTACTACAGCATACGTAGCGCCTGCACATACAGGATTGAAATTGCGCTGTCGCCTCTCATCAATTTTGTTATTCTCGTGGTGTGTTCCGCACGCGATATTAGAAGGCTTTGGCACGTTTTGGTGATTTTTAACAAACGTTATATTTTGTTGATATATTAGACAAGGAAAGAGAGAGGACGGAACCCGCGACTGACATTTCTGATACCAAATGGCACCAAAGCGCTATTCCCAGTGGCGTAACTAATGGGATTAACGTTCTGGTTGAGCTATTTGTAGAAATAATCTTTTTCAAATAAAATTTAATGAAATATTGTTATTCAGGGTTTCTATATGGCCAATTTCGCCATCCACAATTAAAACTTAAGTGACTAACATTACCGTAACCGTGATTTTCATTCGACTGCTGTTTTGTGGCCAATAATATATAAAAATTGATAATGTATATATTTTATTCAGTCATGAACATGTTATGTTCATTTGCAGTATATGACTGATGGAAGACACGATTATACTTCTACCCAGAAAGAAAAAAACTGCTTGTAGTTTGTAGTAAATCAATTTTTTATTATTAAAGAACACATAATACCTATAGTATATTTATATTTATTGACATTATGTTTATATATAAAATACTGTCTATTACATACTGTAAACAGAAGCAGCAATAAAACATTTTTGTTATTATAGATTAGCTTACGAGATTGAGGAATTTGATGCCTTCAATCTCGGAGTCCCCATATGCAGTAAAAAAATCTACTTGCTGTTACGCTGTTACTTGCTGTTTGTAGTGTGTAATGAAGAGCAGTATTTTTAATTACTCCAACGAGGCTTTTTTATACATAACTTCTTTTTGCGACGGTGGCAATAATTAATGAAAAAGCTGGGGGGTTAAACATAAAAATTATCTCAGACATGAAATAAAGTAAGTTTTGGGCTAGAAATACAAAGGTCCTTTAATCTTATCCAAAATCAAAACATTTACAAAATTAGAAAATGACTCCTAGATTAGCTAGTAGTAAATAAAAACGAACAATTCATTCAATATAGGTGAGGTCCTATAACTTACATAGAAATTACAACTCTATTTTATCACTTAACCCCTTGCTTCCAGTAAGTTCTAATTTATTGCAGTTATGTATTTACTTATGGGGAAGTTTGGGTGAAACTCAGTATTGTGTGCTTCAACAAAAATAATTTTTTTGTAGGAACGTGGCATTTCGCTTGCTCCTACAATTGATGGCAGTCAATATTACAGTCACGAAGGTCAAAAACTACCAATATTTTACTGCCCTTTAAACAGAATCATTTTTGTTAATTGGCTCCGAACTGGATTGTCCTGTTGTGATCGAGATTTTACAATAAAATGGATTCTGATATTTAAGTATTTTGTGCATACAGCTTTTATTAAAAAATATATATGATTTACATCATTTTCTAATACGTGACGTTCTAAGCAGCTGAAAATAGGGGTGCCTAGAAAACTTGATATTATTTTGATTATCAGCAAAGGTACAAAATGTTTGGTGTGAATACAATTTTCATTAACTCTCAGAAAATGTTCCGATTTCAAACATATCTTGATAACATCATTTGATGGGTAAGTCAGACCGCCGTGGCTTTTAAATTCAATTAGGGAATTGAGAAACCGATCTCTAGTACCAATCAATGCTGTGACACATGTTTCACATTTTATTGTTTTTTGTAATTGGTGCGAAACATAACCAGCAATATATTGCACAATTTGGGATGAACATTCACTTATCACAGGTGCATTCATGATGTAGTCATGATCCTTCCAAATAGTTTCTAGATCATCAGAAGGCTCATTTATGTCTATTAAACTATGGTTAGATAAACTACTATTAATTACATCTTCAGACCTTACATTTTTTGTAGAACTACTTAGAATAGGGATTTGATCTAATGGAATACAGTTACCCATACCGCCCTCTCTAATTTCTGCTCGAACCAGAAGCCTTTTGTAAGCAGCTAGAAACTGTCGAGCGGTTGGGTTATTATTCCAGCCACCTCTTGATCTAATTGACGAAAAGAATAATTCTAAATGATCTTGACTAATCTTATACAACGGAAGGTACAGTAATGTTTTTCTCTCAGAAACAAGTCCTTTGTACAATCCTAAAGAACTTGATAATGAAATTATTAATCCAATAAACCCAGTTTTTCTGTTAGACATGATTACTTGCTCATTATTAGATAATTTCAACTTTGAAAGATAAAAAATTGCACTATTGATAAATTCCGCAGATCGATCTATATTTTTTTGACATAATGCTTTTTTATAACCTGGTGCTACTAGGGTTCTGCTGTTTAAAATATCGAAAATGCTATTTACAAATCTAATAAATTTAACTGTTGCCTGACTACCTTTAAAATCCTCAAGATTCAGCTTTTTTTCGCAATACTCAATAGCATCGGCTACTGATGCACTAAGTAACTGAACTGCAAGCCGAACCTTCATTTTTTGTTTGAAAAAAATAATATGAGCGCGACGTAACTTATTCCCTAAATGTAAGCCCTCGCTAGTTTGCAGCTTCTCTAGAAGCGCTATGTATTTCCATTGAATAAAATTGTTATCACAATCAATTAGGATTTTCTTTTCACCAAATGCATTGCGAACAAGTTTTATCATATGACCTGGATCATAAAAAATATATACATTGTGATCTGTAACTCTGAAACTTGTCTGTATATTTGAAATGTTAAATAAGAATCCAAAGTTATGACACATAGCGGTATTAGATGGAGCACCATCGAATGTGATTGACATAACTTTGGCTCCCGTATCTTCAATCAGATGGATGCATTGAGATACAATTGAATGTTTTTGACTGCCATTCAAAGAATCTGTAAGAAAGTAACCGACAGGTAATTTCCAAGTTCCATTGATGCAAACCAACATTATAACAAAAGCTTCTTTGGCTAAAGCATTAGAGTCATCGTTTAAATTTGTACCACAGTTCACATAACCATGGAATTTTTTTCCATCCCATTCTAAATGTTTCCGTATGGCTATTTCATCGATAATTAATGAACAAATTATTGGTCTGTCAGATGATTGAACCTTATTTCTTAAGGTATTTATTGATTCCTTGGTAAAACCAGGCTCAGCATCCACATTCTGAAACCATTTAGCAATAGTTTTGCTATGCGGGAGACAAGTGTCAAAAACATCTCTCACATAGTTGTATGCCTTTGGTGAAAAAAAATTTAATGTCAGGGCAAATTTCCTAAGTTCAGGTGAATATTGAACATTTCTCCCCATTTTTCTGTTCAATATTTCTATGTTAACCTTGCTCATATTTTGAACTAAAACTAAATTTTCTTGAGATAGTAAATTTTGTCGCTCTAATTCCTCAGCAATTATTTTTAAAGAGGCTACTTTTTTGTGTGCTCTTTTCAGTGATTGACCAAGGGCACGGATTTTTTTCGTTTTTTCCTTATTCTTATCTTTTTGCAGCAGCAGTTCTCTTCTAAGTTTCTTTTTCCGGGGAGAGTCGTCCTGTGCAGCCAGAGCTGAGGTTGATGGCGATGGTTCTGGATGAACATCACGTTCACGGGGTCTTTTTCTTTCTTTTGCCTAAAATAACAGAGCTGTATATTAGACAATGTTTGAAACATTATTTCCGAAAGAAAGACAGAACAAATTAATTTATGATTTAAGTAGATGTGAATGAGTGACTGAATCTTATAGGAAAAGTGACAGTAACATTTTGTTTTGATTTCGTATCGAGTAAACACACCTAAATATAGTTGTTTAATAATGTAACTGTAACACAAGAAATTATTACATTTTTGAGGTTAGCTGCCTTTTGATTTTCATAGCTATCAGTTTTTAAATGGTTATTCAGCCATTCGTAATCGTATTTCTCCTTACTTTATTGCACTGTTTATTTTGGAAACGTCATCACTAATACTCAAATATAAAACCAAATTTGAGACCATAAATATAGAATATAGGCATAAGGCATAAGAATGATTTTAAATTAATATCACACCCAAATCATAACTCATTAATGATCCAATTATATACAATGGAGTGAAGATTTATAACAAACTTCCTCCTCACAGGTTTTAGTGAATATCCCAAAAGTTTTGTTTGTTATTATATAGCTTTGTCAATAAGAATCTTGTAAATTCTTAGACTATAAAGTATATCGATCTATCTATCTATCCATCTATCCATCTATCCAACTATCCATCTATCCATCTATCCATCTATCCATCTATCCATCTATCCATCTATCCATCTATCCATCTATCCATCTATCCATCTATCCATCTATCCATCTATCCATCTATCCATCTATCCATCTATCCATCTATCCATCTATCCATCTATCCATCTATCCATCTATCCATCTATCCATCTATCCATCTATCCATCTATCCATCTATCCATCTATCCATCTATCCATCTATCCATCTATCCATCTATCATAATCCTAGAATGTTTATTATTTTAATATTGATTAAGCGTAGACAATGTAAGCTAGGAATTATAACTTACAATTTTTGGACGTAAGTATTCCGGAAGCTCGTCAAATATGGTGGGGACTGCTCCTTTCAGAAGATATACTTTTTGATTTGTTTGATGAAGGAAATTCTGTTCAAAATGCTTAGAACAAAGCCTATCGTTGCTTGTAGGCTTCCAACCTTCGATCCTCATATTTTTGATCCATAAATCATGTCTAGGAAGATCTTTAGGAAACCTGTCGAGGAAGAAAGAAAATTAATTTTATTATTCATACAACTACAAATAAAGGCCACCCTTGAAATGCACACCTTGTATAAGGGTATTGGTATATTATATATTACAATGCAAAGTCATAATATTTCTATTCAAAATGTAAGCTATAATAGATACGCCACTGGAAAACTGATTGTATTTGAACCAAAAAATCCCTTAAAAACATAATTTTTAGACTTTACGTGCTCAAAAACATTATGATTCGCATGTTAGTGGTACATTCCAAATTATATTTCGGATACACATATATCTTTGAACTAGATATCGAGATATTTGCATGAATTTCGGATACACCAAAAAAATAAGATCATAAATTTACCTGTGAAAAGTGATTCCTGGCTCCTTCCTGCTGCTGTGGCTTTTACAACGGTAAGCTGCACACCCCACCATTACGCTCACCACAATATTTCACAATTATTGGTCTTAAAAACGTTAAATATCGCAAAAAACACCACCTTGACACTACCGTCAGTTTTCCACCAGCATTTTGACAGCTATTCATTTTCGGTATCAGCTAATCCATATAGCATCAAATGGGCGTGCGGTATCCCCTCTCTTTCCTTATCTAAGGTTGATATAAACTGATATTATTTTTTTGACTTTAGGCTTGCAGTATAAATACAAACATAGTGTTGATAATTTCATAGGTTATGAACCTTATTATATATTCTAAGTATGAAAATGAAGAGTCCAAAACATTCTTTTTCCCAAACACGAGGTTTTAAGGCTACAATGAATCCATCTCAAAAACTATAAATTAACATTTAGTGACTTGTTAAAACATTTTGACCTTAATGATGTTCAGCTTTGTGAGAAATATTTAGGTAAAACATTGTCTGATTTATCAAAGAAAACTACCTTACTCTAAGCTTTTATAGAATCAGCCATTTTATCTTTTTCAATCAAATATCTAGACAGAAACAGTATTAGAGAAGACCTTTATTTCTGGTGTTTTAAATATAAGTGGTCAAAACAAATTAGTAGAATTAAAAACTCTTGTTTCTGGAATCCATCCAGGATCATAGTTGTGCCAATATACTCATGAATTTGTTTTACACATCTGGCTGTCACGAAAATACAGGTTAGGTCACAGTACATGCGAGTGCCCGTAAAGGTTCAACAGCGACATGTGGGTTAATGAAGGCAACAAAAATTATTTTTTAATACAATGGCAAAACGTCATGGAATATTTATTATATGCAATTAGAAAACATCGGACGTATGAATAAGTGGTCGAATGAAGAGAAAGCTTGTGTGATGACATCAATGCTCAGAGATTCTGCATCAGCTATTTTGGAAAATCTCTGCTCATCAAATCTACGTGACTATGATAAGATAACATCTGCACTAAAGTTACGCTTTGGAGATGCACACTTAACAGACTATTGCATGCCTAGATGCATAACGGGACACAACAAGCCAAGGAAGATTTGACCACGTTTGCATACAAAGTCCAAAGCTTAGTTAAACGAGCATTCGTCAACAGACCCATCGAGGCACAGGAATGCCTCGCTGCTCGTCAGTTTGTCGAAGGCATTGCGGACCTGGACGTTCAGCGAATCGTGAGACTATCCAGCCCCAGAACATTACAGGTTTGGTTTGGTCAAGGCTCTAGAAATTGAAGCTGCCACAAAAGCCACGTGAGTGATACGGAGGATGCGCTCTGTAGAACAAGATGATGAGGCAGAAGTCAGGGCCACATCGGTGGTACCTTCCCGTTCGCACAAATCTAGACGGAGTTGAAAAGTTTACGTGCTGGAGATGTGGGCAGAAGGGGCACCTGCCGCATGCAGGTGACAGAGAAGTCAAGAGAGACTAGTACTAAAACTGACAATGAGTCGGAAAACTAGAACCGGCCAGTTTTAGGGGGCAAAAGCAGACTGGCCATTATGACGAAAGCTCCGTGGTCATCGCAAATGAGGTTAATAAAATGAGAAGAGTCCAGTGGTTGAAGGTTACATAGAAAATATATCATGCAAGATGTTAGTTGATACCGGAGCAAATGTGACTAATAAGCCCTAACATAATGTCACGACGGCCGCTTTTTCTGTATTCCAAGAAATCAAACTGGACGTAACTTTCACCGTTTTACTCCACAACTCAATACATATCACTTAACTTTATCCCAGCTACAACTCATCTTAACTCCCTCCTGCCAGACATCCAGATGACATTCTAAAACTATGTTCTAAAACACTCATCCGCAGTGCTCATCCGTCATTCCCGAAAACTCTAGACCTTACAAGCTCTAGACGATTCGATGACGATTACACGTCAAAGATCTGACCTAACACTTTGACTTCACATCATGCATGACAACTAATACACAATACACGAATATCATAATATATAGTATGTTAAGTACATATAACAAGAAATTCGAAGGAGATCGCCAAGCAGAACCACGCAAACACATAGAATGCTGCTGAAGACCGCTAATGGAGACCGTATACCAGTACTGGGTAATGAAGAATTAGAGATTCGCATCAGCAGTTTCGGTAAGAATCATCCCATTTTAGTCGCTTCAGTCACAAATGATTGCATTGGTGGTGAGTTTCTGCATAGTTCTGGCTGCGTAATAAACTTCACCGGAAATACCTTAAGCATAGGGGATTCCGAGGACATTTCATTTAGCTGCCGAACTGTTCAGCTAGAGGAAATAAACGTTGTATCGCCAAGAAATTTTGCAATACCACCACAAAAAGCGATTGTAATACCTATATATACACATAAAGCACTTGAATATCATCTTACCCCATGCATTTTGAACCAGAGCCTACGCTAGGTTAGAATAAGCCTATTTTATACGCCAGAATAATAACGCATTCTTCAAATATGTTAATAAGGACCATGAATATATCAAGCAATTCAATACAAATCAATACACTGGGTAGACTAGAACCAGTAGTAGTAGGATACAAAGGCTACATGGCACAGAAGAAGAAGAAGATGATGATGATGATGATTTCATCAAAATCTCAGATAGTCTTCGAGATTTGTATGATAGAAGCTGTGAGAATTTGAGACTCGCGCAGCACAGACTACTACTACTACTACTACTAAGAGTATTTCATCCGGTTTTCGCTAGAAATAATGATGATTTAGCCAGCCAGTCAAGCAGCCCCCAAGAAGAATTCCATTGTAGGTTTGATGAAGTACAAAACATGGTAAAAGATAAGCAGAAACGAGAAGTGATCGAGCCATCATCTAGTCCTTGGGCCTCTCCGATAGTTCTTGTGAGAAAGAAGGACGGATCAACGAGGTTTTGTGTGGATTACAGATGGCTCAACGATTTAACCAAAAAGGATTCACACCCTTTACCAAGAATCGATGACGCTAGGGATGCAGTTGGAAATTCTACATGGTTCTCCATTTTGGACCTGCAAAGTGGATCCTGGCAGGTCGAAATGGAGGAAAAAGATAAAGAGAAAACGGCATTTACATCGTGTGCAGGGCTATGGCAGTTTACAGTAACGCCTTTCGGTCTATGCAATGCACCCAGTACCTTCGAAAGACTAATGGATGTTGTACTACGAGGTTTATCTTTGGTTTGGAAAGGATTTTAAAGAAGAGCTACCCCGACTAAGACAAATGGCCAGAAGCAATTCCTGTGCGAAATCAAGAAGCAGGTACAGTGGTACAGACTCCTTTAGAACACGTTGTTTCCAGATTCGGAGTTCCCAATGAACTACATTCAGACCAGGGACGTAGCTTTGATCGGACGTCTTCATACAGTTGATAAGAAAACTGAATTCAGAAGACGGTATAGGAATGCTTTAACAAGACAATCCTGGATTACTGTCAAAATTCGTTAACGAACATCAGTCTGATTGAGATACGAAGATTCCTTTCGGAATGTTGGCCTCTAGATCAGCTGTGAACGAGTCGACTCGGTTGAACCCGGCAAGATAATTTTTGGTCGAGAATTGCGGCTGCCTCTGGACTTAACTCTTGGTCCACCTGTCTGCCAGCGACAGAATGATAGCCATATACGATCTGAAAGCAAATAATCCAAAGTTCGTCGAAGGTGATCTGGTGTGGTTCTACAATCCACGATGGAGAAAGCTACAACGCCATTGGGAGGGACCCTACGTGGTGATGAAGCGCCTCAACGACTGACGTCGTCTACAGGATACGTATGGGGACGCCGAACGCTAAAGGGGAAGAGTCTAACATCCTGTATATAGTATTGCTTGTCTGTATTGTTGTTGACATTTCTTTCAAAATGTTAGGTTTGATTTTTAATGTATAAACATCATCGAATCATCCAGAATCAACACTCTCTGAGATGGAACAACATCTCTGGTCATCTCCGTCAAGCTCGGGAACTATTAGCAGGGTCTGCAGAGAGAATAGGACGATTTTGTCTCTCTCTGGATAGGAGTAACTTGAGATTGCTAGTAGGCCTACTAACGGGTCACAACACCTTCAGGCGTCACTTGTTCGTGATGAGGGTGGTCAACGACCCAACGTGCACGTGGTGTGGTGAAGAGGAAGAATCCTCGGCACACATCTTGTGTCGCTGTGAAATCCTGGGATATCACAGGTAGACTATGCTGGGCTCAAGAACCTTGGAACCAATAGATATAAAACGGATAGGACCTAAGAATGTGCTTGCCTTTGCCAAAAGGGCAGGTCTTAGGAACTAGCGTGGATAGAGGCGCAAAAGGGCCCGTCGTGTGGCCTATGCACCAGCCACATTCCGTGCTGGATAGCCTCTGGTCCTTATTCATTCATTCATCGAATCATCTAGAATTTTCGGGACTGACAGATGGGCGTTCCAGAATGACATCTATAGGTCTCGATTTCTCTAGATGGTTCGATGAAGTATACTTATATATTATAGAAGGCGCCACGAGACGTGGCAGTAGTTGTAGTTGAGTTGATGTTGAGAGAAATCAAGTTGAAAGTGATTCTGTATTTAATTGTGAAGTAAAAACGTGAAACGTGCGTAAAGTTTAATTCTTTTTAGCCATAAAACAGTGGCCATCGTAACAATATTAATGAACTTCACAGCACTGTATGTGAATAAACACTGGAACGTGGTTGTCCGATGCCGTGGCATGTGGAGATGCACGTGGAGGTAACAGTTATATCGAGTGTTCAAATCATGAATCACAAGCCGTGTAACTAGCTTTTCTTTGAGATATGCTAGAGTAGATGACTTCAGCATATTCTATTCATTACAAAAGTTATCAAACAATGCTCATAGCACTAGGGGATTTTTAATCATTCCATTGATGATATAGCAGCTGCTACATGATCTTACTTACGAAGATTGTTTATGCATCGACAGCATGAATTTTGTATTTTTTGCAGTCTATATTTGGTGACTCGTCGTTGTTTCCATGTCCATTTGTTAGGAAAATATATAGAGGGTGGGCCAATAGTGCGTGGACGGAAGATTGTAGGCTTACTGAAAAATATTTCAAAAATCTGTCACTTGACGATGGTAGGCACCGTTGAGGGCTATAACGTAAAAATATTTTTACTTAAATTCTGACGTCTATACAGGGTGATTCATATCAAACCTATATTTTTTTGAATGGAACCCCCTATATATTATTGCATATTTAGATTCCTTGATCAATTCTAGTGTAACTTTATGTATCACACATGGAACTTTAAACGAACCGTTTAGGCGCAAATCACCATTTTTGGTATAAGTATGTATCAGAAAAAAATTGAATATCGCAGCGATTATAAAACCTAGAAGGCCGTGACTTTGCGGTACGACTAAGCATGAAATGCGTCACCTAAGGTCAGACGGCTAAATTTGAATTCTTTTTGTACTTGAAGAAATCGATAGATTAATTAAGGAAACTTCAATCACAGATAACTTGATTTTTTCAAATGGGAATGCCTATTTTGGTTTAAAGAATCAAATGTAAAATTTGATTACCTTTCTAACGATATAGCGTTCTTGATATCAATCTTTTTTGGTTTTCATTTTATTTCAAATTTTCAGTCAAATCGGCGTTTTTCAATTTTCCTGCATGCAAGCAACCTAGCAGGCCATGAAAAATAAACAAAAGCTCGTTAATATGGAAGAAAGCAACTAACTTAGTAGAAAGATGTAAACTAACCTGAGCAACGAGGCAAGATTATGAAAATTCCTTACAACATATTAGCTCTAACCAGAAACAATAGGGGTAACAGGAACGCTCATTTTTCACAGCCTACTAGCTATTATCCAATTTCCAAAGTCAGTAAAAAAATATTTAATCAAAGGAAAACTACTAGCGATTGTTGCTGGCAGTAGAATATCAATGTCTTCTGAATAAATTTTCCCATTTAATGCTATGAAAAAGTAGCCATTTCCATAAGTCAAAAGTAATGATACCTCTGACTGGAACCCTTAAAATTCTTCTTCTACTTATTAGAAAAATCGTGGAAAATGAAACTTGATTTGCTGTCTGTTTGAATTGTAAAACATAATTTAGTTTGTAGAAAACTACATGAAATAATCGCAATTACAACATAGCGTAATTAAAAAATTCTAACAATTATTTCAATAGATGTTCAGAATGCTCCAGTTGGAGATATCTTCACTTTTGACTTAATTAAACGGAAATGACTAATTTTTTTATCCCATTAAATGTGAAATTTCATTCTAAACATGTTAGACTGTAAGCAAAAATCGCTGGTAGTTTTCCTTTTGTTTCAAAATTTTTAATCGTTTTGGAAAGTTGTCAAGGTCTAGTAGATCTCAATAGCTTAAGTAGGCTGTGAAAAACAAACACTTCTGTCATACCCCAGCTACTCATTGACATTAGATATCTTGCCGCTGCTGTATCCGGTTAGAGCTAATATGTTGTAAGAAATTTTCATAATCTTTCCTAGTTGCTCTAGTTAGTTTGCATCTTTCTATTAAGTTAGTTGGTTTCTTCCATATTAACGAGCTTTTGTTTATTTTTCATGGCCTGCTAGGTTGCTGCACGCAGAAAAATTGAAAAACACCAATTTGACTAAAAATTTGAAATAAAATGAAAACCACGAAAGATTGATATCAAGAACGCTATATCGTTAGAAAGGTAATCAAAATTTACATTTGATTCTTTAAATCAAAATAGGCATTCCCATTTGAAAAAATCAAGTTATCTGTGATTGAAGTTTCCTTAATTAATCTATCGATTTCTCCAAGTACAAAAAGAATTCAAATTTAGCCGTCTGACCTTAGGTGACGCATTTCATGCTTAGTCGTACCGCAAAGTCACGGCCTTCTAAGTTTTATAATCGCTGAGATATTCAATTTTTTTCTGATACCTACTTATACCAAAAATGGTGATTTGCGCCTAAACGGTTGGTTTAAAGTTCCATGTGTGATACATAAAGTCACACTAGAATTGACCAAGGAATCCAAATATGTAATAATATATAGGGGGTTCCATTCAAAAAAATGTAAGTTTGATATGAATCACCCTGTATAAACGTCAGAATTTAAGTGAAAATATTTTTACGTAATAGCCCTCAAGGGTCCCTACCATGATCAAGTGACAGATTTTTGGAATATTTTTCAGTAAGCCCACAATCCTCCGTCCACGCACTATTGGCCCACCCTGTATAATAATGTCTCACATCAAAATAATAGTGTGCAGGAACACTACTTTTTATAACTCAGCAGACCACAAAGGCAAAGGGCAAAGCCTAAATACCATCCTCAATTTTTGCCTCCTTAATGTTCCAGCAATTCCCAAAAAATCCTTTTAAAAACCTCAATATATTACGACAATTTAAATTATGGTAAAAAAATATGGACCAATAACTGTACTTCCTATAATTCTTACATAAAAATTGATGATTCATTTTGTGGCAGTTTTCTGTATCTTAGTAATTAAAATTCTGGTTGAATGATCCAGTATTATAAAAAGTGGATTCTTCCGTAAACAGTACGTTATATAATAATCATTTCGACACAGTAGATTGGCTTAAATTAGTCTCCCGGTAAACAACTCGACTTCTGGTGTTAGGATTTTAATCAGCAAGAACGATGAACTGACTGTCGTCATCGAGTAGAGTGATTAATACTACCTGTAGATCTCACAGTTTGGATTAGTTTCTCAAAGCTCCCTCAATCAAGATGGTGACAATCACGGTGCTGCTCTACTGATGTGCGAATATTCTTTTTCAATCAAATAATGTCTATTCTTCCTTGCACAGAATGTTTCATATTTTGACGACAAATAATAATAATAATGCCAAGACGGTGTCTTCAACACCTTGGTATACCGTAAAAGGGTTATGGGTGTAGATGTAGCCGACAACCATTGTAGAGCTTGCCGACAGGCGCCAGAGACGCTTATGCATCTCTTGTCGGCGTGTAAGACGTACGCTGGGACGGCTTACGTCCATCGGCACAACGCGGCTCTACGAGTGCTCTACTATCATTTAAGGCACTCATACGGTATCGATGAGACACCGGTGCTGCCATACGCTCCAGGGGATATAGAGTCCGTTGTGGAGAACGAGAGATGCCGGATTTACTGGAACTACTCGTTCCCCGCGCTCGAGCTTGTACAGGCAAACAAGCCCGACATAGCCCTTCTCGACCACCAACAGAAGACGATGTTCGTTATTGAGTTTTCGGCGCCTGCCGAAGTGAACATCGTCTCTAAGGAGGAGGAAAAGCGGACCAAATATCAGGAGTTGCTCGGACAACTTCGCAGGCTCTGGCCAGACTACACTGTAAGTCTGCTGGTTATGGTCATTGGATCCCTAGGTGGAATGAGGAATACGCTGCTTTCTGCACTGCGCAAAATACCGGTGTGCCGTGCGGCGGCGCACATCTTAGCCGCCAGAATGCAGAAGGCAGTCATCCTTGGGTCCCTTCGTCTACTTAGGGCGCACGATTCGCGGACCCAGTGATTGCTCACCTGACGGTGTGAGGAGTAGTCATTGGGTAATGGAACAGCAGCTCGGTGTGTCGGAGCCCGAGCTGCACCTTTTTGTTTTTAACATATATAATAATAATAATAATAGCGTGGAATAGCGTCTGCATCCAGAGGATCGGCTATTCCACAATTAATAGGACACGACGGATCTCCATGTGAGGAGCGGTACTCCGACAGCGTCTGTTCTTCATGTTAGAAGCGGCTGTTTTCATAAACCCCCAGGAAGCCGCCCAACATCAAGAGGCTATTCGGTGCGTGGCGACACCGAGGGGTATACCGAAGCCAAAGGATGTAAGTCGGTCGGCAACCTTCACAGGTCCATCCTCTGGAGGCAATTTGGACGGCTGCCTCCGGAAATGTCGGCTGCGGGCCCTAAGGCTAACCACCTGACGGGCCCTATCTTCGGGTTCGACCACCTCGAAGGAAAAGCACCCACACCGAGCCGGTTTCGGAAGCCGGCGTTGGGCAAGGTGGCGGTGCTTCGAATCGCCCTGATGACGACCCCCGCAATGATATGGACCGTTTTAGGTGGACGACGGAGCTCAGGGATGACCTGCTGAGCTGCTACGAGAGCAGTAGCCCGCGCCGTAGGGGATACATGTCCCGCATGTATGAGAGGTGGTGTGAAATGCACCCAGAGCATAGCACGCTTACCTCTCAGAATTTGCGAGATTATGTATCGTACCTCCGGAGGCAGGGATATGTTCGTGCTCCAGCTCAGCCTGCCCCTTCGGCGAACGGAAGGCCTGTTAACCAGGCTGAAAGTTCGCCGGTAAGGCCCGCTGAGAGGGAAATCGACCAAGTCGTCTCACCTGGGATTTCAGGGACCGAAGGGCCTTGCATAACAACGGAAGGTCCTTGAAGCTGGCAGATTTGAAGAGAGAGGATGAGGTTGTTGGTGAACGTCTATCGGAGGCCTCTGACATTTGGAGCATCAATTGCGAAATTTACGCTGCGGCTCTGAGGCTAGCTAGACAGGGGAGAGTGAGAGACTCTCCTGTTGAGAGAGCACAGAGACGGGTGCGCCAAATGGAAGCGAAAATCCAGTTGGCTCGCCAGGAAGCATCCCGTATCCAGTGTGTGATGGAATATAGATCGGCTGGGAAGCCTTTTACGCGCCGTGTGCGCCAGATAGCCTACGGGTTGAGGCGCGACCATCATACACTCAGTCAAGCGGTACTGGTTGTTGTCAAGCAACACTGTCTTGACAGGATACGGATGCTAATCGCTGCTAAGCGATCGTTGGTGGCGCGGGCGAGAGGGCTGGAGCAGAACAGAATGTTCTACGAAAGACCTTCTCGCCTTTTCCAACAGCCGCCTCCAGCCATAGAGCAGCCGCCAACTGCTGATCGCGTGGAGGCCTTTTGGAGGGACATTTACGAACAACCCAAACCTCTCTCAGCAGACACTCCGGCCTTGGCGCAGTTCGAGTCCGTTTGTAGGAGGACTCCTAACTTGAATGTACTGCGTCACCCGATAAACACGGAAGAAATTCTTGACGCCTTACGAGGCGCAAAGAATTTCGCAGCTCCTGGCCCGGATGGCATAAACACCTACTGGTGGAAAAAATTCCCCAGTTGCCACCGGCATTTAGCTAGAGTTTTTAACTCGTGGCTAAATCAGGAGCAGCCAATTCCGGCTTGGTTTGTCGAGGGTCGAACCGTGCTTCTCCCGAAGACCGGAGATTTGTCTGATCCCAAAAACTACAGGCCAATAACATGTCTGAACGCGTGTTACAAGCTCTTCACCAGAATCTTGTACATGCGTATCCTTCAAGCTGTGAATTCTGTATTTCTCGACGTGTATGAACAGAGAGGGTCAAGGAAAGGAGTAGCTGGCTGCAAGGAGAACCTGTTGATTGACCGATGTGTCACGCAGGACTCTGTGCAGTACAAGCGAAACCTTTCTATGGCCTGGATTGACTATCGCAAGGCATTCGACAGCACGTCTCATGACCTCATTGTGCGGCTGTTGGAATGTCTTTCGGTGGATAATCAGATAGTGGGATGCATCAAACAACTGATGCCACTCTGGAAGACCCGGTTTACCATAACATCAGGTGAAACTCGGGTTCAGACAGAGTTGGTGTCATTGAAAAGAGGTGTCTTCCAAGGAGACTCCTTGAGTCCCTTGCTCTTTTGCATCTCACTTTTGCCTCTGTCCATAGCGCTGAGAAATACTAAAGGATACAGCTGTGGCACGCCCAATAACCGGAGGCACAAGGTCACCCATCTGTTTTATACGGATGACCTAAAACTTTATGCCTCCGGCCAACGCGAACTACAACAATCGCTGAGGGTGGTGCAGGAGTACAGTCATGCTATCGGAATGGAGTTCGGGACAGACAAATGTGCATTGGTTCATCTCAAGAAAGGACGAAGCGGAGATAGTGGAGATGAGGAACAGCTCGTTGATGGGAGCATCTTGCGTCAACTGCATGCCGGAGATACTTATACCTACCTTGGAGTGTCGCAGCGTCATGTCCAAGAGGCAGCATTGGTTAAAGAGTGTCTCCGCCGCAAGTATTTGCACCGACTCCGGCAGATCTGGTCGTCAGAACTGTCCGGCAAGAACAAAGTCGCTGCCACAAACATGCTTGCGGTCCCATTGTTATTATACACCTTTGGTGCTATACACTGGAAAGTGAACGAGCTGAAGGAAATCGACACGAAGACCCGCAAAAGGATGAATATGGAGAGAAGTCTGCATCCTAAGTCCTCTGTCCCGCGAATATACCTCCCGCGACACCTGGGAGGGCGTGGACTATTGAGTTTGGAGCATCTGCACAACAGAGTAGTACTGGCCACTGCCTGCTATGTAACGAACAGCACCGATCCCCTGATCCGCTTTGTGCGAGAGCACGAGAATGCGGGAAAAGGAGCCTTTCTTTTTAGCGCAGCGAAACGAGCAGCCGAGGAGCTCAGCCTCACACTCGACTTCAAGCGGAGGTGTCAGCAGTCCATTACGGAACTTGCTCCCGCAGAATTAAAATCCCAACTTAAAACTGCCGAAGTCGACTTCCTTTTAAGACTTCATAAAGATAAGCCAATGCATGGAATCTTCTACAAACATCTGGAAGAGCATGGCTTGTCTGAGCAGTTGACCTTCTCTTTCCTAAGGTCTAGTGGGTTGAAGTCGGAGACTGAGGGCTTTATAATGGCTTGCCAAGACGGTGTCTTCAACACCTTGGTGTACCGTAAAAGGGTTATGGGTGTAGATGTACCCGACACCCTTTGTAGAGCTTGCCGACAGGCGCCAGAGACGCTTATGCATCTCTTGTCGGCGTGTAAGACGTACGCTGGGACGGCTTACGTCCATCGGCACAATGCGGCTCTACGAGTGCTCTACTATCATTTGAGGCACTCATACGGTATCGATGAGACACCGGTGCTGCCATACGCTCCAGGGGATATAGAGTCCGTTGTGGAGAACGAGAGATGCCGGATTTACTGGAACTACTCGTTCCCCACGCTCGAGCTTGTACAGGCAAACAAGCCCGACATAGTCCTTCTCGACCACCAACAGAAGACGATGTTCGTTGTTGAGTTTTCGGCGCCTGCCGAGGTGAACATCGTCTCTAAGGAGGAGGAAAAGCGGACCAAATATCAGGAGTTGCTCGGACAACTTCGCAGGCTCTGGCCAGACTACACTGTAAGTCTGCTGGTTATGGTCATTGGATCCCTAGGTGGAATGAGGAATACGCTGCTCTCTGCACTGCGCAAAATACCGGTGTGCCGTGCGGCGGCGCACATCTTAGCCGCCAGAATGCAGAAGGCAGTCATCCTTGGGTCCCTTCGTCTACTTAGGGTGCACGATTCGCGGACCCAGTGATTGCTCACCTCACGGTGTGAGGAGTAGTCATTGGGTAATGGAACAGCAGCTCGGTGTGTCGGAGCCCGGGCTGCACTTTTTGTGTTTGTGAATAAAATAATAATATAATGGCTTGCCAAGACGGTGTCTTCAACACCTTGGTGTACCGTAAAAGGGTTATGGGTGTAGATGTACCCGACACCCTTTGTAGAGCTTGCCGACAGGCGCCAGAGACGCTTATGCATCTCTTGTCGGCGTGTAAGAGGTACGCTGGGACGGCTTACGTCCATCGGCACAACTCGGCTCTACGAGTGCTCTACTATCATTTGAGGCACTCATACGGTATCGATGAGACACCGGTGCTGCCATACGCTCCAGGGGATATAGAGTCCGTTGTGGAGAACGAGAGATGCCGGATTTACTGGAACTACTCGTTCCCCACGCTCGAGCTTGTACAGGCAAACAAGCCCGACATAGTCCTTCTCGACCACCAACAGAAGACGATGTTCGTTATTGAGTTTTCGGCGCCTGCCGAGGTGAACATCGTCTCTAAGGAGGAGGAAAAGCGGACCAAATATCAGGAGTTGCTCGGACAACTTCGCAGGCTCTGGCCAGACTACACTGTAAGTCTGCTGGTTATGGTCATTGGATCCCTAGGTGGAATGAGGAATACGCTGCTCTCTGCACTGCGCAAAAAAATACCGGTGTGCCGTGCGGCGGCGCACATCTTAGCCGCTAGAATGCAGAAGGCAGTCATCCTTGGGTCCCTTCGTCTACTTAGGGCGCACGATTCGCGGACCCAGTGATTGCTCACCTCACGGTGTGAGGAGTAGTCATTGGGTAATGGAACAGCAGCTCGGTGTGTCGGAGCCCGGGCTGCACTTTTTGTGTTTGTGAATAATAATAACACCTGGCTGCAGAAAGCACTCCACGGCAAACATAGATACCGTGTCACACAAGACCACATTAACGAAAAACAGTCATACACCTGGTTACAGGACGGCCAGCTGTTCCCAGAAACGGAGGGTTTCATGCTTGCCATCCAAGACCAAGTGATTGCAACACGAAACTACAAAAAATACGTAATTAAAGATCCATCCATAACAGACGATAATTGCAGAAAATGTCATCAACAAAGAGAAACAATAGATCACATAACAAGCGGATGCAAAACTCTTGCCGGCACCGAATACTCAGCCAGACATACCTCTGCGGCCAAGGTGATACACCAAGCACTAGCCACAACAAACAAACTAATAGAAAACACAGATCCATATTACAATTACACTCCGATATCAGTACTCGAGAACGATCGATACAAACTATACTGGGACGTCGAAATAGATAGATAGATAGATATTTATTTTTCCAATAAATGCAGATACATTGTTGGTCCGTCACATAAAATAGAGGTAATAACAAAATACATAAATACAATATTTCGAGTACAAGTCTCAACACTTGTAGAAGTAGGTTATACAATATCGACACAAACACACACAAGAGAGTATCTCTCATGTGAGTCATAATATCTCATATACCATATTATGTGATATTCTGCCAAATAAAACGTTGTAAAAACAGGTTAGTAACAAACATATAAACAATAAGTGTATATAACAATAAAAATGACACAAGAATTGTACAATTAAAATGTTTTGTTGGATCTACAAAAAACTTTAAAATCATCTAAGCTATATGGCGCTAGTTCGCATAAAACATGGCTGATTTTCCTCTTGAATTCTCTTATCGGTAACTCTATAATGTATTGCGGAAGCAAGTTATACAGTTCGACTCCTAAAGATTTTGTTTTATTCAACCTGCTGTTCGGCGGAATCAACTTACTTCTGCCTCTAGTCTCATGACTATGGACTGCTGAGTGAGGTACATATCGGTGTGTATTGTTTTTTATATAAAGTAAGTTATGATATATTATGACAGCATACAGTGTCATTATTGTGAGGTTTTGGAAAATTTGTTTACAGTGTTCATTATAATGTGCTTTAACGATGTTTCTAACTGCAGCTTTTTGTATCAAGAAAATCTGTTGTAAACGCGTCTGTGCACAATTACCCCACCCTAGCACACCATAGCTGAGAACAGAATGAAAAAAAGCAAAGTAAGTCATTTGAGCGGCTACGCTATCTACTGTAAAAGCTATCTTACGGATGGCATATACTGATTTAGATAATTTATTACTTAAGTTGTCTATATGTACCGACCAGGATAATCTCGAATCAATGCTAACTCCTAAGAATTTTGTATCAGATAGTTCGACACTTTTATTTAATGAAAAGGCAACGGTACCAGTTTTCTCTGTATTTAAATGCAGTTCATTTGAGGCAAACCATTCATTGGAGTGATTTAACACACGTTCTATGTACTGTGGTTTCGCGTTGATGTTACTGTTATTAATACGAAAACTGAACGTGGTGTCGTCAGCATACATTACCGTTGACACTTGCATGTTTAGTGATGACATGTGCTGTGGTATATCATTTATATAGATGATAAATAGGAACGGCCCCAGTATAGAGCCCTGGGGCACTCCTCGTTTTATCATCAATGGCTCACTTACGTTGCTGTCAACATACACCCGTTGTGATCTATCTGTTAGGTAACTTTTGAGAAGATCATTTGGCGTACCTCGTATCCCATAGCAATTCAGTTTCTCCAATAAAATGTTATGATTGATGCAGTCAAAGGCTTTAGATAGATCCACAAATACATTTACACATGTATCGCGGCATTCAAGACAATAATGAATATATTCTAACAGTTGCAGTATGGCATCAGCTGTGCACCTACCACGCCTGAAGCCAAACTGGTTATCATTTAAGATATGTTTTTTATCAGTATATTTGATAAGCTGGTCCAGTATAGCATATTCAAAGACTTTGGATACGCTTGGGATTATGTGTATTTGCCTAAAGTTTTCAGGTGTATTAGTTTCACCCTTTTTGTGTATTGGTACAACCTTCGCAGATTTGCAAAACATAGGATAATGCCCTTCATCAAAGCAGGTATTGATCACATCAGCTAATGGCTCTGCTATGAAAACCGCAATATCTTTAAGCAATGATGTACTTATATCGTATATATCGCAAGTTTTTTTATTTTTTAAACGTCTAATATATGACAACACTTCATGCGGCGTTACTGCCGCCAAAGACATGCTGTCGCACTCAGTACGTATATATTTAGTTGTTATATCACTTGACTTTTTGCAGTTATTTATTATTTCGTCAGCATGATTAACAAAGAAATTGTTGAACATATCCAAGTCAGTAATATCATCATTACTCTCTCTTTTACGACTCCTTCCAGTTTCAATGTTGATTATTTTCCATATAGTTTTGTTTTTGTTTTCAGACTGGTTAATGCATTGTTTATTTTGTTTTAATTTTGTCTCACGTAATAAGTTGTCATATTTCACCTTGCACTGTTTATATAGTTTTTTGTTTTGTGTTGAAGGATTTTGCTTAAAATTACTGTGGTAAAATAATACCAGATCCTTTAGCTTGCTTAGTTCGGGCGTTATCCATGTTTTGTTATTGATTTTAGTATTTTGTTTGCAGCTAGTTATGGGAAAGCAGGTATTGAAATGAAATAAAAGCGTTTCAAAAAAAACTGCACTTTTGGCTTCTGCAGAAGGTGCAGTATATACTCCATGCCACAATTCTCTGGATAAATGATTTTTAAACAAATCTATATTTGTCGTAGTAAATTTTCTATAAGTTTTTTGTATATACGTGGAGTTTTTTGGGAGAAAGTAAGTGAGTATTTGCGCATCATGGTTAGACATACCCATGTTAACAATGTTTGTTTGAATATACGAAAAGTTACAAAAAATATTATCTGGACAAGTTTTCGCTTCGCCCGCTTGTCTTGTATATCCAGAAATAGTTTGCCTATAGTTAAACTGCATGAGTAAGTGGATGACTTGCTTGGTTTTGTTGTCTGGTGATATAAAATTGAGGTTAAAATCGCCCCATATGACAATATCAGTATTGACATAATGATCATCTATATAATGAAGAGACTCTTGTAGTATACTAAAGAATATTTCAAAATCTGAGCCTACACACGGTGATCTATATAAAACTACAACAATTAAATTTACCTTCATTATGTGAACTGCAGTTATTTCACAATGAATTTCTTGCGAGAGTGACTTTATGTTAATCAGTTCCTTGCTCGTCAATGAATGGTGAGTATATATGCCCACTCCTCCATGTATGTGGTTTGTCCTACAAAAGTAGGAATTCAAGAGAAAATCAGTCATGTTGTAACACTGAACTTCACTATCACGTAGCCAATGCTCCGTGACACAGATCACTTTCAGAGACTGTTCCGCACTCACGTAGCTATCCAGAGATAAAAGTTTATTTCGAATGCACTGCACATTAAAATGCATAATTGCAATTTTGTCACTATAACTGTGAGTATTCTGTCTACTCATCGAAGTCAGGATCTTATCTTCTATGTTGATATGTGGACTCTCGTTTTCCCTCGTTCCGAAAAAATCGATATTTTTTGATCAGACATCCTGAAGGCCATTTTTCGGGGATAAATACTTGATCTATTAGATCGTTGTCCACTTTTACTTTAAATGCCTCGGTTCTGCTATTCTTCCACTGAGGGAGTCTTTCTATTTCCGCTTCTTTGCCAGGGAACATGGCGGTCATATATTTTCTCAAACCTTCAATTCCTGTTCCAGGTGCTATCCTTCCAATGTAGATCCAAGTTTTACGTGTTATTGCTGCGATATGAACAGAGTTCTGTCCGGTACCGAAAACGACCGGTTTATTTCCCACAACTGCACGCTTATGTTTCCTTCGATGGTTATTACTGTTTGTGTATTGTTTTTCCGACCTAGATGATTCACTCAGATGTAGTTTCTTTTCGTTATTGGGCTCCTTTTTATCTTCAGGTAGTTGGAGATTTTTTTCCTGTCTGTGTATTTATTGATCTACAACTGTGCTAAATGAACAATTCGATGAATTTGGGGAATTAAGGTCACCTGCAGCCATCTCTTTTTCTTCGATGTTCCTGTTCGAACTGCGATTTTGATCGTCATCTTGCAGCTGTTTGATGTGAGTTTCTAACTCATCAATTCTGTGTAGCAAAATATTTAGTTTTGCTGTAACTGCAGCCTCTACTATCTTTGCAAATTGTTCACTTTTCAAAAAATTAATCACAGAGTGCATTTCGGTGTCATCACTTATTACACCTTTTCTTGTAATCACCATTTTACTGTTTACTAAATCGTTTTTGTTGTATAAAATGCTCGGGTTTCAGGAGCAAGAAAAACACGTCTACTCGCTTCGACGGTCGGACAATATAATACATACAGACAAGACTATCCCAGCCAATAGACCAGATATAGTTTTCCAGTCAAAGGCCGACAACATTACCTATTTGATAGATATAGCCATTCCCAATGATGTGAATATCCAAAACACCTACGCTGGGAAGATATCTAAATACACGGACCTTGCTATGGAAATAAAACGACTTTGGAAACAAAACAAAGTCACTATTGTCCCCCTCATTATGTCGGTCTCAGGCCTTACACCAGACACGTTCACACAACACCTTCAACAGTTAGGCCTGGACGAAAAGTTACACAAAGTATTCCAAAAGTCTGTAATCCTAAAGACCTGTAATATTGTGCGATCCTTCCTAAATTCCGATCAATAGTCAGGGTGTTGACTTGGCACAGCCCGTCAACACTTGTCGCTACCGCAAAATTATGCGAGAGGAACTTAGAAAGTCGGATAATAATAATAATAATAAATGCAGAAAATGCCAACAACAAAAAGAAACAATAGATCACATAACAAGCGGGTGCAAAACTCTTGCCGGTACCGAATACACAGCCAGACATAACTCTGCGGCCAAAGTCATCCACCAAGCATTAGAAACAACAAACAAACTAATAGAAAACACAGATCCGTATTACAATTACACTCCGACATCAGTACTCGAAAACGATCAATACAAACTATACTGGGACGTTGAAATACATACAGACAAGACTATCCCAGCCAATAGACCAGATATAGTTTTCCAATCAAAGGCCGACAAAATTACCTATTTGATAGATATTGCCATTCCCAATGATGTGAATATCCAAAACACCTACGCTGGGAAGATATCTAAATACACGGACCTTGCCATAGAAATAAAAAGACTTTGGAAACAAAACAAAGTCACAATTGTCCCCCTCATTATGTCTGTCTCAGGCCTTACACCAAACACGTTTACGCAACACCTTCAACAGTTGGGCCTGGACGAAAAGTTACACAAAGTATTCCAAAAGTCTGTAATCCTGAAGACCTGTAATATTGTGCGATGCTTCCTTAATTCCGATCAATAATAGTCCGGGTGTTGACTTGGCACAGCCCGTCAACACCTGTTGTTACCACAATTATGCGAGAGGAACTTAGAAAATCAGATAATAATAATATATCTTTATTGTCTTCATTTTACAATAGGCGAAGTTTAACTTAGAGCTATTCTGCCACTTAACCTAAAGTAAATTGGCTAAAAACATAAATTTATAAAATATAGATATAAAAAGAGAAAGTAAGATTAAATTAACTTAGTGCCAGGTGTAGTTTGTTATCACTTTACACTACCTACAATTATATACATACATGTACACACACATATATGCACTTATACATATTATACATACACTATTCAGACATATACACATAATTTAATAATTCATTAACTCAGTTTGTAAAGATAAACAATATGAATAAATTTCTTTATGAAAGCTGGTTATAGATAAGTTTTTATATTTAAGGGGAAGACAGACAGTAAAGTAAGATGGAGTTATATGTGAAACATCGGTTCCCAATAACTATCTTAAGAAATAAATAGAAGTTAAAACATCTTAAAAAATAGCAGACTGTGGCTTGCATTAACTGACAGCAGTCAATACCGCCGAGAGGCTACCGCAGCAGCCCACTTAATTTGGGACAATATGATTTTAGAGGGAATTAGTGTATTGGCGAATATCTGACAATACCTTTCCAAATTAACCGGTAGGTGGCTCAGTATGTAGAGCCTATAGGACTCGTGACCGCAAGATGCGGATTCGAATCTCGCCAGGGGAAGACAATTTCTGGTTTTTCAATCAGAAATAAATTTCCATAAACTTCCGCGAGACCTGACCATTCTGAATTCTAATTAACAGAACACGAAAACACCAAGCTATAATGGCCTGGTATGTGTGTGGGTCTGGGTCAGTCATAGGCAAAACTGACAAAAAACAAGATTTTAGTTTCAGACATAAACATAAAGTATTTTAACATCATTTTAAAAGGGAAAAAAGTTCTTTCTCAAATGTGCTATAAAAAAATAAGTTGATGAAGATATCTCGGAACCAAACCGACGAAACTAAAAACTGAATGCAGGGATGCGTCGCTCCTAAAAACCTGACCAGAATTTTTTTTACAGATTTTTAAAATATTTTGAAATGAAAAAATAGTTCTTTTTAGAAAATGTTACTTGATATTTTCAACATACCTCAAAAACTAAAAAAGGTTGAAATCGTTTCTAAATTGGCGATCGATTAGCAATTGAATACACTAAAAACTTTTATTAAGCCATCTATCTATCTCTTTTTTTTTCATGGTCTGTCTCCCGCAAAGGGTGAAAGCCTATGGCGCTGTAGAAGCGCTAGTAGAGGACAAGTGTCGGTGCATGTTAGATCTGAAACGCTCCAGGTTGTAGCCGTCGGGAAACAAATTCCTCGGCAGCTTATTCCACAGTGTCGAATTTTTAAAGATCCCAATACATTCCTTACCAATTTCGGACATACTGTATAGCTGTTTTTTGAAATGTTACCTCTTTTTTTTATGGCCAGCCTCCCACAAAGGCTGAAAGCCTATGGCGCTGTAGAAGCGCTGCGAGAGGATAAGTACTGGTACACGTTATATTTGAAACACTGCAGGTTGTAGCCACCGGAAAAAAAATTCCCCAGCAGCTCATTCCACAGCGTCGAAGTTGTCCAAAAGAAGGAATGCTGGAGGAGACTGGTTCGGGGAGTAGAGACCTCGACCAGGTAAGGATGAGCTCGCAGAGGCTCTCTAGTGTTCCTCATTCGAACAGCTTTTGGTGTTATTATCTGGGAGAGCTCACTCTAACATCTTCCATGATAGAATCTGTAGAACACCCTTCCTCGATGTTTCAGGCTGTGGAGGTCCTTTGTGAGGTTAGGCGTACCGATTAATCTAATTGCTCTCTTCTGGGTAGTGTCCAGAAGCTTTAGAGAGTGCTTTGAAGCGCATCCCCACACATGGGAGCAATACTCCAGCGATGGTCGGATCTGTGCCTTGTAGAGCAGCAGTAGTTGCTCTGGTGTGTACAGTTTCCTACAGCGGAACAAAACTGCAAGCTTCTGGGATGCCGTTTTAGCAATACTGATGACGTGGTCATGCCAGGACATGTTATTGTTTATGTTGATCCCCAAAAGCTTAACGGAAGGTGACTCGACTATTGGATGTCCCTCCATTTCCACAGTTGATAAGGCAATGTGAGACTTCTTTGTAAGTGTTGTTGCCTGAGTTTTTTGTACGTTAAACTGTACTTTATTTGCTAATCTCCACTCGACAATTATTTTGATATCTGCGTTGATCTGTGAGGCATGCTGCTGTTGCCCAAGGACCGTGGTCCTGGGATGATAGTGGCTTGCCTGGTTCCATGTACGATATTAATGTGCTGTCGTCTGCGAAGCTGTAGATTCGATTGGATGTTATTTCCAGCAGCTCGTTGATGTGCAGCAGAAACAGTGTAGGGGATAGGACATATCCCTGAGGAACACCGGCGTTTATTGGAAATACGCCTTCGACTATAACAAACAGAGATCGGTCGTTTAAAAAGCTATTAGCCACTGGCGCAGGCCAGGTGGTAGACCATAAGCAGAGAGCTTGACCAGAAGTCCCTCATGCCACACTCTGTTGAAGGCTTTCGATATGTCAAGTGCAACAACACTGGATTCGCCATGATTTTCTATTGCTCTGTTCCACAAGTGAGTGACGTAGGCGAGGAGGTCACCTGTAGACATGTGCTTACGGAAGCCATACTGACGATCATTTATGATGCTACTGTTGTCCAAGTATTTCAGGAGCTGTGTGTTAATGACAGTCTCCATAACCTTAGACATGATGCTGAGAAGAGCGACAGGTCTATAATTGGTGGGATCGTTTTTCTTGCCTTTCTTAGGGATGGGTTGCACGCAGCCATCTTCCATGAATCGGGAAAAACGCCTTGCTGATACGATAGTTTGAAGAGCTTGCAAAGAATAGATGCAAGCTCAGCGGCACAGCGTTTAAGGACAATGACTAGAATATGGTCAGGACCAGTAGCTTTCTTCGTGTTTACTTTTTGGAGGATGCTTTTTACATCTCGATTTTGGAATTTGACCTCTGCCATTCGCGAGTTCACGTTTATGGTGATGGTCTGAGTACTTCCTTGGAAGTCTACAGTAGAATTAGCTGCGAAAAGCTTCCCTAAGATGTCTGATTTTTCTTTACCAGTAGAAGGGATGGACTCATCCTCTCTGGTCAAGGGTGGTATCGCCGAATAGGAAAAGTTCTGAGTAACAGCCTTAGCTATAGCCCAGAATGTTCTGGACGAACTAGGGCATGAGAGGAGCTTGTTCTTAATTTTTTGATTGTGTTCCTCCTTGTTGCCGTCAATTACGCATTTACAGTGATTTCTGGCGTCGATAAAATTGCGGTGGTTCTCGGCATTTGGCTTTTTCCTTCATTCTTTATAATGTTGGTTTTTAGAGGTAACTGCATCTCTACAACGCTGATTAAACCATACCTTATTTTTTGAGGGACGCTTCATGACATGAGGAATATAGGCTTCCATTCCAGATATTAATACCTCTGTTATTTCTTGGGCGCAAGCTGATGGGTCTTGTGACTTGAAGCAGACGTCGTTCCAGGGAAAGGACTGGTAGTATTCCCTTAGGTCCTCATACTTTGCTGATCCGTAATGCCAGACCCGGCGAGGCTTGGTACGGTGGGGATCTGGAGAATGCATCTTGCATAGCGTTGAGACGGTGTTATGGTCAGATGATCCTAGTGGAGCGGTTACTCTCACTGTGTAAATTGTTGGTGTGGTTGTGAGATATAGGTCCAGCAGACTAGCAAAATCTCCGTGACTGCTGGGGATCCTTGTTGGTTCTTTCACTATCTGTTCCAAGCCGCAGCTAATAGCGAAGGCTTCAGCTTCACGTCCCTCGTCCTCCGTTTTGTTTGAGTGTTTGAGCCAGTATGAGTTGTGAACGTTGAAGTCACCCAGGAAGACTATCTCTGAATTGGAATGACTTGATTGCAGCGCGTCCACAGTGGCTGAAAGCTTCTCAAAGAGCTCTTCGCAGTTATTACTACTTGGTGGTCTATAAATGCTGCATATGAATTTGGAATGATTTTCGAAGGATATTTTAAGCCATATGATGTCAAATCCTTCCAGTTCGAGCATTTCTTCTCGATGACAAGAAAGCCCAGATTTAACGTACACGCATACGCCAAACCTACGTCTAAATCCGGTGTATAAGTCATATCCGGGATATCTGATGCAGTTCTCCATTGTTGAACAGCCGACTTGAATTTCCGTAAGAGCTAGAATGTGTGGTTTCTTTGCCCGAAGGTGTTGATGGACAGAGTTTATGTTGGAGGCAAGACCTCGTATATTTGTAAAGTCGACTCTAAACAGGTTTCTCTGGCCTTCGGGCCTGTCGTCAGTGCGAAGTTGCTGAGAAGGACGACTTCTGCTGTTAGTCTGACGAGGAGTGGCAGCACAATTCTTGAAATAAACTTTGCTTAATGTTCCCCCCGACCACCTAGCACTCGGAGATCCGGAAGAGCCATTGAGCAGTTTTAACCTCAAATTAATTCAATTTGTCACTTATGAGTAACAGGGGACATCGGCCCAGCGACGGAACATGAGCCATGAGGCCATTTGGCGCCGCCAATTACCGGGAACCTATTTCTAGTTTCCCGGAAATAATTCGATGTGGGGGTGATTGCACCGCGGGCGAAGCTGCACTTCTTCCCCTGTGGCTAATTGCAGAGCTAATGGTACACGACGCACTGTCGTCGGTGCAAGGTGTACACCTTTGGGCGATGGGGTTGCCACATCCCTACGCCTTTATCTTTATGACTTGTAGATTTCGGTAACTGTGGGCCTGTGGTTATAGCCGACAGGTAGTCACAGTTCCACAGAGCTGTCAAAAACTGTAGTCTAGAGTTAGGTGGAACATTCTCTAACTAATCTTGTACACATACTCGTAAATATACGATTTGTAGGCTGTGGAGTAGTGGTTTGGATTTGGCCAAATGTGTGTTCAGTAGCGAAAAATCAGAAGACTGAAAAGTACGGAGTGTTGGATTCCCTGGAGTACTAATACAGCCGTCGTAACATTATTATGAACAGTCAAATTAGTGATATAGTGGTACTTACTGATTATTATGCTTGCCAACTTCTTCAAGTGTATATTTTGGTAAGCCATCCTTATATGAACCAGATGTCTGAGCTAATTTACACTGTACTTTCCATCTCTCTGAAATTAAAATCAACTAAATTAATAAAAAACAATCCAGTAATTCCCACATCGATAGGTGAGGGGAGTATTGTGATCGCGAAAATTTTCGATTTGGAGAGAACACACTTTTGTTGGCATACCATGTTATCTACATAACGTCAATCCACGTTACTAATTTCCTTCGGTCTATCTGTTGGCGTTTTTCTAGCCGCTGCATGGATTGTAATGAAATTTGGGTAGCGATATGCTGTGGGGTCGTAGTTAGGTAATGCTGTTATAATTTTGAAAATCGGTGCATGGGCGGCGGAGTAATTAGCAAAAAACAAAAAATTTCAAATATTCCTCAAACTTCGTATTTAGACATTTAGGGGTTCATGATTGTTTTCTACTTTTTTTGGGGGGGAGGGTGAAATTGGTGTGGTTGGAGGGGTGGGGGATTGTAAAACTGATTTTTTTTTTATTCATAATAGGCTGTCCATTGACCTGTGAAAAAAAGACCTACCGGCATAGTACAAATCTGTTAGTTTGTAATATTTAAATTTTTATTTTTATGACTAGTCTTGTATCCTGCGTGTATGATCAAAAGGCAATAAAGAAATACAATACGCTGTTTTAGGGTCATCTGAACATTGCCATGCCTACTACAGAAACCAATAGCCTTAGAATTTTCTGATGTATACATACGAGTAATGCTTTAGATAGTTCTGTTTTGTGAAACCTGTAAAGTGTTGAATTGATTTTAATGAAATTCCGACAGAGTATTATTACCGTCACGAGGATGGAAAACGCGTATGATTTTTAGAAATCGCGTCAGTGGCGGCGCAGCAATAATAAGAAAAACTAGAAATATAAAAACAGCTCAAACTTCGTTTTTAGGCATTTTAGGGGTTCCTGATTATCATCTACTTTTTGTTTGGTTGGGGCTGAAATTGGGCTGGTTGGGGGTTAGGGGGTTGTAGTCTTGAAAAAACATTTAATAAAGACCTAGCGGCATAATACTTTTTTTGGTCCATCCAAACATTGCCTTGCTAATTAAATTTGTGATGTATATATACCAGTATCGCTTTAGATCATTCTATATTGTGTAACCTAAAAATTGTTGAATTGATTTTAATGAAATTTCGACACGGTATTATTACCACACCGTGGCGAGTATGGAAAGCGCATATGGCTTTTATAAATTGTGTCAGCGATGGCGCAGCAGTAATCAAAAAACCAAAAATATAAAACAACTAAAACTTCGTTTTTAGGTGATTTGGGGGTTCCCGATCGTTTTCCACATTTTTTGGATGGGGAAAAATGGAGTAGTGTGGAGGTGGGGGATTGTGAAACTGAAAAATTTGTTGTATTCATTTCCCTGTAAAGAATGACATAATATACTTTTCAGTTTTATCCGAATGCTGCCTACCTACCACTTAAACTTTGTTTTTGGGGAGACTAGGGACTCTGATCATTTTCTACTTTTTTTGAGTTGTTAAAATGAGCTGCGAGGTAGGATGGAGACGAGTGGAAACGTTAGTGAAGTTTATCTTCTAGCTTTTAGCTAGAAGTAGCATTTTCAACCGATCTGTCATCACTTCTCACCAAACAGAATATATGTTTATATGAACTTTTCTTGGATCAGAAATGATTTTATGAATAAATACAACCAGATTTACTATTTTTTATAAATCATAGTTGAAAAATCATTCTCGTAGCATTTTTCGGTTTTAAATATAAATTGTCACAACGAAAGTTGTCGCTATTAGATGACTTGGTTTGATTTTGTAAAAATTAAAATCCATAAATGATTTTTCGAGATAATTGCAAAAAACATGTTTTGTCAGTGTTGTTAATAGCTCTTAAAATAATAACCATTAATAGTACATAACTCCTGAAAAGAACGATATTAAGTCCTCAGAAGCGCAAAAAAATTAGTTCGAAGTGTTTGTTACTTATTTTTATAAAATTTATTTTTGTTTAAGCAGCATCGGCAGCTAGGGTGGCTGCATATGCCTCTTTTTCCAATTATAGTTTGTGATATAAGTTAATCTGTTTGAAGAAGATGAATAGGATCTTGATATTTGGTAGAATAGTTGATGGTTGAAACCACAAGGTTGCAAAAAATTCTTATTGCGTGTAGTAAATTATGATTTTTAAAAGGTGAACTTCCCGGCTCTATATGAACAAATCAGTATCGTAGATTGGTCTATCCTCGATAAAGTAAGTGATGTCGATTTTGCCCGTCAATTGTTTATAATACATAAAGCTACAGCCCCTCATACAAGAAATCAATTTTTGCATATAGAAAATCGTAAAATTAAGATTAACCTATTACGTTATTTACCTACTCATACGATTTTTAATGAAAAATATTACATTCCACGGTTATTTATATAATCTATTAATGTATAACTTTCATGCGACTCCTTCAGTTTATTTCAATCATAATCTGGCAGTCCGTCCCTGCATGGGCATGGGCGATCAATCCTATAGCCGCGAATTCCCGCATTAGGACACGTCCGTCGCGTCACTTGCCAGGTCGCCCGGTCAGATACGCAGTTATAACGTGCAGAAAGGCTCCTGAACATTATCGCCCTCGCCACATCAGTCTAGCGGCAGCAGTGGTGTTTTTCGAGAACTAATTGACTTTACTTCTAAACTCGATTCTATATTAAATTAAAAGATCGTTGAAGAAATACTACTGTATCTAAAGGTACCTCGAAAATAATACAAACGCAATATTAGACAGCATGTTAGAAGTATGTCACAACAAAATTCGAGAACAAATTAACAATGCAGATTTTTTAGCAGTACAGTGTGGCGAAACCAGTAACATTTCAAATCATTGACAAATGATAGTGGTGTTTAGATATTCTCATAAAGGCAGTAGTTACAGTTGATGGAGCAGATACAGTGTCTTCAAGATGGATTCTACTCTTACACCTGGGTTGCGGTGTATGTATCTATGTCAAAGACGAAGTGTTCTCATATTTCTCTATTTATAGATTTTCTACTCAGCTTCATGGTATCGATAATTTGTTCTTAAAAATCGCTAGTGTCAACTTTCAGTTAATTTTAGGTTGCATATACGGGTGACTTCGAAGTTGAGTCATTAATTTCAACAGCATATAGAATATAGACCACACCCTTCTGTTTCTGATACCAACTTGTGCATATATATCGAAGAGCTTTCCGCACAACAATTTGTATATTACTGGCGATTTGAATCTCCGCGATATCAACAAACTGGCCTTTGTTGAATGTCCCCACAACACATTCTGCGTCAGCACCGTATCTAGACCTCTTAATAAGGAATTCAAATATCATTCAGCTATTAGATCGCCCAACACACTATAGGAACGACCAAATATCAAGGACCCTTGACCTCATATTCGTTGATGATGCAGATTTTGTTTCTGATATTGAATATCTACCCCCATTTGGGAAGTCAGATCACCTATCTATAATTTCCAAGCTTCAATTCAACTATTATAGCCCAGCATCAAATACACATAAAACCATCAAGCGCGTCAACTATACTCAATTTAATGCTGCTCTAACAGGAGTCGACTGGAACACCTTATTCCATGGTATCTCTACCCAAAGCTATGTGGAACCTGTTCCTCGATCGGCTTCTAGCACACTGCACTACTTATCGTACGATCCGTTACAATCCACTGAAACCATGGATTGAGCTAGGCATTCATCGAATGATCAGACACAAAAAAGCCCTATGGCAGAAATATCTCAGACATAAAAAGACAAGAGGGTTACGTAAATCTCGGAAATTTTTCTAACGTGCTTCCTCAAACTTGAAAACTGCTAAAGACAGCTTTGAGAAGAACCTTGTATCATAAAAGACTCTATAGATACCTTCGCTCATCACTAAATTCAAAAGTCTCAATTCCCAAAGTCCGAGACGGAAATGGTGTCATTGCCTGTGATAACACTAAGTCAGCTGAAATATTAGCCAGCGCATTTGCTGAGGATTTTTCAACTTTTACTGGAAGCTCTTTACCTGAAATAGGGGTACCGAGACCTACATCAAGCCTCTGTGAGATCAAGTTTCCACTCGATGTGGTCGAGGATCACCTCAATATTTCAATAAGTTGAAAACATCTGTCTCCCCAGGTGGCAATAATGTATCTGCAACTGTTTTGAAAAATTGTGCCTCTTCGCTCGCCTTGCCTTTGAGTATCATATTCACCTCTTCAAGTCTTCATTCACATTCACTGTCTCACTGCTGGTTAAGTGCAAGAATTACTCAGTATTCAAGAAAGGGGATAAATACAATGCAAAAAACTACCGACCCATCAGCCCCACTCCTGTTCCAAGAATGCCATCGATAACAGTGTTTTACCCACCGACCAACACGGGTTCTCACCTGGCCGCTCTATCTCCACAAATCTCAGGTGCGTCAATGACTGGACAAGAATGATAGATAGGAATTTAACTGTAGATGTCATTTTTATGGGCATTTGATAGGGTCCCCCACAAGCTCTTGCTTCATAAGCTAGAACACATAGGTATTGGTGGTGGTTTGTTAGAATGGATCAAGGCATTTCTAAGTAACAGGGAGTTCTGTGTGAAAATCGGTGAGTCACTGTCAACGAGAAGAATAGTAACAAGCGGTGTTCCACAAGGCTACGTATTAGGACCATTGCTATTCCTTTTGTATAAGTCTGATCTGCCTTGCGCTGTACAGTCCACTTGCTCTTCCTATGCTGATGACACGAAGATCTACAAAACTGCCCAGGTATTGGGGATCAGCAAATATCTTCGGCGTCTAGTCATTGTGACTTGGAAGTTACTGTCACTGACAATTTATATTGGTCTGATCACATACAGAATTTAACATCAAAAGCTGAAAAATGTCTGTACCTCATTGAGAGATCCTTTAGAGGCTGCCATACTTCGACTGCTGCTCTTCTGTACCAGGTTTACGTAATACTAATTATAGAATTTGCTGGACCTGTTTGGTTTCCAGTACTGCAATATGACCGTGATCTACTGGAAAATTTACAAAGGCGGGCTACACGCATCCCCTATGGTACTACACGTCCCAGTTACGACGAAAGACTGAGCCAGTTCCGCTTGATTAATTTCTCCTATCGACGCCGACGTCTACGGGGGGACCTTATAATAGTTATAATTGTACATCGATCCCTGCATGGACTTTTTGGAACTGACCTTTTCTTCATTTTCTCCCCCAATACCAACCATCTACGTGGCCACAACCTTAAGCTGAATAAAGAGAATTTAAAACCACTCCCCGCCAGTTCTTCTTATCAAACAGGATACTCGACTCATGGAATGGGCTCCCCTTCGAAATAGTGAACGCATCTTCAGTCAACAACTTTAAGAACCAGTACGAAGGTTGGATGTACAAGAGAATGCCTTATAGTTTAGTGATAAATATTGTCAATGTTACTTATATTATGTTCGAGTTTATAGCTGTTAGCTCAACTCACATTAATATACCAGTGAGAGCTGAAACTTTACCGATGATTTAAATCTTTTTTCGATTTAAATCGTTTGATTTAAAATCTTTTGCCAGCTTAGTGATTTATGATATGTGATTTAAATATTTTTCGACAAAGAGATTTGACAAAAAGATTTAAAATCATTTGATATTCAGCATTGATGATTTTAAATCATTTTTTGATTCAAAATCATTTGCTAATTATTTAAAATACTTTTCGATTCAAATATCTGCAAACGATTTTAAATAATTTTTTGACTTAAAATAATTTGCTGATTATTTAAAATACTTTTTGATTTATATATCTTCACGATTTAAAATCATTTTACTGGATAGATAGTAGCTAATTACTTACTTAGTATTGAATTTGTTACTTATCTGTTACCTGTTACCGCAATGTTATCTGACATATTTTTTTACAAATGGTGTTACTTTTGTTTTCTATTTATATTTTGTATTTTATTTCTCCAAACTTGTTTGTAGAATAATGATTTACTTAAATATTAGCTGAATATTATTTTGGATGTTACCAGCAATTTGTATGTACACAGGATGTTTTTGGCAGAATTTTAAATCACGGCAACTTGAAGATCATTTTACTTTGTTTTTTTAAATGTAACACCCCGTATTTTTTATTTTAAATCGAAATATCTACTAATACCCTATCTCGCCTTATAATATTTTTTTTCGCGTTTGCGACGTTGCCAAGTTATAAATTATCTTTCCAAATTTTTAAGCAAATATCCCCGATTTTAATTTTTATTAAATAGAACCCTCTACTTATTTTTATTGCAATGAATTGCGCATGTCGAATTTAGTAAGGTCTCACAATTTAGAAATTTTGTTTCTATTAATTACTGAAATACGGCAACACTTCTCTGCTTTTTCAGGAAACGGTACCGGAACGCTTAAATATTTCCAAAACTGCCACAGCTGGAGAGGTGAAATTCAATAGACCTTGCAAATCGGGAAATTAATAGAAAATAAATTATAACTTGGCAACGTCGCAACCGATCCCAAAAATATTTCAGGGGTGAATAGAGATCGATGATTGAAACTAGAAGAATTTAAGAAAAAGTTATAGTTCTATATAAAAAATCAAGTTGATCACTATCCTACTTTCCCACAACACCCTGTATATTTCAAAATATTTTTAGAATATGCGTCTTAAGTAACCAAATAACTTTCACATTTGGCATTTTCTTCTACCAGGTATACCTTGCGAGATATCGAAGAATTACACACTAACTGGACACCCTGTATATAGAAACAAAAAACAAGAGCACACACGTCTCTCAGAACCAAAAACATCTATAATAGAAGTATTCTCTTCGTTTTGCACCATTGTGTGGTGTACGCTCATCATGCATAGGCTAGTTAGTCTAGTTACAGTGTTGTAGACTGTAGCCATGTTTTTACCCGTCTATGTACTAAACGTTCGCTCGATCGAGCAAGTGGATGGTGAAAGTACCAAAAATATCATCAAACATTTCTGAATGCTTGGGTAAAACTCAAGAGTGATTCAAAAATAACTCACAGATATCCATGTTTTCTGATTCCCTTCGTTTTCCATGAAGATACCCACGTTGCATACTAAGCCACTAAGTTGCCTAAATCATATTTTTGTATTATTGTATGACGTCAGAAAGATATTGCTTGTTATATGCTTTGGGTGGACCAGGCTTAGAGAAAAATCTATACTAGAATCTTGCGACCATACCTCCTTAAAGATTGAATTATGATACTAGCTATCGTTTTGGCAATTTGGCATCCATAGCAGACAGTTTTTCATGACCAGAAATATCTGCATTTTCACCAGCTAATATCGAAAATACTTCAGAATCATTTACCTAAGATACAGTTCTCTGTTTGTTATGTTTGAAAGTTGCACAAATTTCAATACTCTTGAAAATGCATAGAAAACGACTACATAAGAGAATATTATTTACAAAGAACTAAATTTAAATGAATCCACTCACAGCAAATCAGTAGTGTTAGTAGAGGTTTAGTGTAAGCATCAATATGTAGCTGTGTCGCCAAAGCTTCGGGAATCAATTAGAAATTCTGGAGAACGTAGTTAAAGAAAAAAGGCACCCGATTTCATGAATACTAAAAATATAATTATGCAACTTCCAGGTGCCCCCTTGCCCCCCCCCCCTCAACGACACCCATGGTTATTACCGTCATTACTGCATCACTGAACAATATACTATTAAATATACACAAACCTCTAACCTCATATAAGTCTTAAACATCTGTAGTGAGGCACTAACGGGCATGCCGCTAGTCCTATACTCCTATGCACTTACCACAAAAATATTATTTTGAAAGCATGTTGCAAATACATTTATATAGCTTAGCTCCCTAGATCTGATAAATGTATGCATAGTGTAGAAAAAAAGATACCATTAAACGTGTCCCAACATCAAATATAAATTTGGAACCAAAAATAACAGCAAAGGCTGTTGATAGTACTGTAGAACCAGGAAATACTGTTGCCATAAAACCAAATGATAAAAATCAGACTTGTGCAAAGAACAAAGAAAGCATTGGGCAAACGTATAAATCCTGCAAAGATGAATATTTCCATAAAAAACATAATGATCTTAAAGATGGAGCTATAAAAATTGAATGTAAAAATATGGATGATATAAAAAAACTTGAATCAGAAGATGAAAAACATGATGGAGATGGAGAATACCGATGGTTAAAGTTGTGGGATTTAGTGAAGAGTTAAACAAAGATGAATTGATAAAATACTTAAAGGACAATAACAGTGTTATTAATAACGGTTCTGCAATAAGAGTAGTGGCAGTTGAAAAAATGAAATATCGGTACCTAGCTATCCTGGAATTGGATGAGACAATATTTGATGCACTTATGAAAGAAGGAGTATTGTTTATATCCATGGATGTCTGTACAGTTTTTGACCATTGTGATCTCCTGAGGTGTTTTAACTGTTCTGGATTCCATCATACAGCAAATAATTGTACAAAGAAGAGAATCTGTATAAAATGTGGTTGTAGTGAACATCGATCCCTAAATTGTGATGCAGCTGAAAATTTAATGACATGTCAAAACTGCAAAGATTCAAATTTGAAGTACAATACAAATTTCATATACCATATAAACCTACGAGGATTCTTATCACACAGAGAGAGATGAGGTACAAAATGTTGTCAGAGAAACCATTAGTACTCTGTTACTATAGACATCCAAGATGAAGAAATTAATATCCCTGATATCATTTAATAAGGGCAGACACAGTTTCAAAGCACACAGGTGGTATATTAGTATATAAGGTGAGTTTTTAGTACCGGCTCGGTCGATAACTCCACTACAACTGTAGACGATAGCGAAAAAAGTTGTATAATATAAAAGTTGTAGCGACGGATATGCTCCTTGCTCAGAAAATGTTTAGATTTATACAGGGTGGTCCATAACTATGTGGTGATGCAAACATGCATTTTTTAAATGAGACACCCTATATATTATTCCATATTCAAATTCTACTGATCTACGTTCTTCCAATATAGGGTATTGTTACATTATACAGGGTATTTCAAAAGTTATGACCATTTTTATATCCAAATCGCTGTCAAATGAACGTACTGTATATCAAAAAGTGATGAATGAAAAAGCATTTTTTTACACGGATGGATAAAACATATCCTATAGTTTTAAAATCGGCTATAAAAAAGCCCGCGACGCATATTCATATACAGGATGATGTAGAATACAAAATCTAGATTTTTTCTCTTTTTACTTCCCACACCGATAGGTAAGGGGAATATTGTGATCGCGAAAATTTTCGATTTTGAGATTATACGCTTTTTGGGTGTTTTATGATGTCTACATAACGAAAATCCACGTCACTCATTTCCGTCGGTCTATCTGTTCGCTTTTTTCTATCCTCGAAACCAACTAACTTCGTAAAAGGATGCAAACTAACTAGAGTAACGAGGCAAGATTATGAAAATTTCTTAGAACATATTAGCTCTAACCAAAAACAACAGCGGTAACAAAAGGCTCATTTTTCACAGCCTACTAGCTATTAGCCAATTTCCAAAGTCAGTAAAAAAATATTTCATCAAAGGAAAACTACTAGTAACTCTTGCTGGCAGTAGAATATATCTATGTCTTCTGAATGAATTTCCACATTTAATGCCATAAAAAAGTAGCCATTTCCGTAAGTCAAGACTGGAACCCTTCAAATTCTTCAGTAGGTGCTTTTACTTATTAGCAAAGTCGCGGAAAATGAAATTTGAATTGCAGTCTGTTTGAATTGCAAAACATAATTTAGTTTGTAGAAAACTAGATGAAATAAACACACCGTAAATAAAACATTCTAGCAATCATTTCAATAGATGTTCAGAATGCTTCAGTTAGAGATATCTTCACCTTTGACTTACGGAAATGACTAATTCTTTTATCCTTTGTGCAATTTCATTCTAAAGATGTTAGACTGTAAGCAAAAATGGCTGGTAGTTTTCCTTTTGTTTCAACATTTCTAATCGTTTTGGAAAGTTGTCAATCTCTAGTAGACCTAGTAGGCTGTGAAAAACAAACACTTATGTCATACTCCAGCTTCTCATGGACATTAGATATCCCGCCGCTGTGTATCCGGTTAGAGCTGATGTGTTGTAAGGAATTTTCATTATCTTGCCTCGCTACTCTAGTTCGTTTGCATCTTTCTACTAAGTTAGTTGATTTCTTTCATATTAACGGGCTTTTGTATATTTTTTTGATTTTACTGACAATTTGAAATAAAATGAAAACAAAAAAAGATTGGTATTTAGAATCCTATATCGTTAGAAAGGTAATCAAATTTTAAATTTGATTCTAAAAACCAAAATAGGCATTCCCATTTGAAAAATCAAGTTATCTGCGATTGAAATTTCCTTAATTAATCTACTGATTTCTCCAACTATAAAAAGAATTCAAGTTTGTCCGTCTAATCTAAGGTGACGCGTTTCGTGCTTGATCCTACCGCAAAGTCACGGCCTTCTAGGTTTTATAATCCCTGCAATATTCAATTTTTTTCTGATACCTACTTATACCAAAAATGGTGCTTTGTGCCTGAACGGTTCATTTAAAGTCCCATGTATGATACATAAGGTCAAACTAGAACTGACCAAGGAATCCAAATATGTAATAATATATATAGGGGGTTCCATTCAAAAAAATGTAAGTTTGATATGGATCACCCTGTATAAACGTCAAAAATTAAGTGAAATTATTTCTATGTTATAGCCCTCAAGGTTCCCTACCATGATCAAGTGACAGGTTTATGAAATATATTTTAGTAAGCCCACAATCTTCCGTCCACGCACTATTGGCCCACCCTGTATAGGGTGTCTCATTTAAAAAAAAACATGTTTGCATCACCACATAGTTATGGATCACACTGTATAAATCAAAATATTTTCTGACTAAGGAGCATATCCGTGGCTACAAATTTTATGTACAACTTTTTTCGCTATCTTTTACAGTAGGTAGTGGAGTCATCGACCGAGCCGGTACTAAAAACTCACCCCACATAGCATTACAGTTAAAGAAGAAAATATTATAACTTTTGAGTATGAGTGGTGATACATACATTTGAAGATGAGAATATGTCAAATGTATAATCTGCTTGTTTACTATTGATCTTCAAGTGGTAATATTAACAAAGTTTAGATTTTTTTGAAAGTATATGTAAAAACTAATATTACCAAAATTACTCCACAATACACTTGAAAGACTTCTATGTGAATTACAACTCTCACGATCTTTATGTTAAAAAATTCAAACAAGTAATAAGCTTTCAAGGATTATGGCAGAAAGTAGAAGAATACACCAGAATAACAAACCGTTCTACATAGAACTACAATAGATTTATGAACAAAATCTTCCTGTTAAAGTTACTTAATGACAAAACTTTGAAGGAAATTGCAACTATTGTCTATGCGAAGTTACAAGAAATGGTTTTACAACACAATATTTCTAGAATTGTATTTGATGGAGACAACTTCTTCTTTTCACAAATTATGGAAAACATGGAACTTTGTATAAGAGAATCAACAGTAAGAAAAACATATATCAGAGAAAGAAATCAACAATGTGGTTTTCACAGTCACTCAAGGATCAATTAATAGGTGATAATTAATATAAAAATTTTATGATTACCCAAAATCCAGAACATTGGGCAGAATATACAACAGCAAGAAACAAGTGTGTAGCAGGTCTCAGAAGTAAAAAGAAAAAATTCTATGAAAACAAAATTGACAGCAATAAAAATAACAGCAAAATGATGCTGAAAACATTGAAAAATATGGTCTCTCCCAAAAAATTAGTAATGAATCATCTAGAATGTGTTTCGATGATAGCATCAGAGCAGAAAAATTAATAAAAGCAGAATGAACATTTATTTTATAAAAAGTATAACTGAAATACTGGATTCATTTGATGATGGTGATGCCAAATTATGTGTATTAAAAGAATCAAAGAACCAAACTATGGATCATATCAAGACATTAAATATAAATTGCCTTCAGAAATCTATCTTAAAATTGAAAATGTTTTCATATAGTTTAGGATAAATTACTTTTGCTGTTGAATTACTGTTTGGTATATGGCAAACCTAAATGTTCTACCATTAATCTTGTTCCAAAGATTCAAAACTCTGAATTATATAGAAATATGCGGCCAATAGATGTACTGCCAGATGTTAAAAAACTTTTTAAAGGAATTATATATGAACAAATTGTGGAATTTATTGAAGAAAACCAAGTATTGACAAAATATCAAGCAGTATTCAGAAAGATATATTCTATGGAAACAGCAATTCAAGTGGTATGATTGGAGACATTCTATGGATTAGAAGAAATGTACATTAAGTATTTTTGGATTTCAAGAGAGCATTTGAGACTATAGACAGGGATAAGTTGTTAAAGAAATTAAATCACTATTAATTCAAGTGACCAGTATATGTAATTTTCCAAATGACTCAATAAATAGAAGTCAGATAACAAAATAGGAAACACTTTTTCAGGCATCAAAATTATTTCAGTTGGAGTACCTACCCCAGGGAGTAAATTAGATCCACTATTTATTTTATAGATAAATGACTTGCCAAATATTTTTGAGCATTGCAAAATTCATATATTTACTGAATACATATTCATATTATCAAATACAAAATTAGACACTGCATTGGAACTTCTAAATGGTGATATGAAGAAAATTATCAATTGGTTGAATGTAAATAAACTTAAACTGCATACTATTAAAACAAAAAGTATGATAATATAAGTAGACAAACATTTAAAGGAAACACTAACTACTCTTTTATTAATAATGACAAAATTGAAGTAGTTACATCTATCAAGAATCCAAAAAGATGAATTATTTTTATAGAATTTCCCTCAGTGTTTATTCTAAAAAAAATTATGTACAATACTATATTCTTTCTCATTTATTGTACGGTACAACAATTTTATATACTGCAAATGAAGCTATATTTTCAAAATTACAAGTGTTGCAAAATAAAGCATTGAGAATAATTTTGAATAAAAATAAGTTCACAAAGGTAAGTTATATGTTAAAAGAACTTCAATGGTTGGATATAAAGAATTTCATATTGTATCTAGTTTTCATTTTCATATAATTTGCAATAGCAATATAACAAATAAATCCGTGTTCCTAAAAGGGCTATACAAAGTTAATAAAATGGACAATAACAAAGAAATCAAGACAAGATTGAAAAAGTATTTCTTGAATACACAGAATTTAGTGATGTAATCTTATGAATGTACTCAGCGAATTAAGTTAGTTAGTATTCTTGGTAACTGTTATATACTACTACTACATCTACTACTAAATTTTTTCCAGTTGACTTGATATTGCACCTGATCAGATATTTCGTTTATGTACGAAAAGCTTATCCTATAGTTTACCTTTGAAATATACTGCCAATAATCCTGCCGATAATGTTCCAATAAAAACCCTTCTAAACAAGTTTCCCACTGAACCTTCATTTTCATATCTATGGTTATTGTAAGTAGTTAATTTCGTGGCATGAACACTCGTCCGATAAAATGGTATGGATATTTTATAGATAAATCTGGAATACCATAAGGAGTAAGAAGAATTGATTTTTATACACAAATAATAAGGATTAACCTTCTTGTTATGAAGTGCATTTAGTATATTTCTAAATAATGCTTATCCAACTATTTAAAGCAGCTTGCTCAAGCTAACAAATGTCTCGTCTGAAATTTTTATGAAAAAAAAAGAAAGCACGTTAGATTAGCTGTAGAAATGATGAATGTATCTTCAGTCATATCATACGTCAGTCGTCACAGCCAGATGAGCCAGATAACATAACTGAGATAACCATAATCCTTGAATAATTATTCACAAAATATAAAGGACCCCTTCGATGGTACCACCAACGATAAAATAAATGTATCGTCGGTCTCCGTGGACGCCGGACGATACCCTGTAATCCTATCAGTCCTTTTAGTAGTCTTTGGTCCTATGCAGTATGACTCCTATGGGTGGTCCTATCCTATCCATAGATAAAAGATTTTTATCCTATCACATCACAGCTGACAATCATAACAAATTCAAAATTAACGCATATTTAATTTGTTCGCTGAACTTCTACTGGCAACTGACAACAGTGGCAACACTGGCAACAGTGGCAACAGGTTTGAAGCTTGACGCTTGACCTTGACGTCAATTTGATAGATGTCAGCCTGTGCATTTGTGCTGTGCAAGGCCGCCTTTACTCACTAGGCCGGAGCATTGAAATATGGCAACACAGTTCGCGGGCCGAGCTTTTATTTGTTGTTGTCATTAGTGTATTCTTTCAGAGCAAAAAATATGGTTGGAAGGTGATTATTAATGTATTTCTAATTATTTACCTGCACAAACGAAACTATAAAGATAAAAAGATGCCTGCAAAGCGTGTAGTACCAGGTTGCAGCCCAGTAGAGGCATGAGTAGAGGACTACCAAACCATGGCCCAACATAACCTTATTCCAGATTAAAAAGAACGTTGCAAGGTGATTTTGAATTATTACATTTTATATGTATTAGAGTTCATCTCGGTTAATAAATTAAGAAAAATACTTTTTAGAACTACTACTACTAATACCACTTACATCTGATGTCTGTTTCATCACAGTCAGACACTACAAAATAAAAATAAACGCAACCTGTTTCCTCTGCCAATTCCACTTCCACTTAAATGAACACTCAAGTTACTTTGTAAATTATCACTTGAGCTAGAAAACTTCACTATTAGGTCACTGTGAAGCCATTCTTGCTGGTCTTGATCTTGATTTCCCTTTCACTATCAAATCCTTTCGTAGGTATGCCCCAGGCCATGCCCAGATGAGTTCTATTAACTGTATTTTTCTGTGATATTTGGGAGGTCCAGAAAACATTATAGGTATCACATTGTGCTTTAAAATAGGTCTTATCCTTTGAAATGTTTGTCAATTATTGTCTTTATCCTTATAAATATAACCAGCCCTTCCGAGGAATACCTTTCACCCACTTCTGTTTATGTCCCTTATCGGACGCACAATTGCTAGTGCAACCTGGTACTACACACTTTGCAGGCATCTTTTTATCTTTATAGTTTCATTTGTGCAGGTAAATAAGTAGAAACCCATTAAAAATCACCTTGCAACGTTCTTTTTAATCTGGAATAAGGTTATGTTGGGCCATGGTTTGGTAGTCCTCTACTGGGCTGCAACCTGGTACTACACGCTTTGCAGGCATCTTGTTATTTATCTTTATAGTTTCGTTTGTGCAGGTAAATAATTAGAAACACATTAATAATCACCTTCCAACCATATTTTCTGCACCTGGAAGAATACACATGACATAACAACAAATGCAAACTCGGCCCCCAGATTCAGTGTTGCCATATTTGATGCTCTGGCCTAGTGAGTACAGTCGGCCATGGACCATGTGATTGATATCTACGTTCCTATGTACATGTCTATTTTGTTCTTTGTAGTTGCATGCAACAGAGTGAACGCCCGACTACGAGTGTGATTTTTTTTTCACGGTGTAGAAGAGGCACCGATGACGGTAGAAGTTATTGTATAACTCCATAATGCACAAAATGTTTACGCGAATTTGATCCCCGGCGCAGTGAATTATGTGAACTGTTACACCATGGCCGACTCTACACTAGGCCGGAGCCTTAGATGTGGCAACGTGGTTTAGCTGTCAAATAGTGGGCCGGTTACCGTAAATCGTTTTATAGTTTCAGAAGAATAATTATTACATTTCATATGTATTCAGAGTTCATCTCGGTTGATAAATTAAGAAAAATACTTTTTGAAAAAATAAGAATGGTGAAAAATGCCAGTAGTAACAGTACAAAAACGTACATGTATTTAGATTTAGAGATTTTCCCTTCTGTTAGACATTTGTTATTTCCATTAGATTTCCTCTTTTTAGTTTTGTCAGTCTGTATTTTGTCTTGAACTGTTTCAGTGTAATTATTAATAAAAATATTTGCTATATTAACAACATTAATTCAAGCAGAATTTCATCGGTTTGGGGTTGATTACATGAATAAATGTGTCTAAAACAAACTCATCTATATGTATATTGATGTATTCTTTTGCAATTTCCATTAAAACTGCTTTGTGCAATTGCCCAAAAACTTACTTTTATACCTATTAGCCTGACATCAAAATTTTAACAATACCTATTGTGAATAAGGACTGTAATTGGAGCTGTATACTCTGATGGAAGGGTTACGCCTACCAACTATAAGCTGTATGTCTTTAATATACCTATCAAATAATTTTGTCCTTCATGTTCTACCTATAATTTTTGTAATGACAAGAACATTTATACAGGCTGATATTTCATCAATTTGTAAAACAATGTACTTCTCCGTGAATAATAAATAAACCCTCTGGAACAGTTTTAATGTAAGCCATATTTCCTGTCAGGTGCAATTTTTAAAGAACTGCAAAGTTTTGAGGAATATTTAGGATGGTGGTAAAATTGGCAACTTATCCTCTCTCACAAAATTGTAAACTTTCTTTGCCTGGACATAGAAAAGGTTTTAACATTAAATCAACAGAAAACCTATTTGAAAATAGTGTACCAAAATATTTTCTATTTGAGACCAACAGGATATTCTTAATGACAGTGGTAAAATCTAACTCAAATCACCAACAAATTATGATTTACCGATTTAAAGGAATGTCTATATTCATTGATACTAATACCGCCTACATCTGATGGTTTATCGTAGTCAAACACTACAAAATAAAAATAAACAACCTGTTTCCTGCTGCCACTTCCTCTTAGGGCCGGTTGTACAAATGCGGGTTTAACACGAGCTTTGTTAAGCCTAAGGTTAGCTGAGCTCAGGCTTAAAGTCGACACCCGTTGTACAATCGTCGGCTTAGTTAAACCTGGTTGATAATGAAATTCACTATAGTTGGCATCAATGAAGTAACACGTACTGACATAATCATCTGAAAAATTACCTTTTTTGGTTAGGCACTTATGACGGTTTGTGTCAAATTTCGGCAACGACTGTTTCTGTCTCTGTTCTTGCATTTACTCTGTTTGTTAAATTAGACACAAATCTTTCAAAAAGTATGACCTACTACTAGTAAAGTGACAAGCAATTTGAAGGTTCCTCCTTGACATATCATGTTACTTGTATGAGGTTAGGTTTAAACCTCAGCTAAGCTCACGTTAAGCTTCGGCTTACGTAAGCTTGGAGTGGGGGGCTAAGCCAGCATTGTACAACGGACATTTTGCAACTGACGTAGCTTAACGTAAGCTTACCTTAAGCCAGAGCTTAAGCTCGCATTGTACAACCGGCCCTTAAATGAACACTCAATTTACTTTGTAAATTTTCACTTAAGCTAGAAAAATTCACTATTAGGTCACTTTGAAGCCATTCTTGCTGGTCTTGATTCCCCTTCACTATCCAATTTTTTCATAGGTGTGCCCAGGCCATGCCCAGATGAGTTCTATTAACTGTATTTTTCTGTGATATTTCGGGGGTCCAGAAAACATTGTAGGTACCACATTGTGCTTTAAAATAGGTCTTGTCCTTGGAAATGTTTGTAAATTATTGTCTTTATTCTTACCAGCCCTTACGAGGGATACCTTTCACCCTATTGAACACCCTAATATGTCCTTTATTGGAAGCACAATTCCTAGTGCAACCTGGTACTACACACTTTGCAGGCATCTTTTTATCTTTATAGTTTGGTTTGTGCAGGTAAATAATTAGAAACACATCAAAAATCACCTTCCAATCTTATTTTTTGCTCTGGAAGATTAAACTAATGACTTAACAACAAATAAAAGCTCGGTCCAGCTCGGCCCACTATTCAGTGTTGCCATATTTCAATGCTCCGGCCTAGTGAGTAGAGTCGGCCATGGTTACACAGAATGTTTGTACCGTTTTTATAAATATTTTCAAGCGGTTGATTACCCCCTTGCGTGTAGTCTTTCGATTATTGAAGCCTTTACGGAAACCGGAAACAGTCATCTGGACCGTGGCTCGGATCCGGATCGACGAGGTATATGTCAAACATTGTCAAGTGGGATTTATGATGCCATGGATTTAACGGACATCGAACAACGAAGAAGTTGGTTTAAGAATAAAAAACCGATATTTAACAAAAACAGCTATTGACCTTAATCATCATCCGATCGCGATCACTGTTCTAACTTCAGGATCAGTAAACCTTGTGTGAGCTAACCGGCCAGAGTAGAACCGGCCATGGGTTAAGCTGATCATAGTTTCCGTAATGGCATCATATGTCGCGTACTTTATTCTGCGGTGCGATTTTGCAGTGTGAGTTTACCCTTATTTTATGTAGATGTGTCATCTGAGCTGTCATGTCATGATTGTCATGTGGCTGTCGTCGCTGTCGTTAATGTCGTTTCTTGAACTATGGGTGTAAAATGGACCTGTTTGTTTACAAGAAAGAGTTTGAGTTTATCAAAATTAATGAAATGAAAGTTGGAGTGAAATTGGAGAAATGGGAGGCTGTATAGGATTAACACGGAGCAGGAGCGGCGCCATAGACGACTCTTCGGGTTCTGTAACTAGACCGAGCTCAGGTACCGAAATAACCTTGGCTTAACACGTTATCCGTTAACTTGTTGGAATTCCTAATATCCTAATGATTTTAATAACATATCGAAATTACTGGCATATCGGAATCGACAAACTGGGTACTTACTATAAAAAAAGATAGCAAGAAAAACAAAACGTTTTTGCTTTAAATTGATTTGGACGATCAATAAGGCATTGAAAATTGAAGAAGTAATGCGGAAGTTTCACAGATGAAATAACTTTTATTATTATCAATGCAATGTAAAGTTCGTACTTCTGGTAAACAATCTTAAGCTGATGAATGATTGTTATCAAGCCATGCCCAAGAAAGATGATGTATTATTGTTCCTTTTTCCTGTGTACATTCCATATACAGTGACTCACAAAACTATGCATAGCTTACTGTCATTGTTATATGAGGGGTCTAGAATCAAAACCCGCTAACTCCACTTTATATCCTAATTTACCTTTTGCATGTCCTTGGTAGTGAATTTTCATTGATAAATAAATGTATTTGGAAGCAAATTCTGCTAATTCCCCTTCTAAATGTATACAGAATATAGCAGTTAATTTCAAAACCTGGTAAGTCCATTAGAGTAGTGAAATCAGAATATGCTATCTCCACCTTAGCCAATGGCGCTGAAGTAACTCGCACATGTGTGGCTGAGAGCTGTCTAAAACAATGTTTACTGTACTGCTACTCCTCAACATATTTCGTTGGTTTTTCCAGACATTTGCTGTTTTTAGACTAAATAACTGTATTAAGAATGGAAGAATATACTAGAAATGTCGCTATGTGCACCCCTGACAATCTATCAATCTGATGTTTTTTTTGTGATTCTTTTGTTTAAATGTTCATCAGAATATCAGTTTGTTGTTTCAATATTGCTAATAAAAAGTACAAAAATTAAGTCCTGTTTTCAGATTCTGCCACAATAAACTTTAAAGCCATAGACATAGCACAAAAATCTGCATATTCATCATGCTTGTCTTCAAAACCTGCTATGTCCAAATTGTTTTATCAAAATCTGCTATCTCCATTAAAAAAAGCTATACAACAGCCAAATCCACTGACACTTGGGTTAATCCTTCAAGTGTAGATTTGTTAATATGCTACATAATACTTACATAATGCAAGAAACCAAGTAGCACTGAAATAGATTGACTTACAAGTTTTTCTTGTTTCCTGAGAAATTCAAGATTTTGGAGATAACAGATTTTGATTCTAGACCCCTCATATTATCTTCTCAAACTTAATTGAATTAACACAAATACAAACAGATATTTCATGTTTTTGATAACTTATAAAATGTCATTCAAACCTAACTGGTATCTATTTTAACATATATCTGAGAAAAAAACATAATCCAAAGAATTTGAATCACAAAACTATTCATACCTATAGTGATTAAGCCAGATAAATGTAAAACAAAATACAAACAAATGCATTTAATATTTGGTAGGTCCTCCTTTAGCTGCAATTACAGCTCATTTCTGTTCTTCATACTGCACACTAATTTTCTGGTAGTTTCAGATGAAATACTTGAACAGAGAGTTCAATATGTGGCATTAAACGGAGTGAAATCAAGGAATTTGCCAACTAAGTTAGGTGTGCCGCAGGGTTCCATCTTAGGTCCCACTCTGTTCATAATATTTATAAACGACCTTGTTGCTTGTCAGTCGCAGCATCTTGTACTGTATGCGGATGATACTACATCCATCAGTAGTAGCAGTACATTACATAGTCTGGATCAACACTCTGCTTCAGAGATGGAAGTAGTTGAGGACTGGTTTGTGGCCAATAATCTATGCTTAAATAAGGCAAAAACCCAGACTATAGACTTTTCACTGAGACATCTTGGTTATAGCCGAGATATCTTTGTGAAATCTTTGGGTTTCTATTTAGATAGCTGCCTAACTTGGGAACAACACATTAATCATTTGTCTAGAAAGCTTAATAAGAGTATATTTGTAATTCGAAGCTTGGTAAATTGTGTATCGTATAACGTTACATTGCAGGCTTACTATAGCTACTTTTATTCTCATATGGTCTATGGAGTTTTACTATGGGGCCATTCCTCACATGCCTCAAGAGTATTTGCATTACAAAGAAAATGCGTTAGAGTAATGTACCATCTTGGCTATCGGGATTCATGTGTTGATACATTCATTAAGATGGGAATTTTGACTTTGCCAAGTGTATACATTCTAGATTGTCTAATGTATGTAAAAAGAAATATAAACAACTACAGCAAGAACTTGGACTTACACAGCTATGATACTAGGTACCAGAATAACATTGTAATTCCATACAGTAGGGTACAGAAAGCCAGGGATGGACATAATTTTTATGGCATCAAGTTTTATAACCTTCTCCCTGAATCAATCAAGTCATTAAGCACTGAGCATTTTAAAAGGAAACTTATAGTTTACCTCAAACAAAAAGCGTTTTATTCTATTTGTGATTTTGTCAACAATGATTTTAGTGACCTGTTTTAATATTTTAATTAATTTTTTTTCTTTGTATGTTTTTTGTGTTTTTATTGATTGCTTTTATATGTGTACTATAGAAACTACTGTATATTGACAGAGGCGCTACTAGCATAAGCCAGTAGTTTATGCACAGAACTTTTTTTTTGACTTGTGTAAATGCATTGCATGACCAACACCAATAAATTATTTAATATTTAATTTAATAATTTTAATATTGACCCATTTTCGCTTTTGAGCACATGTTTACTTGCTGGGTTGAGGTTAGGACTCAACAATTTTTTTAATTTTACAACCCCCCACCCCACAACCAGTAGAAAATGATCAGGAATACCTAAAAACGAAGTTTGAGGAATATTTGAAATCTTTGTTTTTTTTTTATTACTACGCCGCCTATGCACCATTTTTCAAAATTATAGCAGCATTACCTACTACGACCCCACAGCATATTGCTGCCCAAATTGCATCACAATCCATGTAGTGGTTACTGAGATTACGAGGCTAGAAAAATGTAAAAATGTAGTTTTACTTCCCACACCGATAGGTGAGGAGAGTATTATGATCGCGAAAATTTTCGATTTTGAGATAATACGCTTTTTGGGCGTTTTATGATGTCTACATAACGAAAATCCACGTCACTCATTTCCGTCGGTCTGTCTGTCTGTCTGTCTGTTCGCATTTTTCTACTCTCGTAATCTCAGTAACTGCTGCATGGATTGCGATGAAATTTAGGCAGCAATATGCTGTGGGGTCGTAGTAGGTAATGTTCCTATAATTTTTAATATCGGTGCATGGACGGCGGAGTAATTAGCAAAAAACAAAAAAAAATAAATATTGCTCAAACTTCTTTTTTAGGCATTTTGGGGTTCCTGATCATTTTATACTTTTTTTGGGTGGGGGTGAAATTGGGGTGGTTGGGGGGGTGGGGGGTTGTAAAATTGAAAAATTTGTTGCTTTCATAATAGACTGTCTACTGACCTGTGAAGGAAGACCTAGTGACATAAATAACTTTTTTAGGTCCATCCGAACATTGCATTATCTATAACAGAAACCAAAGGACTTTTTTTTCTGTTGTAAAGATACGAGTATTGCTTTAGATCGTTCTATATTGTGTAACGAGGAAACGGTTGATTTGCTTTTAATGGAATTTTGACACAGTATTACCATGGTGGCGAGTGTGGAAAATGCAAAAGGTTTTTATAAATCGCGCCAGTGGCGGCGCAGATAATAAAAAAACTAAAAATATAAAAACAGCTCAAACTTTGTTTTTAAGCGTTTTCGAGGTTCCTAATCATTTTCTGCGTTCTTTGGGTGGGGGTGAAATTGGGGTGGTTAGTGGTTGAAATACTGAAAAATTTGTTGTATTCATAAAAGGCTGTCCAGTAACCTGTGAAAGAAGACCTAGCGACATAAATCACCTTTTTAGGTCCATCCGAACATTGCCTAGCCTATTACCGAAACTAAGGGAATTTTCTGTATACATACGAGTATTTATTGCTTTAGATCGTTTTGTATTTTGTAACGTGGAAACTATTAAATTGATTCTAATGAAATTTTGACACAGTATTGCTACCTTGGTGAGGATCGAAAACGCGTATGGTTGTTAGAAATCGTGTAGTGGCAGCGGAGCAATAATCAAAAAAATAAAAATATGAAAACAGCTCAAATTTTATATGTTTTAGGAGTCCCTGATCATCTTCTACATTTTTCTGGGTGGGGATGAAATTGGGGTAGTTGGGGGGTGGGGGGGTTGTAAAACTGAAAAGACTGTAGTATTGATAATAGGCTGTCCATTGATCTGTGAAGGAAAGACATAAGGCATAAGACAATTTTATGGGGAGGGCTGCCGATGATTTGATTGTAAGGGGATCTCAGACTAAAGCTTCATGCTATGGGAAAAAAATAAACTGGTATCACAATAATGTGTGGGAAGTACTGAGTCAATCAAGATGACTTCATTTTTTTAAAACAATTTATCAACAACTACTGTCAGAACATGGCATGCGCCAACTAGATTTTATCAATAGTCATCAATGATGTTGTAAGGATAGCTGCATAATTTATTCATTTATTTTGGTGTATGAATAGTTTTGCGTGACAACTTTAAAAAAACGTTGTATCAAAGATGACATAATTTTGAAAAATGTAAGGAAATCAACTAATGTCCATTTGTATCCATACACATAAGTTTTCGGCAGTGAGATCTTTTTCAATCTAGAAGTTGTATTTCGTTAAAAATTTGAACAAAATTCAAAGCATATGTAAGGTATGAATAGTTTTTACACAAGAAAAGTGACACATCTCAAAAAAAACTATTGTTCGGGAGAATCATTTAAAGAAGTTCTGTTTTGTGCAATGCTCACACCAAAGCAACGACGATAGAACAACTGAAGACCTCTCATCTCATTCATAATTCACAACGTTTGACACTGTTGACTTGAAAGTTGACGGTTTTTCGGTCCACATTATCAACGACAAACATTCAAACTTGCAAATCATGAATGAAAAATGATACGTAGCGCCTTGCACCGGTAATAATTTACTATAAAGCCATGTTGCCAATTGGTATGTGAGGTGTGATTAGCATTGTAAATTATGAAATTATTTTGAACTTTTCTTACTACATAATAGCTGATAAATTCGTTGTAGAACGAATTTATCAGATCTTGTGAAATAGCTATGTACAAAAACAAATGTTATTGTAGACCTTTGGTGAATTGTGGCAACTACGTATCAATGTTTGTAAACATAAGAGGTCTATCAGAGTTCTGTCGTCGTTGCACCAAAGACATCATTTTCCTTGACAATTATTAAGGTTTACCTACATATCACCTGTTTTTTGTTTAAGGCTTGAACTACCCAATACAACCCAAAATGAGTCACTGTTCATGATAGCTTCATAGGAATTGCTATCCAACAGAAAAAAATGCGAGTGCCATCTCTGAGTCAATGTATGAGATATCACTGTGACAATTTTTCTGATAAAGCTAGACCTCTCCCATGTTATAGTTATAGTAGTATATCGTTTAAAAACAGGTTTTCCATGCAGTGAAATTTAAATAAATATTTCATAAAACTTAAAAACTTAACTTAAATTAAGTCAAGAGAATGAAGCTTCCTAGCTTCAGTTTACATTCTTTGAATAATATAACAAAAATAAAATATTACTTAATTCCTGTGGAAAATAGGGACTTCACAATAAAAATAAATATTGGTATTGGTATGCCCAAATTGTCAAGGATTAAAACCATTTTCCAGCTGCAAAAACCCTACAAAATCACAACATACCTATATTTCATATGATAATGGCCAATACAAATATGTTTAGAGAGTTGAAGAGTCTCAAAACTGGGGATGTTTTTATCAATTCTCAACATGGCGCATCAACTTGCAATTTTTTGCACCTATGCCACAATGAGATTTTGAATTTGCATGTTCGGCTCTGAAAATAGTTGAAAACTGTAAATTTTGTTTTGTGCATGTCCTCCAAACTTATTTGTATCTGGTGACTTTAGATCTTAGGCGCCTTGAAAAATCAAGATCTCTTGACCTAACCTATAAATTAGCTGGTTGCCTCTTAAGCTAAATTCAGATGCATACGACATCCGACGATACGACGGTACGAAACTGTTCCTATTGGTTGAAATATTTTGATTTGACATCATTTTGAATATTTCAACCAATAGGAACAGTTTCGTACCGTCGTATCGTCGGATGTCGTATGCATCTGAATTTAGCTTTATTGGTAATTTGATTTTCCTTTCCATCCATGTCTTCTCAGCTAATATCCATTTCAGACATGGTAGGTGTTGAATATAACCATCTTTTGGGTCTGATGTTGCCAATTAGTGATAATGAGTAGACATTTCAGTACTGTATAATCATATTTCTATAGTTATATATCCCTTTATCGTGCTTGATAGCTATGGCTGGATATATGGCGACGTTGGGTGCTTTATCGAAATTTCAATTTCTTGACTAAAGCAACAAATAATGTGCTAGTTGGCTTTTTTCAGTAAGTGTTGGTTTTCTCTTCCATCTGGCTGTGTTTCGTTGCCTGGTGTTATTCTGTATCTTCTCATCTAGATGAGTGCATGAAACATTCTTTTAGGCCAGATGCCAGTTTGTAGAAATATATACCAATTGATTACCATCTATTCTTTCTACCCATCTACCTTTTCCTTTTTTTTTTTTGATGTTTCTTCGACTATTTTTTGGTATGTTGGTTGTGACTTTGCTGTACGGTTAATAAATTAAAACAAAAAACTTTTCAAAAAAAGCTTTTATTTAAATGCTCTAAAAATAAGAAATAAAATTTTCCTTTAAAATATTAACTACCAACTTATAGCCTAATTATACACAATTTATATGATCATAAAAGCTTGTTGCGAGGTATTATGTAAGTATTTAATCAAACTGGGATTTTAACATAATTAAACTTAGCAGATTAAGTTAGTCAATTAGATAGGTACTAGTTCATTTACACAATTAAATCGCGCGACAAGTTTTTATGATCATATAAATTTTGTATAATGAGGCTATAAGTTGATTGTTAACATTTTAAAGGAAAATTTTATTTACTTCCTTTTAAAGCAAGAGAGGCATAAAAAACTTCAAAACTCCCCCATTTTGGACATTTTTTTTAAATTATTCTCGGCAAGACCTTCTATTTGATACCCATATTACAGAAGTGTATAAAAATAACCATTCCGCCATCTTGGATGGTCCGTCATGTTGGATTTAGAACGGCATCACATTTGTTTTCGAGTTACTATCAGAAAGCCCTTTCATTTGATACTCATATTGTAGAAATGCATAAAAAATAACTATTCCGCCATCTTGGATGGTCCACCATATTGGATTTAGAAGGACGCCACGTAGCTTGTCATGCATTGTCATCCAAAATTTCAGCTCAATCGGATGAAGATATCTGCTTCAAAATAGAGTAGCAGGATTCCACCTGATTAAAAATAGATTATACATTGCAAGTTAAATAAAAGCTTTTAAAAACTACCTACAACAATAATTTTTGAGGTTAGATAGACAATAAAAGGGTAATAAATATACAAAAGTCAGATTGGAACAAAATTAATTTGGTGCACAGGAAACCAACAAATACCATATGTATGGATAAAGGTTTATAATGAGTGGGTCGTCAGTCAACCCTCCACATGACTGTTGTGGCCTTCACTAGTTCGCCTCCCTAGGGAAGTCAGTTGGTTTATTGGGGAAGGCATTATTCAGATTGTGGACCTGGAGAATTGTTTCACTGAACAACTTAATTTATCCAAACCTGTTGTAGGGTATCGATTAGTATATCTTTAGCAGTTTAGTCCTCCTCCAAGTACAGCCTGCAGTCTGCATCCTCTGCCCCAAAGTTAGCTTGCTCATGTAGTAACATAGTTTTGAGAGTGAGCTCTCGCAGATAATAACAACAAAGACCGTCTTAACGAGGAACACTAGGGAGGCTCTGTGAGCTCATCCTTACCAGGTCGATGTTCCTACTCCCCGAACCAGTCTCCTCCAGCACTCCTTCTTTTGGTGAACTTCGACGCTGTGGAATGAACTGCAGGCTACAATCTGCAGCGTTTCAAATCTAACGTCCGACACTTATCTTCTCGCAGCGCTCCTACAGCGCCATAGGCTTTCAGTCTTTGCGGGAGGCTGACCATAAAAAATGAGCAGTGTACAGTCCCACTAGAGATTTAAGGTTTTTTCTAGTCATCCTCAACAATGAACCTGTTACCATCTCATTTAGATCGGGTATCAATGGTTTGAGTAATTCCTTTTATACACTCAGTGCAATTGAGTGCAAGTAATCCAACTTATTATATGCAAATTTAGTGGCCAGCTTGGGTATTCATATTCTGCTGGATTCGTCTGCTGGCACTTTATTTCTATTTGAGCAACAGGTATAATTTGATAACTAGATGGGTAGACGGTTACCTCAAGGGAAAAGAACACAAAGTGATATTTTTGATAATACTTCAGTAAACTTGTTTGAGGATATTTTTCATGCAATATTTTTTTGTTGAAAGTATTTGTCTTGAACTCACTATAAAACCAGCATAGAAATTTAAAATTGCTTTTAATTATTACCTTTTGAACATATAAATGAATGGCCTCTTTACGATAAAATTGAAGATCGTTAAGTCATGGTTAACATCATTATTTAGTAGATCACTCCAGTTATTATATAGTTAGAACCTGTTTACATCTCACCAGTGAGTAACATACACGCCTCTCTATATAGATTACTGGGCTATTCTACAGATTCATAGGTTATCATTGCTCTAACGACCATTACAACAAATTTCATAGGGAAGTTGATCAAACTGGCCCTTTTCTACTGATGCTAATGCAATCTATAATAATTTTTTAGTACCATTTGACTATATTTTATTCCTATACATTTTCCTATTGGCTTGTTTTTTAATCACATTTTTTGATGACATCTTTGATCCTGATACCATACAAACATAAATTGCAGGTAGCCAACGTAAGAACCATCCTTTGTGCCACGAGACTATCCGTTGGAAGTCTGATGTACCTTTGACAGAAGGTCAGCTGCGTAGCAAGAGAGATGAGTTTTGGGACACAGCTCCGGCTTTTGAGGGTCGAAAGGAGATATGGGACGCCTTGAGGGCTGCAGCGCTGGCCGCTGAAAACACGGACTATGATCTGGCACAGGCCATTCTTGATGGGGCAAGCGTTTCAGTACCTAATGGCTACCTTACAGAGTGTTATGATGAGCTGGGAGCTAGATATCAGGTCAGAAATTAGCTTGTTTTAATTCATATTATCTAGCAAGTATCATAATAGTAATAATCGTCTTTATTCAACTTGTATTAAGGTATACAGGATGTGTAGCAGACAGTGGCGAAGTTTTGCAACGTGCTACTCTTACACTTAATCACCCCTGCATCAGAATAAGTTGTTCAGTAGCAGATTCAATTGTTAAGATATGAAATTATACACATTCAAGACAAAAAAATACAGTCTTACAAGAAACTGGTGCACAAACAAATTATTAAAGGCTATAATGGGTTATAATAGGTTAATCAACATTTAAACTGCTTTTTTAAATTGCTGCACAGACATGTTTTTATATTTAATACCAATGGCGTTATACAAAGTCGCAGCATTATATGAAAAGGACCTCTGAAATAAGGCTGTAGAATGAACAGGAATAGTTAAAGCATAACTAAACCTTATATGCCTGTCGTGTACGTCTTTCCTAAAAATTAGCTTTTCTCTTAGATAAATGGGCTTTCCGGTAGATATTAGCCTACGGATAAAAACAAGACAATGATATTTGACGGCATTTTTAACATTCATCCACTTGAGTCCAGCTAGACTGTTAGAAACATGGTCAAAACGTTTAAGTCCACAAACAAACCTGACGCAGTTATTTTGCACAATGTGGATATGATTTTTTGAATAGACATCAAGACAGGGAAAATATAAAATATCACAGTAGCTGAAGATAGACAACATCAAAGATGAGCACAATTGTTTCTTAATTTGAAATTAAAGACAGATTTGTTTGCGTACAGTGATCTCAGTCTCAAGTAGGTTTTCTTTAAAAGGTTTTTGATATGGCTTGTGAATCTGTGTTTGGTGTCAATGATTACCCCAAGAACCTTGACCTCGTCAGCCGGATGCACTCTTTCAGAACCAATTTTTACTGACAGTTGGGATTCGATTACTTCTCTTTTATGGTTTGGACAAAAAAATAGACTAGATTTATTTGCATTGATTGAGAGGTTGTGGTTATCAGAATATTGACAAATCATATGAATATCATTGTTGATCGATGTCTGTGCTTGTTCTAGATCACTAATATCAAAGTAGTGAATGAGTTGAGTATCATCTGCAAAAGATTGAAGCTTACACTCACTCACACACTTATTTAGATCTGAGACATAAATCAAAAACAACAGAGGACCCAAAACGGAGCCTTGGGGTACCCCGGAAGAAATACTTAGAAAACTGGATGCACTGTTATCAAGAGATACACACTGAGAACGGTTAGAAAGATGATGACGAAAAGAAAGAAATTCAATGCGATAGGGTCTACACCATAATGTTTTAACTTTGCTAACAGTAACTCATGGTTTACTTTATCAAAGGCCTTCGAGTAATCGATTGACACCACTGCTACACCCATTTTTTTGTCAAGTGCTCTAATAATGTTATCAGTTAAATATAAGAGAGAGGTCGTAGTGATGAAAGATTTCCGAAAAGCTGATTGATTTGGTAGAATTATGTTTTCTTCGGCATATTGTATTAGTTGGATGTGCATAGCTTTTTCTAGTATTTTTGATAAAATAGTTAACACACTTATTGGTCTAAGATTAGTAAATTCATCCGGATTAGACTTTTTTGGGACTGGTATCACAATCGCACGCCACCACGATTCTAGGAAATAACCCCTCTTAGGCCAATATGTGTGATATAAATTAGCGTCACTGGCAAACTTAACCTTGTCATAGATAAACAACCCATCAATATCAATGCCTTTGGCCTCAGACTTGAAACTAGATATTATTTTAATTGTGCAAGCAGACAGAAAGAATTCTGCCGGTGCGCCATCTAGTACCCGAAGGTAACGGCAAACCAAGGAAATCTCTACTTAGCAGTAGTAGACTTCTTGGTGGGACGCCAAGGTGCATCCGCTTAGCCACTAGAGAGCGCGGGTTCTATACGCGCTGCGTATGAAAGCCGATATAGAGCAGCCCTCGTATTATTTTAATTATTTCATAAGGTTCTAAAAGTCTGAATGAAAATTTATTTGTTCGTGGAACAATGTCATTGTAATGCTTTAATATGTTATATGGAGAGCCGAAGAATCATACACTGAAACGAAGTAATTATTAATCAGTGGTTATTTCAAGGAAACTGGTCCAGAAGCAAAATATTATTCTTATTGGATTGGCTTTGTACCATACTTCTTGGTTGATGTAATTTCTGGCGCTTGTTCTCAGTAAAGGTGTTAGGTGCCTAGGAGTTTTGTATCGGTAAGCCGATTGTTAAGGGGTAAGAAACATGAACACAATATAGTATCATATGAGACCGTTCAGAGTACACCATGAGCCGAATCGTTAAGACGCAATAAATTCATTTTTTACGGACAGTACATCAATGTAGAAATGACTTTCCGGCGGAAGTCAGCCAGCATCGCTAGTACGTCGTGGGGGAAACACACGGGAATTATGAAATATGCCAGAGTTGTAGTCGTTACAACCTTAACTAAAAGAGATCAATTTTTCACGTTACGTTTTACCGAATCGTTTGAAGTCGGCTACGGTCTTTAAAATAATGTGATCGCCTAGGCTGGCGTTGGACATGTGATTGAAGATTTCAACGCATTTTTCAAACATTTGCATACCAAGTTGTTCAGGGCCAGGACAAGTCGTGCAGGGACAGGTTTGGAATATAGGAAGGCAAATTGGAAATGTTTGCTCAAATATTATAGGCAAACACTCTTAAATGTGAATTCGAACATTCCAGCTTGTCAGTTTTAACACGCATGTTTGGCGCTATTGAGAAAGCAATTTAAACTGTCAGCAGTATTCGCTGGTAGTTTTCCGTTCATGCCAAAATTTTTAATGGTTTTGGAAATTGTCACTCTCTAGTACATTGCAGTAGCTAGTAGGCTGTGAAAAATATCCATTTCTGTCGTACTCCAGCACCAGCTTTTCTTTGACCTTAGATAAGTTACCGCTGTTTTTACTTCCCACACCGATAGGTGAGGGGAGTATTGTAATCGCGAAAATTTTCGATTTGAGATAATACACTTTTTGGGCGTTTCATGATGTCTACATAACGAAAATCCACGTCACTCATTTCCGTCGGTCTGTCTGTCTGTCGGTCTGTCGGTCTGTCTGTCTGTCTGTCTGTCGGTCTGTCGGTCTGTCGGTCTGTCTGTCTGTCTGTCTGTCTGTCTGTCTGTCTGTCTGTCGGTCTGTCTATACGCGTTTTTCTGTCCTCGTGATCTCAGTAACCGCTGCATGGATTGTGATGAAATTTGGGCAGCGATATGCTGTGTGGTCGTAGTAGGTAATGCTGCTGTAAGTTTGAAAATCGGTGCATTGGCGGCGGAGTAATTAGCAAAAAACGAAAAATTTCAAATATTCCCCAAACTTCGTTTTTAGGCGTTTTAGGTGTTCCTGATCATTTTCTACTTTTTTGGGGTGGGGGTGGAAATTGGGGTGGTTGGGGTTGGGGGGTTGTAAAATTGAAAAATTTGTTGTATTCATAATAGACTACCCACTAACCTGTGAAGGAAGACCTAGTGACATAAATAACTTTTTTAGGTCTATCCGAACATTGCCTTATGCCTATTACAGACACAAAAGGACTTTTTCCGATGTATACATATGAGTATTGCTTTAGATCGTTCTATATTATGTAACGAAGAAACTGTTCAATTGATTTTAATGAGATTTTGACACAATATTGTATTACCGTGTCGAGGATGGAAAATTCGTATGTTTTTTATAAATCGTGCCAGCAGCGGCGCAGAAATAATAAAAAAAACTAAAAATATAAAAACAGCTCAAACTTCGTTTTTAAGTGTTTTAGAAGTTCCTGATCATTTTCTGAGTTTTTTTGGGTGGGGGTGAAATTGGGGTGGTTGGGGGGTGGGGGGTTGAAAAACTGAAAAATTTGCTGTATTAATAATAGGCTGTCCGCTGACCTGTGAAGGAAGACCTAGCGACATAAATCACCTTTTTAGGTCCATCCGAACATTGCCTTGCCTATTACCGAAACTAAGGGACTTAGAATTTTCAGTATGCATGAAGTCTGATCTGTTTTTATATTTCGATTTTTTTCCTGCGCTCACACTGACACGGTTGATAAAATGCATACGCGTTTTCCATCTTCGCCACGGTCATAATAATGCGTCAAAATTTCATTAAAATCAATTCCATCTTACACAGTACACAACCATCCAAAGCAGTACTCGTATATATACACATCAGAAAATTCTGTCCCCCCAACTGATCAGGAGCACCTAAAACGTCTAAAAAATAAGTTTGATCTGTTTTTATATTTTTAGTTTTTTTATTATTGCTAAATATCATACGTGTTTTTCATCCTCGCCACGATAACAATACTGTGTCGAAATTTCATTAAAATCAATCCAACGGTTTTCAGGTTACACAGTACAGAAAGATCTAAATCTTATGTATACATCAGAAAATTCTTGGTTTCTGTAATAGGCAAACCAACGTTCGGATGGACCTAAAAAGTGTATTATATTGCTAGGCCTTTCTTTCACAGTTTAATGGAGAGCCCAATATGACTACAAGAAATTTTTCAGTTTTACAACCCCCCACTCCCGAACCACCTAAGTTTCACCCCTTCCCAAAAAAAGAAAATGATCAGGAACACCTAAATCGCGTAAAAACGAAGTTTGAGAAATATATGAAATTTTTTTGGTTTTTGCTAATTACTTCGCCGCCCTTGCAGCGATTCTCAAAATTATAACAGCATGCATTACCTACTACGACCCCACAGCATATCGCTACCCAAATTCCATCACAATCCACGCAGCGGTTACTGAGATTACGAGGATAGTGTGGGTAGTAAAAATTAAGTTATCTCTGATTGAAGTTTCCTTAATTAATTTACCGATTTCTCTAATTACAAAAATAATTCAAATTTGACCGTCAAACCTAACCTCCTCTCAACATTTTTTGGTGCAAAAGACATTTTGTCTTGCAGGAGGTTCTTATTCCTATTGTTATCCAGTTATTGGCGTTTCGACCTGTTTTAAACCTTTTTTCAAGGAATATTCTTACCATTAATGATACAAAAGTTTTCTGAAAAATATGCTTCATTAACGTCACAGGAATCAAATACCTCTTCCCAGATTTGAGACTGCAGATTCCTCTCAAAGTGCTCAAGTCTAGCCCTAGAGAAAATACGCGTTTTAATCCAATCTTCAGCCTGCTCTAGTTTAGGAATTGGAATACTTATGATTTGAGCACAGTGATCAGATAAGCGTAGTTCAATAACGGAGCTGCTATGAAAGTCTAACCAGTTTACAAAAATATTATACAATATTGAGGGTCCTCCGTAGGGTCAAAGACTTTATGTTGCAAGTTGTGACTTACTATCACATCTAAAAATCCCTTTGTTTGACGATTCTTTCAAACCAGTTTATATTAAAACCACCACATATAATTATGGAATACTTTTTAAAATTAAGACTCATACACTGAAGGATTTCATCAAACTGAGCTCTGAAAAAATTGATAATCCCTCAAACAAGTCCTATAAACACAGAGCACAACACAGTTTGCAGTAGCAAACTTAACACATGCCCACTCTACTTGTCAAAAAAATACTCATTACCTCCATAAAGTCAATTCGATCAGCATCTATTTGGCAGGATACAATCACCGCTATGTAGCACAAAGTATATTAAAACCTTGACGAACCACCTTATGGACCAGATGCCAACAACGCATAAACACAGGACGTACCTAGGAAAACATCCATCGGCTTATTGATGCAGTACAGCTCCAAGCAATTGATCAAACTGAGCTCTGAAAAAATTGATAATCCCTCAAACAAGTCCTATAAACACAGAGCACAACACAGTTTGCAGTAGCAAACTTAACACATGCCCACTCTACTTGTCAAAAAAATACTCATTACCTCCATAAAGTCAATTCGTTCAGCATCTATTTGGCAGGATACAATCACCGCTATGTAGCACAAAGTATATTAAAACCTTGACGAACCACCTTATGGACCAGATGCCAACAACGCAGGACGTACCTAGGAAAACATCCATCGGCTTATTGATGCAGTACAGCTCCAAGCAATTGATAATCTCCTGCAAAATTGGGCGAAGAGGATGGGGTACTGCAAAGTCAGTCGAACTACCCATTTACGTCAAATTATTTACTCTACTCTTTTAAATAATGTAATAATTATTCAGATATTTCAAGTTTATCTTCTTAAAAACTGACTTGATCGCAATCAAACCAGCATATGGACCACCCTTTACATTAACTATGTTCAGTTGAAAACGAATTCCGCGGCTGCGAACGATTAATTCTTCCAAGTGTATTGAATTTATTTGACTATTTTTATTGCCTAGGTGCCGATCTACTGCCTTTCGTACCCCATAAATATAGTGAAGGAAGACAGCGGTCGGGATAGTCCCGCTGAATGCTCCGAGCCAGTTGACGGAGGCACTGAGACTGTCTTAAAACTGAGATTATCCCACTCGTGTTCAGACGTCAAGCTGGCGGTATACTCGACTGACACTATTAGTATGTGTAAGAAGAAATTGCAGGTGAGTGTTACCGTCATCATCAACTTTCAAAAATGCGGTCAAGTAGTTTGACTCCCTACTTACCTCGTATTCTAGACACTAACAAAAATTTTTGAATTATCCCATTCTCTCTCTCCCCACCACCCCAATTTTTTCCTTCTGTACCGGCGGCCGTTGTCCTTATTAACCAAACTGTATCATTGAATAATCAATTTTTATTGGACCAATCTACATACAATAAGGTGATGTGTGAAAAAACTTCTTAATCCAAGGTACGCCACTGAAATTTGTTTGCTGAAGTTGTAAATACATTCGGGAGCATATTAGTGAAGTAAATAAAGTAGAAATTAATCATGGGAAAGGAAATGTGAAGAAATAGATGGACAGGCGGAACATGGGTGTCAGAAGCGTGGAAGACCATAAAAAATTTGAGGAAAAACAATAAAGAAAGCAGGATCTTACAAATAATAACACCAGATGAATGGAAGAAACATTATGTTAGTCTTTTGACATAATATCTGGACCGAGATCGGGGCGCATTCGCTGTTGAGAAGAAGAAAGTGGAAATTGACGATGAAGACAGCATAATACCAATATTGAACGAGCTGAAGACAGCACTAAAAAAAATAATAAGTCACCCGGACCTGGAAACATTCCTATGGAACTGTTGAAACATGCCCCAGATCATCTCTTAGAGATGATAGTTTGCCTTTCCAATAAACGTTTAATATAAGGCCAGAATCTACCAGAGGAATGGAATTTGCCTTATATCAGTCCCATTCACAAGAAGGGAAATAAGAAACTCTGTAAGAATTACGAAGGAATAAGTGTAACCAGTTCCATGGGAAGGTTGTACGGTAAACTAAAAAAGGAAAGAATAGAACATCAAATTTCCGAAATGGAGGAACAGTGCGGCTTCCGCGCTGGAAGATCCTGTATGAATAATATCTTTGTTTTGGGGCAGGTGATTGAAAAAATATTAGCAAGAAATTTGGAAACACCTTTTGTTCATCGATTTAGAGAAGACCTACGATAATGTTCCCTTGAATAAATTGATGAACACATTGGACGCAGCTGGCATTAGTAAAATATATATATATATATGGGCAATAGATAATATCTACGAGCAGACAAAGGGAATGGAGACACTGGGTAAATATCTATCTGACCCTTTTCCAAAACAAAGGTTTTGAGACAGGGATGCTGCTTGTCCCCAACCTATTTCAAAATCTACGTTCAAGAAGCAATGAAGACTTGGATCAGGAAATGTTCAGGCATGGGAATAAAAGTAGGAGACAACTGTCTTTTTACACTTCTATTTGCGGACGACCAAGTTGTTATAGCCCACGACGAGGAGAATATAGAATACATGTATAGAAAAATCGAAGAAGATTCCCAAAAATGGGGCCTGACAATACATTTGGAAAAACAGAGTAACTGAGGGCAAATAAGAAGCACCCAGGAATTCAAATACTTGGGCTGCATTATATCACCCCCGGGCAATTCTGCTAAGACATACAGCATCGAATAGCGCAAGGAAAAAGATGTACCCAGGTTTTGAATCCAACACTATGTTCAGCCAAAATAAAAATGAAGACAAAGTTAATGATATACAAAGCTATAGTGGAGCCGGTCTTGACATACGGAGCTGAAAGTTGAGAGCTCACAAATATGTAAAGAAAACAAATAGAAGTTGTGGAGATGGACTATTTAAGAAGATCCTGTAGAGTTTCGAAATTAGAGCATATTCGTAACGAAGCGATTAGACGGCGCTCGAAAATGGTAGTCACTGTCAACAACAGGATAGATACACGTCAACTGATCTGCTTGGTCATGTGATGAGAATGACATATGAACGACGGCCACAAAGGGTTCTCAATTATACACCAAGTAGTAGAAGGAGAAGAGGGAGACCGGCCACAACGTGGAGGCAAGGTATAGAGGAAAATATGAGGTCCAGGGAAATAAAAGATGATGAATGGATGGATAGAAAAGGCTGGAGAATAAAATGCTGGAAGCGGCCACGGCTGTAGGATACCTGCTATATGTAGAGAGCAGAGTTTTCTGCAATGGAAGGGATCTCGGAATACTGAGGTACGGCCGAGGATAAATAAAAGATCAGTACACATTATTGTCTAAGACTAAACGGTATAATATAATCAACCCCGGAAAAAAGTATAATTATCAGAAGCGTCAACGCACAGCTACATGTTATATGGGATTGTCAAGGCTACTTATTATTAAAAATATATTGGAGTACTTCCAGCCTCTTATCCCCCAACCTGAAATTTAGTATGCTATAACAATGAAGAAATTGATCAGGTCCATTTAGATTAGATTTAGTTGTTCGGAGGTAGACTCGGGTTGTCAGGTGTGAACCAAAGCTTATTGTGTGCCTGGTATCCGAGTCAATTCTTGTACCCTTGCCCACGAGATTTTTTTCAAATACTATAGGCTGTTTCGACATCTGGCTGCGTCATACCAAACAGAGCCCTTCTACCCGCACCTAGTGTCTCGCAGTCCAAAATAATATGTCTAGCATTCTCTTGATACCGATGACAAAGTCTACACTTTTGTTCTCTGATGTTGATTCCAAGAGTGTATAGATGTTATCTGAAGTAGCTATGCTATGTCCAGTAATGAGAGCAATCATCTGCCTAACATCATTGCTTTTGAGTTTTACCGGCCAGCTCATTTGGGCCTGTATAAGTGTATAGCCTCGTTGGTTGATAAACTTGTGGGCGGGCGGTAGCCTGCTTATGCCACAGCTGCCAGCTGCATAATCGTTGTCACCAATATCTGCGTGGCCTGTGCCGGTACTCTGTAACATAAGATATAGGAACGTGTTTCTATCACCATGACTATACCATCACCATGACATACAGAAAACTTTCGCTAGTGATATGCCACGAATATATGACAGCAGTAATGCATGTGAACAGGCTCCAAAGATTCTAAAATCAGAGATAATGAAAGCACTTCGATTGAGTAAAAACGGAAAAGTAACGGGTCCGGACGAAGTCCACATAGAAATGCTAAAACTGTTAGAAGAAGAAAATTTGCTGCCACTGTTCCAGTTACTACAGAAAGTTCATGCAACTGGTAATATTCCAAAAGACTGGCTTACCTCCATATTTATTCCCCTCCCTAAAAAATCTTAAAGCCAACAAATTTGATGAGTTCCGACTGATAAGCTTGATGAGCCAAGTGCTTAAGATCCTACTTAAAATTATACAAGCTAGAATCTACCACAAATGTGAAGCCGATCAAAGCGATACACAATTTGGATTTTGCGAAGGATTAGGAACAAGGAAAGCACTAGCCACTAGCCAGTTTATCAATCCTCTTTCAGAAATGTCGAGACATGAGGAAAGATGTATATGCCTGTTTCATAGACTACGAGGAAGCTTTCGATCGAGTTGATCACACCGTCCTTATGACATTACTGCAGAAAAAAGGTTTGGACAAACAAGACACTGAGTTCATTGGAAAACTTTATTGGAACCAAGAAGCAACGGTGAGATATGGACAAGCAACATCAGAACCGGTGTGTATAGAAAAGGGGGTACGACAGGGTTGTGTTTTGTTGCCAATACTATTTAATATGTACTCTGAGCACATATTCAACCAAGCGATAGGCGATGATGGAGACGCCATAAAAATTAACGGCAGGATCTTGAACAACATACGTTATGCAGACGACACGGTTATCATTGCGGACAGTCCAGAGGCCCTTCAACGCCTAATCAACAAAGTTGTAGAGGTGGGAGATCAACTAGGCATGTAAATTAATGTCAAAAAAACTAAATTAATGGCGATAACTAGATCTCCAAACCCACAATTGGACATAAACATATATGACACCGCAATAGAGAGTTGAGAAATTCAAATATCTTGGCAGCTGCATAACGACAAATGTAGACCCTGACGTTGAAGTAAGATCACGCATAGAACAAGTCAAGTTTTATAGACAATAAATGAGATGGTACAAGCGCAGTGTTCACAATTTATTGTTTTGTACATTAAATTCCTGTCATTGATCAATATTTTGATATGACCCCTTCAAGTTTTTTACTAAGGTAGGAAAAATGTTCTTTAGATGTTCTTTACTTTTAGGTTATTAGATGTTTTACTGTATTAGATTTCTTAATTATTATTATATTTGAAATTATATTTAGTGGGCCCAAATTTGGTAATTTGTTTTTGTAAGTTGTAAATACTGAATATCTTGTTTTCTCTTTATTCAATGACAGCTTGTTATATTTCAATCTCTCAGATATGTTTTTGCAGTCTTTTTCTTTAAGGGGATCTAAAAAAAATGGAATCTAGTTGATTGACTCAGTACTTCCCACACGTTACGGTGGTACCAGTTTATTTTTTCCCATAGCATGAAGCTATAACCTGAGATTCGCTTGCAATCAGATCATCGCTCCCTCTTCAATAAAAACATCCAACACTCTCGTAAATAGTTTCTTTCTCGTATCTCCATAGGAAGTATGACGACACAGTTTTTATTTTGCAAGCTTCAACTGGACGAACCGAAGGGATTAGGAATCTCCAAATCGCCTAAAAACGAAGTTTTTATATTATCAGTTCTTTGACTATTGCTGCGCTGCCACGGGCCCAACTTCTGCAAACCATACGCGTTTTCCATCCTCGCCACGATAATAATACTATGTCAAAACTTCATTGACATCAATTTCAGGTTACGCAATACAGAACGATCAAAAGCAATTTTCGTATGTATACATCAGAAGATTAAGTCCCTTGGTTTCTGTAGTAGGCAAGGCAAGGCTCCGATGGACCTAATAAAGTAAATTGTGTCCCTAGGCCTTTCTTTCACAGGTCAATGGACAGCCTATTACGAGTACAAATAAACCCAACCAGGGTTGGGCTCTTCAACCTTCATTCTTTCCTACTCCCCGCCTATCGTTGATGTAGAGTGATTAGGGGTTCAGAATCGCTTTACTAGCTCGCCTTTGTTTCCTCCTCTAGGTCCGATGTTGAATCTCTCCTTCTCTTTCAGAGTCATAATCCTTCCAGTCATACATTTCAAATTGTTCCAGTTTTTCCTTCTTCGCAACGTCTCCGTAATGATGTTTTCTTTAGAAAGGACAAACCGCATAACATGTCGTTTTTCTTATCCGACTCCATCTTGGGCAATGCAGTACAGTGTGCTCTGCCGTATCACTGTTCTGACAATATATGCAGTTGTCATCGGTTGTTTTCCAAATTCTTCTAGTGTACGCTCTAAAAGACCCATGGCCTGTCAAGGACTGTGTGATGAAATAGTTCGTTTCTCGATGCGACGAGTCTAGCCAGGATCTGATATCCGGTATTAAGTCCTTGGTCCACTGCGCCACGTCGTCCGTATGATCTCATATATCTTGCCACTTCTTTATGGTTAATTCCCTAGTTCTTGTTTTCAACTCTTCCCTTCTATTAAGCAGCATGTCGGTCCGTTTGCCATCCAGTCCTTCCTCATAAACCAAACGTCTTCCACAAGCAACTCAATCGGGGGAAATCCAGTTATCACTTGGAGTGCTTTTGTCGAGACGGTTCGATAGGCACTTGCAACTCTTAACAGCATCTGTCTTTGTGCTCTGCTCAACATATTCGCATATCTTTTGAGTCTCTGGGACCTCCTATATTGGGCATTAATATCCCTAGTGCTGTGGATTTCCTTTCAGCCTTCTTAATGGTACTTAATATATGCATGCCAAAGCTGCCATGATAGCCCAGTATAATGCCTAAATACTTGACCGATTTCGACGGTTCTATATATTTCCCACTTATATTGAATTTTACATATCTCCTTTTAGTATCACTGCCTATAATCTGTCATTCAATCTTGCCCTTTTTCTACTACCTAATCTGCTCTGAATATCATCTTCTTTGTTTTAGGCGCACACTACTAACGCTAAATCGTCTGCAAATGCTACCGCCCTTACCCCCTTCGGAAAATTGAATCTAAGTCCCCATCATAGTATACAGGGTTATTCACGTTATTCGACACGGAGCATTATGGCTAAAGTATTTGATAAAAAAGAAAATAATAATTCCGGATGGATAGAGACCTATAAAGGCTACATTCTAAAAATATTTTCATGTTATACAGGGTGTCCCAAAAGCACGAAATGTATCAAAGTTATGTTTTTTTTAATGGAACACCCCGTATATTATTGCATATTCAGATTCCTTGATGAATTCTATTGTGACTTTATGTATCATACATGGGACTTAAAGCGAACCGTTTAGGTGTAAATCACCATTTTCGGTATAAGTAGATATCAGGAAAAAATTGAATATCGCAGAGATTATAAAACTTGGAAGGCTGTGACTTTGCCGTATTACTAAGCATAAAATGCGTCAGCTTTGATGAGACTGTCAAATTTAAATTACGTTTATGCTTGGAGAAATCGGTCGATGAATTAAGGAAACTTCGATCAGCGATAACTTGATTTTTTCAAATGGGAATGCCTAATTTTTTTTATACGATTAAAAGTAGAATTTGATAACCTTTCTAATGATATGGGGTTGTGCATATCAAACTCTGGTAGTTTTCATTTAATTTTAAAGTTTCAAACAAATCGGCGTTTTTCAATTTGCCTACCTATAACCAACGTGGCAGGCCATGAAATATAAACAAAAACCTGTTCAGGTAGAAGAAAACAACTAACTTAGCTGAAAAATACACACGAACTAGACTAAAGGGACAAGATTATAAAAATTACTCACAACAAACAAAGTCTAACCAGAAACAACGGCGGTAACATATCTTTGGTCAAAGAGAAGCTGGAGTATGGCAGAAATGGATTTTTTCACGGCCTACTAGCTACTGCAATGTACTAGAGATTGGCAATTTCCAAAACCATTAAAAATTCTGAAATAAAGTAAAAACTACTAGAGAATGTTATAAGCAGTTTATTATTTTCACAATAAAATTTCACATTTAATGAAATAGAAAAGTATGCAATCCTGTCAAAACTAAAGTCAAAAGTACCTCTGACTGGAGTTCTGAAAATTCTTCAGTACCTATTAGCAAGGTCGCAGAATGAAGAATGAATTAAAATTTGTTCAAATTATAAAGCATAACTTAAATGGCAGAAAATTTAAATCTGATTTGTCAGTATTCCTTTTTTTGCAATATTACTAATAGATATTGAAAAATAGAAGGGCTCCAGTCAGAGGTATCGACTTCGACGCAAATCAGTACTTTTCTACACCATTACATATGATTGATAGTTGCGTGCTGAAGCAACAGTCGCTGGTTGTTTCTGTTTCATATGAGGGTTTTTGATTGCCTTGGAAATGTTTAACCTCTAGTAAATTGCGGTAGCCAGCAGACAGTAAAAATATCTATTACTGCTTTACTCCAGCTTCTCATTGGCCTTAGAGATGTTATCGCAGTTGTTTCTGGAAGAGTTGATTTGTTGTAAGGAATTTTTATAATCTTGTCCTTTTAGTCTAGTTAGTGTGTATTTTTCAGCTAAGTTAGTTGTTTTCTTCTAGCTGAACAGATTTTTGTTTATATTTCATGGCCTGCTACGTTGCTTATAGGTAGGAAAATCGCCGATTTGTTTGAAAATTTAAAATTAAATGAAAACTACGAAAAATTGATATTCACAACCTGATATCATTAGAAAGCTTATCAAATTCTACGTTTAACCGTATAAAAAAATTAGGCATTCCCATTTGAAAAAATCATGTTATCGCTGATCGAAGTTTCCTTTATTCATCGACCGATTTCTCCAAGCATAAACGTAATTTAAATTTGACAGTCTCATCAAAGCTGATGCATTTTATGCTTAGTAATACGGCAAAGTCACAGCCTTCCATATTTTGTAATCTCTGCTATATTCAATTTTTTCCTGATATCTACTTATACCGAAAATGGTGATTTACACCTTAACGGTTCGCTTTAGGTACCATGTATGATACATAAAGTCACACTAGAATTCACCAAGGAATCTGAGTATGCAATAATATATGGGGTGTTCTATTTAAAAAAACATAACTTTGATACATTTCGTGTTTTTGGGACACCCTGTATAACATGAAAATATTTTTAAAATGTAGCCTTTATGGGTCTCTATCCATCCGAAATTATTATTTTCTTTTTTATCAAATACTTTAGCCATAATGCTCCGTGTCGAATAACGTGAATAACCCTGTATATTCCACATTAGCGGACCCACCACCGATCCCTGCGGAACACCTGCGTGCAAATTCAATGTCATGTACCTGAACTTTCCTATGCTGGAAATAGCTGCTCACATACTCACAATATTGATCAGATATTTTGATATACCTCTCGCCCTAAGCTGTTCTAGCAGGAGACTCCATGAAGCGCTGTTAAATGCGTTCTGAACATCAAGGGTTATTAAGGCACACAACCTTTGATTTGTAGATTTCGCTATATTGGTAACTACTTCTACGGCTTGCAACGTGGATCTTCCTGAGCGGAAACCATACTGATGTTGGGACAGTCCCTCTCCAATCTCAATTTCCTGCTCTAGGCGTATTCTGATCATTTGTTCGAAGAGTTTACATAGTGCTGTTAAGATGCAGATTCGCCGGTATGCTGCTGCCTCTGTGACTGATTTTCCTCCTTTCCAGATCAGTATCAGTTTTGCAACTTTCCAGCTGTTTGGGAATTCCTGCTCGACCAATATGTTATTCAGTACCTGCAGTACCAACTCTATTGTACAGTACACTTCAGCGTCTCAGATGGTATTCCATCCAGTTCTGGAGCAGATATCTCTTTTAACCTATTTTTAGCTTTGTTAAGATCATCTAGGTTGAACAGGTTTTCTACGGCTACTTTTTTATTTGTTTCTATTGAATCTCAAATGTCGTTTTTAACCTATTTTTAGCTTTGTTAAGATCATCTAGGTTGAACAGGTTTTCTACGGCTTATTTTTTATTGGTTTCTATTTACTCTCCCTAGTGTGGGAACAGATTATTCACAATTTCTTCTTCTTCTCGTTTTTTTTCACTGGGGATGTTAGGTGGGATCGAATTAAATAGCCTCTTAGTTGTAATTCTATATCAGTCTCCCCAAATATTATCGTTAAGTTCATCGCAAAGTAGTTTCCGCTGTGATCTTTTTGACGAATTCATACAATTCCTAAGTGCGGCCTTATTTTTCTTTGTAAACCTGCATAAGTTGCTGAAGGTTCCTTGGTAGGTCAGTGTTACCGTTCTTTGAATAGCACCGTCTTATTTGCCTGGTCAGTTGGCGTCGGCTAGCTATACATTTCTTCCTGACTGTTTCACTCTCGTCATACCACCAGTAAGGTACCCTTACATTTTCCTGGTGATTTCTTTTGATTGTAGTAGTTTTATGAGGTACTTTTATTAAAACTGTTAGTTCATCCGCTGTATGTGTTGATTGCGTCACCGCTTTATCTTATCTTCCAAAAGTTCCTCAAACCCACGCTTATATTTGTTGAGCAGTAGCCGCCATAGATACAAACACTTTTCAGTTGGACGGAGATGAAGCCGTTGTCTCGACAGATGTCTAGGACTTCCACGTTGTTATTGTAGAAGTAGATGAGCACATCTTTCCTTCTATCGCAATACCAACCCACCCGGTTGCATGTCCATACACTTTTCTTCCTTGCTGCACTTCATAGCTCGATGGCCCTTTTCACCACACTTCATGCACTCATCAGACCGATTCTGACCTTTACATTCCCTTGTCCGATGTCCGAATTCTAGGCATCTGTAGCACCTCGCCACATCAACCCTTTCTCGTATAGGTATAGGGCAGTTTACCCATCCAATTTTGACATGTCCCATTTTGATAATGCTAGCTGCCACTACTCTTTGTACAACTACCTTAGCCGTCTGTGATCCATTGTTTTACGCGTGCCATTGCCGTATTTTTTGGGTCCCTTCCCACCAGTTTAGTAATGCATTTAATAATTATGTCTTGCTCTGTGGAGTCGACGTCGATCTCTGAAACAAATACCGTACTTTCAGAGTTTCTTGAAGTTACTTCAACGTCCTTCAAATTTTCCTTTTTATGGCCTTTTTAAGGGCTTCAGATTTGTTGCCACCTCCTTCTACAGTGACTACAAGGTCGCCGTTTTCTGTCTTCCTCATATGTCCTACCTGTACTCCTACATTCTCTATATCTACACTAGTTTTCATCCTCCTCACTGGATCCGCATAAGGTAGCCCTCCGGCCTTGACAATCAGCGCACTAGTGCTTGGGACTCGTGCCTTTGGCTCTGCCTTCTTTTAATTTTCCTCCTTATCCATCTTCCTCAGAATTCCTCGTGTAACCAGTAAGTCCACATCAATATTGTCTTGTATAAATATGAACTCCCTCATTTTCCTTACATAATTGATGTCTAAGCCCTCGGCTACAGCAAAGCTAACTTGCTTCCTATTTTGCTGCTTCAATTGGTTTTTGCACTGCACCACAACCTCATAAGTTTTTCCATATTGTTAACGCCCTCTTTACTAATATCACAGGAAATTGGGTAAATATATATTTCGAAGTCTCCTTTTGAGTATGATTTTTACTAGTCATGGATCTGGTAGTGTTAACTATATACTCCCCAGTTCTACTCCTTCATTCAGTAACTCTGAAACGTCCGGATAGCAGTCTTTATATGAGCTTTATCAGCCCTTTGGCTTCCTCATTCTTGGCTTTAAGGTTTAACGTGGTTCATCACGTTGTCTAGTAAGCTAAATCCGCGAGAGGGCAGCATCTGTACACAACTATTATTTATTTCGAAGCTCCTCCTAGTTTCTGCTAGAAATACAGAAAAGAGCCATGGCCGCGACAGCAACGTTGCCAAGGATGCTCAAAGAAGCACCCGACGGGATCCCCTTGTTCGATAACCTTTGTGGTCACCCATCCGACACCCGTACCGGCAACAAAAAATCTGCCGGCTTGTCCCTCAAAGGCAGCAGTAACAGCACACGTGGCCGTCCGTATTCCATCATTTGGGATATGACCATATGAGTAATCTGTAAACTTTGAATTGGGGAAGGGCTAGGCTTAGGAACTGTTGTATTATTTCGCAAGTGGGCATTATACAGGAGGGTTTGTGTATCTTATTTTCGGATAATTGGTATTTTGTTAATATTGATAAATTTTTTCGATGTATGCATGTATGTCTTTGCTGGAAGTTTGAAAATTTCATCAGATATAAGGTTGACGGTTATTTTGGTTATGTACGATAGCGATTTGAAAACATTTTACAGGGTGTGACATGTGGTTAAAAATGAAATTGAATATTAGTACCTAGTATTTTTAAGAATTTATAAAATGCAAATTCTGGCTGTTTGGCTGATGGGTCAAAGAAGATGAGGAATACCTAATTCGAAAATATGTACCTATGTAGCCAGGTAAAAAAGAGCTAAAATGAATTGAGATGCTTGGTGATGGGCCGTAGGAGCAAAATACATTTGCATATTAACATAACATATTTATTGTATACCTACCTACTACTTATTACTTCCACACAATCACACAGGTGAGATGAGTAAGTATTGTAATTGCGAAACATTTTTCGTATCGAGATAATTATGTTTTTTGACGTTTTGTGGAGTCATCTCAGTAACCGCTGCGCTGCTACAATTTTCTGTCGGAAAATGAAATTACCAGAACAGCTCCTAATTTCTTTTTTTAGCGTTTTAGGGGTTTCTAATAATATTTAGTTTTTTTCGGTAAGGAGCATATTAATAATTAGGATCGCGGATCGCCGGGAGAGTTGCTTGAGGGGCGAGTTGCAACCATTTTTGTATTCATATAGAACTTATGATAAAAAAACAGGCCCACTCGACCATTGTATTTGAAGATATACCTGTGGACGTGGATGTGGACAAACATCAGCGGACTATTATAATGTATTATGATTATCGTAATTTCAGTACCTAGCTACTGGACCGATTTTGATAGCGTTTAGTACCCCCACCCTTACCGGCATGTATACTTGCAAATAATGCGAGTCTATAGAAATTTACATTATTTGGAAATTGAATGAAAATATAAATATATATTGGAAAAGCGTATCAGTCATTTTACTTTAGGTATACCTACGTTTTATTCATTTATTATTTATTATTTTTTTTCTTCGGAGTTTAATCAACTATAAAGATATTTGCGATACGGTGCGCAAAATTCGTTTAGCCCGTCGTTATGCTCGATCCCATTTATGATGCATGTGGCGTTTAGAAAAATGCATCGGGCACTACAACTTCTGGTGGCCCGAGCAAGAATGACATCAGATTTATTAATTTCAGCAGTACGTTTATGTTCCTGAAAAAGGTAAAACCTGAAATAGTTAGCTAGAATTTAAAGATTACAACCCTTCAATTCATGATGATACCTATATCAAAATGTAACAAAAGTTAAAACAACGTTTCGTAAAGTAAGGACACATAAAGATTATCAACAACTGAGGTGCCAAAAAATTCAAGCTTTCAGCACTCGAATATGAACAAATAGAGAAACAAATGAAAAATCTGAACAGTGACCTGAGAATATTCAGGAGAACATCTAAAGTGATCAATAAATGAAGCAACAATGAAACAATGAAGGCGAACTACGGGTAATGCAGACAAACCACTAATACCAACACTCTGAAGAACAGTCTCCAGATAACTAAATAAATATTCGGGAGAGGAATAGAAGACAATGTACATATGTCTCAGCATTTACAAATTGCAAGCAAAAAATCAAATTATCTCTGTGGTATACAGCACTACCTCTACATATAAAAAAGGGGTCCGCGGCGGCAGCTTTGTAACCACCACGGTTACGTACGGGCGGGTCGCTCTTGGCGGCGCGGCGTCACCTCAAACGCTTTGCGAAAGCCGCCGCGCCGGCCGCTACGCGCTATCACTGCTCATGCCGCTCCACGCCATACGTCTGCCGACGCCGCGCGGTGGCAATGCGACGCGAGACATCCCTCAAACAAGAACTCGCCTGGAAGTATGCTATGATTTCTTATTATTTGACCCATGGGGCACCGCTCAACTTGCTAGGAAGCCACAATAATATTCTAAAACTAATTCATGTATCATTTTTTGAATCGATATATCATTTGCTTTACCTATTCATCTAAGATACCGTGATGGCACGCGGATAGTTGCACACATATAAGTGTTTTCCAGTTTTCAGATAGAATGAAAAAAAAACAATCGTACATTGCTATGTGGATATATTATGTAGACAATAATGTACCTATATATGGTAACATTACTAACATCGCTTATCACATAATATCGGCACATAACTCATAAACACGTTTCCAGTAACTATTTCCTGGAATATCCTTCTCTTTGACAGTTTGGCAACCACGCCGGTTATTTCTTGTTATCGGCCGGCCTAAAGTTATCTGTCTCACTCTAAGTAGGACGGATCAGTGGGAGGCGTGTCGGAACCGATTTTTTGATAGTTTTTCATCAATCTTTCCGTTATTATTAGAGATATCGAAAAAAAGTTTTTTTTATTTGATTGAATATCTAGGATTGCGTTGTACTACGCCCAGAAATTTCGTAAAAAGAAATAAATTAAAAAACTAAGCAAAGTATCTTTTTGAAAAATCAAGTTTTTTAAAAAAGCTTTGCGTCAGTCGAGACATATTGTGTCACTAATTATAAGAACAAAATTAGAAAGTTCTAGTATCGGTACATTTTGAAATATTATTGAAATAAAATTCAAGAAATCTAGTACAAAAAATACCCACAATCCTCGAAAAAACTATATACATTCAACGAAATACACCCTCTTAGAAGGCATGACAATATAACATCAATAAAAAATAGCTATTACTGGAAATATAAACCGTTTATAAAACGTGACGAAAACGTGACGAACCACCTTAATATCGTCGCTAAGTCTGTATTTGAGCATACTTTAGACGGATTTCCTTCCTCCAGCTTCACGTTTCTAAATGTCATTTCTGGCCAGTCCGCATCTAATAAGGGAGCCAGGTCGATAAAAGGTTTTCGCCCTTTCAAAGTTTTCCAGATTTCTTTCGCTTGATATTCCTCCTTCGTCTTAGCTCCGTCAGTGTCAGATTGTATTTCTACCTGCACTCCTATTGGTTAAAGTCAGCTCTTTTTGGCTCTTTCTAACAAGTGCGTCGGCATTCCTTTCTAGTTCCGCTACCGCGGTTTTGATTTCTCCCTTTGTATTGGGTGTACTTTTCATCAGCTCTCTTAATTTCTTAGCTATATTATCTACCTTATAGATATTAGACTTCTTAGTTCCCTCAATGCTTTTTTATGATCCTCCGCCGTGTCTAATGAAGGATTTAGTCTTTTCGGCTTTGCTATTTGTCGTTCCTCCTCTTCTGAGCAGCTCATTTTCGCATTCGGCTCCTTCCTTAGTTTCCTTTCGGAGTATTTCCTCATAACGGGTTTCTTTTCCGTTACCTCCTAATTTCATTTCATTGCCGTTCCACGACTGTGCTCGATCTCTCGGTGGCGTTCTTTTAATAGCGTCCTTCCTTCTAAATAGTTCAGGCGTTGCACTGAACTGTCCTGCTGGCATTTCCACTACTCGCTTCTCTGATTCTCCTTTCCTACTATTTTTCTCCAAAATATATTGTTTTAACTTTTTTGTCTTGTTGTCACGAATATGGGACGATATAAGTGTACTCCACCGGGGTGGCGCTCGTTCCGGGGAGAAAGGACTTTAGAAAGGAGCATCTACAGTAAAAGCGGTGCTGTCTCTTGTTGAGAGTTTTGATGAGGGATCAGCTGCAGCAGCGGAACTTTGTGACCTAACCAAACCTTTCGACTGTGTCGATCCTGAGATTTTCGTCATGAAGTTGGAATACTATGGCATTAGGGGCAGTACTCTGTAACTGTTGAGGTTACACTTGTCCAACAGAAAACAGTATGTCTCTGTCAATGGAGAGAACTCCGACATTTTGGTCATAAAGCGCGGTTCACCTCAAGGATCGGTTCTGGGACCTTTATTATTTCTATTGTACATAAATGACGTACCCGCTATAATAGAAAGAACCACATGTATTTTATTTGCTGATGACAGAACGATTTTATCTTCTAAAGTGGTAGATCCTTCAATTCTCTATGCGGTGAAGAACTGGTTTTCCAGCAATAAGCTGAAGTTGAACGAAGTCAAGAACCAAACTATAGTTTTTAGTTCTGACAAACTACAGAAAAAATCTGAGCCAATCAAATTCTTGGGTGTTGTACTTGATTCGGGCTTAAACTGGCATGATCACATAACCGCATCTGCTCGCGGATATTTGTGCTAAGACAATTGAGTTTATTTTTACCCACTAGTTTTTAAAAAAACGATGTACCATGGAACCATCCATTGTCATTTAATGTATGGTATCATAACCTGGGGTAACTCCACTTGGGTAAATAAGGTATTTGTTCAACAAAAGAAGGGCGTCTGGATTGTTGATCGCGCTACAATGTATGCCCAATCATTTTGGAGAATGTATTGCATGTATATATGAACTTGCCCAAGTACACCAAGTATTCAGACATGCACAGCTATAATACCCGGACCGCAAATACCTTAAGAAGCGATTACTCCCGGATTAAGATTTCCAAACGCACACACAGGTATACAACCTAGTTAGAAAATACTTCATAAATGTAAATATAGATTTATTAAACAAATTTAGATTTAAGAATTTAATTAAGGCTTTACTTTTAGATTATTGTTTTTATTCCACACAGGAGTGTGGAGGAGGACTTTGTTAGTGTTAATGTAAACTCAAACTGATCATGTGTGACTGTAAACATGTTATAATCTAACGGTCAATAAATTCTATTCTATACGATGAGATGGTGCCTCAAAGGTCTTAACGACTCGCTGACGGTTTTTATAGAGGTGTAACCTCGTGGGCCGGCCGATGAAGGCAAGCCCCGCGGCCATGAAGCTCAACCGACGTTCCAAACTCCGTCGTACTGTAGTCGCTGAGGGTCATGGTTACGCTATTGCCAATGAACTGGCGCTGGGTCCGCTGGTTCCTATTCTTGACCGTCTCGTATACCGTTTCGTAGCCTCGTCGTCCTCCTGACAGCCGCCCGCTCCACGAAGGGCTGGCTGATTGCAGACAATCGTGGGCGATGGGGTCGCGACATCCCTACGCCGGCGTCGGAATAGAATTTCAGAGTTCGCGGGTTCAAATCTCGCTGGCATTTGGTTCTTTTCCCGAAATTTTCTAGTACCATGTTGACTTGAGAGTCCGACATGCGGCCAATAGCATGAAAAAATGGTAATACATTGCCATATTTGTTGTGGCTATGTTGTATTCTGCATACGCTGTAGGTGACCAAACCAGAGTAGACACTAGTGACTGTTAAATACCCGGTATCGGGTGAACGGTAAAATAAGTACCCGTTATTTCGGTATTATCCTTTGTATTATTTGGTTTCGGGTTTCGATTTATCTTGGCGCAGCATTAGGTACCAATACCTAGCTAACTGGTACAGGTACATCGTTATTAAGTAATATAGATATATGGGGTTTGGATTGCATTCATAGCAAGCGAGTGTGTGTGATTTAGTTATTAGGTTGTTCTTGATTAATCTTACCGCTTCGGTTAACAAATACGTTGTCAGAACCGCTATTTGACAGATAAATAAATAGTTTTCGGCGCAAGACACCACTGTAAGATGCCCCCTAACCTTATTTTGAACTACAACTTTGACACCATAACGTCAAAATAGCAGATGCAAAATAGCAGTGTCGCTTCGTTAATCGCTATGGCTATCGTCCGTACAATACCGGCATTTAGCGGTTACGATATACGTAAAACGAAATGCAAATGTCAAAGTTGTCAAATAGCGTCAAACGGAACATCACTTTGTAAGTAACGAAAATTGCCTATTAATAGTATCCTCGATCAGTACCGATTATTATTATCCCAAAGGCAATAATACCGCAGCGCGTGAAAAGCGAATCGAACATTATCCGGTACTATGGGCACAGTGTATGTAATAGACCAGTGGCGAATCTCAAACGCGGTACCTTTGGTCTGCGAACGCGCGTTCGCTTCGACACCGACGGCTTGGACTTGACGCCTGAAAGCGAGCTACCTTTGCCGCCTGCCTCGACCGTTCCTGGAACGGACTTGGTAATTTCAGGACTGAGAAAACTATTACTCTTGACGCTTAGACAAAAACAAAACATTTAATCACAGGTTAATTGCAATGGTTACGTTTGTGCAAGAAAACGTGTAGTAATCCACATCAACCTTCTGAATAAATTGTGGTCTTAATCTCCTATGGTAGTTACATTAAAGGAATAAAAGTAAAGTTAAGGTTCTCAGGACGACAAAAAATTTGAAATCAATATTTACGTGACGTTGACATCAAAGGTGAAATCAGTCGTCCAATTGAACTTGTTCTATTTAGAAGAGGCGAACGTCGTTAATTTGAATTACAGATGTTTCATTAAGAACAATAGGTGTTCTAAGCAGTTGATAAACATAATCTTAGAAAAAAAAAAGAAAAATTTCCCACAGCAAAAGCAAGCAAAACAGCTATATCGTGACATTTATTCTGTAAATAAATCTAATAAGGGTCATCCTCAGAGGGTCATCCAATCTTGCAACCATTTGGATTCAACTGCACGCTTACTATAGCAGCATTAAATAATAAAGTTGGAATTTACAGTTTCTATAAATGTTCAAATTAATCGAAGATTTCCGACACCTTTTAAGACCCTCCAATTATTAACTTTTTCCTATTTTGCTTTTCTTAGCTTTTGGATATTATGACACTCCTTTTTCTACAGAAGGGACCAAGATCTATGAAAAATAATTCAGCACATCTAACACTTTGATACATAGTTGTTATTTAGAGATGTTCTCCTTTGAAAACCCTACACTGCAAAAAGGAAGCTACAAATCTGCTTTGATCGGTTGCCTGTGCATTTCATGGCTATTAAAAAAGTTTGTTCATATCTCAGGCTTAAAATTACAAAGGAAATCAAGTTCAAGAGATCGTTTGGTAGCATTTATAGTCATAATGAAATACTGTGAAAACAAGCTGCTGCTAAAGATTTGGTTGAAATAGATGGTCTATTATGATAGAGGTACTCTTTTATTAATATTTGAGAATTCTTGTATCTAAAAGTAATATCAAAAAAATACACCCCAGTGTTTTTGCTCCTATGCGGAAACTTTCCAATACATAAATGAATAGGCCAAACGGTATAAAGTAAAAGGAAAATGTAAATTCTGACATTAGTCCTGGTGTTTGAGAATTATGTGAGTTTAACATTCCTTCCTTCTTCTCAGCTTTACAGTGACCGAGGGATCACTACTTTCAAAGTGTATTACAATCTATACCACCAAATAACGGCTAGAACGTCATGCATCAACGTTTGTCAAAAACACATGACTCATTTAGCTGTTATTTAGTTGAACAAGGTACTGTGTGTCGAAACAATTAATTGTCGCAATAAAATGAATATAGTGAAGATTTGTGAAAGTATTACTTGTATTATCATTTCGAAAACATTTTGACTGATTTTTCCATATTGTAAGTTTGAAATTTCTATTAATTTCCTTAATAGTGTATCCTTATGCGTGCATACAATCGGAAAATACAATTATATGGGAAGTTGTCACACGGGTGACTGTACTCAATATTACGGAACACATCAATGAACGTTTGAACTATATTATCCAATATAGCAAATGTTTCGAAGAATTTTTGAAACAGTAGCTCCATATGAGTCACAAAATCAACAAATTCTATACTCGGCATATACAGTCCATCAAATAAATTAGATTCGCTTCGCTATGACTGTACGCATCCAAGAAACAAAACAGAGAAGTATCATCTAATTCTTGATGTGCTACGGAATATTCCTCGCACGTTTTACATGAGTGAATAGTCAAACATTTTTTAATTAAAAATCCACAAATGTATCTTGTGAAATTTTGTTGTAACGGCTCTGATGGTCTGATGCTTTGTAGTCTGCTGAAAATAGAGGTGGATCCATGATGACCTCATCAGTTCTGTTATTAGGTATACTGGTAATATCCCATAATACCTCCCCACCATCCTTTTTGCAGTTTGTAGCTCCCGAATGTACCATATCAATACAAAAATGTTTTCTCAATGTTTACTCATAATAAATCCCTCTCTGTACTATCGCCCGAGATTCACTGCTTCGATGCGACTTTGACGCTCTTCCGTCGGAGGTTTGGAACATACTAAATATCGCCTACTAGATGGCAACTCAGTAGGTCGTGACACGTACGCTCGTTTTTTTGGTGGAGAGTCTCCACTGGTCCATTACATACACTGTGCTATGGGTATCCCGTACGCTGCGTATCTGATACGCTGAGGATCCGGTACCTCTGGCGATATTTACCACCGCGTTCTGCATAACCTACAACGCTGAAACGCTGAATTCTGATTTGCCCTGGAATATCGGTAACGGGTACTGGGTACCGCGTTTTGATGTTTTCAGTGTTGGTTGAGTGAGATTGGCCAAAAGGGCCAAAGGGGGCCTACTTGCCTAGCTTCGCCTCCCCATCACTACTTTTTTTTTGTCTTCGGCAGAGGAAAAACGTGATGGCTTGATCTGAAATTGTTCTAGTAGTTCCGGTGCACGCACCGCTCTTTGCGGCGACTGGGGGTCCTACCCAGTAAAAAACCTCTGCTCCTCTCATCTGCCTTTGCTCCTTCTACACTGGGGATCATCTGTAGGGATATTCTTCACAGTGCAGATGAGGTAAGTCTTCTTTAGGACTTCATTTGAATCTGGCTGCCATGTTTAGATTGGGCGTCACTGTCTCCGCTCTTCACTCTCCTTGGCTGAAAGGATTTTTCGCACCATTTCATGAACGACCTTCCAGGCCTCTTCACTGGATGTCATCCGCGGTATGATATTTTCTGCGGTCAAGCCTGCTGCCATAGGTCCAGCACTCTCTCTATATGGCCGCCATTTGCTGCGTATAAAGAGCGCGTGCTCGGGCGTATCCTCATCGTTGCAATGTAGGCATCTAGAGTCTTCAATTCTCCCTATCTTCCTCCTATAAACTCTCAAAGGGCCATGGCCAGACAATGCTTGCGTTAGGAAGTAGCATGTCTTCCTATGTTTGCAGTCGACCCATTCTTTTATAGAGGGGATCAGCCGTTTGGTCCACTGCGAGACGTCGGTCGTGTCATCCCACAAACGCTGCCATTTCTCCATGGTTCGGTCTCTAATGGAGGCGTGGCTCTCCGAAGTATCTTCCTTGGCGGTGTATAGATGTCTCCGCTCTTCTGCCAGCAAGTGCAAGGGTGGCGTTGCAGTTATGACTTGGAGAGCCCTGTTGGAGATAGTCCGATAGGCACTAGCAGTAGTGTCTTCCTCTGCGCTCGTTCTAGCGTCTGTCTGTGTTTCTCCCTTTTGAGCGCACGATACCATACAGGTGCTCCGTATAGTAACGTTGATTGTACCACATTATTCAGCATTTGGCGTTTCCTGGTACTAGGTCCACCCACATTTGGCATTAGCCGGGATAGCATGGCTGCCTTCTTCTGTGCCTTCTCTGTGGCCCTCTTGATGTGCTCGCCAAAACACACTTCGTTGTCTATGGATATCCCTAGATAGACTAGCGACTTACTCGGTTTGATGAGGATTCCTTTGATGTTGAATTTAACAAGGGCTCTTTTGTTACGTGACCCCTTCAGGATGACAGCTTCTGTTTTCTGCGGGCCAGTTCGAGGTGGTGATCCTGCATCCACTTGTCAATCCTCCTGAGTGCATCATTCGCTCGTCGCATTAGCTCGTCTTCCTGGTTGGCACAGGCTACAAGCGCCAGATCATCTGCGAAGCCCACCGTCACTGCCTTTCTAGGGAGAGCCAATCTTAGCACACCATCGTACAAAATATTCCACAGAAGTGGAGCTAGCGCGGACCCCTGTGGTACACCCGTGCTGATTTCTAGTACCTGCTTAGCTATTTGTATGGTTCTTTCCTTAAAATAGCTGCTAACCAGATTTATCAGGTAGTTTGAGATTCCTCTGTGTCCTAGCTCCTGAATAATGACGGCCCATGAGGCTGTGTTGAAAGCGTTGCGTACATCCAACGTTACCAGCACGCACCACTTATCGTTTGCTCGTTCTGCTATTTCTAGCACCTTTTCAACAGCATCTATAGTCGATCTGCCGCGTCGGAAACCGAATTGATTCGCTGACAAATCCCCCAATGTTTCCAGTTCGATCTCGAGTCTCCTGCGTACCATCGCTTTAAACAGCTTGCCTATGGTATCCAGATGGCAAATAGGCCTGTACGATGAAGCCAGCTCAGGTGGCTTGCCCCCTTTGCTGATAAGCACGACCTTGGCTTTCTTCCACGCTTCCGGAAACGTTTGGGTTTTAAGCAGGCTATTCAGCAAACCTAGCAGATGTTGGGGTGCTATGGATATGGCTTCTTTCAGCACATCCGGCGTGACTCCATCCAAGCCTGGCGCCTTACCACTTTTTAGTCGACTTCCGGCTTCTGTCAGCTCTTCGAGGGTAAACGGCAAGCAGTCTTCGTCCACGGGTCTCTCGGGCCAGCTGTCCTGGCGGCTAGGAAAGAGTTGGCGCACTATATCTAGTTTCGTGTCAGGTTCCAAGTTACAGGTCGATGTCACCCCGGTAAGCTTTTTCGTCACTATGCGATAGCCTTCTCCCCAGATGTCGTTCTCCAGCTCATCGCATAATGCCTTCCACCGCTGTTTCTTGGCATCGACTATTAGCCGATAGAGTCGCTTTTTGTTAGCCTTATACGTATCATAGAGGCACTTCAATTCAGTTTCGGATCCCGTTCCTACCCGTCTTGCTCGTTGCAAAGCACGCCTACTAGAAACACATTCGCTTCGAGTCCACTCTATGTCAGTCAACGAATTCGAATAGGTAGAAGCAGTAAACAAGGGTTTTGTTTGGACCCACTATCTGAAGCATATTATAAATATTGTGTTTATCCTTGTATTTATCAAGCAGCTTGATGCTCGTAGCAGGCAATTAGGCTGGTAGAGGATCGGAGGCAAAAAATAGCAAAGGATAACTTGGCCACGTTGCCAGATCGTCTCCGTGTAAACCTATTGTATTTTCGTTAGCTGTGACAACTGACAATATATATTTTGCAGTCATTCCAGTAATAGTAAAGTTGAAAAAAGCGTAAACAGGGTGATACTTCTTTGTCAACTGTACATAAAAGTCGTTAAAATAAACAACTTTTTCAAATAACTCTTACCCGAAAACTGAAAAATAAGCGAGTTACAAAATCGAAAAAAGTAAGTCTTGATTGTGTAATGTGTATCAAGACGTACCTACCTAGTCTGTTTGTATTTAGTTTTTTGCTTTTTTAGGTTGATCGTTTCGGGTTCATTGTTATAGTTTAGAGTAAAATTTGGGTTTTAACGGTGCATAAAGTATTAAAAGATCATTTTTAACAATTCCACAAAATTTATTTCCCGCGGATTTCTGTAAAAAAATCCGTGTTTGTGAACACGGTAAATAATAACAACTGGGCCTTGCCAATATACACATGCCTGTTAGAGCATGGACTGAGACGAGCCGATTAACAATTGACTAAACCCCAGTTAAACCATTTTAACCTCGACAATTGAACCCGTGAGGTTAAGTTAGCTTAGTTACTGAAACTTAAAAATACCATAGTAGTTTTTCAGCGGCCCGGGAGCGGCGTCCACACACAAACCAATCTCACCCCCATTTCGGTTTCCGCTAAATTAGGTCAAGCCAATATTTCTGAAAAAACGTGACAACGTCGCATCAACGGAAATCCCAATTCACAGGTACCCAGATCTGGACCCAACCACAATGACCCTTTCCTTTTTCACCCTTTATTTACCAGACGACAGGTAGCGGACTCGCTGAGTTCTATTGTTTGTTTTGGGTGATCCCTGCAAACCGTATCATCGGGTAAGAAATGCCAGTGACGTCTCAAAAGGGGTGTAGCTCATGGAGCGAGAGAATGTTATATATTCATGTATTTCCATTTCGTTTACGTTTCTATTCCAGCTAATTCTCATGAACATGCAGTTTTTTTAGCTAACCGCGATTCATAAAACTGAGATTTGATATTTGATTAAATAAACGTTTCGAAGTTAATGTCACTTTAAATTTGTTTTTCCAGTTTTACGTAAAATGAATTATTGAAAAAAAAAATTATTTTGCACCGTAAACAATTTATGCTAAATATGATAAATTTATAAAAATAGAATTTAAATAAATTTATTTTATACGTTTCTTGTCTTCAAACTTTATTGTTCATTTGTGTACCAGACGGTTACCTGTTGCAGGTTCCCTTCTTCAAAACGTTTCGATCTGTAATGATAGTCTCGAAACTGGGAAGATTGCGATACATAATGCTCATAAGTACCCGTTGCCATATATTATAGTTAATGTGTCTCTGTTTCTAAGGCAATAATAGGTAATACAGCAAATTTATTACTGCACTGCCTGTTGCTCCAATGTGAGAATCATACACTTCGAAGGTGAGAAGCCTGTCAAAGGTGATAAAACCTCCCTTTTATATATTTACAGGGCCAAATTCTTTCAAATACCAAATCATAATCACTAAATAGATGGGTTCTTCAAGTTGTATTTTTTGTAGGTCTGTTGTATTTAAGTTTATTTTGAACATTATCTGGTAATAGAAATATGTATATTGAAATATTTTGAAAAAGTTCAGTGTAAGTTTTCATTTAATGCACCCCAATGTAAGTACTTAGTAGTTTTGTAGTTCCCTTTCAAATATTCAAACAATTAGTGGACCCGTATGGTACATAAATAGTCCAGTAAACTTGGACTGGCTGCGATTGGTCGTAAATCCTATGCCACGAGTATTTAAGATCTGGCATCTTTCATTTTTTCCTATCACTCTGTAATAGTTTCTCTTTTCTATATCCTCAACGTAATCGTCATTATCTTATAGCCACACCGTTACATGCTTATCCCTTCAACGTATCTTGTTACTATTATTATTATTACATAGAACAAAGACGAAAAATGTGCAGCCCGGGCTATTGCCCGCCAAGCTGCTCTTTCGTCACACGCTGACCATCACTCCCTCAAAAATAATGTAACGTACGTCTATGTTTGTATAATAAAAGCTCTTTAAATCCAGCGGATTTCTGTCAATTTCTGTAAACAATAACATCGTCTTTGTAAACAAGTGGTAAATAATAACACCAGGGTCATGGATACACTCACATGCCTGTTAGCGCATGGGCTTTGCTTCTTCTAGCCTATTCGAATTCGTTGATGTCAGTAGTCCACCAATACGGAACTTTGGCGACTCTTGTCCTTCTTTTAATGGTGCATTCTTTGACGATGTTCGCCATAGTTTCGCTGTATTGGTGAACCGTGAGTTCATCGGCCTCTAGTACTTCGAATTTATCTGCTAGCATGTTTCTCGCTTTCGTCATGTCTATGAAAGGCGTTAGACGTTCGTGGGCTGGTCTTCTGCTTATTGTATTCGTTCTTATTTCGAAGTAGATGAACCGATGATCACTCATTGACTCAGTTTCTAGAACTTGCCATTTCTGTATTTGTCTGGAAATACTCTGAGTTGCAAAAGTGACGTCTATGAACGAACAGCTGTTATGCCTGCAGAAAGTTGGCTGAAGGCCATCATTTACGACCACCATGTTACTGGCAGCCAACCATTCACACAGGGCCGCTCCCCTTCTGTCCGTAGCTGGAGAGCCCCAATCAACCGCTTTCGCATTCAGATCGCCCAGGAGTATGACTTCCTTGCCTTGCACCAATAGGTCTTCCCATAGTGCCTCTATGAATTCCTCGTACTCTGAGAACGGTATATTAGGCGAGCAGTAGCAACAGTAGATCACCATTTCCTTCAGATGGATACACAGAACCCCCGACCCTTTTCGTATAGATGTGACAGTAATATGCTTGTTGCGTATATAAACTGCCACATCATAGTTGTCGTCTACGTGCCATGTGGATTTAGCGTTTACTAATTTCCTATTTGGTTCCGATGTTATAAGAATGTCCACGTCTCTTTCCATCATCGTCGCATAGGCCATGTCGTGCGCCGATCGGGATCTGTTTAGGTTAATCTGAAGCACCTTGATCATCTGGAGCGTAAGTGTGTGCCTTGCTTGCGTCTCCGGTCACCGATTTTCTCCTGCGTCTGGCTTCCTTTTGCCAATCTCTAAAGATGCGCCCAAAAGTCTGGCATGCGTAGGAACCCGCCCTATGTCCAGCCTGATCACAGATAGGGCAGAAGGCTTCGCCCGTACATTCTGCCTTCTTGTGACCTTCTTTGCCACACTTTAGGCAGCAATTTGCTCTGTTGGCTCCTTTGCATTTGCTGGCCGAGTGACCCGTCTCCCAACATCTGCTACATTTCTGTACGACTACTCGCTCTTCGACTCCACATTTCACTAAACCTATCTTAATTCTACCTATGTCTAATAATCTTTCAGCGGCTTCTTTGGAGGCTATCACAGTTCCTACTTGATTGCCACTCTTAGTAGGTCTGAGAGATTTAACCAGTATCTCCTGGTCCCTGTTTGGTACTGCCTTCCGTAGTGCGTCTTCCACTTCTTTGGCTGTTGTTACACCGTCCATACCCCGGATATGAAGGGTAACGCGACCTCCACCTCTCGCAGAAATGCCCGGTATATCAAGTTTGCTGATAGCTTCTTTCAGCTGCTCAGCGCCACCGTCTTTTTTAGGGACCGTAAGCAGTAGCTCCCCTTTCCGAGTCTGCCTCACTCTGTTGACCGTTACCCCTAGATCGTCTATCTTCACGTCTTCTTTTACCTTCTCAAGAAGCTGGTCGTAGTTTAGGCCTTCGGCTGCGACAATAACGGCCACAGTCTTACTATCTCTAACAGCGATGGCAGTCGTATTTTTGTCTTCCCCATTGGCATTGTCGCTATTTTTTGAACCCTTCTTGGGCGGTACGTACAGCAGGACGCTGATTTCGATCTGACAGAAAACGAATTCCAGTAGCTTTTTTAGTCGTTCCTTTCGTGCCAAGTCTGGTGTGGGGACAGCAATACATAAGCGATCTTCTTGACCTAGGAACTCCCTCAGCTTCATTAAGTTCGCAAACGTCGCGGTCTCCTCCTCCTCCAAAATTACCTTGAGGACATAGTTTCTGCATTGTTGTGCAGGGCCCGTGCTCTTGGCTATACTAATTTCATACTTTAAGTATGAGAAGCCCTCGGTTACACCTCCATCCTCACCAAGATGCTCTATTTCCGGGTACCTCATCCGGAAGATCTTGTTGATACCCCTATCATACGTTTGCTTGGCATCAGTGCACAGCAGCAGATCTCTTTCTTTGGTCCCCTCCCAAACAGGGTTTCCCTCTACTTCCTTCACCTTGGTATAGGTACTTTCTGGCCAAGGTTTGTCTGCCGTCCTCCTAAAGGCCTCATAGTCCGTGTCGCTGCTACTTTTTATAGCCTCCTTGATTTCTTCCGCCTGTTCCTCCAAAGTTCTCTTGCCTCTGTACCACACGCCCTCTGTTTGGGTACTAATACTCACTTTCGCGCCCTCCTTGGTCTCCTCAGTTGTTTGTGAGGCTTGATCTACCTTAACGGCAGGTGTTCTTGTGGAACCCGCTGTTGGATCTATGTCCCTAAGTTTGTCCACCAGCCTACCTATGTCTTCAATACCTCTCTTGATAGTGGATTTAGTGTTCACATTTATTTTGATTTCCGCCTTTAGGCCATCTATTTTCTCAATCAGCTTCCTGATAATCGGAGAAAGATTCTCGTCTGTATTACCAGTTGCTGCCACTGCTCTTTTACGTTTAGCAGGATTTTCTTCCGCCCACGATTGGCCTGTCAGGTCCACCTCGGATACTGAGCAAGATCTGCCTCTAGGTGGGCTTCTCTGTATTACATCCCTTCTCAAAAAGGGGTTTAAGTCCTTACCGCCTAGCGGGTTCTTTCTTCCACCTTCTTAAGGCCTGGTTGCTCGCCGTCACACTAACACTTTGTTTGAATTCGATATTTAGTCCCACGAGTAGCTAGGGAAAATACAGTCAACCGACGCAGAGCCCCGCTTGCGCCGGCAAGGCATCCTTACTCTGAGAGGTCGCCCGGTATCTCAGAGGCTCCGTTTGAGACGGTACTCCCCTACCGCCACGCACTCCTCGGCACGGGTCGCCTGACACCTTGAGTTGGGTTCGATTCTAGATCATAGCCGTGTCGTCATCAAGCTGGTCCAGGTCGCAGTCAGTTCCTTAGTCCATAGTCAATTCCGTGTCCATAGCCAGGTCGTCGTCTTCGTCCTCCGTGCTCCCCCCCCTAGACGCAGTAGTCACCTAGGTGACTGTCTGGGTCATTGTAGAATGGTGTACGGTACCATAAAACAACGACCCAGTGAAGACATAGCCGCGTCCCTTCTATGTCCTGCCTACTTGGTCCACGAGTGCCGAAGCACAACTATGCGCGCACATGCGCACCTAGCCCCCCATCAGCCATAGGGACGCACCGGGTTGGAGTTAGGCTCTCCTAGGTTTGTCTGTCTTGCCCAGGGTGTGATAGGCCCCCTAGTAACACAAGGGGTTCAGAGGCCATCCCCGGGGAAGCTGAGACTCCCCTCTCCGGTCCCCATCCCTAGTGCTACATTAGTGTGCTATATTAGTATGAGTAATTATTAGAGGAAGAAAAAACACATACATATATAGGGTGTCCCACGACGATTAAGACAAGCGATATATCGGAACTAGACAGTAGTAGCGAATTATAATTTTGGTGACTTAAATTAGAGCAAATATAGTATCTTTTCGTATTACTGTGTCACCCAATGAGGTATTTGTTTTTGATCACGTGACGTCTGATTCAAAAATTTTAATGGGACACCCTGTATATTTCTGACTTTTTGTGTTCCTCCCGATAAAGCAATTCCAACAAACTAGCACACTTGGGGTCTAAAGTTATTTATTCAAGAAATACAGGTACTTAAAGGATGGTATCACCACCATTGATTATAACATGTACCCCTACAGTTAAATTACTTTGAATTAATCACTTTAGACCCCAAGTGTGCTAGTTTATTGGAATTGTTTTATCAGGATGAACACAAAAAGTCACAAATATACAGGGTGTCCCATTAAAAATTTGGAATCGGACGTCACGTGACCAAACACAACATACCCCGTTGGGCGACAAAATAATACAAAAAGATACTATATTTGCTCTAATTTATACCCCCAAAATTATAATTCGCTACTACTGCCCAGTTCCAATATATTGCTTGTCTTAATCGTCGTGGACACCCTGTATGTGACGATCACAGACGTCACAAGTGAGAAATGATTGTCTGTATTTGCTCATATCTCTTTCCAGTGTCTGGTCCACCGCACTGCCGTGTCGTTCGCTTCCCATAGGTCTTGGATTGCGCAAGGCGTTTCCAAGAGATGGGCAAAATAGGAAATGCTCCATCCGTCTGGTTCTCCCCGCAGGCACATACATCTTTCTCAGACCTCGCCATTTGGTATCTAATCCTGTTGAGACTTTTCGAGGTCCTCCATTCCAGTTGTGATCCGTCGGGGAGGGTTTCAGTTGGATTTGAAGTTGGTATGTGGTTCTCTGTTAGCCGTCGCTTCCACAGTACCTCTTTGGTTACTGTTTTGGAGTCTGTCAGTGGATTCCTGGATTTAAGTCTCGAGGCTGGGGGCTTGTGTCCATATGGACATAATGAAATTTCTCCTGGATTTAAGTCTCTATGCTGGGAGCTTGTGTCCATATCTTTTATCTAATAACTGTCTACTTCGTTCTGCCATACATGAGACTTCTGATTTGAGGGGGGGGGGTATTCCCGTATTTCCGCTAACATGTGTAGCTGGGCCGGTATTCTTGACCGCTCGTGTGGAGCGATAACGCTGCCTTTAAACGCGAGGGGAGCGAAAATCACTGCTGTTTAGATTCTCACATCCTCTCCTCACAATTGAAGCGCTCGCGTCAAAGGGGAGTGCTTTCTGTCGCTCGTGTCACTGGTGTATCAATGTAGATAGGTTATCACCGACGATTAGGGTATCTTAAGTTGAGATTTGTGCTCTTATTTATAATTATTATGCTTTTATAGTGGACGATCCTGTATGTATTGGACTGTTAAACCAAGAAGAAGCATAAACACATATTTCAGAGCTCCATCGAGTTGCTTTAAGAGGCCCTCTTTTTCAACCTTTTCCATAACACGACCCCTCTAGTATTAAAAAATATTTCTTGATTCCCGACCCTTTTTTTCATGTATGTTAAAAATATTTAAACCATACAAAACTTTTAGGCGTTTGCGTCATTATAATCTGCTGGAATTATCTGCCAATGGGATGTTACGCTGGGAGTTCAAATCTGGAAATTTTGATATCTTCTGGTTGAAAAGAGAAAATAAGTACACGGAATTAACAAGCGAGGCTTTGAAGTCGTATTTCATTCCATTTTCTACCTTATACTTGTGCGAGTGCGCAATTTCATGCCCCAAATAAGAAGTAAACTAAAAATCGCCTAAATTTGCAAATCGGATCCGTTATGGGAGAAATTGATTAGACAAAGTCAAGCGCAACCTTCACATTAAAATGTACCTTTTTAAAATGTATAGATTTTTTACCGAGTTCCCACTCAAAAAACACTAACAAACCTCGCTGAAAACTAGTTCAAAAGGTTATTAAGATTAACAAAACAAACCTTTTGATATGTCTTGGACACAAATAGCATTGATTTGGATGACCTTGTAAAAATTACAGATTTATATCCTCAACCAATAGCAAAAATTTTGGTTTACTATTTTTCAGTGATTTTATAAAAAAATTGTAAGCTTTTAAAAGTGTATAGCTTAATGTACTGATATATGATTCGAAGTTATAATAAGAACTATAACTAAAGTATAATCGCTGTGATTATCATTGTTTAATTTCAAACAAGAATATTGGTATTGAAATAGAAAACAACAGTTCTTTCACATTAAATGGGGGCCAAATTCGCCGCTAATTCAATCAGATTTATCCTGAATGTTGCTTTTTGGTTGATACTAATCTTCATGTTTAGAATAGTTAGTTCAACCTCGATCGATGTATATCACCGACCATTATTATTTATCGTCTGTGATGTATACAGTACTTTATCAAACGAACATATTGGTTATGTTTTGACAACTTGACGTTTTGTTCAGACATTTTACATCAATACGCGATGTTGTCGTATCTCAATGCTCGCTTTCCAAATTTGCGAGGGGAGCGGTAGGTGAGAATCTAGAAATACCATATCGCTGCAAATCATATCGCTCCTTTGACGGATCGCTCGCTTGCGAGGGGAGCGAGTTGGGAATACCGGCCCTGGTCTAGTTTGGTAGGTTTTAGACAGCCCCTGATTATCCTACAAGTGTCGTTCAGGGTAGGGTTGTTTGTTGATTTTGCGTATCCACTTTTAATTCGTGTTCATAGCAATATTTGCCAAAAGAAAGAGACAAACTCGTATTTTTATAAATGAGTTTATAGGATTATCAAGCGTAATAAGTATGAAAGAATTACTAATAACTGCTGATGAAATCTAGATGTATATTTATTGGAAGAGCATAATTATTTCCATTTGTTTTGTTTTGCTTTCTAGAGTCAAGAAGGTATTGAGTCTTCTCGACAGAGGTGGTTCTTTGGAGGCAAATTACTCGGTGATAAGTTAAAGGTTGAAGAAGCCAAAGTGCCATCGGGCTATGTTGTTCAGGTGATCGTCAATATGGAGCCCTCTCCGGTCCTGAAGAAGAGTTCTTAAGTGATGTTTTTATAGGTAAGTTGGAACTATCACTCATATTCGTGAATGGTTCAATAAATTACTTCTCATGGTTATTAAATTTATCGCTGTACTTAAACTGCCGTTCAACGGCAGTCTACTAAAATGCCGTTGACAGATGTGACGTCACAGAAGTGACGTATTTGACGGCTTTGTAATCGCTGTACTTACACTGCCGTCAAACGGCACTCCACCGACATGACGTTCCAACAGCTTCATCAATATGTTGCCCGTTAAATTGAAGGTTCTGCTATGAGGAGCAGAATTTTAAAATGCATTTTGTCTAAACTTTAAATATTTGAAATAGAGGCGGCGCTGTATTCTTATGATCAAACAATAAGACAGACAAAATGCATTTAGTCTCCGTGTTATTCAGTAGGAAACCATACTTGGAAAAACAAACTGACTTAAGTCCATGGATAAAAAGCATTTTGATTGCGATTTTATTTTTGTATATCGTTTGTTCGGGAGCTGAAATAAAAGAAATACGTGAGAAAACTGCCAAACTAGTGATGTATGGAACTGGAATAGAACTAGATGATAGAGATTAATCAAAATGATTTTATTAAAAAAATTGTCGTCTACACATATTTTGTTGTTTAATTCTAATATGCTGCAAATATTTTTCAAATTTTTGTTTTTGCTACTTGAAACTCAAATTAGACAAACATACTGCATTATGTCCAACAGTTTTTTTTTTAATTTTTACAAGTTGTTTTCAACTTTCTTTCAATTGATTATATTATATTTTTCTCTATGATTTGGTTTATCTGTACTGGTTTATTGTTTCTCCTAAAAATTTGTAATATTGAACAAAATGCAATTTGAAAGTCTGCTTCTCTAATTGTCAATGAAATTTTGAAATTTGGTGTTCGGTTCTAGACTTTTATTGAACACTATACCCAGAAAAACACATCATGCAACATTATGGGATCTTTTCACATATGTTACAGTACTTCTTTTCTTTTTCTATGATAATCTTGTCTTGTCCTTTTGAATGACCTCGTTTTTTTATTGGAAGAGGCATCTTCATTGTCGGCCATGTGATATCACTGACTCCAACTTTTCAATAAGATGATTGCTGAACTGCTAACGTTATTTGGAACTGATTCACTGATCTAAGCTTCCTCAACTTCAACTGGATCAGATATTATATCCTCCTCTACGATTTCACATGGTCTTAGAGATGACGGATTTCTGTTGTCTTATACCAGAATTGCCTTGACACCAGGCGCAGATGATTTTACAGATAGATAACTAACACTGGAATGATAGATTTGCATTGTCTAATATAAAGGCTTTATTCATACTGCTTTTGCCTGGAAGATTCACCTGGTCAAATACTCCAGATTGTTCAACAGAAACTTGATTTTCACTTTCAAATACAACTTCATCATTGCTTACAATAAAAAGCGGAGTCTGATTCTCACCGCTATTGTTTACATTTACAATTGCAGCATCAGTATCAGTGGCCTATACGTTTTAAGATTTTTCAATACATTAAGTCCTTGCTCAAACAACATGTCTGTCCGTTGAGCTGCACAAAACTAATCGGAAAACTTGCCCCAGTCACAAATTGTCACAATTTTAATGCAAACAAGGCGAAAACAATATAACCGATAATGGGAAATAGCAAATTTACAAGAAATCCAATATGCTATTAGCAGCATTTTAGTGGGCCACTGTAGTGATGGGCTATCGTTTGACGGCAGTTTATGTACAGCGAATACAAAGCCGTCAAATACGTTACTTCAGTGACGTCACATCTGTTAACGGCATTTTAGTAGGCTGCCGTTGGACGGCAGTTTAAGTACAGCGTAAATTTATACATGCATCAATATTACTACATATGTATATGTTCATAAAGCCACCTCTCAGCTACCTACTTGATATTAGATTATAACAACAGATTGCTGGATGGTATGCATCAAAGGTAAAAAATGCATCTTGCGTTTTATCATTGCATTGATATGTTCCTGAATGTTTTGTAAAATGATTCAAAATAACAAGTAGAAATAGAGAAATAAAGCAACAAAGGTACTTAGTATTCCTTTCTAGGAACATCTATAACGTCCTTATCATGGTCATAAGTTATCATAAAATCTCTAGATTTCCATGAAGATGTTATACTTTCCTAGGTATGGTTTGATGACTTGCAGTACCAGTCAAAATTTAATTTTAATATAAGATAATAAAAAACGATGAATTTGCAGGTATCACTACGATACACCAGTCAAAATGCAACACATACACGTAGCTCGAAGTGAAGTGGATCCAAAACACAAAATTAAATGTTTAACTTTGACGATAAACGTTTTTATATAGGCATCAACTTGTTAAAATTTCGAATCGTACATGCAAAACAGGTTGAAATAATTTAATTCTTATGCAACGTTCCAACGAGTTTTACACATATGTGTAATTTTTAAACGCTTTTCGAAAAATAGTTGAATACACTTTATAGAACGAAAACCGGTTGCACGACTTATGTGAACAACGAACTGATGCTAAATTTTACTTTAGTCGGAAAAAATAAGTTGGCCTCGACTCGGTTTGCTAACTTCAATCGTCGCGGTGTGAATATTTTCCACAACTGAGCAGTTTTAGTTGTTGTTTGTTGCACTATTTTTAACCGAAATAATTGTATTTCTATTATTCTGTTCTGTCTCTATTAGGATGTTACATGAAGTTGTCTTCTTAATCTCAAAAACTGATTATTGCTACACTTCACATTTTTGACATATTACTATGTCGTAATGTAAAAACAGAAGACTTTCGTAGTTTTTATTACTTATTATAAGTACTCTTAATAATCATCTTACCTTATCGATTAATAACTTAATTATCAATTAATTGGAGATATATTTACTCACTGATATTGAGTATGTAGATTACTCAGCACTTAGAAATTCACAACAAAATGAGAGATTGACAAAATAACTGAGTGTTTTTAAGATAGAGAGATAGAGAACATAGGATTTGTTAGTTACTGTTTCTTCTGGAGTAAAAATTTCGCATCAGTTCGAGGTTTTTAGTACTAATTGTAAATATATTTTTCTGTATATGTTAAATCTTAAAGCATGTTTCACGTGTGATATACACATTTGATCAGTTATTTTCAAGCTGTTGAGTGTGACTAGCTGATTATTTTGGAAAATAGCCGCATTAATGTTTTTGTGGTTGTTAAGCATATTAGATATAGGGGCAAGCTTTATGATGATATCATTTATTTTGTAACAACTGCCTATCAGTATCAAAATGGAACAGTTAATGAACCTTTTGCAGTAAGTAAGCCTGACCCTGATTCATTCAACGGGCCCAATTTTTGAGGCTGGCAGATACAAAATTCAAAAATCGTGTATTTTAAATTTTTTGTACATAATAATTATCTGTTTTCTTGGTCGTTGAAAAAGTATAATATACGTTAGAATGTATTGACAGTTTAGGTGTTAGTCGAAAGAGACAACATTAATGCTCAAAATGTGTATTTATCATAGCAGTCAGGTACAATTATCATTAAAAATAATTTTTTTCATTTCTCTATCGTTCCGCTGATGATTGTCGTGAACAAAAATTCAATGAAACACACCACTCTGTACTCATATTTTAAGCGATTCATCATGAAAATTCACAACTGTGGGCAGAAACTATCGAAATATTAATAAAGCGACTATATTTTCATGATATTAGCACATCAACTCTCTTCTTGAATGTATAGGTGATGCTACCGAACTTCTTATAGAATATCAACATTGTTGGAAAAGTGTTGCAACAAATGCAGGTGAGTTGGAGAGATTCTAAATATGTTGAAACATATCGAATTAAAATCGCATGAGACTTTGTTGATATCCTGTTTTATCTTGGTTTGTAACATATCAGTAATATCATTCCATAAAAAATAATGAGGTATGATTGCACCTATTTAAAAGGTACTTTTGAGAAAGACTAAACAAAATCAGCATCAAACCCCATTCCCTCTACGTTGTGAAGCAATTTCTACTGACCATCAGATCTAAATATTCATCCAAACTAGTCATAATGGTGTTGTGGCCCTCATTGAACAAGCAACACCTCTATAATATTGCCTAAAAAACATATCTTTGGGGAAATTTGCTACACAATAGCGTTGAATCTGGCATTGTTGTTTTGCTTGTGTTCTCCTTTCAAGTTGTTCCGATTTGGTGAGATCTACATAAATTGGCAATTTCTACAATGACTTATGTTGTGAAAGTTGGCTCATATTAGAGAACGTTTACTTGTTCGCTTTCCCTCGTTTAAAGACTCCGCTGCTGTCTGGTCCTGTAAGACCGGCTTTAACTAAATACACAGTGCCAGAATGTAGTCCAAATTGCTGCATCCATATCTTGCACAGAGTCCATTTGTATGATTTATTCGCTAAAAAGATCTGATTTTAAGTTTACAAGATTACATAATCTTGAGCTCATGGGCAGAGCTTTAGGGTTAGGATTCACAGACCACTTCTTGTGTTTTCCCGTCTCCTATTAAATTTTTCAGCATTGAACATTGTACATGCACTTTTAGCACGTATCTATGTTTGTGATGTTCTCAACTTCTTGACATTCTTTAAGACTCGCTTCTTTAAGTGTGGCGCTCCAATACTTTTCCTCAAAATAGCCAACAAAATGTCAAGGAGTCGTAAAAGAATACGGAGTGGCCAACGTACTGCCTTCCCACGATAAGGTAATTCCACGAGTTTTTTACTAGCTGAGCCATATCCCTACATTTGAAGATCGGTTTCTTACATGTAACTGCTTGAATAGCTAGACTCTTCGAAAGTCAGTGTATGTAGCAACTGATTATGCAAATTGGCAGAACATTTGACTCCTCATGTTGTGGTATTAAACTCCACATCTCACTTGTATCTTTATCCAGTTATTATTCAGTGAGGGGTTCGCTAGCAAGTTCACCATGATAAATTCGAAAGATTATTTTAAAACTGATCATATTTTTGTGCATTTATCACTTTTATTATTGAACGATGATATTTCTATTTGTGTGTATTTTTAAGATTTATACTGGTTATTGCTTTATTGTAAAATATATTTAATTTGCAATAATGTTAAGTTAAACAAATGCATACTGAAAAGGAGTCCCAGTGATTTCTTGAGGTCCAGGTTTTTTAAACAGTTCTATCATATCATATTTATGCCTCAATCTGGCAAGGAATCATTTTGACTTCTATACGTAACTTCTGCATTCTTTTATTAATTAATTTTTTGAGAGATAAAACAAATTCATAAGAAAATTTCTTTTAGTGTATAATAGGTACCTGATATAAGTTTAAATGCAATTTCTGTTAATGACTTTTATAATCAAATTATCGACATTGTATTTTTGTTGGTACGTTCACATTAATTATATTGTAAGAGAGAAAATATCTATCTTTGGATAGTTTGAGTACTTGTATAAGATTCATATTTTGCAGAGGTCAGTCTTAACAATGTTATGCATGTAACGTCGCTAACCTGGGTAATATACATACAGCATTTCTTAGAATATTTTGCAGATAAAAGTTAGTTTTCATGTTTTTGCACAAGAATGTTGAATAGATGGAGGCCAAGTGAGAAATGTTCGATTTTGAAATAAATTTAAAATTAGTTTAACCCCGATGTGGTTTTACAAATGTGGTCTAATGTTTTACGGGTTTTATTTGTTATCAAATTATTGTTGGAAAAAGTGGCATAACCATGCTTTATGCTTTGAAAAAATACTTCTGTATGATATATACTATAGTCAAGTGTCGAGCATATCTATTGTAATTTAATGCCTAAAACAGCAGCCCGTATTATTCATCTTGTTTTGTTTTCGTAGGCACCCCGAAGATTACTTGTTGATAACCATATTTTATTATACAGGGTGTCCTGATATAATGTTTTCACGGTTTTGACATATTCAAAAAATCGGTTGTAATTCATTTCTCTTTTTTAATAGCGAGACAGAGTTTACCTTTTTGGGTAAAACGCGCCTATTCAATCAAAATCCCAGTACAAAGTTCTTTTAGAATTACAATCACCTTATTTCTCATGGAATCCAAACTAACTCTAATGTTTCGTATAACATGATGAACATACCTACAGCTCTGTATGGTATGGTACGTCCCAACATTTGTTTACCAAGAGAGAAGTCTTGCATAAAGAGGACCATACAACATGGCTTGTGGAAAAAAACATAAGTTTTTATTTTACCTAGTTATTTGTGACTGTTATACAAATTGTGAACCTTTGTAAGCTTTTTTTGAACTTTTCGCTGTGTAAACAAATGTTATATACAGGGTGAGTCAAGCTCAACACCTCGGACTCATGTGACCAAACGATATCTCTTTTTAGGAAAATAACTAACCAAGTCCATGTAGGTCGAGTTGGACTATATTTTAAAAAGGATGACTTCTATACAGGATATTTAATAAAAGCATGACATATCAGTTATGTTTTTTGAATGTAATACGCAGTATATTATTGTATATTTAGATTCTTAGGTGAATTGTAGTGTAACTTTACGTACCACAGATGGGCCTTAAAGTGAACCATTCAGGTGCAAATCACCATTTTGCTTGTAAGTAGATATCAGAAAAAATAGAATATCGCAACGATTATAAAACCTAAAAAGCTGTGACTTTATTGTGTCACTAAGCATGAAATGCGTTAGCGTATATGAGAAGGCCATGTTTTAATAACTTTTTTACTTGGAGAAATCGGTAGCTTCATTAAGGAAACTTCAATCAGAGATAACTTAATGTTTTCAAATGGGAATGCTTAATTTTAAAATGCAAAAATGAATAGCCTCTCTAATGATATGTGGTTGTAAATATCAATCTTCGGTAGTTTTCATTTAATTTTAAATTTTCGAACAAATCGCTGTTTTTCAAATTTTCCTACTTATATGCAACCTAGCAGGCGTTAATGAGCACACGTTCTATGTCGCTGTGAAGCCCTTGGGTATCACAGGCAGACCATACTAGTTTCAAGAGTTCTACTATAAGATGGAAGCTATAATCGCTGTACTTTTCCTTTCATTTTAAAGTTTTAATTGTTTTGGAAAAAATATCCATTTCTGTCATATACTCCAGTTTCTCTTTGAATTTTGATATGTTACCGCTGTTGTTTCTAGTTAGAGTTGATTTCTTTTAAGCTATTTTTATAATTTTCTACTCCGTCTGTATCTTTCTGCTAAGTTAAATGTTTTTTTTTTCATCTGAACAGGTTTTTGTTTGTCTCATGGCCTGCTAGGTTGCTTATAGGTAGGAAAATTGGAAAAACACCGATCTGATCTACCGATTTCTCGAAGTACAAAAATAATTCAAATTTGGCCGTCAAAATTAAGCTGACGCATTTCATGCTTAGTCAAAAATGGTGATTTGCACCTATACGGTTCGTTTTAAGTGACATATGTGGTACATAAGGTCACACTAGAACTGACCAAGAAATCAGAATATGCAATAATATTTAGGGTGTTTTATTTTAAAAAATACAACTTATATAACTTGTATAAAAGTCATTATTTTTAAAATGTAGTCCAGCTCGACATACGCACACCCACATAGTTATTTTCCTGAAAAAATATATCGTTCGGTCACAAGAATCCGAGGCGTTGAGCTTGACTCACCGTGTAGATGGACTGTACTATAAACCTCATGTATCTTTAAAAAATCTATTTACATAGACATCTTCAAGCTCAGTGAATTATGATAAGAACTAGCATGAACTCTATGAAATATTGTTCGATGAGTAGAAAATCAAAACAATCTTGATCATTAAAATGCCAACAACTTTAGATTGGAGAAATTATCAAAATGAAATACTTTTGTGCAGCATTTTCGATGTACGAAAGTGACACTGGCTGGCAAATAACCGATAAATCAAGTAGCTTTAGGGGACACAAATCTTACTAGATCATTAACGAGTATCTTACCTAATATATTAAGTTCTGTTGGTTATTTAAGATAACTGAGCAAACTGCTCTAACATATCTTGCTTAATATGAATTTTATTTATAGTACACATTATTTTTTATTTAAAAAGTTGATAAAAATCTGTTATAATGGCCTAACAACGTGTTCAGAAATGATCTCCAAACATACATTAATACTGGAAAATTACGTTGTATACATTTTCTGATATAATTAGGATGCGTAGTGTAGCAGGTTTTTTATGGAAGATTTGCGGTTAACATCCCGAATCTTAAAATTGGTATCTGAAAAATGGATTCGAACTGATTTTCCAGATGCCGTAGGCCAAACAAAATCCTTTTGGTTAAAATTGAACATGATTTCGTCATAGACTGATTACCTAGTGGACGCTACATATTTCACTCATGAAGCATCCTTTGCTGTGATATTGATATTGAAATCCGTAACTTATTTCTGTAGCAGAGAGACGACAATGAAAAAGACGAGATTGAATGCTTTTAAAAGAGAATAGGTAGTATATATGTTACCGATATAATGCAGAATTCGATAATGAGAGAATCACTCAGATTACCAGGTAAAAAGTGAAAGATTTGCTCACCAGCTATTTATCCTGCATATTAAAGTATTTATATCATACTTTTCAATCACAGAAAAGACACACTATCGCATTTATTGTATATTAAAAGTGTTTTATTTGTATGTTATAAACAAGGAATTCATATTACACTAAGCGTATAAAAAATCCCATGTGTGATTTTGATTTTTCATATATCATTTTGTTAACTAAATTTTAAGTAGTGATGTAGTATTTATTACGTTCATGGCTTATATTTGACAAATTAAAATGTTATTACAATCAACTACGACGTATTATTCAAGTAAATAACGTATTCACTATATGAACGGTTGCTTGGTCGTACGTAGAACTGTCAGCTGTTAACTAGGTAATACAGACACTGAAACAGTCCTTCGTAATTCAATGGTTCAATATAATATGGAAATTAGACATGTATGCGTAATTACCGGTAACATATATATTTTTTAATTCACAGATTTCACAAGTTATATAGGGAAACATTGACGGACCATGCGTTTTACTTATTTGTTGAAATCAGTTTCCCAAATACTGTGAGTTATGGGACGTGTCACTATACTGAATAGCATATACTATCAATTTATTTATAACGGTTACCCACATTATATACTAACAACTTATGTTATAATTAGTATACTAAGCAATTCTATTATTTTAATACAAGAGTTTATATATGAAATGTGTTTGTACATTTTTTTAGGTGTTATGTAAAATTTGATTTGTTGGTGGAGTTGCAGAACTGTTGATGGAAATCCCTAGAGTACTTCAACTCTTAAGTGTCGATACCCTTAATAGATGTCATGACATAATAATTGCTCAAGATGTTTCATGCATATATTTGTCTGTAAGAGCGAGAATAAAAAGAGATTATCGAGTCAATCATACATATGGAAAAAATTGATCTTAAGATTTTTCGAGCATATTAAGCAGAATACAGTACTTTGATTATATTTTAAGTTACACTTTTGTATTGACGAAACTAAATTTGTGAATGACTTTGATCATTTGGTCTTGATTTTTGGATTTCTTGGATATCATGGTTCCTATTATTTCCATGAAATTGAAATCATGAAGATTATAATAATATATATAACGAATATAATTGGACAAATTGTTTGAGGGCTATACTACCTCTGAATACTTCGGTGTAAAATACTGACGTCTGCCAGACTCTGGATCTGATTTTTTTGTGAAACATCCGCTATGATCTTGTGGGGAAAGAAGGAAAATCCATCTGTCACAGCGCATAATTTGTAAAAACCTAATCAACATAAAATTGCACAGTTCAAGTGACCAAAAAAATAGATTAGGTGTTTGATATGGTACGCCATAAGCGTATACACGTAGCATTAGAAAACTGGAAAGATTTAAAAATAACCCAAAAAGTAAACATTTTGTTTGAAAGTGCATTTAGAAAAAATTGTAGTGTTATAATGGCATTTTCCGTGATAGTATGGCAGACCGTAAGTGGTACCAACTGCAGCAGTGATATCACAAATGAGGTCAATCAGCAAATTGTCATAATTGTCATCAACTCCAATAAACAAATCTTATGGTCTTAAATGTTGTGACGTTATCTCGAAATAATCTACAGGCAGCTTATGCCCACCGTTGACCACTTTCCCTGAAATAGTGATGGTTGTTGTTTTTTTGGTAGACACTGGCAATTCTAAATTACAGTACTTTACCTTACACATAAAATCTTTAACATTCTTATGGCTCGCGTTGTTGCGTCTTAGGAATTTTTCTTAAAATCATCGGCGATGCAGCAACTAAAAGGCTGTAATGCTAACCATTTTCCAAGTTTCTCACGTAAATATATTGCACACCAATAGAAGTTTGGTTAAATTCAGGAAAGACTGAGATTATAAACAATAAAAAACAAGAATCAAGACAAATATTAAACTGTGAGTCAAAAATCATCATGTACATTGAATACTTTATTTCTTACTCTTTGAAAAACATTGTTACACATACAAAGGTTGCATAAAAATAAGTTAGGAGACATTCCGGTAGCGGCAAGTTTTAAGAGCGAGAAGTTAACAGCTTAGACTCCGCCCACTTGCGCGTTTCCCTGTGTGCGCGCTGTGATTGGTGTTTCGAGATACTTATAAACGTTGCAGAGGTATGAATAATCTCCCCTCATACTGTCATACTTCAACCGGCATACCACTTACACGATAGTGTACTTCGAACGATTTAGACATGTCTGGACGCGGAAAAGGTGGCAAAGTTAAGGGAAAGGCAAAGTCCCGTGCCAGCAGGGCCGGTTTACAGTTTCCTGTGGGACGTATCCATAGATTGTTGCGTAAAGGAAATTACGCGGAACGCGTTGGTGCCGGAGCTCCCGTATACTTAGCCGCTGTGATGGAATATCTGGCTGCCGAAGTGTTAGAGCTGGCCGGTAACGCAGCGCGTGATAACCGGTAGTTCTTGTTCCTCCGAATTCTCCCACTAACAAAAGAATCAATGATCTCGAAACGACTGAAAGCCAAGGCATATTGAAAATTTTACTTTTTGAAAATTACCCTTCCGCCACAAGAGCGCTTATCAAAGCCATACGTACCTTCCGTCCCCATCACTAACAATGTGTCAAAATCTCCCTTCAGTAACAAGGTGTGAAAATTTCATTACAGTCTAGTTTTCAGATCTACTTTGTTGATGTTTTTTTGCTTGGTGCACTGGACCGGGAAGCTAGTAGGGAAAGGAGTGATACCAGGTAACCGGAAAAGTATCAAGAAGAAAATGACGCGCTACCGATTTTGTATCGTGTTGCGTTTTTTTTTTTTTGCAATAACACGAATCCAGAAACCCGAGTGCTTTTAACGGTTGAGCCTAAGGAGCATGGCACCAGAGATAAGTTGTATATCGATACCTCCGAAAAACAAACATTGCAACGTAACCAATAAATTGCTGTTTTCAGATTTTTGCATTCTGAGATGTAACATACTGCTATACAAAAAAGTGTTTTTCACCAGCCAAAGTGACTGACTTATACCGTAAACGCCTATGCAATGGCAAAGATATAGAAAAAATGGTATTAAAAAATTGTAACGATTCATAGAATGATATTGCACGGCAAATTGCCAGTCGGTGCAACATTGTAAAGTCAGAATGATTTACCATGGAATTCAGTCATATACGTTTCTTGCCTGGAAATTACGCAACCTTATGTACTAACAATTGAAGCTATCCTTCAAAATTCATGTGTGCTATCGCCGGCCGGTAATTGTGTGTATTAATGTTAACTAAAATAGCAAGAAGTACAACTGTATCGAAAATGTGCCCGTTATACAAGCAATGTGCGGAAGAACAAAATGTCACGTTGGTCTCAGAACGTCAGTATAGGGATATTATGAATACTGAAAAAAGAGAAACCGTATAAAAAAAAATAGGCAAGCTATAACTTGTCCCCAGTTTTCCGTTTCGCGTTTCGATCTGCAAAAGTTTATTCGAATTTCTAGATAAAATCATTGATTAACATATTTAACGAAATATGTTAATCAATGATAAAATACCACAGCGTTTTGTATCCAAATCCAAGCTCTCAGTTTTCAGCTTCAAAGTTTTTTACTTGGGAACAGGAAGGATACTGTTATATTTGGCATGAACTTATCTTCAGTAGAGAGGCAAACGAGATGAGTAACTGCTACTTCTACTAAAACACACAACGTTTCAATATGCCATCGATTTCTGAAATCAAGTAAACCCAAAATGAAAGTGACAGTATTCATGTTGCTATTGAATAGGAATAGAAGAAATGTAATATGCCATACAAGTTGTAAAAATGGCCAAGGATAGCTCTATAAGATAACTGAAATGGGCCAGGATGGTTTCCTAGATTTCAATAAGTTCTGTTAAAACTTAAATAAATAAGTATGAAACAAATAAAAATATCAAGTAGACTGAGATAAAAAAGTGACTGAAATGATTAAAAAACAAAATCCAAGAAGCATCATACTCAGAAACCATTGCTCTTCATCTAAAGAACATTCGTTTCTCGGGAGAAAACCCTTGTGTGTTATGGAAAAAAATACTAATATCGAAAAAGATATACCATCATTGTGGAGAACCTTAACAGAAAAGTACCTGAAACATACCCGTATTTCTATTAATCGCTCACTACTTCTTGCAAGGATAAGGTTAATACGAAGTGATCAGTATTGAAATCTTAGTTATTATTTTAACCTTTTGTCTTTTATACATTCTAATAAATATTATAATTAAATAAAGTAAAATTAAAATTTATTATGCCCGCCTTTTCTATATTTTCAGGTCAATCCCATTGATTGTATGAGGACATTTTTATTATTGTAAGTGAAAAAAAGGTGGATTCTGATTCAAGACACACTCCTGTAAAAACTACATTTACCACTTATAATATTTTATCTGGGGGTATTGATATATTATAAACTTCTGAATAATTAGTTGAAAATTATTCTTTCTTTTTCGCAAATCAAATAATTTAAGTTCGGCTAAGTCTGAAATATATAGGATAATAAAAGTTTTTTTATTGCCCACCCAACCTTTCTACTTTAGTTTCGAACCACCTCCCAGTTTGAAAAATTATGATAGTCCTCTAAAATGCTTAAAACGAAGATTGATTTATTTTTTATCGGTTATTGTCCCTCCGCGCCCACTATTTGAAATTAAAAAGTGGCAAAGCTTGACACGGTTTTAATCACTCCAAATTTCACTAAAATGAGACTAGTACTTCCGAGGTTATAAAAGGGTTACGAAATAATGGGTTTTCATTATTATTAGGGAAAACTAAATATTCTCTATCACTATCATATTAGTAACTCACTGTGAAAATTTAATTGCAGTGATACCGGTAGTTTACAAGTTATAGAGGGATCGAAAAGTCCAAACACGTATTATCCCGAATGCCTATTGGCGGTATTGTAACGAAATTACATGTAAATCTGCTTTAAAAGCGATTCAGCTTGAAACAGGCCAATAACTAAACATTAATATCCATACAAATCCATACTAAAAAGCAACTAAACATTTAATAATTGTTTCTGCAATCGCGCTAAGTACTAAAGAATTTGGGCTCCAGTTAGAGGTATTTGACTGACGGAAAACAACTATTTATACCAATACCATTAGATGTGAAATTTCGTTCTGAAGATATTAGACTGCCAGCAACAATCCCTAATATGTTTCGTTTCATTCAAAATTGTTTACTGATTTTGGAAATTTGCCAATCTCTAGTACCTACATCTCAATAGCTAGTAGGCTGTGAAAAGTAACCATTCTCGTTACCGCTGTTGTTTCTCGTTAGAGCTGATGTATTTATTGTAAATCATTTTTATTAGTTCTCAATAAATATTTAACCTATAAAACAAATCTATTTATGAGTTTTGAACTGAATCAATAAATGAAGAATAACGAATAACCCACAAATAAAAAAAAACAAAATGAGTTGAAACTATTTAATTTTGTCACATTAGAGGTAAAAAATGTTTCATTTTCACAGCATGACTATGATCAAAATTTAGTTGAACTCCATTGCCGGATTTCGCTTTTTCCTGTATTTACAGGCATTGTTAAATGGCACATTCTACGACCTTACGCAGGATTATTAACAATATCTGAAGCTAGTAGCTTTTTGGTTATGGAAAAAAGGTAATCTTCTAGCCCTTTCTGTAGGTTTGCTACGCTACGCTTGGTTTGCAGGGGCCCATCGAAGTAACCGTACGCCAGAATCACCCTGAATGCAGGTTATAGTAAGCAAGCCAATAAAAATTCTAGTGGCTGTGTTAATAGATGCCTAAAAGTCTAAGATGCATGGGTACTACGAATAGTGTTTTTTGAAGATTGATGAGAGAACAGGAGGCAGTTTCTTAACAATCCTAGCATTGCAAGTCGTAATCACTGTTGTCGATCTTTTATTTTTTTTATCACCTGCGTAACTCTGGACCAGTGGCGTAGCACTAACCAGTTCAGTATTCAAGAGCAATGTTCTGATAAATTGTTGTATATGAAAAAAGTCCTTCAAACATACCTGTGTCGATTTGTCGTTTGAAGAACTGAGGATGCTCTCTGAGCCGAACAGTAGGTGCCTTGACTGATCCTGTCATAAATGTAGAAGATTTGGAAGTCAGCTGAAAGGACATAAGTCACTCATACTGCAGCAACAGTCTGAGCTTTTGAGCTAAATAATAATAATAATACTCTTTATTGCACAACAGATTAAACAATTACAGGGCAAACAAAAAAATAACATAAAAAGTAAAATAAACAAACAATATACTTTTTTATGCACCGGAATGTCGCCGAAATTCACATAGAATGGTGGAAACTGAGTCACCAAATATATCACAGTCATTTGATATTAAATTTAAGTTAGCACACATTGTATTAACTGGCGAGTATTGCATAACATTAATACGGCAATTCTTACAATAAAAAGTAGGAGATCTACGTGCATTTAGCCTAGGAATAAGCAAGTTTAGTTGATCCAGCAAACCTATGCAGTCGATTGAATTGTGTAGGAGCTTATAAAGGAAAGCTATGGCGGAGTTGCAGCGTCTCAATTCAAGACTATCAAAATTGAAACGCTCTAGAAGGCTACGTTGACTGATTCCTCTCTCCGGGTATCTACCATCAACTTTGAACGAAAGATATTTGAGAAATCTCCGTTGAATACTCTCCAACATTTGTATATGCGTAGTATATGCTGGACTCAAGACAATAGAAGCATATTCGAGTTTTGATCGAACAAGTGCACAATAAAGTGTTCTCAGAGCAGTTAAATTAGTAAACGACCTGCAGTTACGAATAAGAAAGCCGAGCATTTTAGTAGCCTCACTTGTTATATTAGTCATGTGTTCCACAAATCCAAGTCTACCATCAAAGGTTACACCTAGGTCCTTTACCTCGCTACATCTACCAATTGACACATTCTCTATTTTATAACTGAAAATTAATGGCTGCGATTTCCTAGAGTAGCTGCACACTTTGCACTTAGCGATATTTAATTGCAACAAATTGTGTTTGCACCACTCAGCAACTTTACTCAGTTGAGTCTGTAAGATATGGCAGCTGTCTTCATCACTGATGATTGCATAAATTTTTAAGTCATCCGCAAAGAGTAATTTGCCACAATCCAAAGAATTTGTCAAGTCATTGATGAATAGTAAAAATAACAAAGGGCCCAGGTTGGAACCCTGAGGAACACCAGAGGAGGCAACATACGTTTCTGAGATGTGTCCATTACATGATACATACTGACTACGGTTGTGAAGGTATGATCTAAAAAGAGTTATTAGGGGTAAGCTAAAACCAAATTTCTCAAGACTGCAAATCAACAAATTATGATCTAGTTTATCGAAAGCTTTTGAGAAGTCTGTATATATTACATCTACCTGTTGTCTAGAATCTAAAGCATCTGAAATATACTGAGTAATTGTAACTAAATTAGAAGTGGTTGAACGACCTCTCATAAATCCGTGCTGGGAGGGTGATATTAATTGTTTAAGATCATAATATACCACACTATATACCATCATTTCAAAAACCTTCGCAAAATCATTTAATATGGAAATAGCACGATAGTTGGATATGTCCGATTTATCACCTGACTTAAAAATAGGACAAACTCTCGCTATTTTCCAAACATCAGGAAACACGCTGTGTTTCAGTATATTGTTAAAAATAATATATAACGGTTTGGAAAAGATATGAGCACAGTCACGTAAGAAAAAACTCTGTAAATAATCTTGGCCAGATGTAAATTTGTTAGGTAGTTTTTTCAAGTACTGTATTATTATTCCTGTCGAAAAATTAGGTATATGAATGAATTGTGAGTTATGGTTGACAGGGTTGGCTTCATTATTATTAGTTATATTTTGCTGTGGAGTGTAGACACTGTGGAAATAGTCCGCGAATCCCTTCACAACCCCTTCAGGCGTGTCATATATTGTATTTTCATAACGCACTTTCCCTGGTATCCTACTAAAATTTTTCTTTTGGTGAATATATGACCAAAAACGTTTAGGATCATCAATGATATTGCCTTCGGTGCACCGCAAAAACGACTTATAAGATTCACAGACCTGTACCTTAATCAGCCTTCTTAGTCTACAAAATTCTGCGTAGTAAAAATGATTTTTAGTTGATTGAAATTTTCTGTGATAGTAGTTTTTTGTTTTAATATTTTGTATTATTGGCCGGAGTGTACCAACTCGGATAATTACGTTTGTAATGCTTGAATTTTGGAACATATAAGTCTAGTATTTGATAGATTTTATTATAAAACGCAGAGCTCATCTCATTGACATTATTAAACTCGTGAAGAAAGGACCAGTCGATGTAGGTTAGTGCATTATAGAGACCTGGAAAAAATGCTTTTTTGAAGTTATAGGAATGGCGATTGAGATTGCAAGGCAAACTATACGTTCCAGGGGACTGCACGTTCAGCTGAATATTTAAAGATGGATGGTGTACGTCTTCATTGCTTATAATTGGACTAAATTCACGCGTCACCTCACATTTCAAATGATCTGTTGCCAAAACTAAATCAAAAAGCCTATTTGTTGAATTTAAAATATTATTACATTGGATTAAATTTGTGAAGTCTATAAAGCTACCTAATGAACAACAACGAGGATCACTATACTCATGCGAGATATAATTAGTAACATTGAAATCACCCATAATTATTACATTACTCTGTTCTATTAGAACTTGGCTGAAACATAGTAAGAACTGTTCAAAATCATCATTATTAACATTTGGCGGGATATAAAGTACGTAAATTAAAAATGTGGAAGATACTAATCTGCACTTGATACCTAATATGTCAATGTTTGGGAAAGAGTCTGCGAAACCGATATCAAGGCGTTCAGTTGAATACTCTAGTTTTGAAGCAAGCAGAACTCCACCACCTTTGCTTTTATTAGACCGTACTAAATCTCTAACACTTCGCTGGACTACGTAGTCTGAAGGAAAAGGTTCAGTGTCAAGAACATCCCGAGTAAGCCATGTTTCAGCCAATCCTGTAAAGTCAATAGTCTTTAATGCTCACTGATGCGTACAGTTCATTTATCTTAGTGTTCAGTCCTCTACAGTTCTGAAAGTAGCACACGATGTTTCTTGATCTGCTGGGCAGCTTCAGTTTTCCGTAACAATCCTAGGAACGCCTCTGACATGTTTGATTTTCAGGTTTGCTTCGCCGTTTGCTAGTCTCCTACTGAGTTCAGACTTGACTTTTTTATAGAACTCCACCTGTTTCGGAGTTCTGTCAGCAGATATGAGAATACGAGCAAATGCAGTAGACGAACTCAGCTTATTGGCATTGCGTAGACATTTTTGTACTTGTTGTTGGTTATTTAGAGTTAGTTTTATAAGCCTAGGTCTGGTGCTGGTGCGGTCGAATTTTCCAAGCCTTATTGGTTTCACATTCGTATTAATATATGGAGAGAGGAATTCTAGGACTTTAGTAACCTCAGCACGGTCTTCTACTTCTTGCTGCTGTCTCGTAGCATCCTTGTTCTCCGCTACACCATATAAAATTATATTGAATTTTCTTGAGTTTCTCTCCTCGATTTCATTGAGAACCTCTTCAAAGTCCTGGACACTGGTATCAACTGGAGCAACAAAAGATGCTTTCAATTTCTCCACTTCGCGTGTAAGTTCCTCCACTTTTTTAACTAATTTGGGAACAAGTTTAAGTCCGAGCTGGCAATCATCACAATAGTATTTTAGGATTCTTCTGCTTCTAAGCGTCATCACCTTTAGTTCAGAAGCACTTAATCCGGAACAGTCATGATGTACTAGACTTTCACAGCCGTCACAGAGTGCAAGGAGGGTTCATTATTGGAAATCTTACATTTTACGCATTCCATTTTCACTTAATTTGGTAGATCCGGGCCTGTTTAGATTCCAAGCAAAATGTTTCCAACAAGTGACTGAATGTCGACGGATAACTGTAACTATTATTACTATCAGTACTAATGTTTTTGCTTCAATTATCAATTTGCACTATACACTCTTTGGTTCCTTGTGATTGTGCCGACAGATGGGTGCATTCACGATGAAAAATAGTTTGTATAAACCACGTAAAACTGGTGAAATAAAGAGCGGATCCGAAACCCGACCACTCTTAACGACGGTTATACTGTATAATAATATAAATAATAAATATAAAGGGTAATAGAGCTGATGCGTTTCCTTTCGATCCTCTACAGTTTGAAAAGATTGTGGAGGAAGTAAACTAGAGCAATTTATGCAAATCCAACATTATTATCATTTACCTTGAACCGCCTGAAAATCGATGTGCTCGCGATCGGAGAGCTATTGATAGTGAATTTGATGTGCCAAACGTTGAGCCGACCAGACTGGGTAGTTTCCGTTCCGGAACCAGTCGCCCCGACAAAATCGTTGTTCGGGATAAGTATGATGTTCGTCGAAATACCTCGAAAGCAAAAAATCTACGAAAGCGTTTTACCAAGAATACAAAAAAATGCAATTAGGCACCGAAAAAAAATTAATGTTTAGATCCTAAAAACTTCAAAGCCTTTACTTGTTTTTAGATCTAGAGAAATCGTTCTTACTAAAATAATATCAGGCGAGACAACCAAAGAATGGAACTTTGACAACTTGCTTTGTCACACTCAAGCGGTTGAGCGGTGCGTAAAACTGGTCACCGAGGCATCTCAAAAAGTAGTCGACTTTAAGAACAGAGATGGTTTCATTAGAAGTACTTTAAGCTCTAGAGGTGTGATGCCAGTTTTTGATAATAAGAGGGATTTCGCTATACCTGAAAATAAGTAAAGGCTTCAAAGTTTTAGGGTGAAAACATTAGTTTTTATTTTTTATCATTTCAATAATTATTTCTAGATAAGTTCATTAGCTATTACTATTAGTGTTATTATGTTATGGTTTTGATATTATTACTGAAACAGACATATTTATTACAGTGTTTTATGCTTTCTAGATGTTTTTCAACCCTTGTTAATAAAGTCTTTAACTATTGCTGTCCAATATATTCATTTGTTAAATTAGAAAAAAAAGATCCTGTAGGACGTCGTGATTTAGAGAAAAAAAATCAAAATTTCAAGTGGGGTGTGCTACTTAGGAGTTACGTGAAAAAATTGTGTTTGTGTGTTTTTTACTTAACTATCCCTAAGGTATAGCGTTTAAAAAAGTTTTTTCGTTTACTATGTGGAAAACCTACCAGCAATATTAATATTTTCGCCCCAGTGTTTTCGTTTGGCAACTTGTCTGTCCACCCAGTTGCCAAACTTGGGCAACATTATAAATTAGTGAAGTAAGAAACAATGCAGCTTGTTTGGAGTTTTTTCTGAACATATTGGAAAGTTAAAGGGGTGAAAAAATCACCAAAATACTGATATCTTGTTGGTGCCATGACACAAGAGACGATATCTCATGAATTGAAAATGTGAAAATGACTGCATAAGATTGTAAGCTGATGGAAGAGTGTATGTGGGTACATAAGAGAAAAATATGAATCGTTATAATGAAAATATTCCTATCAGGGATAATTTTGATGTGATACTAACATTCTGTAACTAGTCGAATAAAAATTACTCACTTACCTACAGTGTTCTTCTAATGCCCCTCCCCCCTTTTATTTTTTGAACGTGTCAACTCAAAAAAACCTAAACTTGGGATAATGAAATTGATAAATGGATTTTGAAGTAAAATTGTCAGATAAAACTTTCAATATGGCGACCAGGCGCCATCTGGGAAAAATTAAATTGAAAGGGGAGTCTTGTGACACATCTATTTAAAGCTCCTGACGAATACTTCACAACTCTAGAATATAAAGGCAATATCTTCACCTACTATAAAATGACGGCAAAATGTTGTTGTTTTCTCTAAATTAAAATAGAATTGTGAATCCTTTACATTCTTTTTTAAGTTTCTACGTTTAACTTCAAACGTTAAACAAATATTTCTAAATGTATCGATATTAATGTTTGTATTAGGTAATTATTAAATGTTTCGCCATTTTGTAGCAAGTGAAGATATTGAATTTCTATTCTAGGATTGTGAAGTGTGAAGTCGGCAAGAGCTTCAAAAAGATGTGTCGGGAGGCCCCTTTCTATTTCATTTTTTCCCCAGATGATGCCCAGTTTCATGTGAGAATTTTACACCAAAATATGGTATTAATGTCCATACATCAATTTCATTATCCCATGTTTTAGTTTTTTGAGTTGACCCGATCAAAAAATTAAAGGAGGGGGGGGGGGTATTGAAGAAGAGCACTGTATATAGATGCTAAAGACTGTAACGTTATTCGAACAATAAAAGGAACACTGGTAACTAAGGAAATAGGATTTGATGGGAAACACGTGCACTCTTTTCAATCAAATGGTACTTTTGAGAAAAATAAACTTTTTATAAAATATTGTATCAGTGTGTAAATAAGTAATAACACACAATAAAGAGTTTGTTATTATATTTTCCATTTATTTATTACGGTGCTAGGTTTTGGGAAGGTTTAAAAAACATGTTCATATGAAGTAGTACTTCTAGGTTGAAACCGGAATAATTTTAATGTCAGATATTTTGAGATCCATGCAATAAGCAACTGTTTAATATGATGTAATCAAAGCAGCACAGTATAAAATTCAAATTGTTTAGTCTGAAGATGCGAAAAGTGCAATTAGTTATCTTAGCGTTTTATTGATACGTCGTTGGCAGTATCAGTATTGTAATTACCAGGCACGTATTTAGGGGGGGTCCAGTGGGTCCGGACCCCCTTCCCGAAACGTTATATAATGCCGTCTGAAAATGGAATCTACAAATTTTTTGCAAAGAATCGGTCGAGCAAGTGATACTCATAATCTGGACCCCCCCCAAACCAAATCCTGGATACGTGCCTGGTAATTACTCAAACGTATCCTTTGGTTTCGTTTCCGATACATAGCACTTCACTGCTCCATAACTGAAAACTGCATCTGTTGAAATATAAACTCTTTATTAATCACGCTTTACTAGCTATGCTTAAAGATACGTATCCAAATTAATCTTCTGATAAACGTTTTGTAATTGGATAAATGCTACCAAGGCGGGCAAAACATTAGTAAAAAGTATATTTTTCAAAATATGTACATTTTTCAGTACATCGAAATGAATCAAAACAGTCAACGAAAGATAAGTTACAGAAATTATATAAACCGTTTAGTAACGTTTTGGCCACCTGTGTAGCCTTTACCAAACTACAAAATGATTTAACAGAAATAAAGTTTAGGTAGCACTGATTGATAGAGCGGCTTTCGTTGGCGTCAGTCTTACAACTCAAGACCAAAGCCTCATCTCATTCCTGATCCACGAACAACAACGTAAACCCGAGTCCCGAGAAAAGGATACATTATTGATCCCCATTTGGATTTATGTGGGGACATGTACTAGGGTGGGCAGATTTATATAGAGCATCCGAGAATCTGTTTGTCAAGCTTTTTAACTGCCACAATGACAAACTTTTTATAAAAAAAAGCATTTTTTTGTAATATGCATGTAACTGAAATATCAGTTACTTGAAAACAAATTTTCTTTAATAGCTATTTTTCTAAGCCATGTGAACTGCCACAAGCACATTTTCCTTAATTTTTATTTATAGTAATTTTTACACCATATATTGAAGGAAAATATTACTTAAATAAGATGAGGTTCATGTTAATTTATTATAAATTGAATTCATGAGTTTTACAAAGTGCAAAATGAAAATATCTTAATATCCAAAATAACATTAGTCATTCAATAAAACAGCCGAAGACATCAGAAAATAATAGTACCTATAGTCTGTCCACTGAAGAGAAGGAGTAAAAAATTATTTCAAACCCATATTACTTAATTTTTCTGTTTATAATAACATCACTGCTCTCAGTATGCAGTTTTGTAGACGGTGTGCATATAACCCTTGACCATACAGTAAAAATTTACATATATTGTGCATGGTTACTCCGTTTGTTCGGTGGATAAGGTATAGTTTATATTGTTTCCTATTTCTTTCTTCTGTTTTCTGTTGTAGTCGGCCATTTTCTGTTGTTTTCTGTTGTATTCGGCTGTTTTCTGTTGCTTTCTGCCGTATTCTCTTGTATTCGGTTGTTTTCTGTCGTTTCCCGTAGTTTTCGATTGTTATCTGTTACGTTTTGTTGTTTTCGGTTGTTTTTTATGTTGTTTCGTGTTGTATTCTGTTGTTGTCGGTTGTTTTCGGTTGTTTTCCAGTTGTATTCTGTTGTTTTCGGCTGTTTTCTGTTGTATCCGGTTGTTTTCTGCCGTTTTCGGTTGTTGTCTGCTGTTCTCAGTTGTTTTCTGTTATTTGCTGTTATTTTGTCTTGTTTTCGTCTGTTTCTTGTTGTTCTCTCTTGTATTTGGTTGTTTTCGGCGTTTTCAATATTGTTTTCTATTCTATTCTTTTTTTATGGTCAACCTCCTGCAAAGGCTGAAAGCCTACGGCGCTGAAGAAGCGCTGCGTGATAAGTGTCGGTGCGCGTTAGATTTGAAACGCTGCAGGTTGTAGCCATCTGGAAATAAATTCCCGGGCAGCTCATTCCACGGCGAACAAGTTTTCCAAAAGAAGGAATGCTGGAGGAGACCGGATCGGGGAGTAGGGATGTCGACCTTGTAAGGATGCGCTCGCAGAGCCTTTCTAGTGTTCCTCGTTCGGACGGCCTTTGGTGTTATTATCTGGGACAGCTCACTCGAACATCTTCCGTGATAGAATCTGTAAAACAGGGATAGGTTGGCCACCCTTTTTCGATGTTCCAGACTGTGGAGGTCCTTTGTGAGATTAGGCGTATCGATTAGCCTAATTGCTCTCTTCTGGACAGTGTCTAGAAGCCTTAGAGAGTGCTTCGGAGCGCATCCCCACACATGGGAGCAATACTCCATCGATGGTCGGATCTGCGCCTTGTATAGCAGCAGTATAAGTTACTCTGGTGTATACAGCTTCCTGCAGCGGAACAAAAACTCCAAGCTTCTGTGATGTCGCCTTAGCAATACTGACGAAGTGGTCGTGCCAGAACACGTCATTGTTAATGTTGATCCGCACAAGCTTGACGGAAGGTGACTGGACTATTGGGTGACCTTCCAGTTCCACACTTGGTTAGCCAGCGTGAGACAGTTTGTCAGTGTTGTTGCCTGAGTTTTCTGTGCGTTAAACTGTACTTTATTTTCAAATTCCCACTCAACAGCTGTTTTGATATCTGCGTTGATCTGTGAGACATGTAGCTGTTGCCGACGTACCGTCTCCTGGGCTGATTGTGGCTTGCCTGGTTCTATGCACGATATTAATGTACTGTCGTCTGCGAAGCTGTAGAGTGGATTGGATGTTATTTCCAGCAGCTCGTTGATGTGCAGCAGAAACAGTGTAGGAGGTAGGACAGATCCCTGAAGAACACCGGCGCGCGGCGTTTATTGAAAATACGTCTGATTCGACAACAAACAAGAGAACGGTCGTTCAAAAAGCTATTCAGCCACTGACGCAGGCCAGGTGGCAATCCATAAGCAGCAAGCTCAACCAGAAGTCCCTCATGCCACACTTTATCGAAAGCTTCCGATATACAAAGCGCAACGACACGGGATTCGCCGTGATTTTCACTTGCTCTGTTTCACAAGTGAGTGACGTAGACCAGTAGGTCACCCGTAGACCTATGCTTACGGCAGCCATACTGGCGATCGTTTATGATGTTATTGTTGTCCAGGTATTTCAGGAGCTGGGTGTTAATGACAGTCTCCATAACCTTAGACATGATACTGAGAAGAGCCGTAGGTGTTGCATAGCGTTGATACGGTTATTATGGTCAGACGATCCTAGTGGAGCGGTTACTTTCACTGTGTAATAAAATAGAATTCGGTTGTTTTCTGTTACTTTCAGTGGCGTATATAGAAATCGATTTCGGGGGGGGGGCTATCGGAAAAATGTTCATACGTGGCGTATTATAATCCTAACTTCAGCCTCTTCCAGACGTCAAAACTGAATGCGTGGCTGGTTTCGGGGGGGGGGGGGGGGGGCAGGCCCGCCGGCCGCCCCCCCCCCTATATACGCCACTGGTTACTTGGTCTTGTTCTCGATTCTTTTCTGCTGTGTTCTATTGTTTTCCTTTGTTTCCTGTTGTTATCTGTTGTCTTCTGTTGTTGTCGGCTGTTTTCTGTTGTTTTCGGGTGTTGGATTTGGTTGTTTTCTGTGGTTTTCTGTTATTTTCTATTTTTAAGAAATGGGCATATACTCGTAGAAAAACTCAAGCAGCACTGAGCTTTTTCTAACAATTTTTTTGTAATATGCAAATACTGAAGTAGCCTTGAAATTTTAGTGCCCTAGTGGCAGTGGAAAAGTAAAAATTCTAAATATGTCATTTAACAAAGAAATGTTTGCATTTATGTTCCGAAGAAGTTACGAACTTGCAGAATTTGAAATTGACAAAATTCAATATTCTAAAATTAACTGCCATTATGGCAGTTCAAAACAAAAAAAAAATGTCAGATGAAAAACATTTGTTTAACGGGTTTTCCACTTTAGGTACCTATATGTCTATGATTATACTGAACGGCAGGAAGAGAATATGTGGTTTAGCTGAGCTATGGATTGATTGTCACATACTTAAGAACACTGTTAGGTTTGTGGCCATAGGTTTATGATTGACGATAATGAACCTCCAAAGACGCTCGCATCTATGGTTATAGTGGGTGCAGGAAAAGAATATGTGGTTAAGGTCAACTATGGACTCAGTGTCACATGGCTAGAACATTGTCAGAAATGCCAATTATGTGAAGGTGTGCAGAATATTTGCCCTGATTGAGAAACAGCCGAGTTGCCGTACCCGAGTATATGACCTGGAAACTAAGTAATCGTCGATGTGTGGGACACGACTCGGAAGTGATGAGAGAATTAAAGCATAATAATTTTTTGATATGAACATATAGTATAATCATTCAATTGGTGGCTTGTGACAAAGTCTCCACAGATCATACTGTTGTTGAATTGTGAAAATAAATTTTTCCTGTCTACTAACATTAAACTTCGGTGGTTGATAAACGGAGAGTAAAGACAAGTCCAAGTCATACAATGTAACGGCGCATGTTTCAATGTGGGCAGTGAGGTTTTGATTTGCCATCTTTTCTGAATAATGTTGAAACCTTGCAGATTAATTTTAGTTCTTAGCAAGGTTTCGCATATTAATGAGTTTATCAAAACGTTCTTTGGATAGTACATATATACAGGGTTGGGATAAAGTATGGAACCAAGCAAATAACTTTGGAACGGACAGTGATATTGCTGAAAATTTGCAGGCAAGTGTAGTGACGTCTAGTGCATCCGAAGACATTATGTTAGCTATTAATGTACTTCCGGTTTAACTGGAAGTACCGTCAACTTTTTTAATTTAAATGGGACTCCTGTATATTTTTGCAAATTTTAATTCATCTTTTTTTCCGAATACGTCCATAGTGGGTTTAGCATTAGTTTCTGTAAAAACGGGAAAGATATAGCTTCTTTATCATTTCAGGTGTTTAAAATGCCGGTCATTCAAAGTCGGTTTTGGTGATCGCGTGAGAACTCACAAAGAAGTGTGTCAACTTTTAATGATTTACGTCCCGACAGGGGTCCTATAACACGTTTGACGGTGACTAAAAACATAAATACAAAAAAAATTACCTCAAACGGGAAGACCGCAGACCGCCACGGACGAATTTGTGAGACAAATTTTTTAAGAAACAAATACTAAACCTACTATGGACGTATTCGGAAAAAAATGATGAATTAAAATCTGCAAAAATATACAGGGTGTCCCGTTTAAATTAAAAAAGTTGACGGTACTTCCGGTTAAACCGGAAGTACATTAATAGCTAACATAATGTCTTCGGATGCATTAGACGTCACTACACTTGTCTGCAAATTTTCAGCAATATCACTCTTTCCGTTCCAAAGTTATTTGCTTGGTTCCATACTTTATCCCAACCCTGTATGTTACCTGCGTGCAATAAATTAACTTGCATTTGACTGAAAAATGTTTAGCCACTAGATTGTGGATTCATCACTAATGATAGCAGTCAGAAGGATCAAAACTTAATATTGAAGTTAAGTTGTTTCTTATTCTAGAGTCTATGGTTGAGCTATTATATAGTACATCTTCCATTGATTTAGGCATGATGTTTCGATAGCTCTTTCTTTATATAGCTTGAAATCATCTTTATGCGGGATGGGTATAATTGGGGCTGATTTCTTAAGCAGGAGGGTGTCCAGCATTTTTGATGTTGTTGCAGTGGCGGTTCGTCTTCTAGTTCTCGAGTTTGTTGTGATTGTGTCAGTTCTGTATCCAAACAGCTTCTCAGTATACGACATTTAACATAATATGTGAAAAATAGTTTGTTGATTTTTTGTACTTTTGTGATTTCTTACGCTGAATTATCATCAATAAGCTCTGTTTAAGCGTCTTAGGGCCGGTTGTACAAATGCGGGTTTAGCACGAGCTTTGTTAACCCTAAGCTTAGCTAAGCTCAGGCTTAAAGTCGACACCCGTTGTACAATGGTCGGCTTAGTTAAACCTGGTTGATAATGAAATTCACTACAGTTGGCATCAATGAAGCAATACGTACTGACATAATCATCCGAAAAATTACCTTTTTTGGTTAGGCACTTATGACAGTTTGTGTCAAAATTCGGCAACGACCGTTTCTGTCTCTGTTCTTTCATTTGCTCTCTTTGTTAAATTAGACACAAATCTTTCAAAAAATATGACCTAATAAAGTGACAAGCAATTTGAAGGTTTGTTCTTGACACATCATGTCACTTGTATCAGGTTAGGTTTAAACCTCCGCTAAGCTCACGTTAAGCTTCGGCTTACGTAAGCTCGTGCTAAGCTTGGAGTGGGGGGCTAAGCTAGCATTGTACAACGGACGTTTTGCAACTGACCGTCGGCTTATCTTAAGCCGAAGCTTAAGCTTGCATTGTACAACCGGCCCTAACAGTGTTTGACTTTGAGGATTTTACGTTTACTGAGCTCTGTTATCGCCATTCTAACTTAAAACCTTAATTTTTCCAAGGTTTGATGGAGAATTTGGCACGTTTCTCAATTATTATTAATTATTTTTACATTTTAGCATGACTGGAAAACACGTCGTGAGCTTCAGCTCAATACACGACTTTTATATTTTATAATCCTTTATACTTGTGGCTTTCCGTTTCTTTGACGTGGTGTTGGTTTATGTCGTATATATGCTGATATATTATACTGTTGTGATGTAAGTGATTCAAGGGGAGGGAAGTTTTTTTGTATTAGAATTATTCACAATGTTCCTGCTTTTTAAAGGATACATTACGGAAAGCGATTTCTCTCCTGATGGTTTTTTGTTTTTAAGAACATAGGACATATCTTATAAGTTGTATTATACTCATTATTTTGACAATATATGCAGAATTTATCAGGTGACCATCTTAGAAGTCATTATTGTGCAATTCTGCCAACTTTGAGATTTTGACTTGCATAATTTCGATGTATGACCGTAACGTAAGCATTTGCAGTATCGCACTACAGGATGAATAAACGATTCAACTGGAAAAAACGTTGAATTAATTTTCACTTTATCAAAAATGACATTTCCTTTGAAAGATGCAATTAATGATCGGCTGTAATAATGCTAAAAACGACGCAATATCAAATTTATAATTAGAGCTATCTACTTATCTTGTGCACAGATCCATCTTAAAGGTGTCCAAACACACGTGTAGACACAATTGTCGATGCACAACGTGGATTCCATAGTAAAATTTTCAACAAAGTTCAGAAAAACTGTTGTGTGGTAAAAAAAAAAATGTAAAGTGTGGCGAAAGAGATCCATAGCTTGTTAAGTAAGGAGTTAAGTGTTAAGGAAGAAGGTTTGTCATAAGAACTGATCATTCAACTTTGGCGTGGTATATGAAGTTCAAGAATCCAGAAGGCCAGCCTGCAGGATGGATAGAATACCTTCAAAGCTCTGACTTTAAAATTCTTCACAGTCCCGGAAAGCAACATGGAATTGCCGATTCCATGTCACGTAACTATGACTCCATTAGAGACCTTCAAACAGGCTCAGTCGCAAGAAGGTACGTAGCTCTGAATCGGACTCGGAATTCAGAGGACTAGGACAACTGCTCTTCATCCACAGACCAATGGTATGATTAGACGCTTCAACAAGACAATCCTGTATTACCTGTCCAAATTCGTTAACGAGCATCGGTCTGACTGGAATATGAATTCCCCTCTGAATGTTGACCTATAATTGAACTGTGAACGAGTCAACTCAGTTGAACCCGGCGAAGATAATTTTTGATGGTCATTTTTCCATGTGAATGTGTCACCGAGCCTCAGGAAACGTGGGATATCCATGAGTTTGCTAGTGACATAATGAAAGCCAGATATGTTCTAAAAGCAAATAGCGCAAAGTTCGTCGAAGGTGATTACACCTCAGCGACGTAATCTACAGAACACGTATGGAAAGTGGAAAACCGGTCGTCCATAGTGATCGTTTATGGCCATACAAAGAAGGTAGTAGAAGGAATATCGTGTTGATGTTTTATGTGTTATTGTGGTCAATTTAGAGATATTAAAACAGCATTATGTACTGGAGACATTATTATTCGGTTTATAATTTTTTAAGGAAATGTCGACAAAAATATCAAATAACATAAATATACAAATTAAATAATTACTACCAAACAAATGCATGCATACACTCGGAATTGTTATGCTTTTTAAAACATGTTAAACGTAGCACATAGATTGTAACACAAAAGGTACAGATTTGGTTTTTCATCAGTTCTAAAGACAAGTGTTATTTAACCTTAAAATTTATTCAAGCATAGTGATTACTTTCAGGACTCGTGATAGTTAAGTTATTCTCTACTATTTTATGGAATTTATACGCTACACTTCTTTCGATGGGAGCGATTTGATTCAAACTTAGTCCTAATTAAATTTAACATTTAATAATAAATTAGTATTATCGAATCTCACACTTTAGGTAACTTTTTAAGTTCATGGGATAGCCAAATGGCGGCTGACAACACTGCTAGAGAACCGGACTGGTGAGTAGCAGCTAAGCTTGTGGGTACGAAATTTATTAGTGTTCCAATGCCGATAGATACCTGAAAAATAAACATCTATCACTACTAATAAGAATTCTCGTGAAAGTATTCTCAGGGTGAGTCAAGCTCAACGCCTCGGACTCTTGTGACCAAACGATACCATTCTTCAGAAAATTAGCTCGACGAGTTGGTATCATTGGAAAGGCTATCAAATTTTACATTGGATTGTATAAAAATAATTAGGCATTCCCATTTGAAAAAATCAAGTTATCGCTGATTGAAATTTCCTTAATTAATGATTTCTCCAAATAGAAATGCCATTCAAACTCTTCGAACATTAAAAGTGGATAGAATTAACATTTAGTCAAAGTATAGTAGTGCAGGCGCTAGGGGTAGTTGAGTATGCAAACTCCGAGTGACGGCAACTGTGACCGGATTCTTACTCCTGAAACCCTAATTAATAACAAAAAACATCTGTCAAACCGTCAGATGTTATGGTCCCTTCCCGCTCCCTTCCAACGCCCCTTTTCGTCCATACAGTAGGCATAGCGCGCGTACGCATTTAGTGTGTTTCTACTCCGTTGACGTAAAGACGTCCTTTTTAAGTCGTGTTTTTGAATAATTATAAAATAGTATTTTGTGAATTTTTAGTGTCTGTTTAAAGTTTAAAAAAAATCATAATTGTGGTACAAGCTCTCAGCAAGACTTAAATGTAAGTAGATACTTCTAAAGTTTATATTATTAATGGTACGGTACTTGTCCACAAAATTTAGTTAAATAAGTTCAGTACTTTTGGAGATTTTGCCGAGACATTCTTAAAAAAAGAATTGGATTTTGCCTAGCGTTAATAGAATAGATCTAATATTTGAGGGATATGATGACATTTCTATCAAAATTTTTTAAGACAAAATTACGGTCTAAAGGCCAGATCATTAAAATATCATAATTTCCAATCAAGTACTCCTGCTGATTGTAAAGCTTTTTTTGCTAACACTCCTAATTAATTGCAACTCATTCGATTCCTTTTCGCTATGCTCCAAAATATGTACAAGTAAAAGAAGACTGCGAGATCTATACTTGTGGACGACTCGACGATCCAATTAAATGTTTAAAGCTTCAAGGATCTTTAATTTGTGAGGTACTTGAATTACAATCAAATCACTTAGAAGCTGATTCAAGAATGTTTTCCCATCCATTTCACGCAGTAAGGAGTCAATATGCTTATATTATAATAATCCGCGCTGATACAGATGTATTCGTCTTGGCAGTTTATTTCTGGACATATTTAACAAATATTGGGGTCTCGGTCTATGCTTTGACGGTTCTCACATATTTTCTAGGGTGTCATGTGGTTGCTGAATTCCTGGGTGAAAGTATATGTTTGTGATATTTTGCAAGGATTACATGCTGTAAGTGGTTGCGGCACTACTAACAGATTTAGTAGCAAAATGCAATGTTTGAAAGCTGCGTCTGGGGATTTTGTACAAACAGCTCTCATGCCTTTGGAAAACCCTCTAAATGAACGATATTCGCGGTGGATTAGACGAGTTGGAATAATTGTTTGGCCACCGCGTTCATCGGCCTTGACCCCACTTGATTTTTTTCTTGTGGGGTACAATGAAACAGAAAGTCGATGTCGACGTGCCAAATACACGCGAGGAGCTTACTTGCAAAATGATTCATGTCGGAAATGGATAACGGTATGACAAAGCGATGATCAGTCGCTCTACGCACCATATGTCAGTGAGAGCAACAGCATGTCTGCAACACCAAGGAGAACATTTCGAACAATGGTTGTAACATTTGTTTCTTTTTTCCCAAAATAAATGTCATGCCCACTAAGTGTTTTGTTTTATTGCCTTCTCAACTCAACAATAAAGGGTCATATTCAAACCATCATAGCTTCTAAACTACTTTACTTAGGGCTAAGATGTACAGCTATTTTTTTAGGAAACATCATATACTATCGGTTAGAAATAAAAACAATTTTAGCTTAACAGCTAAGATTTTTTGATAAAGCTAAAATTCTGAAACACGGAAAAGTTGCATAATTATTTTTTTAACAATGTTTTTTGCCCTTTTATGAAATAAAATTTGGAAAATATTTACCACTAGTTTATGGTCTACATGCTTCGCTATCGACTTATTATGCGTTTTTAGGACCTCATGGATAGCTATGGATAATTAGTACAACACTCAAGCTTCGATTAAAAAACAAAATGGCTGCTATTTTATTATGGTGGAAGAAAAATTACTTATGGGGGATGATTTGTCGATAAGAAAATACTGCATTTCATTTCCCTAACGGCTCCGATACCGATGACCGGACACATTGTATAACATATTTTTGTATTAATAAAAAATTAAAAATTATTACTTTAATTTTTGATTTTTTTTTAAAATGAGATTGAGATCCATCCTGACTTTTACCACTAGAACAAACTGTAAATTCCCTGTCCGAATGAGTGGAGGAGTAGAGGGGGTTAACAAAAAAAATGGACCAAAAACTTGACCGCCAAGATCCACATTCTTAATCTTTGATTAGTTCTGTACTCAAATCCGTTGGCAAAATTGGGTACTCACATTTTGCATACGCACTTACCTCTAGCGCCCGCTCTATAGGGGCAATGAGCGGTATTGTTTCTCCTCAACACTAACAAAGTATTTCGGTTCACATCGCGAGGTATGTCGTCAGATCACCCCTCATTTCCTATTACAATTGTAGGAATCCGCATATTTGTCACTTGAATACACAAATGTCAACGCATTGTGTACAATATGGCAACGCCGGCAGTGATGCTCATTCAGTTATGAATGGAGACGAAACCACACGTGACCGAGATTCCCGCAGCCGATTGGCTTGGCTCCCACTACTGATTGGTTACAAATATCAACGCCTATGGCGGTACCTTCTAATGCAATGTACCTATTTTAAGGTACTTGCACGTGAAAAGATCGTCCTTTATCACTCCGACTGTATTTTCCGCAAACATTACAGCGTTTCGGCATGATTTTGCGATTATTCCACTTAAAATGCCGTCAAAATTCCACAAAAAACTCACTATCGCGTGCAATCGACAACAGGTTTCGGCACATAACCACGATTACAACCATTTTCTTTTTCTAGCATGTAGCGTATACGCATTGTGGGAATGGGTTTGCGGATATTGGCAACGTTGCCGTATCTCGTCCGCGTTATTCCCGTATAATCAAGGACTTTTTTAAGCAAAATTATAAATTACCGCTTCTAGCGCTTAGTGTTTGTACTTTATCACTCAGTAGAGGCTTAATACTAACAGTGTCGTTTTTACATTCTCAAAGAAAATATTTTGTACCAACTTACGTTCTCGAGGATCACATGTTGCAAATATATCGATTTCGTTATGCACCTGACAACGCTTATCCAACGACTTTCATTCATTCAAATTTCTTGTTTACCAGGCGTCCCCTGACCCCTCTAGTTATTCGGAATAACATCAGATGTTTATTGTTAATCCTATCCACCTCTAATATTCGAAGTTCAAACTTGACTGTCTAGCCTGAGCTTACGCATTTCATGCTTAGTGACACGGCAAAGTCGCAGCCCTCTAAGTTTTATAATCGCTGCGATATTCAATTTTTTTCTGATATCTACTTTTACCAAAAATTTTGATTTGCACCTAAACGGTTCACTTTAAGTCCCATGTGTGATACATAAAGTCACACTAGCATTGACCCGGAAGTCTAAATATGCAATAATATACAGTGTGTTCCATTTAAAAAACATAACTTTGATATGTCATGCTTCTATTAGATATCCTGTATAAGTCTTTATTTTTTAAAATGTAGTCCAACTCGACCTGCAGACACTCGTGAAGTTAATTTTCTGAAAAGTGGTATGTTTTGGTCACAAGAGTCCGAGGCGTTGAGCTTGACTCACCCTGTATTTCCGCTTGCGCCATTGATAACTTTGCTTTGTAGACAGTGACTGTTATTTTTAGCGTCATCACATGACAAGATAATAATAATCGATGCCAAAGAAGAAGTACGAGAACTTTTGATTACTAACTCTACTGATGCAACACGTACTGACCTTCATTGGTGTATTTAGAGATTTCTATAATAACAATCTGGTGAGTGATTAAAATAGTAGATCTACAAACCTCGAAATAGCTGATGAGCTAATGGCAATAGATTAAAATACAGAGAATACACATAATTATATCTAAACCTAACAGTGCCCCAAAACAAATTTGCACGCATACATCAACGGCTTCGAGAAAAGGAACGTTTTCAAGAACTATACTATATACTATACTATCAATTACGAACTGTAGCAGCAGAAGAGATACTTACAGAATCAAGTGAAGAATCTCCCGAAACAAATAGGAGAAAAGTTACCCAAAGTGGGTGGGCATTCTACTTCTTTCTTGTGTGACTATGTAATTATTTGATAATATAAAGTGAATTATCTACTACGAATTTTGGAAACAGAACTTGTAACACCGAAAATTGCTACTAGTGAATATATCCTTGAGATTTTGTATTCTTTTAGACTTTAGATATACATATATCCGAATTAATTCCGAAAATACCGCTTAAAAAGAAACGTACAATTATGTGATTAATCTACAAAAAAATTCGAAATCAAATTGATTAAGAATTTTTGCACGAGGCAGTTACCTATTATTCCCTTTTGTACACGTCTGTGCTTTAAGAAATTTATAATAACCTATCAATTAATAGATAGTAGAATTCACATTTGTTCCAACTTGATGTGTCCGCGTAAATAAAATAAAAAAGTCTTAACCTCAGGGCTTGACATAAACTTGACATATTTTGATCATTTATGTATGTGTTGACCTTAGTGTTAGCATATTGTGCAATTTTTGTTTTTTCTCTTTTTCAAGCTCTTTTTCAGTAGGTAATCTTACTTTGATGCGTTATGTGGGACTCTAAATAACTAAATAAACAAGCAAACAGAGAAAATACAAAAGGCAATAAGCTTCTTGCTTTTACTAATGTACTTTTACTTTACCTGTACATATCCAAGTGCTGCTAAGGCTGCTGCTGCTGTGTACGCTTTTGGAGGTAACTGTCGCCTTCTTGAAATGAAATACAGCATCGTGAGATATGCCAGAGTCGTTGTACCTGTTTCAAATTATCAGATAATTACAACCGGCATAACGGGCCAAGTGAATAAACAAGTAAAAAACACTAAAAGTGTATACTCTTTAGTACAGAATAAAATGAGAAGCAAACGTAGCGTTCGTCGCAGACCTCGCTTATCAATACGCAGATATCAACTGCGCAGCGGATTTTAAGGCGTGATCTGTAGTTCCACCTATGCAAAAACCAGGTTATACAGGCAATAGCAGAAAACGACCATATTCACGACCAGATTCCACACTGTGGCTGATGTGATTTGGAGCGATGAAGCACATTTTCCCTTGAAGGAATATAACTAAGCAGAAATGCCTCTTCTGATCACTTGCCAATGCCAGACAGAAACATCAAACACAGGAATAATGGGCCGTATTTTTCTTCAAAATGTTGGGGTTTCAACAATTACCCTTTATGGCGCTGCATCGACAAATGATATCGAGCTATTTGTTACTCCAAACGCAAGAACATCATTGGTATTGTTCAAAACCTGGTTTCAGCAGGAGTAACATCCCACACTGCAAGAGCCACTATGAACTAACTTAGCCAGCTGTTTCCTCAAAAATCGATATACTGCAATGGTGTCATTTCATGACCACGATCACGAGATTTGACCACCATGGGCTCTTTTCTGCAGAGCTATCTCAAAAGCAAGCTCCAAGAAATATCGCCGAGTTAAAACAGATTATGTCAAAATTGAGCCCGCTATGCTTCAACTTTGTATGCAAAACACGATAAGCAGATTCCATGAGTGCTTGCAAAGAAATGGAGGAGATTTGGACGACTATAAACAGCCTAACTTTAGCCTACGCCATCAATTGTTTTAATTGCCCGAGGATGGCTTAATATAAGTTGAAACGTCGCACGTAGAAAAATAAGGAGTTTTTGTTTGAATAATCTTATCCTACAAAAAATAACTCAAGTTATGGGTCAAAATCTTCTACAAATTAATGAGTGAGGTGAGGAAAATATCTATGCGGAACTTGGATTACTTATTATTTAACGACTAGGCAGTATACATATTTTAATTTTATTTTATAAGGTTTCTATACTTTCTGAGCTGTACAATAGATGTTCTATTAGTACCCATTCTCTGAAATTTAATACGTTAAAACTTTATGAAGTCAAAAGGTCTAGAGGCTACATAATGTTCTCTACGAGCCGAACTCAACGTTCCATCCAGTCGATGGCTCAAATTCAGCTGGATTTATGCGGCTGAGTTATTGAAAATTGGACCACTCAGATCCGTGCCACCATGAGAAGCCACGGCGGACCTTTGAACGATGTAGTATTCCACTCCTAATACCATACGTGAGCCTTTCAAATAAAAACTAAAATTCTTTGATAGCTCACATACAGCTTGTTTCATTCCAAGTCAACATCGACCATCAGTATTGAAACTTTATTTATTGAGCCTGCGAGTGTTGGCCTATTCAAGTTTCGCGTCAACAAACTTTCCCTAACATAACGTTTTCATACCAGCCACGTATTGGAATTCTAAAACGCAATTTTGCTTTTGCGTCATTCAGTTCATGAATTATTGTTGAAAATTTAATACATTGGTCGGCCTTTCGGGTTATTTTATTTAGAACATAGTTTATCGTTTCCTACTTCATTATAGAAATCTGGATCACTAAGATAACAAAGAAATATATCCATTTTATATTGGGACTGAATGCTCCTCCTTTTTGTTCTTGGTTCGCGGGTAAAAATCGTTGGTTAGAGAAACAACATATTTGCATCTTAAAATCCGAATAAACATTTTAATACCACAGTCCTAATTGTTTTCTTCACTCGATGATTTTTTTCAGCACAACTTTCACATAATTTAAAATGACTTTGCATTTACTCTGCTCAAAAAAGCAAACTAAAAACTATACATTTATTCACTAGCTTATGAGTAAGTACTTGGAAAAGCTAAGTTCTCACTTCATATAAACAAAATTAGTACAAGAGCAGTAAACGATTCATTCATAAGTAGATGTTTACAGTTTTATTCTCTCATTCGTTAGTATTACCTAATGAATGTGTTATTGCAAGCATTTACTACGTTTTATTCACATGGCTCAATATAAACGATATTTCTCGCATAATCAAAAACCGGTAGAGGGAGTAATTTCAAAAAACGTAGAATTTAAATATATACTTTCTCAGGACAAGAATTTGTGTCGAAAAGTAAAACGTGCTGTATTTTTGTATACACCTTCACAACCAGAGAAAGAAACCGAAGATGTATACAATATTAAACATATTACCAAGGATGCGATGATCAAATTGGACAGTGGTCGGATTTTCGGTGAAGTTGGACAGCTTGGGGCTGTACGCTAGAATATCAGACGGAATCCATCTGTCGGCCATCTTTGGGAAAGAATTGTATACGAGACCAGCGTCTAGACCCGCTACGAATGCACCTAAAAAATAAAACAGTAATGCAATGATCTATAAAAGTTGAGGGAAGTACTAATAGTTTCAAATTGGTAGGTCAGAAGACCCTAAAAAATGCTCCTGCCGTCTAGTTACACAACGTAAAACTGATAATATCCTGGAGTAGTCATATAGTTTATTATCTGATATCATGCCATTATGATGTTATGTCACTCAATTTTGATGACATTCGGAAACTCATTATAGGTACTTCGTCCCATAATGAAATTCTACGCTATTTCATAATTATACACTCCACTCGTGACACTCATTAATCCAGCAATCTGGCAAGTTTTTTGAGTCATGTTCATCTATAACGGTTAAACCTAAATGTTTGCTGCGTAAGATTTTTGGGCAAACAAAAATAATAAACAAATTAATGTAAAAATGATTAATTTTGTCTTTTTGAAGTAGTTACCAGTAAAAAGTGTTCAATTGTAAGTGCTTTGAAGACAAAGAAGGTGCATTATGTTATGAAATGGTGGTTTTTGGATTTTGAAAAATTTACTTATTGCTTAGAAAATTGCAAGAAATTGGTAAACATTAATAAAACGTAATTTCAAACTAACATTCGCACAAATTCTAACGTTGCACTAAAAGTTGTTTTTTTTAGTTCAGAATATGGGTTCAAACTTTCTAATTGTTTAAATAAGCAAGAATATTGAAGAAAAAATATCCTACGTCAATTTGGGCCAAAGTTATTCATATTTATTTTAAAATTCACAGCGCGTTTGTTTATAACAGGTAAAGTACCTAATTCACGCCATTTAAAAGCTAAATATCCAAGCTTTTTGTGTGACGTCGGTTGGGTTAGGTTACTATGTTGATCGTGGTGTATTATAATTCAGGAGATGGCGTCAAATTTCACCGGACCATTATACTGGGGTTGGTTTTTTTACTGAAGTTAAACATTTGCAGATAGATAGGTCATCACGAAAAAATATGGCTGCAAAATCTGTGTTACCTAATATATTAGCTGATGCGCGCATGATTATGTATGGAAAATTGGAAACGTTAGCGTTTTTTCCGGTTGTGATTAAATCTGTTAGCTGCGCGTTCAAGTGCAGCGCGCCGTGGGTCGCTTGAATGTATTAGAATATAACATTCATGCCCGTTTGGGCCGGTTCTCTTATATCTGTCACTTAAGGAGTGAAGAGCAAAAATGTCCTAACAATTAGTAATGTGAACTGTCCGCAAATTGTCACTATTTTATAACGTAAGACTATGATTATTTATTTGAAGAATTGTTAAATGTTTAATATGGAAACAGAAAAGCAAAGCAAGCGAACAAGGGATTTCAGTTTTAACGAAAATCATGTCTTAATAAGTATAAACGGATGCCAAAACATGAAGTGGAACTAGTGTGTGGTCACATGTAACCAACTGACTAATGCGCAGACACAGTATATTCAATTATACAGTAGCGCGACTCTCCAGAATTTTGGTGGTTCGCGCATAGCATCCCGCGCATTGTTCGCAGGATGTTTAGCACGGCGATCGCCTGAGTCGTGTTCAGTCTATGAGAGTGAAGGTAGTGTCTTTGACAGAACCGGATTAAGGAATTTGGTGATACGCTTATATGGATATCGGGACGCGTGGAGTCAAATATTGCGCCGCTGTAGGCTGTACTAACAATTCCAAAAACTGTGACTATCGTTTTTTAAGTTTCCTCAAGATGCTGCCAGGTAAGTGATTCCTCCAATGTTTAATATGCTCCTTTATAACCTAATAATATTAAAGTGTGATAGCATACCCCATCTGTCTCTAACAAAGTCTGTCGGGTATTACGGTAGCTGTGTTTTTTTTTTCAGTTTTTAGAATAGTTAGACGTTACGGAAAGTCGTTCTTTAATTATGAGCCTAAAGTCAGGATCACAAAATTCGAAATGGGACATCCGATATAGCGGATTTAGCCACGTTGTGTCCGCCGATTCAACGTGCTGGATGAGAAAAATAAAATGTCTTCAACATGCATGAATTTTTGTGTTTTCGGTCTTTGATTATGAACCTAAAATAAATGGTAGACCTATTCTAAAATCTAATTTCATGAACTATTTATTTTCTACAACTAAGCATTGCGTCAGCCAGCTGAATCTGCTCTAGTCAGGGCAAGAATTTGGATTATGGCATCTAGAAAAAGATGAACTGTACAAACTATCATACAGACTGTGTGGATTGCATTTTGAAAATCATATGGTTTCGAATAGTATACATGACATACAGCCACTCATTATTAGCTTTCCTAATAATTTCTCACTGTTTCCTCACAGCACCACAACGTTCAAAAGATCTTTCATGACATATACATATAACAAAATGAATGTGATTATGCATTCCAACATTATGAAATTTTAAGCAGGAAGTGAAGTCCATTTTAATGGATGCTCAAATAGAGAGTTTACAATAAAAAAAACAACATGCTAGTTTAAAAAATATATAATTTTCCTCTATAAACATGGATTCTTTTCTACAATATGCCTATTCATATGTAATATACAAATACTGAAGGGAGGGTAGTCTTGGTACACTAGATAAAAAACAGTTTTGCGATGTTTTTAATGAATAACGACTAGTTTAGTATATTTTATCGTTGTTATAAATATATTGATCATTATTTTTTATGTACACACCTAACAAGTTTTCATCGGTTTTGCTGTTTGCTACGTTTTTGTACCTTAAACGTCTTTCTATGATGATTGACGAAGATAAATTTAAAGGTTGTGAGATAACTGGACATAAATGTTATTTTGGACGCTACGTCGTTACATATACCCATATTTGAATAATATAAGATATTATAATATGTTTATATTTATTTAAATGTTTAAGGTTAAGTAAGATAAGATAAAATAAGGTTGAATAAATCTCGCATTTTTGTAACTTACTTACAAACAATAAAGCCACCTGTTTTCTCGGAGTTAACAATTTTCTTTCATACACAGACTATTTCTTGTTTTGCTTCTAAAAAAAATGTTTACACCCTAATTATATGCAAAGAATCCATGATGAATTGGAAGAATTAGTACAAAACATTTTCACGTACAATAAATGCGAATGCATGGATATAACTAAAAATTGTAATTCAGAATTCCTAATCTCGATTATTATCACAACATTATTACACTGCTTTCAAAATTTACTCTATTTACGTTATATGTCACGTCCATTAAAATTATTGCATCACAATTACGCTTCTTCACTCGCTATTGCTAAGCCGATCCTGTGCTGAAAATGTGAACGGCAATACTCGCGACTCGTGTCGTTGAGGAGCCGGCGTGGGGTTATGAGAGGCCAGTTTTTCAGAGACAAATTGTCTGCATGATTTCTAGGGAGTTGCGCTACTGTATGATTGGATATACTGTGGCGCAGAAGTGAATGCGAGACGAAGGAGGCGGACAGTCGAAACCCGCTAAGGGCACCAGGGGTTACCGTCATTTTTTGCTGATTCTCAAAGACATAAAGTTGTCAACTGTATTTTTATTTTGAGGACGAATATACATTTTTACTGGACACGCAGTCTTCCTAATTCCTTCCGACCCACCCTGACAAGAGTCCCGTTACATATTTGGCGACAAACGAGGGCAAGAAGGAAGTCCTGAGGCCGCGGTGTGTACTGGTAGAAGCGTACAACGTGCAGATTAGCAGATTTGTGGAATTCTGTGCACGAGTTCACGCGAGCAGAAGGTGAAAGCTGTACCTGAGCGGTCGAGAACGAATCAACGTAGACAGAAGAGAGGCACGTGGTTCAGCTGGTGGTATAGGCAGCGGTGGACCTGCTGGGGAGGGCTTCCGCGGGAACGCAGCGCAGCTATGCTATTGCTAGTATATGTCTATCGTGGTGCACAGGACGACGAGGAACTGACGGCGACAGATAGACTAATGCACAAGCACAAGATCTTTCAGTTTTATGTGCCTGGATCAAGCTGTTTAGATCAGAATATTGTAGCGCGGTCATAGACTTTTAATAATTAATTAAATAATTCAATAAAAGACTAATGCACAGAAGTGAATGCGAGACGAAGGAGGCGTACAGCCGAACCCGCTAACGGCACTAGGGGTTACCGTCATTTTTTGTTGATTGTCAAAAAACTTGTTGTCAACTGTATTTTTTTGAGGACGAATATACATTTTTACTGAACACGCAGTCTTCCTAATTCCTTCTGACCCTCCCTGACAAGAGTCCCGTTACAAGTTAAAAATATGGATAACAGCGATCGGGTTAATTTTTTTTAATAAGGTCTCCAATCGCTTTTTATACAAACGATAGCAATGTCTTCTAATAGCTTCCAAATGTTCGCTCGTATACGACTCAAAATGTCATCCTGTTTATTCTGTTCCAAAAGATGTAAACCATTCACTTTGAGGAAGTACAAAAATGTATTGGCGATAGAAAAAACAAATTATCTAGCTGCCAGTAATGTATTATTGCCAGAAACATTGGAAGCGGAAAATAGTCCGATTTTCCAATTTCTCATACATGATCATGCGCGCAGCTAACTTGTTAAGGGCTGGTTTCTCAATGTCCAGTTAAGTGTCAGATAGGTAGCTGCCAGTTAGCGTTTCTATGGATACCACACTGTCAGATAAAATTTACGTGAATTCCTAAGTTTAACCTTCAATTGTTTAAATAATTTATCTAACAGTTACCCATTATGTTCCAGATAAATATTTAACTGGACACTGAGAAACCGGCATAAAGTCACAGATTTTGCAGCTAACAATATGTTTTTTCGTGATGAAAATTTCATTTCTTATCTGCAAATGTTCAACTTCAGTAAAATATCCCAAAACTTTTTTCGCGAGATACGCAGACTCTCAAAATATTAGGTCACGGAATCACGTCAGCTAACATAAGTTTTCTTCATTTTTATACGGAAAACTAATCTATAAGAGACTACAAATTCAGTATAATCACCCGTGAAAATTTGACGCTACCTCCCTATTATCTTTTGACTTATCTGAGACCCGTTGACGTCTAGGACGTCAATGTTGAAAAATGCGCTGTTGGCAAGTTGATTAAGTAATTACAATGGAGTCAAAATAATAACTAATTTAGATATTTTAAAGTTTTGAAAATGAGGTTTAACGTGGCTTAAACCGGTTTTATATGCCGCATAAACAGAGAAAATGGTTTAACTTATTTTAGATGCAGTGGTGCCAACGACCACTTACAAATTCAAAATCCCTTTTGCAACATTCACGGTTGATTGTTTCTGACAGCTAACCCTAGTTCTAACGTCTAACCGTTTACAACGGCAGTTTTAATAAAATACGCCGAGAACAAATTTTTAGCGGTTCAAGAATCGAATTTTACACCAGAAATAGACGCGGTTATTCATACTCTCACACGGATAAAGCTTTTGCTAAAAAGTGAGGTTATTTTTGATAAAGCATTTTCATTTTGTCATTTTTGGCCCAATAAATAAGTGATAGGTTGGCAGCCCTATTACTATTTTTACACAGCTGATTTAAATCGGTTCGCAAAATTGACGTCTAACCCCTTAAGTAATGCGGTTTTAGTTTCAAAATGAAAACGGTTTAAGAGGCCGTGTAAATACAGTATATGTTATTGTTGATAACTAACCTGAAACAGCCGTCAGAAAGACTAATGCTTTCGCTCCGTGCACCATGCCCCTAAATCTTCTGGCTGCTTTCAATGCAGCTCCGCTGATTTGGATAGTTTGGGCGGGAGCCAGGATGTCCAAGGCAGACCACAGAAACAGTGAATAAAGAACGAAAGCTAAGCTTAGGTGAGACGCCAATCGGTATTGGGACACTCTGGGGACATCCGACGGCTCGTGAAAGCGATCCTCCAAACCCGACTGTACCATGTACCACCCCATCAATCCCTGGAAAATTGATAAAAATATAATAATTTGACCGAACCGTGGGCTATACATGACGGCTCATGCTTCGCGACGCGGTTAAGGCTTAGTTCAGGTGACGGACGTTTGTTGCGTCTGTGTTCAGATGACACGCGTAGGACTTCGTACAACTTTTATATAGAGTGAGACTAGGCAATCGAGTGTCAGTTTATTTGTTGTTATTAACGAGAATGGATGTAGGAGAGGCTGTACAAACACAAGTTTGGTTAGCATATAGAAGAAGGAAACGACGTAGGAGGGAAAGGACACACTGCGTTCACCTAACTTTAAGGAATATACTTTCTACAAGTTTATACTTTACACTGTATCCCAGCCTGTAACCACCAATTATAAATAAAGCAGTACCACAAACCTACCGAATATTTTCTGTTTTTCTTTGGTATCATCGGATTTGCAAAACATTAGGACCAGTTCCTCCCAGGCGCTCTTTTTTGCCTTATGTCTTTTGTCTTATTTGAATATAATTTGAAATGCATGTCCCAAATCGTAGGCCTCTTCTCAATTTCATCAATGAAAATATTTGTGTTGAATTCATCTGTTTCCATTTCAATAGCATACGTGAGAAATAAATTTTTGCAAAGAAGCACCAGGTATGTCGACTGAACGCTAGAAAAGACGCGTGCCAACAGCAAGGCGATTCTGTAACTCTAAGCGAAGCGATGGCGACACTCAACGCTTTCGCTCGTTTCGGTATTCCATAAATGTCTTCGTTCCGACTCGGATATTACGAACGCAGACGAACGTTACAAGCGGTAGCGAAAGAATTTGAATGTCGTTTTTCAACTTTTGACGTTATTAATGCTGTGTGTCAAAGTGACAATTCGCTTAAATTTATTTGTATAGTTAATTACCAGCAATGAATCGAAGAGAAAAAAGTAATCCTTCGGCATTGCTGGATTTCGCAGAGTCTCATCCAGAGATATTTAAGCCAACTTGTGAATGCTCGTGCGTCATCGAGCTCCATACCGAAAGCGTAACGAAGCGTTAAAGTTTGGTTATAGATTGCCGTCAAAAATCGTTTTCGTAAATGATAAGCTTCGCTTTCGTTACTATAGCGAAAGTTATAGAATCGCCACACTAAACAGGCAATGGGAACGTCTAGTATTTCAATACGCGCATCGCCGCTGACCGACTCGCGTATTGAGATTCTCTGAGTCTAGTGACGTCGTACTCGCGTACAATTTGTCGTGCGCGCGTCCATGTGAACAGCTTGAATTAATTATGTGGATTTTCAAAACGAGCATCAAGCGAACACGCGTCGGACGCGCGTCATCTGAACTAAGCCTAACCTCACAGCATTAACATTTGATGCTATTTTTTTAATTATCCTGGAAATCACTAGGCTCGACACCAATTAAATATTATCTACGTCCAGTTCATAGATCATAGGTGCAAATCCTCCACATTATTCTCCGATGCACCTCCATCTGTAAGTTACGGGTTTTAGGAATGGCTATTGTTTTTCTCAAATCTTAAGGCCGATTGATGCTCTTTCAATTTATTTTTTGGGTATTAATATCTGGTATGCATTCATTTCACTCTTTAGCCGAACAAGAATCCATAATGAGAATGGACATGTTTTTAGTAACTTATAACCGAACATGAAAAATTGATAATGTTTTTTTAAAAAACTTCCTCAATTAGATACCGTTCTACGTTGCAACAACTACATGTTAATCAAAGGTTTGACAAGCCAAAATATCTCAAAATTAACTTAATATTCCGATTTAATATCGAACAGGTATTCATACATTTTTTAAGTTAATTAATTATTAAATACTTCTGGAAGACAAACTAAAAGCGATAGTTTTTTCTGAGTTGATTGATTCGTTATCTATTAACACAGGTAAAAACAGTGCTATTATGTTGCACAGTAGAATCTAACGTTTGTAAATTCTATTTGGAATGAGTGCAACTAGCCCATTTTTTGACTGAACTTATTTAGCTATTTCTGAATAATAGCGTTAACAATGAGCTCAGTCTGAAAATAAACAAATAAACAGGTTCTTATACAACTGTTACATTTTAAGACTGCTTAAAATACACTATTTTTTGAACAAGATTTGATTTAATTTCTTAAACTGTATAAATTGGTTAGTATCATACAGGAAACTATTTAAAAGCTTAAATTGGTAATATTTTTATTTTCGCATCTCTACCCAGATTTCACACACGTGAAATCATCCGAAGGTCAAATTCTGTGGGAACCATTTTTATATGGGAAATCCTCAGAGATATTCTGCTGGTTGTTTACTATGCTGTGTCGAGACTATGTATCGGGTAATCCACTATTTTTGAATGAAAGGTTATATTATATACATATACCTAACATCAGTATCAGTATAGTATAGTATACAGTCAACCGCTGACGGATACATACGTGTTTCTCTCGCAAATCGATAGCTAATAAAGTAACAACGAAACGGAGTGAGTTAAACATCGTTCATGAAACTGCTGATGTGATTTTAATCACAATCATTGAAACTATGTGCTGAAGTGTGTTTTGCATGTTTGATAAGTGATGATAAAACCTATGTAACGTAAATATAAATATCCATAAAAACAGAAGTGAAGAATTTGTATATATATAGACCAGTCATTTTGGAGACAGAACGATGAGCGGAAATCAGGTTTCAAATAATGAACTCTTAGAAGCCATTCAGGTAATGGGAAACAATATCATGAAGGAGTTAACTTCAAAAATTGAAAAAGAAAACGAAAAAATCATAGAAAAGTTTGAGAGTTGTGCTGATAAAATTAAAAAACTTGAAGTAGAGTGTAACCATCTGCAAAAACAGTGTGCAGATTTAGATAGATACACAAGGAAAAACAACGTAATGTTATTTGAGCTTACAGTACCAACTGATTATGACCAACTCTTGCCACAAATCCTAGAACAGCTCAACAAATCATTGGAACTTACGCTTGTAGAAAGTGACATAAATAACATCACAAAATTTAAGGTGAACGATAAATGGGACCTTAAGCTTGAATTTGTATCTTATCTGAAGAAGAACAATCTTTTGAGGAATGTGAGGAAATTGAAGGGTACCACTATTTACATTACTGAAGATTTGAGCTTCAATGACCGTCAGGTACGCTAACAGCTGTACTCTCATTTGAAGGCCGCACGAGCAAAAAAAAATGTATGCTAAAATTGTAGGACATCGTTTACAAATAAACAATGATTTTTACACTCTAGAGGATCTGGAAAATGAAGCAGAGTCAGCAAATCAATCTTTAAATGAACCTAACCAGTTACACCGGCATCATAATGCTCCTGCTACCCCTACCCCTACTGTAAGTCAAACATTTTTTGAGGACAGTATCAGTAACTTTGCAATAAAAACACCAAAGAAACCTGAATATGCAAGTAAAGAAATTGATGATACAGACAATTCGACGGAAGAGAAAAACATGGAAACTCCTAAACATATGGAACTAAAAATATCTAGTGCTGTCAAAGGAACTGAAACCATCAAAGAAAAATGTGAAGAAAAAGTAAAGCCAATCAAGAAGAAAATAACAGAGGATACACGAAGCAAGGAAAAAATGAAGATCACACGATGCAACTCGACCTCTAGTGACAAAGGTGTGAACAGGGTGACGCGGCAGACGTGTAAATAGGTATTTATGTTGAGTAAATTATATATTTTTCTTTTTTTATCTGTTATGTTCTACTTCACTTCTTCTCTTATGGAATATGTAGTGTCTATTTTATTGGCCAAGTGCCGGATTGGAAAGGTCTACTCAAATATAATTTTTTTTTCTCATTTGTATATACTTTCTTTGTTTAGCTTTTATCATCAGTTATCACTGAATATTTTTGAGTGTATAGTGTTGTGTAGTCTTTGTCTTTTGTTGATAAGTATTTATTGTATTCTTAATCTAAGCACAATGGAAAGCTATGTCACAAATTTTGACCTACTGGAAATCGACACTGAAACAGTATATAATTTTGAACAATGTAATGAAGTATTCAAAATAAATAGTCAAAATAGCAACTTTACAACAGTACATAGTAACATTAGAAGCGCACAAAGAAATTTTGATGAATTCAAGATAAATTTAAGTCAATTCGAACGCTTACCAGATTGTGTTGTTTTGACTGAAACCCACAAAATTGAAAATACTGACCTATTTTGTTTGGAAAACTATAATAGCATTTATAGTGGATCTAACCTAAATAAAAACGACGGAACTCTCGTATTTATCCAAAGTAATATAACATATACGTATAATATAATAACATTAAATGGCACTACACTTATAATTGTTGAATTCGACTGTAATAATGAAAAGTTTGTTCTTTATACAACCTACAGGTCACCTTCCTTGAAAGCCGAACAATTCATAACTGATCTACAATATATTCTCACCAAACATAAAAAGGATAAAAAATATGAATTGTTCTTAGGAGACATAAACATAGACATCACTAAAAGAAATGAAACCAGTGCTGATTATTTGAACACATTGTACAGCTTTGGATTTGTCTCAATAATAAATTGTCCTACCAGAGTGCAAGGAACATCAAAATCCTGTCTAGACCACATATTCATGAAAGCGACAGATTACAAGCTCTCATTGCCCATAGTAATAGAATCAAATATCACAATCATTATAAGACATGCTTACAAATAAATTTTCAAGAAAAATATAACAATAGTAATCAAAATAATAAGCCAAATAACAAATATTTCTCATATATTAATTATAAAATGCTGAAACATGAATTGCAACATGAAAGCTGGGACTTCATATTTAATAACGGTGAAACACCAAATAACGAAAATTTGACATCCACGTTTGTTAATGTCGTAATGAACAAAATTAGGTCGTGCACTAGATACAGGAAAATCCCCCACCATAAGATAAAAAGGAAAAGATGGATCACAGATGCCATAATAAACTCAGTGAATAAAAAAAATTACTTATATCTCCAAACCAAAGCACAGCCCCTCAACTTAGAACTAAAAATGGAATATGAAACATATAAAAAAAGATTAAAAGAAATTATTGAAGTAAGGAAAAGGGATTACTACAAAGACATCATTGCGTGTAACAATCAAGATGGCAGAAACTTATGGAAGCTTATAAAAGAAGTAAAGGGTCCAGATTGTAACAAAGTTAAGTAAAATTAGGTTGGATGATGACAACATTATAACGGATAATGAGGAAATTGCAAATACATTCAATCAACACTTTGTTAAGTTTGGACAACAACTAGCAGATAAAATTAAACCACATCCTCAGCACAAAGTAAACAAAAAAGTACAAGTGAACCCTCTCTATATGATGGAAACTAATGAGGAAGAAGTAGAAAAAATTATTTGTGACTTAAAAAACAAAAAGGCAACGGGATTTGATAATATTAAAGCAGAAACCATAAAATATATGTCCAAATTCATAAGTGCTCCCTTAGCTTGCATTATAAATCTTTGTTTCAGAACAGGTACAGTCCCATCTAAATTCAAAACATCAATAGTGAAACCTATTTTTAAAAAAGGCAACAACCGCAACACGTCAAATTACAGACCAATATCTCTAATAACCAATTTTTCAAAAATTTTTGAAAAAATAATCAAGAACAGACTGGATAGCTTTATTAGAAAATATAAAATAATAAATGAGGCGCAGTATGGCTTCCAAGAAAATCGATCAACAGAAGAAGCCATTGCAAATTTAATAACTTGCATCTATAGAAACATGGACCAGAAATTACCATCCCTAGCTTTTTTTCTCGACTTAGCAATGATACGGTTTCCTTTCCCATATTACTGAAGTCACTAGAGGATATTGGTGTAAGAGGCACATCTCTTACTCTGTTTAGTAATTATCTTTATGGAAGAGTACAACGTGTTGAGGTTAATGGCGCTGTTAACACATCACTTACGCCAAAATATGGAGTCCCTCAAGGAACGATTTTAGGCCCTATACTATTCTTGGTATATGTCAATGATTTGCTCTGTACAGATTCAACAGCGAAAATAATATCGTTCGCTGACGATACAGTCCTATATTATGCAGATACTGATTGGGAGAGTCTTAAGATAAAAGTAGACAATGATTTTTCAGTTTTAAAAAAACATATAGATAATAAATTACTGTCTATACATTTTGATAAGACAGCATTTGTGCCTTTCCATATATATAAAAATAGTGAACCAATCTACAACACTTTAAATATAAATGATAATGATAGTATAATATCTATCAAATCTTCCCAGTCAGTAAAGTACCTGGGAATCTACATTGACAGCCAACTACGACGGGATTTGCATTTAGATTTCATAATGAAGAAATTGCGTTCAATTATTTACATATTTTATACTATCAAAAAAGTATTGGATTACCGTTATTTAAGTATATTATATCAAGCTGTCGTAGAGCCTCATATTTCATATGGTATTGTCAGCTGGGGAGGTGTTCTAAAAACGCATGTTAACCCTCTACAAATACTGCAAAAACGGTTTTTTAAAATTATACTCAATAAACCGCCGTTGTATCCCACCCACATGCTTTACAAGGAATGCTGTCTTATGAAAGTAAGGAAACTTTATTTCTATAAATGCTGCATCTACCTGTACAGAAATAAACTGCTTCTTACATATTTGAACCATGATTATGCCACTAGAAATTCTCAATGTAACTACATTACCAGTTTTATGTGCAGATCCATAGGTCAAAGAAGTTTGACATTTTTAGGGATAAAACTTTATAATTTATTACCAAACAGCATGAAGCTTTTAAACTCGCAGGCGCTTTTCAAAAATAGGTTAAAAAATTATGTGATGAAGTTTGACTACAACACATTACTCAATTGTAGAGTGATAAATGATATAGGTTTTTCCATTGTGTATATTTTAAACCTTCCTTTTTTTTGTGTTGTACTGGATGGATAAGTGTATGTGAAAATTATGTGTATAGATTTGTGTTAGAGTATTTAAATAACTTGGATGCGATCTTTTAGTGGTTCTTATATATATATTTTTGTAATACTTATTTTTTGTAGTACCCATACTTCAAAAGCGTATGTATTCATTACTTTATTTCATTACTTTATTTTTTATATTTATTTATTTACACAATCATATAACCACGTACAGTGTTATGCACTCTGTGGATTTTTCCCGTTTATTTGCAGCAAAGATGTCTTTTTTTCTGCTTCTGTAGACTATTTCTGTAACTTTCTATGTCTTTGCCTAATAAACATTATTATCTGTGTTTTAAACAAAAAAGTGCAGCCCGGGCTCCGACACACCGAGCTGCTGTTCCATTACCCAATGACTACTCCTCACACCGTGAGGTGAGCAATCACTGGGTCCGCGAATCGTGCGCCCTAAGTAGACGAAGGGACCCAAGGATGACTGCCTTCTGCATTCTGGCGGCTAAGATGTGCGCCGCCGCACGGCACACCGGTATTTTGCGCAGTGCCGAGAGCAGCGTATTCCTCATTCCACCTAGGAATCCAATGACCATAACCAGCAGACTTACAGTGTACAGTTACACTTATAATATGTTTAAAACAAAAAAAGTGCAGCCCGGGCTCCGACACACCGGGCTGCAGTTCCATTACCCAATGACTACTCCTCACACCGTGAGGTGAGCAATCACTGGGTCCGCGAATCGTGCGCCCTAAGTAGACGAAGGGACCCAAGGATGACTGCCTTCTGCATTCTGGCGGCTAAGATGTGCGGCGCCGCACGGCACACCGGTATTTTGCGCAGTGCAGAGAGCAGCGTATTCCTCATTCCACCTAGGGATCCAATGACCATAACCAGCAGACTTACAGTGTAGTCTGGCCAGAGCCTGCGAAGTTGTCCGAGCAACTCCTGATATTTGGTCCGCTTTTCCTCCTCCTTAGAGACGATGTTCACCTCGGCAGGCGCCGAAAACTCAATAACGAACATCGTCTTCTGTTGGTGGTCGAGAAGGACTATGTCGGGCTTGTTTGCCTGTACAAGCTCGAGCGTGGGGAACGAGTAGTTCCAGTAAATCCGGCATCTCTCGTTCTCCACAACGGACTCTATATCCCCTGGAGCGTATGGCAGCACCGGTGTCTCATCGATACCGTAAGAGTGCCTCAAATGATAGTAGAGCACTCGTAGAGCCGCGTTGTGCCGATGGACGTAAGCCGTCCCAGCGTACGTCTTACACGCCGACAAGAGATGCATAAGCGTCTCTGGCGCCTGTCGGCAAGCTCTACAAAGGGTGTCGGGTACATCTACACCCATAACCCTTTTACGGTACACCAAGGTGTTGAAGACACCGTCTTGGCAAGCCATTATAAAGCCCTCAGTCTCCGACTTCAACCCACTAGACCTTAGGAAAGAGAAGGTCAACTGCTCAGACAAGCCATGCTCTTCCAGATGTTTGTAGAAGATTCCATGCATTGGCTTATCTTTATGAAGTCTTAAAAGGAAGTCGACTTCGGCAGTCTTAAGGTGGGATTTTAATTCTGCGGGAGCAAGTTCCGTAATGGACTGCTGACACCTCCGCTTGAAGTCGAGTGTGAGGCTGAGCTCCTCGGCTGCTCGTTTCGCTGCGCTAAAAAGAAAGGCTCCTTTTCCCGCATTCTCGTGCTCTCGCACAAAGCGGATCAGGGGATCGGTGCTGTTCGTTACATAGCAGGCAGTGGCCAGTACTACTCTGTTGTGCAGACGCTCCAAACTCAATAGTCCACGCCCTCCCAGGTGTCGCGGGAGGTATATTCGCGGGACAGAGGACTTAGGATGCAGGCTTCTCTCCATATTCATCCTTTTGCGGGTCTTCGTGTCGATTTCCTTCAGCTCGTTCACTTTCCAGTGTATAGCACCAAAGGTGTATAATAACAATGGGACCGCAAGCATGTTTGTGGCAGCGACTTTGTTCTTGCCGGACAGTTCTGACGACCAGATCTGCCGGAGTCGGTGCAAATACTTGCGGCGGAGACACTCTTTAACCAATGCTGCCTCTTGGACATGACGTTGCGCCACTCCAAGGTAGGTATAAGTATCTCCGGCATGCAGCTGTCGCAAGATGCTCCCATCAACGAGCTGTTCCTCATCTCCACTATCTCCGCTTCGTCCTTTCTTGAGATGAACCAATGCACATTTGTCTGTCCCGAACTCCATTCCGATAGCATGACTGTACTCCTGCACCACCTTCAGCGATTGTTGTAGTTCGCGTTGGCCGGAGGCATAAAGTTTTAGGTCATCCATATAAAACAGATGGGTGACCTTGTGCCTCCGGTTATTGGGCGTGCCACAGCTGTATCCTTTAGTATTTCTCAGCGCTATGGACAGAGGCAAAAGTGAGATGCAAAAGAGCAAGGGACTCAAGGAGTCTCCTTGGAAGACACCTCTTTTCAATGACACCAACTCTGTCTGAACCCGAGTTTCACCTGATGTTATAGTGAACCGGGTCTTCCAGAGTGGCATCAGTTGTTTGATGCATCCCACTATCTGATTATCCACCGAAAGGCATTCCAACAGCCGCACAATGAGCTCATGAGACGTGCTGTCGAATGCCTTGCGATAGTCAATCCAGTGGATCGATTCTGTAACTTTCGCTATAGTAACGAAAGCAGACGAAGACGAAGCTAATCAATAATTGATTCGTAATTATTACGAAAACGATTTTTGACGACATTCCATAACAAAAGTTTAACGCTTCGTTACGCTTTCGACATGGAGCTCGATGACTCACGAGCAATCACGGGTTGGCTTAAATATCTCTGGATGAGACTCTGCAAAATCCAGCAATACCGACCATTGCGAAGGATTAGTTTTTTCTCTTCGATTCATTGCTTGTTAATTAAGTACACAAATAAATTTAAGCAAATCGTCACTTTGACACACAGCAATAATAACGTCAAAGCTTGACAAACGAGATCCAAAATCTTTCGCTATCGCTTATACCGTTCGTCTGCGTTCGTTATGTCCGAGTCGGAACGAAGACATTTATGGAATACCGAAACGAGCGAAAGCGTTGAAGAATGTCGCTATCGCTTCGCTATCGCTTCGCTTAGAGTTATAGAATTCCCCCACTGGCCATAGAAAGGTTTCGCTTGTACTGCACGGAGTCCTGCGTGACACATCGGTCAATCAACAAGTTCTCCTTGCAGCCAGCTACTCCTTTCTTTGACCCTCTCTGTTCATACACGTCGAGAAATACAGGATTCACAGCTTGAAGGAGACGCATGTACAAGATTCTGGTGAAGAGCTTGTAACATGCGTTCAGACATGTTATTGGCCTGTAGTTTTTGGGATCAGACAAATCTCCGGTCTTCGGGAGAAGCACGGTTCGACCCTCGACAAACCAAGCCGGAATTGGCTGCTCCTGATTTAGCCACGAGTTAAAAACTCTAGCTAAATGCCGGTGGCAACTGGGGAATTTTTTCCACCAGTAGGTGTTTATGCCATCCGGGCCAGGAGCTGCGAAATTCTTTGCGCCTCGTAAGGCGTCAAGAATTTCTTCCGTGTTTATCGGGTGACGCAGTTCATTCAAGTTAGGAGTCCTCCTACAAACGGACTCGAACTGCGCCAAGGCCGGAGTGTCTGCTGAGAGAGGTTTGGGCTGTTCGTAAATGTCCCTCCAAAAGGCCTCCACGCGATCAGCAGTTGGCGGCTGCTCTATGGCTGGAGGCGGCTGTTGGAAAAGGCGAGAAGGTCTTTCGTAGAACATTCTGTTCTGTTCCAGACCTCTCGCCCGCGCCACCAACGATCGCTTAGCAGCGATTAGCATCCGTATCCTGTCAAGACAGTGTTGCTTGACAACAACCAGTACCGCTTGACTGAGTGTGTGATGGTCGCGCCTCAACCCGTAGGCTATCTGGCGCACTCGGCGCGTAAATGGCTTCCCAGCCGCTCTATATTCCATCACACACTGGATACGGGATGCTTCCTGGCGAGCCAACTGGATTTTCGCTTCCATTTGGCGCACCCGTCTCTGTGCTCTCTCAACAGGAGAGTCTCTCACTCTCCCCTGTCTAGCTAGCCTCAGAGCCGCAGCGTAAATTTCGCAATTGATGCTCCAAATGTCAGAGGCCTCCGATAGACGTTCACCAACAACCTCATCCTCTCTCTTTAAATCTGCCAGCTTCAAGGACCTTCCGTTGTTATGCAAGGCCCTTCGGTCTCTGAAATCCCCAGGTGAGACGACTTGGTCGATTTCCCTCTCAGCGGGCCTTACCGGCGAACTTTCAGCCTGGTTAACAGGCCTTCCGTCCGCCGAAGGGGCAGGCTGAGCTGGAGCACGAACATATCCCTGCCTCCGGAGGTACGATACATAATCTCGCAAATTCTGAGAGGTAAGCGTGCTATGCTCTGGGTGCATTTCACACCACCTCTCATACATGCGGGACATGTATCCCCTACGGCGCGGGCTACTGCTCTCGTAGCAGCTCAGTAGGTCATCCTTGAGCTCCGTCGTCCACCTAAAACGGTCCATGTCATTGCGGGGGTCGTCAACAGGGCAATTAGAAGCACCGCCACCTTGCCCAACGCCGGCTTCCGAAACCGGCTCGGTGTGGGTGCTTTTCTTCCGGGGTGGTCGAACCCGAAGATAGGGCCCGTCAGGTGGTTGGCCTTAGGGCCCCCAGACGACATTTATATGTTCAAAACAAAAAAGTGCAGCCCGGGCTCCGACACACCGGGCCGCTGTTCCATTACCCAATGACTACTCCTCACACCGTGAGGTGAGCAATCACTGGGTCCGCGAATCGTGCGCCCTAAGTAGACGAAGGGACCCAAGGATGACTGCCTTCTGCATTCTGGCGGCTAAGATGTGCGCCGCCGCACGGCACACCGGTATTTTGCGCAGTGCAGAGAGCAGCGTATTCCTCATTCCACCTAGGGATCCAATGACCATAACCAGCAGACTTACAGTGTAGTCTGGCCAGAGCCTGCGAAGTTGTCCGAGCAACTCCTGATATTTGGTCCGCTTTTCCTCCTCCTTAGAGACGATGTTCACCTCGGCAGGCGCCGAAAACTCAATAACGAACATCGTCTTCTGTTGGTGGTCGAGAAGGACTATGTCGGGCTTGTTTGCCTGTACAAGCTCGAGCGTGGGGAACGAGTAGTTCCAGTAAATCCGGCATCTCTCGTTCTCCACAACGGACTCTATATCCCCTGGAGCGTATGGCAGCACCGGTGTCTCATCGATACCGTATGAGTGCCTCAAATTATAGTAGAGCACTCGTAGAGCCGCGTTGTGCCGATGGACGTAAGCCGTCCCAGCGTACGTCTTACACGCCGACAAGAGATGCATAAGCGTCTCTGGCGCCTGTCGGCAAGCTCTACAATGGGTGTCGGGTACATCTACACCCATAACCCTTTTACGGTAAACCAAGGTGTTGAAGACACCGTCTTGGCAAGCCATTATAAAGCCCTCAGTCTCCGACTTCAACCCACCAGACCTTAGGAAAGAGAAGGTCAACTGCTCAGACAAGCCATGCTCTTCCAGATGTTTGTAGAAGATTCCATGCATTGGCTTATCTTTATGAAGCTTTAAAAGGAAGTCGACTTCGGCAGTTTTAAGGTGGGATTTTAATTCTGCGGGAGCAAGTTCCGTAATGGACTGCTGACACCTCCGCTTGAAGTCGAGTGTGAGGCTGAGCTCCTCGGCTGCTCGTTTCGCTGCGCTAAAAAGAAAGGCTCCTTTTCCCGCATTCTCGTGCTCTCGCACGAAGCGGATCAGGGGATCGGTGCTGTTCGTTACATAGCAGGCAGTGGCCAGTACTACTCTGTTGTGCAGACGCTCCAAACTCAATAGTCCACGCCCTCCCAGGTGTCGCGGGAGGTATATTCGCGGGACAGAGGACTTAGGATGCAGGCTTCTCTCCATATTCATCCTTTTGCGGGTCTTCGTGTCGATTTCCTTCAGCTCATTCACTTTCCAGTGTATAGCACCAAAGGTGTATAATAACAATGGGACCGCAAGCATGTTTGTGGCAGCGACTTTGTTCTTGCCGGACAGTTCTGACGACCAGATCTGCCGGAGTCGGTGCAAATACTTGCGGCGGAGACACTCTTTAACCAATGCTGCCTCTTGGACATGACGCTGCGCCACTCCAAGGTAGGTATAAGTATCTCCGGCATGCAGTTGTCGCAAGATGCTCCCATCAACGAGCTGTTCCTCATCTCCACTATCTCCGCTTCGTCCTTTCTTGAGATGAACCAATGCACATTTGTCTGTCCCGAACTCCATTCCGATAGCATGACTGTACTCCTGCACCACCCTCAGCGATTGTTGTAGTTCGCGTTGGCCGGAGGCATAAAGTTTTAGGTCATCCATATAAAACAGATGGGTGACCTTGTGCCTCCGGTTATTGGGCGTGCCACAGCTGTATCCTTTAGTATTTCTCAGCGCTATGGACAGAGGCAAAAGTGAGATGCAAAAGAGCAAGGGACTCAAGGAGTCTCCTTGGAAGACACCTCTTTTCAATGACACCAACTCTGTCTGAACCCGAGTTTCACCTGATGTTATAGTGAACCGGGTCTTCCAGAGTGGCATCAGTTGTTTGATGCATCCCACTATCTGATTATCCACCGAAAGGCATTCCAACAGCCGCACAATGAGCTCATGAGACGTGCTGTCGAATGCCTTGCGATAGTCAATCCAGGCCATAGAAAGGTTTCGCTTGTACTGCACGGAGTCCTGCGTGACACATCGGTCAATCAACAAGTTCTCCTTGCAGCCAGCTACTCCTTTCTTTGACCCTCTCTGTTCATACACGTCGAGAAATACAGGATTCACAGCTTGAAGGAGACGCATGTACAAGATTCTGGTGAAGAGCTTGTAACATGCGTTCAGACATGTTATTGGCCTGTAGTTTTTGGGATCAGACAAATCTCCGGTCTTCGGGAGAAGCACGGTTCGACCCTCGACAAACCAAGCCGGAATTGGCTGCTCCTGATTTAGCCACGAGTTAAAAACTCTAGCTAAATGCCGGTGGCAACTGGGGAATTTTTTCCACCAGTAGGTGTTTATGTCATCCGGGCCAGGAGCTGCGAAATTCTTTGCGCCTCGTAAGGCGTCAAGAATTTCTTCCGTGTTTATCGGGTGACGCAGTACATTCAAGTTAGGGGTCCTCCTACAAACGGACTCGAACTGCGCCAAGGCCGGAGTGTCTGCTGAGAGAGGTTTGGGCTGTTATTATTATTATTATTATCCTGATTTTCCAAGTTTCTCTCGCATGACTGCGGTAGCAACAGGTGTTGACGGGCTGTGCCAAGTCAGCACCTGAACTATTACGGATCGGAATTTAGGAAGGATCGAACAATATTGCAGGTCTTCAGGATTACAGACTTCTGAAATATTTTGTGTAACCTTTCGTCCAGGCCTAACTGTTTTAGGTGTGGTGTAAATGTGTTTGGTGTGAGGCCTGAGACAGACATAATTAGGGGGACAATGGTAACTTTGTTTTGCTTCCAGAGTCGTTTTATTTCTATCGCAAGGTCCGTGTATTTAGATATCTTCCCAGCGTAGGCGTTTTGGATATTCGTATCGTTGGGAATAGCAATATCTATCAAATAGGTAACTTTGTCTGCCTTCGACTGGAAAACTATATCTGGCCGATTTGCCGGGATAGTCTTATCTGTATGTATTTCAACATCCCAGTACAGTTTATATTCATTGTTTTCGAGTACTGATGTCGGTGTATAATTGTAATATGGATCTGTGTTTTCTATTAGCTTGTTTGTTGTGGCGAGTGCTTGGTGAATGACTTTGGCTGCAGAGTTATGTCTAGCTGTGTACTCGGTTCCAGCGAGAGTTTTGCATGCGCTTGTTATGTGGTCTATTGTCTCTTTTTGTTGGTGGCACTTTCTGCAATTATCGTCGGTTATGGATGTATCTTTAATTATGTATTTCATGTAGTTCCTTGTCGCAATCACTTGGTCCTGGATAGCAAGCATAAAACCCTCAGTTTCTGGAAAGAGTTGGCCATCCTGGAGCCAGGTGTATGATTGTCTTTCATTAATGTGGTCTTGTGTAACGCGGTATCTGTGCTTGCCATGGAGTGCTTTTTGTGACCATGTGTTTATTTTTTCTTGTTGTAATTCTATGTGATTGTGTGCGTCTGCTGGGTGATCTGGGCGGGATAGGGTGAGTGGAGTATAGTGTTTGTCTGCTTTTACTATTGATCTGTGTAAGTTTGTCTCTTTGCTTTGGAAAAAGTCTCTGAGTGTTTTTATTTGTCTTGTGTGAAGTGACTGTATGTCTATAATTCCTCTGCCCCCATGTTTCCTGTCTATGGTAAGCCTTTCCTTGCACGCTTTCGGATGTGACATTCTGTGTTTTGTGAGTTCCGTTCGTATGAGTATGTTGATGTTTTCAATATCAGTGTGCGACCACTTGATGATACCAAAGGAGTATGTGAGGACCGGTATCGCAAATGTGTTAATTGCTTTCGTAAGATTTTTGGAGTTCAATTTTGTTTTCAGAAGTGTAATGAGACGGTCTCTAAACTCTTGTGTTAGTTGAGCCTTAACCTCTGAGTGATCAATCTTAATGTTCTGATTGAAGCCTAGGTACTTGTACGTTTCGTCCTTCTCCATGTTGTCCAGAGTTTGGCCAGTTAATATTTCCTGTTCGGAATGGTTCTTCCATTGGCCCTTATGGATGTGGAGCACCTTGCATTTTCTCATTCCGAATTCCATCCGGACGTCTGACGTACAAACCTCTGTTATTTTGAGTAATTCCTTCAGTTGCACTTCAGTGGCTGCATACAGTTTTATATCATCCATGTAGAGAAGATGACTGATTCTGTGTTGATTAACTTTCTGGTGTCTGATGTTGAAACCATAATTTGTGTTATTAAGTGCGTTGGAGAGTGGATTTAAACAAAGGCAGAACCACAGTGAACTGAGTGAATCACCCTGGAAGATACCGCGTCTTATGCATAGCTCCTCCGTTTGGATGTGACCATCCTGAGTTTTAAGATATATGTTGGTTCTCCATGTCTCCATAGTTCTTGTAAGGAACTGACGAAGGGTTGGATTAATTTTATATATTTGAAGAGTTTTCGTTAGCCAGCTATGGGGTACAGAGTCAAAAGCTTTTTTATAATCGATGAAACAGGTATGGAGGTTCCTGTGTTCTTTTCTAGTTTGCTCCATGATCACACTATCAATTATTAGTTGTTCTTTGCAACCTTGGCTTTGTTTTCTACATCCTTTCTGTTCTTCGGTCAGGATGTTGTTTTGAGTAAGGTGTTGTTCAATCCTTTTGCCTATTGTTGCGGTGATGATCTTGTACAAGGTGGGGAGACAAGTGATCGGACGGTAATTGGCAGGGTTCTTGGTGTCTGCGTTTTTTGGTTTTATATATGTTACTCCTTGTGTGAGGAATTTGGGTAGCCTGTTGGGTTGGAGTATGGCTTTATTGATTTGGTCTGTGAGTATTTCATATGTTGTACTAAATTGTTTGTACCAGAAATTCTGCACGTTGTCTACGCCCGGGCACTTCCAATTGTGGGTGTGTTTAATTGTTTCGGCTATTTCCTGTGGTGTAAGAATTACGTCTCCCTGTTCCGGTATGTTTTGTTGTTTTTCCTCTTCTTGTCTAATCCATGGAGCGTTTTCATTATGGGTTTTGGGCTCTGACCATAAGCTTCCCCAGAAGTCGGTTAGCTCTTTTCTACTTGGAGGTTCTATTGTTGTTATCTGATTATTTGATGTGATCTTTTGGTAGAACTGCCTCTCACTTTTCTGAAAAAGGTTGTTAGTATCCTTTCTGTCATTGGACTCATTATACCTGCGGAGTCTAGCTGCGTAGACTGCAAGTTTCTGTTTAAGCGTATCGTATATTTCGGATATTGTTTGTTGTGGTGATCTAGATTTGAGTCTATTTATTGTTGTTTGTATGCGTTTCGAGAGGTTGTTCTTGTGGATATATTGAGAGACGTGTGCGAGATCTTTCCTGATTGTGCTAATTTTATTTTCGATTCTAATTTGCCATTTAGGTTTAGATCTTTTGCTTGTGTGGTCTTTCGATCGTTTTGGAAGTTTTTGGCCGTTAACTATGAGGGTGGTTGCTGCAGCAGCATATATAACAGTATGGATGTCTTCTAGGTTACTATCCTTTGTTAAGAATTGTGGTATTATGTTGGAATTTACTGTTTGTAATATTTGTCGAGTGTTGTTTTTAAAAATCAGACTAGGCAAGGGATCTCGCAGTGTAGGATTTGTGCCACACCATTTGTTATATTGTGTGTTCATCACTTGTTCTGTAGATTGTGTGATACAAGGTGGTGGCGTAACGTTTTGGCTTTGTGTGGCTGTGGAAGGTAAGTTGATGGATGTTTGGTTTGGTGTATCTGGTGTGTGCTCGTGTTCTGAATCCACATCTAAGTGTATGCTGGTGTTATTGGTTGTATCTGTGTTTGGCGTCTGGTTACTTAGGGTATGATTATTCTGTCTTTCCGTGATTGATTCATCGGCTAACGAATTATTTGGTGTGACAGTATTTATTTCGTTGGATACAAGGCTCTTTATAGCTTGTAGTTCTTGTGGGGTAAGACGGTTGTTTTTTGTTATGACTCGTTTTTGATCAATAAGTCTTTGTTCGGTTACACGTGTTGAGAGGTGTGGGTATTGTGCTGTAAACAGCCTATACAGCTCATGTCTGTAGCCTGTAGAGATGGTTTCGAGTTTTGTGGCGGTATAGTAACAGTGCATTACAGATTTGTTCATCTCAGTAGTCCACTGTAAGCGCTGTCTTGGTTTACCAGCTTTGGTGGTTGCCGGCTGTACCGGCAAAACATCCGCAGTTGGGTTGTGTGCTGTTGGTTGTTGTGTTTGGTTTTGGGGTTCAGGTGAGTTTAATCGACGTACCCTAGGCCGTCGTTGGTTGTTTGAAAAACTAACTTTATCCATCGCGTTCCCACGAGTAGGGACGATCTAAATGTCGCTCTCCCGGGTGACGCCCATTCCAGGAGAGAAGGGACTTATATTTACTCCGAAGTTGGCCCAAGGTGCTCCGGAGGATTTGCGACTTAACTGTCGGGTTTTGTTGAGGCTTTCTCCTCACGGGCCGGCCGGTTAAGGCAAGCCCCCCGGTTGCGTATCCCTCACAACGTTCCCCAGCCACGCCTTGCGGAGGTCGTTGAAGTGTGGGGCGCAATAACGGTGTGTGACAGAAGGACCGGCGCTCAGCCCTCTGTGGCATTTCTCCCCGGATTCGCCACATCCCTATCTGACCGAGGCCAGGATAGCTTGGGGGAAGGAGCTTTGTGCTTGGTGGGGTATGTAAAACTACCAAGCCCACAGCTTCCTGAGTGTGCTAGCCTTGGTTGAAGTGACTTTTTGATCTCGAGCCCTGCCGGCATGACAACTCCGGGTGGTATTAAAACCTCCGATGAACCATCAACCGACATAGCTGGCCCATCAAAAAGTCACTTTCTAAGCCCCCAAACGAGCGTCAACGTTCTAGCACCTGATGGGAGTTATTATTATTATTATTATTATTTCATCTCACTTTTTAAGTTTCTTCTCGCATGATTGCGGTAGCAACAAGTGTTGACGGGCTGTGCCAAGTCAACACTCGGATTATTATTGATCGGAATTTAGGAAGGATCGCACAATATTACAGGTCTTCAGGATTACAGACTTTTGGAATACTTTGTGTAACTTTTCGTCCAGGCCCAACTGTTGAAGGTGTTGTGTAAACGTGTTTGGTGTAAGGCCTGAGACAGACATAATGAGGGGGACAATAGTGACTTTGTTTTGTTTCCAAAGTCGTTTTATTTCCATGGCAAGGTCCGTGTATTTAGATATCTTCCCAGCGTAGGTGTTTTGGATGTTCACATCATTGGGAATGGCAATATCTATCAAATAGGTAATTTTGTCGGCCTTTGACTGGAAAACTATATCTGGTCTATTGGCTGGGATAGTCTTGTCTGTATGTATTTCAACATCCCAGTATAGTTTGTATTGATCGTTTTCGAGTACTGATGTCGGAGTGTAATTGTAATACGGATCTGTGTTTTCTATTAGCTTGTTTGTTGTGGCTAATGCTTGGTGTATGACCTTGGCCGCAGAGTTATGTCTGGCTGTGTATTCGGTACCGGCAAGAGTTTTGCACCCGCTTGTTATGTGATCTACTGTTTCTTTTTGTTGTTGACATTTTCTGCAATTATCGTCTGTTATGGATGGATCTTTAGTTATATATTTTTTGTAGTTTCGTGTTGCAATCACTTGGTCCTGGATAGCAAGCATGAAACCCTCCGTTTCTGGGAACAGCTGGCCATCCTGCAACCAGGTGTATGACTGTTTTTGGTTAATGTGGTCTTGGGTGACACGGTATCGATGTTTGCCGTGCAGTGCTTTCTGCGACCAGGTGTTTATTTTTTCTTGTTGTGATTGGATATGATTGTATTTGTCTGCTACGTGATCTGTACTAGAGAGGTTGAGTGGTGTATAGTTTTTGTCTGCTTTTACTATTGCCTTATGTAAGTTAGTTTGTTTGGTGTGGAAGAAATGTCTGAGTGTTTGTATTTGTGTTGTGCGAAGTGACTGTATGTCTATAAATCCTCTGCCCCCTAGCTTTCTGTCTATGGTAAGCCTCTCCTTGCACGTGTTCGGATGTGACATTCTGTGTTTTGTGAGTTCTGTTCTTATAAGTATATGGATGTTTTCTATGTCCGTGTGTGACCACTTGATGATGCCAAAGGAGTATGTGAGTACCGGTATCGCAAATGTATTAATGGCTTTTGTGAGATTCTTAGAATTCAATTTTGTTTTTAATAGTTTAATGAGGCGGTCTTTAAACTCTTGTGTTAGTTGTGCCTTGACTTGTGTATGGTCTATCTTAACGTTCTGATTGAAGCCCAGGTACTTGTACGTTTCGTTTTTATCCATGTTGTCCAGCGGTTGGCCAGTTACTACTTCCTTTTCGGGTTGGTTTTTCCATTGGCCTTTACTGATGTGGAGCCCCTTGCATTTACTCATTCCGAATTCCATCCTGATGTCTGATGTATAAACTTCTGTTATTTTGAGTAATTCTCTCAGTTGCACTTCTGTGGCGGCATATAGTTTTATATCATCCATGTACAGGAGATGATTGATTTTGTGTTGATCTGCTTTATGGTGTCTGATGTTGAAGCCATGGTTTGTGCTGTTAAGTGTGTTGGAGAGCGGATTTAGACAGAGGCAGAACCATAGTGAACTAAGAGAGTCACCCTGGAAGATGCCGCGTCGTATGTGTAGCTCATCCGTTTGAATATGGCCATCGTGAGTTTGAAGGTGTATGTTTGTTCGCCATGTTTCCATGGTGCTCTTAAGAAACTGACGAAGTCCTGGGTTTATTTTATATATTTGAAGTGTTTTCATTAGCCAGCTGTGGGGTACAGAGTCGAATGCTTTTTTGTAATCTATGAAACAGGTATGGAGGTTCCTATGCTCTTTTCTAGTTTGCTCCATGATCACACTATCAATTATAAGTTGTTCTTTGCAACCCTGGCTGTGTTTTCTACATCCTTTTTGTTCTTCAGCCAGGATGTTGTTTTGCATCAGGTGTTGTTCAATTCTTCTACATATTGTTGCAGTGATAATTTTGTACAAGGTGGGGAGACAAGTGATTGGGCGGTAGTTGGCAGGGTTCTTGGTATCTGAATTTTTTGGTTTTATGTACGTTATTCCTTGTGTGAGGAATTTGGGAAGCCTGTTAGGTTGGAGTATGGCTTTATTGATTTGGTCTGTGAGCATTTCGTATGTTGAACTGAATTGTTTGTACCAAAAGTTTTGCACATTATCCACGCCTGGACACTTCCAATTGTTATATTATTATTATTATTGTGTGTTTAAAACAAAAAAGTGCAGCCCGGGCTCCGACACACCGAGCTGCTGTTCCATTACCCAATGACTACTCCTCACACCGTGAGGTGAGCAATCATTGGGTCCGCGAATCGTGCGCCCTAAGTAGACGAAGGGACCCAAGGATGACTGCCTTCTGCATTCTGGCGGCTAAGATGTGCGCCGCCGCACGGCACACCGGTATTTTGCGCAGTGCAGAGAGCAGCGTATTCCTCATTCCACCTAGGGATCCAATGACCATAACCAGCAGACTTACAGTGTAGTCTGGCCAGAGCCTGCGAAGTTGTCCGAGCAACTCCTGATATTTGGTCCGCTTTTCCTCCTCCTTAGAGACGATGTTCACTTCGGCAGGCGCCGAAAACTCAATAACGAACATCGTCTTCTGTTGGTGGTCGAGAAGGACTATGTCGGGCTTGTTTGCCTGTACAAGCTCGAGCGTGGGGAACGAGTAGTTCCAGTAAATCCGGCATCTCTCGTTCTCCACAACGGACTCTATATCCCCTGGAGCGTATGGCAGCACCGGTGTCTCATCGATACCGTATGAGTGCCTTAAATGATAGTAGAGCACTCGTAGAGCCGCGTTGTGCCGATGGACGTAAGCCGTCCCAGCGTACGTCTTACACGCCGACAAGAGATGCATAAGCGTCTCTGGCGCCTGTCGGCAAGCTCTACAATGGGTGTCGGGTACATCTACACCCATAACCCTTCTACGGTATACCAAGGTGTTGAAGACACCGTCTTGGCAAGCCATTATAAAGCCCTCAGTCTCCGACTTCAACCCACTAGACCTTAGGAAAGAGAAGGTCAACTGCTCAGACAAGCTATGCTCTTCTAGATGTTTGTAGAAGATTCCATGCATTGGCTTATCTTTATGAAGTCTTAAGAGGAAGTCGACTTCGGCAGTTTTAATGTGGGCTTTTAATTCTGCGGGAGCAAGTTCCGTAATGGACTGCTGACACCTCCGCTTGAAGTCGAGTGTGAGGCTGAGCTCCTCGGCTGCTCGTTTCGCTGCGCTAAAAAGAAAGGCTCCTTTTCCCGCATTCTCGTGTTCTCGCACGAAGCGGATCAGGGGATCGGTGCTGTTCGTTACATAGCAGGCAGTGGCCAGTACTACTCTGTTGTGCAGACGCTCCAAACTCAATAGTCCACGCCCTCCCAGGTGTCGCGGGAGGTATATTCGCGGGACAGAGGACTTAGGATGCAGGCTTCTCTCCATATTCATCCTTTTGCGGGTCTTCGTGTCGATTTCCTTCAGCTCGTTCACTTTCCAGTGTATAGCACCAAAGGTGTATAATAACAATGGGACCGCAAGCATGTTTGTGGCAGCGACTTTGTTCTTGCCGGACAGTTCTGACGACCAGATCTGCCGGAGTCGGTGCAAATACTTGCGGCGGAGACACTCTTTAACCAATGTTGCCTCTTGGACATGACGCGGCGCCACTCCAAGGTAGGTATAAGTATCTCCGGCATGCAGTTGTCGCAAGATGCTCCCATCAACGAGCTGTTCCTCATCTCCACTATCTCCGCTTCGTCCTTTCTTGAGATGAACCAATGCACATTTGTCTGTCCCGAACTCCATTCCGATAGCATGACTGTACTCCTGCACCACCCTCAGCGATTGTTGTAGTTCGCGTTGGCCGGAGGCATAAAGTTTTAGGTCATCCATATAAAACAGATGGGTGACCTTGTGCCTCCGGTTATTGGGCGTGCCACAGCTGTATCCTTTAGTATTTCTCAGCGCTATGGACAGAGGCAAAAGTGAGATGCAAAAGAGCAAGGGACTCAAGGAGTCTCCTTGGAAGACACCTCTTTTCAATGACACCAACTCTGTCTGAACCCGAGTTTCACCTGATGTTATAGTGAACCGGGTCTTCCAGAGTGGCATCAGTTGTTTGATGCATCCCACTATCTGATTATCCACCGAAAGGCATTCCAACAGCCGCACAATGAGCTCATGAGACGTGCTGTCGAATGCCTTGCGATAGTCAATCCAGGCCATAGAAAGGTTTCGCTTGTACTGCACGGAGTCCTGCGTGACACATCGGTCAATCAACAAGTTCTCCTTGCAGCCAGCTACTCCTTTCTTTGACCCTCTCTGTTCATACACGTCGAGAAATACAGGATTCACAGCTTGAAGGAGACGCATGTACAAGATTCTGGTGAAGAGCTTGTAACATGCGTTCAGACATGTTATTGGCCTGTAGTTTTTGGGATCAGACAAATCTCCGGTCTTCGGGAGAAGCACGGTTCGACCCTCGACAAACCAAGCCGGAATTGGCTGCTCCTGATTTAGCCACGAGTTAAAAACTCTAGCTAAATGCCGGTGGCAACTGGGGAATTTTTTCCACCAGTAGGTGTTTATGCCATCCGGGCCAGGAGCTGCGAAATTCTTTGCGCCTCGTAAGGCGTCAAGAATTTCTTCCGTGTTTATCGGGTGACGCAGTACATTCAAGTTAGGAGTCCTCCTACAAACGGACTCGAACTGCGCCAAGGCCGGAGTGTCTGCTGAGAGAGGTTTGGGCTGTTCGTAAATGTCCCTCCAAAAGGCCTCCACGCGATCAGCAGTTGGCGGCTGCTCTATGGCTGGAGGCGGCTGTTGGAAAAGGCGAGAAGGTCTTTCGTAGAACATTCTGTTCTGTTCCAGACCTCTCGCCCGCGCCACCAACGATCGCTTAGCAGCGATTAGCATCCGTATCCTGTCAAGACAGTGTTGCTTGACAACAACCAGTACCGCTTGACTGAGTGTATGATGGTCGCGCCTCAACCCGTAGGCTATCTGACGCACTCGGCGCGTAAATGGCTTCCCAGCCGCTCTATATTCCATCACACACTGGATACGGGATGCTTCCTGGCGAGCCAACTGGATTTTCGCTTCCATTTGGCGCACCCGTCTCTGTGCTCTCTCAACAGGAGAGTCTCTCACTCTCCCCTGTCTAGCTAGCCTCAGAGCCGCAGCGTAAATTTCGCAATTGATGCTCCAAATGTCAGAGGCCTCCGATAGACGTTCACCAACAACCTCATCCTCTCTCTTTAAATCTGCCAGCTTCAAGGACCTTCCGTTGTTATGCAAGGCCCTTCGGTCTCTGAAATCCCCAGGTGAGACGACTTGGTCGATTTCCCTCTCAGCGGGCCTTACCGGCGAACTTTCAGCCTGGTTAACAGGCCTTCCGTCCGCCGAAGGGGCAGGCTGAGCTGGAGCACGAACATATCCCTGCCTCCGGAGGTACGATACATAATCTCGCAAATTCTGAGAGGTAAGCGTGCTATGCTCTGGGTGCATTTCACACCACCTCTCATACATGCGGGACATGTATCCCCTACGGCGCGGGCTACTGCTCTCGTAGCAGCTCAGCAGGTCATCCTTGAGCTCCGTCGTCCACCTAAAACGGTCCATGTCATTGCGGGGGTCGTCATCAGGGCAAATCGAAGCACCGCCACCTTGCCCAACGCCGGCTTCCGAAACCGGCTCGGTGTGGGTGGTTTTCCTTCGAGGTGGTCGAACCCGAAGATAGGGCCCGTCAGGTGGTTAGCCTTAGGGCCCGCAGCCGACATTTCCGGAGGCAGCCGTCCAAATTGCCTCCAGAGGATGGACCTGTGAAGGTTGCCGACCGACTTGCATCCTTTGGCTTCGGTATACCCCTCGGTGTCGCCACGCACCGAATAGCCTGTTGATGTTGGCGGCTTCCTGGGGGTTTATGAAAACAGCCGCTTCTAACATGAAGAACAGACGCTGTCGGAGTACCGCTCCTCACATGGAGATCCGTCGTGTCCTATTAATTGTGGAATAGCCGATCCTCTGGATGCAGACGCTATTCCACTGAGCTAGTTTTGGTCCGCCCCGGGTATTTGATTTCCCCGGTACCACCCATATCTGGGAGGCGTTCCCCTATCCGCCACCTTGGGGAGGCGCCACTGAGGGGAAATAGCAACCCCTCGCGGTTATTATTATCCTGATTTTCCAAGTTTCTCTCGCATGACTGCGGTAGCAACAGGTGTTGACGGGCTGTGCCAAGTCAGCACCTGAACTATTACGGATCGGAATTTAGGAAAGATCGAACTATATTGCAGGTTTTCAGGATTACAGACTTCTGAAATATTTTTTGTAACCTTTCGTCCAGGCCTAACTGTTGTAGGTGTGGTGTAAATGTGTTTGGTGTGAGGCCTGAGACAGACATAATTAGGGGGACAATGGTAACTTTGTTTTGCTTCCAGAGTCGTTTTATTTCTATCGCAAGGTCCGTGTATTTAGATATCTTCCCAGCGTAGGCGTTTTGGATATTCGTATCGTTGGGAATAGCAATATCTATCAAATAGGTAACTTTGTCTGCCTTCGACTGGAAAACTATATCTGGCCGATTTGCCGGGATAGTCTTATCGGTATGTATTTCAACGTCCCAGTACAGTTTATATTCATTGTTTTCGAGTACTGATGTCGGTGTGTAATTGTAATATGGATCTGTGTTTTCTATTAGCTTGTTTGTTGTGGCTAGTGCTTGGTGAATGACTTTGGCTGCAGAGTTATGTCTAGCTGTGTACTCGGTTCCAGCTAGAGTTTTGCATGCGCTTGTTATGTGGTCTATTGTTTCTTTTTGTTGGTGGCACTTTCTGCAATTGTCGTCGGTTATGGATGTATCTTTAATTATGTATTTCATGTAGTTCCTTGTCGCAATCACTTGGTCCTGGATAGCAAGCATAAAACCCTCGGTTTCTGGAAACAGTTGGCCATCCTGCAGCCAGGTGTATGATTGTCTTTCATTAATGTGGTCTTGTGTAACGCGGTATCTGTGCTTGCCATGAAGTGCTTTTTGTGACCAGGTGTTTATTTTTTCTTGTTGTAATTCTATGTGATTGTGTGCGTCTGCTGGGTGATCTGGGCGGGATAGGGTGAGTGGAGTATAGTTTTTGTCTGCTTTTACTATTGATCTATGTAAGTTTGTCTCTTTGCTTTGGAAAAAGTCTCTGAGTGTTTTTATTTGTCTTGTGTGAAGTGACTGTATGTCTATAATTCCTCTGCCCCCATGTCTCCTGTCTATCGTAAGCCTTTCCTTGCACGCTTTCGGATGAGACATTCTGTGCTTTGTGAGTTCCGTTCGTATGAGTATGTTGATGTTTTCAATATCAGTGTGCGACCACTTGATGATACCAAAGGAGTATGTGAGAACCGGTATCGCAAATGTGTTAATTGCTTTCGTAAGATTTTTGGAGTTCAATTTTGTTTTCAGAAGTGTAATGAGACGGTCTCTAAACTCTTGTGTTAGTTGAGCCTTAACCTCTGAGTGGTCAATCTTAATGTTCTGATTGAAGCCTAGGTACTTGTACGTTTCGTCCTTCTCCATGTTATCCAGAGTCTCGCCAGTTAATATTTCCTGTTCGGAATGGTTCTTCCATTGACCCTTATGGATGTGGAGCACCTTGCATTTGCTCATTCCGAATTCCATCCGGACGTCTGACGTACAAACTTCTGTTATTTTGAGTAATTCCTTCAGTTGCACTTCAGTGGCTGCGTACAGTTTTATATCATCCATGTAGAGAAGATGACTGATTCTGTGTTGATTAACTTTCTGGTGTCTGATGTTGAAACCATAATTTGTGTTGTTAAGTGCGTTGGAGAGTGGATTTAAACAAAGGCAGAACCACAGTGAACTGAGTGAATCACCCTGGAAGATACCGCGTCTTATGTATAGCTCCTCCGTTTGGATGTGACCGTCCTGAGTTTTAAGATGTATGTTGGTTCTCCATGTCTCCATGATTCTTGTAAGGAACTGACGAAGGGTTGGATTAATTTTATATATTTGAAGAGTTTTCGTTAGCCAGCTATGGGGTACAGAGTCAAAAGCTTTTTTATAATCGATGAAACAGGTATGGAGGTTCCTGTGTTCTTTTCTAGTTTGCTCCATGATCACACTATCAATTATTAGTTGTTCTTTGCAACCTTGGCTTTGTTTTCTACATCCTTTCTGTTCTTCGGTGAGGATGTTGTTTTGAGTAAGGTGCTGTTCAATCCTTTTGCCTATTGTTGCGGTGATGATCTTGTACAAGGTGGGGAGACAAGTGATCGGACGGTAATTGGCAGGGTTCTTGGTGTCTGCGTTTTTTGGTTTTATATATGTTACTCCTTGTGTGAGGAATTTGGGTAGCCTGTTGGGTTGGAGTATGGCTTTATTGATTTGGTCTGTGAGCATTTCATATGTTGCACTGAATTGTTTGTACCAGAAATTTTGCACGTTGTCTACGCCCGGACACTTCCAATTGTGGGTGTGTTTTATTGTTTCGGCTATTTCCTGTGGTGTAAGAATTACGTCTCCCTGTTCCGGTATGTGTTGTTGTTTTTCCTCTTCTTGTCTAATCCATGGAGCGTTTTCATTATGGGTTTTGGGCTCTGACCATAAGCTTCCCCAGAAGTCGGTTAGCTCTTTTCTACTTGGAGGATCTATTGTTGTTATCTGATTATTTGATGTGATCTTTTGGTAGAACTGCCTCTCACTTTTCTGAAAAAGGTTGTTAGTATCCTTTCTGTCGTTGGACTCATTATATCTGCGGAGTCTAGCTGCGTAGACTGCAAGTTTCTGTTTCAGCGTATCGTATATTTCGGATATTGTTTGTTGTGGTGATCTAGATTTGAGTCTACTTATTGTTGTTTGGATGCGTTTCGAGAGGTTGTTCTTGTGGATATATTGAGTGACGTGTGCGATATCTTTTCTGATTGTGCTAATTTTATTTTCTATTCTAATTTGCCATTTAGGTTTAGATCTTTTGCTTGTGTGGTCTTTCGATCGTTTTGGAAGTTTTTGGCCGTTAACTATGAGGGTGGTTGCTGCGGCAGCATATATAACAGTATGGATGTCTTCTAGGTTACTGTCCTTTGTTAAGAATTGTGGTATTATGTTGGAATTTACTGTCTGTAATATTTGTCGAGTGTTGTTTCTAAAAATCAGTCTAGGCAAGGGATCTCGTAGTGTAGGATTTGTACCACACCATTTGTTATATTGTGTGTTCATCACTTGTTCTGTAGATTGTGTGATACAAGGTGGGGGCGTAACGTTTTGGCTTTGTGTGGCTGTGGAAGGTAAGTTAATGGATGTTTGGTCTGGTGTATCTGGTATGTGCTCATGTTCTGACTCCACATCTAAGTGTATGCTGGTGTTATTGGTTGTATCTGTGTTTGGAGTCTGGTTACTTCCGGTATGATTATTTTGTCTTTCTGTGATCGATTCATCGGCTAACGAATCATTTGGTGTGACAGTATTTATTTCGTTGGATACAAGGCTCTTTATAGCTTGTAGTTCTTGTGGGGTAAGACGGTTGTTTTTTGTTATGACTCGTTTTTGATCAATAAGTCTTTGTTCGGTTACACGTGTTGAGAGGTGTGGGTATTGTGCTGTAAACAGCCTATACAGCTCATGTCTGTAGCCTGTAGAGATGGTTTCAAGTCTTGTGGCGGTATAGTAACAGTGCATTACAGATTTGTTCATCTCAGTAGTCCACTGTAAGCGCTGTCTTGGTTTACCAGCTTTGGTGGTTGCCGGCTGTACCGGCAAAACATCCGCAGTTGGATTGTGTGCTATTGGTTGTTGTGTTTGGCTTTGGGGTTCAGGTGAGTTTAATCGACGTACCCTAGGCCGTCGTTGGTTATTTGAAAAACTAACTTTATCCATCGCGTTCCCACGAGTAGGGACGATCTAAATATCGCTCTCCCCGGGTGACGCCCATTCCAGGAGAGAGGGGACTTATATTTACTCCGAAGTTGGCCCAAGGTGCTCCGGAGGATTTGCGACTTTACTGTCGGGTTTTGTTGAGGCTTTCTCCTCACGGGCCGGCCGGTTAAGGCAAGCATTATTATTATTATTATTATTATCAATTGCAACCCCCCCCCCCCCCACGAATAAAGTTATACACAGGCTGATTTATACGTCATTTTTGTGGGGCGACAACGTAGCGACATTCAAGGCCGCTTAGTAGCGAATTTCAATCTGATCTGCCCGGCAACACTGCATGTAGATCATATGCATATTTTGCAACTGATTTTCAATTCTTCCGACGATTCCGATCAGCTATGTGCGATATCCTAAAAGGTGAATTAATATCTAAACTACTACTCTTCATCTCTATAATCCAGATACAATCCAGATTTATGCTTTGTGACAAGAGACCAAGACTATAAACCGCTATCGATTAGAAAAGGAGTACCGACAACTTTCCTAATAGCCAGCACAGGTCCATTAACTATGAAATAGGGATCCCAGTACCTCCTTCCCTCGACCACGTTGGAACTTCCACAGAGCTGATTGGACCTCCTTTGCCAATGAACTTGGTAAGTGCTTTCGGTAGCTAGCCTATACACAAAAACTATAACAGATTCGTTTCTGCAATAATCTCCTCTGCTTAGAAATATATCCCAAAATACTAACGTAAAGAGTAGGTTCTTGTCTGGGACCAAAATCAGTGATCGCTTATGCCAACAATTCCTTGACGGTGGAGATAGTGAAACGCAGATGAGCTGTTTCAAATCTAGAAGGAGTAGTGAATGAACACAGTCGAGTCACTGGACTTTAAAAAATCGAGAGGCAAAGCAGGTTTTTTCTTAAAAAAGAAATAGGAGACAATCATTCAGCTACTCGTCCTAACAGTGACATACATCCAAATAATGTTACTTCCCAAATAAGTACTGCTTCAAGAGCAAAAATCATAAAAAAATCACGCCTAAGATTAAAACTTAACTGAACCATCTGAAACTCAATAGGACGGATTCCGTTTATGGTCATTTAAATATTCGTAGTCTCCGAAATAAGGCTTATTTCTAGTTCTAGTATTCTAGAAGAATTTCTTTCAAAAACGGGGGAGCTGAATGCTGTCCAATAGAATGATTAGTTCTCACGGTGTAAAGTAGGAGAAAATCAATTTTTTATCACTCTTGTAGTTTTCTGCGACGATAATCAAATTAATCAAATTTATTGTAGGCGGCAGAGGATTTTAATGATATGGTGATGTGGCAATAAAATTATTAATCATTGTATGGTACAAGCAGAAGAGGATATGACGATTGGGAGTGCTCATCCATAATGACATTACTGCTGCTAGCTTAGCATTACCCCTCCAGGTTACAGCCTCCCACCAAAGATTTGGTTCACTAGAGTTCTGATAAACAGAACAAGAACTAGGCACGAAAGCTGTGCATACTTCTGGTATAAGTGTAACCAAATTCAAAGTCCCGAATGCAACTGCGAGGTGGAGAGGCAAACAATTCAGCATATAACAACCTATAAGAAAATACATACGATGTAGACTCAAGATGCTTGCCTTAAAAATAATAAATGATGATAAAATAAAATAAAAATTAATAGTGGAATTATCAGTAATGATACCATGAATGGAACAGTGGTTATCGACAATCGCTGGAACACGCATGGTTTGGAAGACGAAATACATATATGGAAAATATGAGTATTTCGAAAATCTATATTTTTCATGCTATTTCTCATTTACGTACCTGTGCTCCGATTAAGCTGCCAAATGCCAATACTCTCTTTTTCATGGCTGGTGTCAAACGACCCCTACTCCAAAAATATATAGCCGGTACCAGGAACATTGCACCTATGCATCTACCCCACATTCGATGTCCGTACTCCATGTGCCATATGAACTTGAACTCTTCCAAAGTTATCTCCTTATTTTTACTAAAAAATGAAGTCACATCAAAAGAAAAATAGTGCTCCTCAGTACCGAAGGTTCACAAGAAATTATATTTCGATACTAGCGAGTAGTAGCTTGAACCAAATATGAGTCCTACTAGTAATGGAACTCGGATCTAGCAAACCAGCCTAATGTGAACATTCTGTTACAATGAACGCATCTACTTCCCACATCGATAAGTGAGGGGCGTATTATGATCGCAAAAATGTTCGATTTTGAGATAATACACTTTTTGGGCGTTTTATGACATCTACATAACGAAAATCACGACACTCATTTTCGTCGGTCTGTCTGTCTGCCTGCGTTTTTCTCCCATCGTAATCTCAGTAACCGCTGCATGCATTATCATGAAATTTTGGCAACGATAAGCTGTAGGGTCGTAGTAGGTAATGCTGCTATAATTATTAAAATTGGTGCATGGGCGGCGGAGTAATTACCAAAAAGCAAACAATTTCAAATATTCCTCAAACTTCGTTTTCAGGCGTTTTAAGGGTTCCTGACCATTTTTCTACTATTTCTTGGATGGGATGGTTGGAGGGGGAGTTGTAAAACTGAAAAAATCGTTGAATTCATAATAAGCTATCCGTTGACCTGAGAAAAAAAACCTAGCGGCATACACTTTTTAGGTCCATCTTAACATTGTCCTGCCTATTGCCATACATGCTTAAGACCGTTCTGCATTGTGTAACGTGGAAACTATTGAATTGATTTTCTGACATTATCACAGTGGTGGCATAGCAATAATCCAAAAACTAAAAATATAAAAACAGCTCAAACTTCGTTTTTAGGCGTTTTAGGGGTTCCCGATCATTTTCTACTTTTTTTTTGGTGGGGGTGAAATTGTGGTGGTTGGGGGGTGAGAGGTTGTAAAACTGAAAAATTTGTTGTATTCGTAATAGGCTATCCATTGACCTGTGAAACAAAGGCCTATAGCGGTATAAGATACTTTTCTGTTGCGGGCAAGCGGGCAGCCGATGATTTGGTTGCATGGGAAAATACTAAACTTGTATCACCGTAATGTGTGGGAAGTACTGGGTCAACCAACTTGACTTCATTTTCTTATAGTTTGTAACACTACATGAAATCTATAAACTCGAATATAATGTATACACCTTGTTACTGATATGGCGGTGCCACATGGTTTCTGACAATCGTTACAATGTTCGTTCCATTTTTTTCTAGTTTTAGTATCTCTTTCTCCATTCTCAGTGTCTACATTTCCCATTTTGATCTTAACCTCCACGCTCCACATCAGTTTGAAAAAGTTGACATCGAACTGTTAAACGGATGCAATGTGCTCAGTCTATATTGGCGAGCTAGAACTTGCCCTCGACTGAGTCATTTCTAACCACTTGAGTGTATAAAGATTACATTCACAGTCGTCTCTACTCGCATGACAACATTCATAAACCGACAATATACCACAAAAAGATTATCGCTTTTATTTTATAAAAGGAATTACACCAGAAAGAGATTTGAAAATTTATAACAATCTGTAACACTTACTTGGGTCATATGAACCTATAGAAATGAATAAAAAAGTGGACCGATTGAATAAAGAAGCTGCGCCGACAGGACGATAAGTAGAGATTATTTTCCAATGGGATTTATCACTTTCGAGAAAAATGAAAACGATAATGAGTTGGGAATTTAACGGATCAATCTTGAGGGGGCACCTGTTGATTTATTTATTAAAAAACACCTTGAAATATTTTCAGATAATTGTTGATATATCACGCAAATTGCTTTGCCATTCTCCAAATACATGATTAGGGTGTGTGATTCTGTAGGACGAATAACTTTTCATTGGTCATTAAGGTACCCGCATAAAAAATAGCCAACTGTGACAAATCGTAGCAGTACGCTGAGCATTTAACATCTTAAAAAAAATATAAAAAACTTGTTTCGCGATTGTTTCGTAGCTGTTGGAACCAATGAACTGTTGGTTCTTGAGCTGTTCGTCTGGCGAACAACCAACAGTTCATTGGATCATGGCCGCGAAAGTCTTACACAATACACGTTGGAACCAAATTTGATGTAAGTCTAGATCCTTTAATACCGGCTACAAAAAGTCAGTTAATATGTCTTTGTAGCGTACCTCGTTTATCTCTACTACCTCCTGCGGTTTTTGGATCCCCAAAGCTTGCAACTCTGATGGTTGACATACCCTCCGATTTGAAACTTTATAATAATATTACCACTCGTCACTAAATCGGTTTGAATGCCCCAAGCCAAATTTAATTAATAAAAAATGTATCGTGGCTCAATTATTGTAATGAAAGTAAATGGCTAATGTCTCTTTTCCACCGCGCTTTAGCTCATCAATAAGACCTTATTGAATTTGAATTACCCGACAATGAATGTTTTGTCAAATTCCTAGCTTTGCTAAAGACGAAAGAAGTGCGGAAACCTTAGTGAAGCACAATGGAATAGAGGAAACCTCAGATACGTCTTAGAAATTACCCCTTATGCCACTTGTTAGTAATATTTCTTCTATAATAGCTGCATTCGTTTTACACAAAATCTCAGATAATCTCAGCTCACTTAACTTCACTCAGTTCAATATGCGTTCTTTTTATTCACTCAATTCAAATGACATTAACGAAAACTGTTAATTTTAGGTTACCTATAATCCGATCAACTGTGCTCCAGTGATGTAGCGAATGTCACATTTTGGACATTCGCGGATGTGAATGCGAATATCTGCTGCCCACATTGGCGAATGCGAACATTCAGTTTTATATTTATTGAAATAAAAGATTTAATTTTATTTATGTTTGCTTAAAGTGTTAGCCCTTATGTAAAATAATTCTATTTTAGATTATTAATTGTAAAAGTACTTATTGATTATTATTTTTAGATTTGTTCAAGAAGATAATTATAACATTAAAACTCCGGTAAACATTCATAGAATTATTTTTGTTTATTTACTTTGCATTTAGTATATATTTTTGTTAGTTGAATCTTTATGAAAACTTAATGGTTAGCTTCAAGGACGTTAAAACAATAGGGGGACGCAGCTATTTACTTTTCGCGTTGAAGCCGCATAGTCACATTCTAAGCGCATTGCAAAGTTGCCAAACTAGGCATTTTTCTAAGTAAAACTAAGAAAACAAGCAAGCTTATGAACACAAAACATCAGCGAAACAAGCAAGCTTATGAATACAAAATATCATATTTAATATAATAATATAATATATTTATGAACAGTGAATTGATGTAATGATTTTTATATATGCAAAACGTTAGGTTCAGAGTCTAATTTCGCTCTTTTGCAATATTTGATAGTATGAAGAAATTTTCATATGTCAACCCGGCAACGCCGCTTGGCTCTCATTGCTAGTTGCCATGGGATTTCTACGGTTGCCAAACTGGGCAAATTTCTAAGGAGATTTACGGTCAAATTCGACCCAAACATCGCGTCATTAAACGAAGAGGTTATGTTGATCCACCCACTCGACAAAGGTGCGAGAAATTATTGCTATTCCACCGGCAACCCTGTACCGACCGAGCGTCGTACCAGGGAACGTCAACGGGTGTGAATTTCAATTATATTTAAAATTCCTGAGAACCGTCAGACCGTACCTTATTCGAATCTATTTTGTGTTCGAGTATAAATTGTTCTGTTGTGAATTCCAACATTTCAAATTCTAGATACCTAATCGTAACACAGACCGTACATTCGTAGGTATCTGTTTTGTGTTCGAGTATAAATTTTTCTGGTGTGTTGAGTGTGTTTCAGTGCGTAATTACCTGATAGGCCCCAAAAACAGGCTGACGATCCGAAAATAGTCATGGGTAGACGCTGTTACATATGCTAAAAATGGGATTATCGGCACCCTAACTTGACCTTTTACAGGTAAGTGTATTCGTACATTCCTCTGCAGTAAAATTGATGGTATTGTCAAAGATTACAGAATAATATTTTATTCTGTAATCTTTGGTATTGTAAAACCTCTAATTTCATTCCTATGTGCTACCTGCTGGGGTACATTTGAAAATAACAGTATACAGTATATATGGGATCTTTCAAATAAGGTGTCTATAAACAGTAAAGTGGGCTTCATATTTTTAGAAATTATTTTAAACACCTCCAGTTTGCTCCTATTGTCATGTAGGAATACTTTAAGGTATGTTTACATTTATTGGCCTGGTACTGCATTATATAATTATAATGTCATATTATTTTACCTAGATAATTTGAAAGTGATATCGATATCACATATTATACACAACTGTACCTACATACCTATAGATAAATAGATAGATAAATATGCTTTATTGTCTAAGAAATTACAAGTTTCTTATTGACAAAGCTGTAACAACAAAATGTGGAATATTCACTAAAACTCGTCATAGAACTCATCTAGTTTGTAATAAGGTTTTTGAAATAGGACATTTTTAAGTTTTTTACGAAAAACTTTTAAATCTTTTTGAATTTTAAAAGAATTAGGAAGTTTATTATAAATCTTCAATCCATTGTAAATAATTGAATCCTTAACCAGTGCTGATTTGGGGGTGATTAATTTGAAATCATTCTTTTGTCTTATATTATATTCTATATTTATGGTCTCAAATTTTGTTTTATTTTTGAATATTAATGTAGCCGTTTCCAAAATAAATAGTGCAATTACGGTCATAATTTTGTATTCCAAAAATAGTGGCTTGCATGAAGTTCTAGGTCTACTCTTGGCGATGCATCTAACTGCTCGCTTCTGTAGGACTAACAATTTATTTAAATAGGTATGAGAACAGACACCCCAAAATGGGATGCCGTAACTCAACCTACTTCGGAATAATGCAAAATAACAATTTTTGGTGGTGTTTCTTCCAAGAGTTTCTCTAACTGTTCTTAGTATGTAAGTTACTTTAGCTAACTCATTAATTAAATTATCAATATGAGATATAAAATTCAATTTTTGATCAATAGTTAGACCTAAGAACTTCATGCTGTACGTTTGATGTAATTGTTCGTTGTCTAAGTAAATCACGTCAAGTAAGCATTTGAAAGTCATGAATTTGGTTTTCGAGATATTAAAAGATAAAAAATTGCTGTCACACCATCTTTTGATTACAATTATATCATTTTCAATTTTTCTTTTTAAATCGTGTATGTCATTGTCATATGATGAGTGTTACTTTCATATTCTTAAACACCTCATCCAGTTTGCTACTGTTGTCATAGGTATAGAATATTTTTAATCTATGCATGTTTAAATTTATTGGACTGTTACTGCTTTATATATATTTATGTCATATTATTTTACCTACACAGCTGTATGTATACTTACATATAAACAAACCTAGCTTGAGTGTTACTTTCATATTTAACAAAATAAAATAAATTAAAGTATCATTTTTTTGAGCTTTTCTATAATTAATCATATTTTTCAGTATTACCAAAGATATTGTTCTGAGGAGGAAGTGGTTTGATGTAATGGGGGTGACTGGAACAGACCTACCACGATTAAAAGAAGTCTGCTCAGAACATTTTACTAACGATGACTTTGAAACCTAAACTATCCGGAAAGAAGCGTTTGAAAAAGAATGTGGTGCCTACTTTGTATACCAAGGAAGAAGATAGAAAACAGCTTAAAGTGTAAGTAGCTATATATAAATAATTAGACTTTAACATTAGGTAGGATTTAGAATATGATATAGTAACAAAAAATATAATTTAATCAACTTAGTTACATTCTAAGAAGCATGTTTTTCTTACATCTTTGTTATGTTGGAAATAATCCAAGAAAATCCATTATATCTGTGAGCACAGTCTTTAATCTGATTATTCTAAATGATGGTGTCAAAGTGGATAGGCTGCTGAACTGTAGACTTTATGGCTCAAATGCAGGAAAATTAATTGGAGTTATGAAATGCTACGATATGCCATCTAGGTGCATGTGAAACTTTTTTTAGTGTCAAGGGTATACTTTTGCTGAGACAAGTTGTAAAACTTGTAATGTAATTTTTCTTTGAGGTTTGAAGGAATAGCGAGTAAAAAATCTAGTTGGTGAATTGAATAATGAGGTGTAATTATTTTAGAGCAAAAGATAAAATAGGTACAAGTGTTGAGTAAAAAGTAATAGTAACCCTAAATTGATAAACTGTTGAAAGACCTTAACTTTTACTCTTACTAGTTATTTTAAGGTGATCTTTAGTTTTTAGCATCATATACTAAGTATAAATTATAGGCTGTTTTATTTTCAAGGGAAATATATATATGCAATATATTTTGTGTTACATATAAATACTTCAATGTTCTCATAATCCTCAACAGTTTTTGCTCAGGAAACAGCTTTCAGATAATTTTTTTCAGAGCATAAAGTGAGAACTTTATATTTTGAATATAATAAAATAAATAAATAAAAAAATGTACAAAAATAATTACAAACAATTAATAATTTTTTACTGTTTAACAGTAATATCACTTATTTTGTTCTAAATTTTCATCACAAAATTATTTTAATGTGTATAGTTTTTTAATCATTTCCCAGAACAGTATTTTGTGTTTCATCACTTGTACCTATCTCAATTTTTTGAAACTTTGTTGCTTGTAAATTATTCTGACCACTGTCTAAATGGGCAATATCACAAACAGACTGTTTTATCTATTGTTTTATAATGTTATAATTATATAGTTATAATGATAATCATAATTCCAATTCTTATATAGAGACCATCCTTTGAAGGTAGCCCACAAATGTAATACTGGTTACTATCACAAATTCAGTTTTCTGTCCCAAGATTGACATCACGTTACAGTGTTACTTTCGTATGTCAAAGAGGTCATACAAATTTAATGTGTAAAGTGCCAATTACTCATATGTGCAAGGCCGCTAATAGTATAGCTTACACGTGTGACATATTCTCTTGTAGCTTAGGCGAGATGAGACACACATTACGTGCTCACCTCTGACATGATATTTTTGTTTTTTCTCTGAAACCTCATGGTTACCTTTTTTATGTTAATTGCTCTGTTAATAGTGTTAAACTGTTGGGCAATAAAGGCTTATTATTATTATTATTATTCTCAAGAAGGTAGTGGTAATGAACCAGCTGCAAAGAGGTACCTTTTTTATTTAGTAAAAATATATGAAATATACTGCTTTTTCAAGGATTCTTTGCTGTGTGCCTGTATTTGCTCTGATTTTTAACTTTAGGATGAATTTAGCATCATACCAAGAATAAATTATGTAGGCTGTTTATATATTTAATATACGTACAATATATTTTTCATTAGAGATATATATACTTGCATGTCATTCATAGATTTGCTCAGTAAACAGCTTGCAGAGATACATTTTTTCGGAGCATAAAGTATGCAATAATATTTTGAAAACAATGTGAAAAAATGTACAAAGGCAGTTACATACAATGAATAGCGCCTTACACTGTTTATTTATGATAATGTTCTAATTTTTATCACTAAATTATTTTACTGTGTAGTATTTTTTGAACATATTGTTTTGTTGCTCATCACTGGTATCTTTATTTTTGGAAATATTTTTACTTTCATATCCTTCTGTCTCCATGGTCAAATGGATACTATCACAAATAGAATATTTTATCTATAATTGTTTTTTGAACATATTGCTAAACAGTATTTTGTTGTTCACCACTGGTATCTTTATTTTTGGAAATATTTTTACTTTTAAATTCTTCTGTCTCGTCTCCATGGTCAAAATGGTTACTATCACAAATAGAATGTTTTATCTATAATTGTTTTATCAAGTTATAAATATGTAGTTAATAATATAATTTTATTATGATTTAATTAAATTTTTAGGTGCCACTACCCCTTGAAGGAAGCTTTCTTATCTGCTACTGGTGCTTCTCAAGAAGCGATCTGTGGTGAACCAGCTCCTAAGAGGTATTTTTTTTTAATTATAGTTGTATTAAACATATAAGTTGTCAGCACAATATGGCTTTTTGAGGGTTTTTTGGTATTACATTGTATACAACAGGAAAGTCCATTTTCCGTTACTTTGTCTTTTTGTGTACTTTTAATCATTCTGATTTTTGGCTTAATAATGTGATAAAAAAATAACGAGGTTCATTATCTCTGAAGTCCATGATTATTATATGATAATAAATACTACTGAGCATAAAGAGTCTTTCAGAACATGTGATATTGGGCTGGGGTATTTTTTTGTAAAAACATAAGATCATACAAAAAAATAATGTTGAAAGACTTTCACAACTGAAGGCATCCATGCTGAACTTGAAATTTTTCAAAAATCCTTACAGAGACGCTCAATATAATAGTCATATACAGATACAATTTGACTTTACAACCACTTATTTGCTATATATACATTGAGTTAGATAAGTTAGATAAGAAATATAAATGTTCCTACATCCACTGAGTCAGTTTTCTGCCTTGCTGTGGCAGCTGTCAAAAAACTTCTTTAACAAATATAAATTTTATGAAATTATAGGTTCATTCATTATGGGATAAATCCCAGAATATATCAAATTCGTGTTTTTTAAAAATATTAATAATCTAAAATTTTATTTCAAATTCTGATGACCTACCTGTATTATTACTATAGTGTGCCATTATTTATGTCCCGTATTTGATGTTTAATTTTTTGCTGTGCTTCTAGGAATCCAAGGGGTTGAGTGTAAAAGCTATGTGAACTAAGTAGTACCAGTACTACCAGTAGAAGCAGTTTTATTTAGTAAATCATCATATCCGACACATTTGCAATTTTTCGCCGTTCAACAACACTTAATAGATTCGATGATTTATACTGATATTTCTAATTATTCCCATAATACTGTACCATTGTTTATAATAATCGTTGATAATATTGGTATACTGCAAAAAGGTGACCAAGTCAGAAAACTAGTTCCTTGTAAATGGCTGTTGAAAGTAATCATAATTTAAGTAACAAATCACTCAACGTGTTTTTTAGAAAACATAGAACTCATAAAAATGTTCACTGCGAGTTATAAAGAGAGCTTGAAGAAATTAGACTATATTTCTGACTTGGTCACACTTGATATTGGAAAATATATTAATACTGACTTGGTCAAAATAAACTTTAATTTTCTTGAAATAAGAAACATAAACATAATCAATCATATTTAAATCTAGAATACTGAATCAGATCTAGTTTGGTTCCGGGGCATTGCTTTTCTTGTTCTTATCTACAGGGAGGGATTTATTCCAGCTGTGATAGTCAAGATGGTCACTTTTACGTGATATGTTTCACAACGTAGTGAAGTTGATCATTTTACCTGCTACTTTATTGGACATATTAGACTTAGTCAAAACGAGCTGTTAACCAAACTGGCAAAAAATTCGAGTATTGACTTGGACAAAATCATTTATCGTCGTTTAGTACCAAAAACGTCAAATCGTCGATTTTTGACCTATCACTTTTTGCAGTATATCGACGTATGATATATTTGATGTTGATTTTTTATATTTCTTTTTTGCTTTGTTTTTAGTGATCCAAGCAGTCGAGTGTAAGAGCTATGTAAGCTATACGCTTCCTAACATAAATCCTACTGTGACTGCGACTACTAGAAGAATATATGCTTTGTTGAATAAATAATGGTAGGATGACAAAGAATGGGGCACAAGCTAATTATGTAATTTAAATTAATATAGATACGTTATATGTTGCGAAAATTAAAATGAAATTTAAAATATACATGTACATTAAAAATACTTAAATAGTTGTTTTTAAATAAGAGAAACATTTTTTATTACTATTGGTTACATGACATGTGTGTAAACGAATATTAATTTGTGTACAAATATGAATAAAATAATTGTTGCCATAGTTACTATTTTTTATGTGAAGGCTGTCGATATACTTGCAAATTCGATAATTGGGAAGTCTGATTTTAATGAAAATTTTAAAGTTTATAGGAAAAACACATAATTGTTCACTGCCTGTCTGCTACTTTTAAAATTTATGCACTTAATTTGACGTGATTTAATAAGGTAGTAACTTCCAATTTACCTATTGATTTTCGAGCCACTAATATTTTTCTTTGAAATAAGTTGTAATCATTTTCTTTGCCAAAAATAATGGTTAAACCACTGCAAACGGAGCACATGCAATGCTTAGGTACTTATGTATTTCTATCAATACAGTTTGTTACAATAAAAATTACTTCATGGTAGTCTTTACTTTTGAGCATGACAGAGTATGGCTTTATAAAACTTTTATCTGTAAACGTGATTTAGTACTATATATTTTTTTATTATTTTAAATGGAAGTACGACTCAAGCGTACCTAGCTAACATATTTCGGATGCTACTAATGGTTGTATGACTTATTAAATTATTCTTGTTCGAATTACAATGATAAATTTGATTTCTGATGTCTATGTAACCTCAAAAAATACCAAAACAGTATACTCCTGATGTCATAAGTAAACATTCGAAGGTATAAGTACAAAACTGTACTGAGTGGTACTTTTGAAGGTACTTACTATAGGGTCTATCATACCTTGCATTCAAAACATTTTTTTTGTACATCAACCCCTAAAACTCACCCCCCAATTTTTTTTCCTACATAAATGATATCCCCATTTTATTTAAAATCTTGTGGTACCTTTAATTTTATATGCAAACTTATTTTTTCCGTAAAATCATAAGCATAAGACAAACGAAATGGCGATTTGTTTGACGCCTGATATTTTTGTAACAAAAACGGATAAAAAAGAAAAGTAAGTGGGTGTTTCAAGGGTAGTGAATGACCTATCATTCCTTGCTCATGAACCATTTTTTTCTTACTTAAACCCCTGGAATCCACCCCTAGCTTGTTTTTTCAAATTTCAATCCACAATTTTGCCTGGAAAAATAAATTCTTTACTTGAATTTAATTATCGTAGTGCCTTACTTTTTATGCCCCTACTGCAATTTATCGTTAATTTTGGCGCCCGTGTGCGGGGCACACCCTGCACACGGGGTTGGCGCGGCCCGATGTAGCCATAAAACTTTTTCACGTTTTTGCACTTAGTTTTGTTGTCACATTTTTTTTATTAGTTGATTCATGAAAATAAAAAAAATATTTTCCGCACATGTGTTTTAATTAATTTATGTTTACGATTTCATGGATTAAGCGAAAATATCACGTGTCAAGGAAATTCTGGGACACCCGGTATACAGATACAATTCCACTTATGGTGATTTATTATTTTTTGTTGTGATACCCCAGAAAAATGCACTGCACTGCATTTTGACAACTTAACAATTTCACAGAAAACAAAAGAAAGCGCAGACGTAAATATTTTGGCTTCACCATTAATACAGGATAGACTGTGACATGCTGCGTCCCCCTATTGTTTTAACGTCCTTGGTTAGCTTCATTGCCTAACGTTAAATAAATAAATGATAGCAACTGATAGACAGAAGACTGATGTGATTACGAAATTAAGTTACTTTTTATATTAAAAAACTCAAGAAATGAATGGATTTTGTTTTATTAACCAATTATTACATTAAAAAAAAATTCGCAAAACATTCGCGGTAATTTCACGAATGCGAATATGTAAAATAATGAGAATATCCGCAAATGCGAATATTCGTTACATCACTACTGTGCTCAGCTGTTCTTTTTGAAAGCTCAATATAATAGAACTGATATTTACTGATTTGAAAATCTCACTTTAGTTTGAAATATCTCACTTCACTTGCAAAACGACTGCGCCTTATGTCTTTATTATAAATTGACACTTACATTTTGAACTCGGGGTACTGTTGATACCTAGTAAACTCTTCCTCCCATTCTTGCTGCGTTCCAGGCATTTTTTCTCCCAGCAGTTTCCAATTCACCATTGATAAACCGGATTCTGTCAATCTGGTCACACCGCCTGGAAATGAAACAATTGCATAATCAATAATATTTCATTATTCGCTATGCACTAAATGCAAGATATTATCTTTGCAATAGTAATGATCAATATAAAAACATTGTAAATCTATACATAATAAATTCATATCTGAGACAGTAAAAAGTTATTTATTTATTTGGTGCACACACAGTACAAACCAATTACTGGTGGGAAGCTGCGGACAAATACAGATCCAGAGTGGTATATCACAAATTCTAAATAACACACCAGATTGATTGAACAATTGAAGGAAACTTAACAATAACACAATATGACATAATCATATTTTGCATGCTTAGCCAAAATCTATTTTCTCGTTTTTGATACGTTCACACATATACCTTCTTGTAATAACTAATATAGTCTTATTAAAGATTATGTAGTTTTATCTTCAGATAATTTTAATTCAAATGTGCTTTTCAATTTGTTAATTGCTAGGTTAGGTTAGGTTGAAAGTGAGTGGGGCAGAGCTGCCTCCTTCCACTGCAACTCAATTGTGTCTATTGTGGCTCACACCTTTTTAAAGTTCACCGTACAGTCCGCACCTCTTTACGAAGGCGATCAACGTGAAGGGTGAAACTTCCTTGAAGTCATGAGATTCCAGTTGGGCAAATCCGAATGTCTCGAACCTAGCATTATCCAGTACTGGACAGGAGCAAAGAATGTGCTCCGCTGTTTCGTCCTCCACGTAGCAGAAGCGACAGTCTGAAGTTTGTTCAAGACCCAACTTCCGCATATGGTACCTTAGACGACCACGTCCCGTCAGCAGACCGACCAGAATGCGGAGGTCGTACCTATTACATTCCATGATCCTCGGGGAGGCCTGACTCGAAGGGTATCTTATAAACACCTTCGAGTGCAATAGCCCTGGTGTATCTCGCCAGTTCAGGAGTGCTTTCCTCACTGCCCAGTCCCAGATGGTCTTTTTAGCGGTGCTTTTTGCAATGCCCGCGAATGGCTCTGGTCCTATGAATACAAATTCAGTTGCTCCTTTTGCTAGCGTGTCGGCCAATACATTGCCTTCCACTCCGCAGTGACCCGGAACCCAAATCAAGGATACCCTGTTTCCCGTTCCGAGTTTGTTGAGGAGGTGCATGCAGCTCCATACCAGTCTTGAATCAACCCGACTGGAGCACAGTGCTTTCAATGCAGCCTGGCTGTCTGAAAAGATTTTTATAGATCTGTTTGTCAGGGGCTTTTTGATTAGTTCCCTGACTCCCAGCTCTATGGCAATCATTTCTGCTTGGAAGACTGTGGTATACCTCCCAAGGTTGACTGAAATTTCAACTCTTGGATTGGTACCCCCCTACTCCCGCTCCTGCCCCCAGTTCAGACTTGGAGCCATCTGTAAATAGCGCAAGATCAGAGGGTGATATAAAATCGTCCCTCCTCCATTCGTCCCTGCCTGGGAAAAGGACGTTATAGGATCGCTCTATATGCGCTTGGGGAACCATACAGTCCGAGACCATTCCAAGTACATGATGATGGGTAATTTCACCCATTATACCCGTTGCGTCTGGACCTAGTTCCGTTTTGTCAGATCTGCCGTTTGATAGCAGTCTGTAGGCGACCACTTTTGCAACTCTTTCCATCTCAATGTGCAGAGGTGTTAAGTTTAGAAGGGTCTCCATGGCTAGCGTTGGTGTGGTAGACATGGCTCCAGTGATGGCCAAACAGGCGGTGCGTTGCACCGCCGGCGCCGCCAGCCTGACTCTGGCTGTCCGTTGTAGGCATTTCTGCCACCAGACAACAGCGCCATATACTACCATGGGTTTGACCACCATATATCCAGTAGATCAGTTTACGACTAATGCCCCAAGATCTGCCGCAAATCCTTCCGAGTGTTCAGAGGGCGAGGCGGGCCTTTTCGATTCTGTTATCCAGGTGAGAGTTAAAGGTGAGTCTTTTGTCCAATATAAGACCAAGATATTTCACCTCCTCTGCAAACTGGATTGACTCACCCGCTGTTTTATGGGGGTTTATCGACATTTGTTCCCTGCTGCACCAGCTGTCGATTGTGTTTAACGCTTGTTGAAGAAGTTCAGAGATGGTCCTTTCACACTTCCCTCTGACTACAATAACGAGATCGTCCGCATAGCACTGCACGTACACACCACTGGATGGAGAGCTCGTTCAGCAGGTCATCCACCAGAATGGTCCACAGAAGGGGTAAGAGCACTTCCCCCTGGGACATCCCCTGGCAGGCCTAAACCTAATCGGTTCACCATGCAATGACGTCACGACATTCCTATTTGCCAACAGGCAGCTGATCCAGTCGCAGATGATCTTCTCCACGCCTCTTTTTTGCAAGGGCTACCTGGAGCGATTGAGGGAGTGCGTTATCGAACGCTCCTTCAATGTCTAGCAAGGCACCCAACGCAATTTCTTTGTTTCCCAAAGACTGGTCGATTTTGCCCACTAGGTGAATAAGGCAAGGTCAGTTGATTTGCCTGCCATGTATGCGTATTGGTGGGGACTCAGCGGGCTGGTTTAACCGTAAAGGTCCCTCCTTAATGTTATACTCCACTATTCTCTCTAAGGTTTTCAAGAGGAAGCATGTTAGGCAGATAGGACGAAAGGAACTGGGCAGAGACGTATCCACTCTACCCGCCTTCTGAATGAAGACAGTTCTTCCCAACGTCCACCCTAGCGGAATATAACTCCAAGCCAGGCTTGCTCTAAAAATCTTCACCAGGACCGGCCTTATTAAGTCCTGCCCTCTTTGCAGAAGATCAGGGAAAATGCCGTCCTCTCCGAGTGATTTGTAAGGTGAGAGGGACTGTATCGCCCAATCTACTGCGTTTGGAGAGACAATTTTGGCTGCATTTTTCTAGTCCTCGCTAGATGGGCGATTGCAACGCCCTGTTCGAGGAAATGTGATTGCATGCCTGTCCTCCAGAATCTGACTGCCTGGAAGTGTTTCTGTAGAAGAATCTCTAACGTTTCCTTGGCAGAGTCCGAGTAGGTGCCGTCTGGTCTTTTTAGAGACCCGACTTCCCGTCCCGGATCTCTGGTGAGAATCTTGTGAATTTCTAGTGCCTGCAGGTAAGTCCGAGATACTCTGGCAGAACTTCCGCCAAGATTTCTCCTTTGGCTTTTCTGATAGCCTTACTGTACTCCGTTAGAGCCGTACGATAGGTGTCCCAGTCGCCAGATTCTTTTGCCCGGTTGAAGAGTCGCCGGACTTCTTTTTATTTCGAGTGTTCTGCTCCACCAGGGTGTACCCCTTTTATCTCTGCTTGTTTTGAGTGGGCAGTTTTCGTGATAGGCAGTCAGTAGGGCGGATTGCAATTGATCGCTCGCTACTTCAATCTCTGCGCTATCTTTGATGACCTTCAACACATCCCCCATCCGCGACTGCAGGGATTTGGTGTATCCCTCCAGTCGGTATTCTTGGGGTCCCGGTATTTGTTAGTTGCTAATTGTAATAGCCAATTGAAACCGAATCAAAACTAAAATATTAAATTCAATGAATTTTTGGTTCTTAGGTTTTTAGGCCGGCGTCGCTTAGCGTTAAATCTTGACGTTTCGCCACCACTAGTGGATGGCATCTTCAGAAGCTATTGAATTAATGAATGAAATTTATTAGTCTTGAAGATCACATTAAGTGACATAAGACAAGCCAAAAATTACATTACAATTACTAATTATACAGGGTGAGTCAAGCTCAACGCCTCGGACTCTTGTGACCAAACGATACCGCTTTTCGAAAAATCGATTTTGCGGGTGTATGTAGGTCGATTTGGACTACATTTTGAAAATAATGATTTTATGCAGGGTGTCTAATAAAAGCGTGACATATCAAAGTTATGTTTTTTTAAATGGAATACCCTGTATATTATTGCGTATTCAGATTCCCGGGTACATTTTAGTGTGACAATAGGTCTGTTTTTACAGAGAATCACAAACCAGTCAGAGCCAATCAGTATTCCCGATTGCAGTTGTCACAAGCCCCTTTGAACGGGGTCGGATTGTAGGCCAACGAGAACGTGGTGCTTCTTTCAGAGGAATTTGTGTAACCATGGGGCGTAGCGTGGCTACAGTTATAGCAGCATGATGCAAATGGATTGCAAAAGGGCGAATGCAGCGAGCTAGAGGTTCTGGAGTACGTAGAAGAACTACAGACCGGCAAGACCGTCATCTACGACTACTGGACCTTCGAGACAGAATCCGATTCACTCGAGCTGTTGCGATGTTGCCAAGTTATGGATTATTTTTCCAAATTTTTAAACAAATATGCCCGATTTTAATTTACTCTAAATAGAATCCTCTACCTATTTTTATTGCAATGAATTGCGCATGTCGAATTTAGTCAGATCTAACAATTTCATAATTTTGTTTCTATTAATTACTGAGATGCAGCAACACCGCTTTTTCAGTAAACGGTACCGGAACGCTTGAATATTTCCAAAACTTGCCACAGCTGGAGAGGTGAAATTCAATACTTGGGGTTTTTTGAACATACAGAATTCAAAAACGCTAACATCAGTGTTGTCAGATTTACCAATTTTACGTCATAATTTTGAATGGAATGCCCCCATTTATGAAGTCTAACGTAACGTGGTAAATCTGACAACACTGATGTTAGCGTTTTTGAATTCTGTATGTCCAAAAATCCCCAAGTATTGAATTTCACCGTTCCAGCTGTGGCAGTTTTGGAAATATTTAAGCGTTCCGGTACTGTTTACTGAAAAAAGCGGTGTTGCTGTATCTCAATAATTAACAGAAACCAAATTTTGAAATTGTGAAAAATAAGTAGAGAATTCTATTTAAAATAAATTAAAATCTGGGATATTTGTTTAAACATTTGGAAAAATAATTTATAACTTGGAAACGCCGCAAACGCGAAAAAAATATCACAAGGCGAAATAAGATATTAGTAGATATTTCGATTAAAAATAAAACATACAGGGTGTGTACATTTAGAAAAACAAAGTATAATGACCTTCAAATTGCCGTAATTTAAAATTCTGCCAAAAACACCCTGTAGATACAAATTGCTGGTAACATCCCAAATAATATCCACTTAATATTCAAGTCACTCGCTGTATAATATTATTGAGAAAAGTTAAAGAAATATATCAATTTGGACGTATTACTTACGACCTTGCAAATCCGGAAATTAATAGAGAACTATTTCTGACTAGTACTGGCCAATCAAATTGACGCTGACTAGTTTGTGATTGCTGTAAAAACAGACCTTTTATGTATCACACATGGGACTTTAAGCGGACCGTTCAGGTGCAAATCACAATTTTGGGTATAGGTAGATGTCAGAAAAAAATTGAATATCGCAGCTATTATAAATCTTAGAGAGCTGTGATCTTTCCGTGTTACTAAGCACGAAATGTGTCAGCTTACGTTAGACGGTCAAATTCGAATTACATTTGTGCTTGGAGAAATCGGTAGATCAATTAAGGAAACTTCAATCAAAGGTAACTTGATTTTTTCAAATGGGAATGCATAAATTCTTTATACGATCAAATGTGCAATTTGATAAGCTTTCTAATGATATGCGGTTGTAAATATCAATCTCTGGTAGTTTTGATTTAATTTCAAATTTTCAGTAAAACCGGTATTTTTCAATTTTCCTACCTATAAGCAACTTAGCAGGCCATGAAATATAAACAAAAAGCTGTTCAGATGGAACAAAACAACTAACTTAGCAGATAGTTACGGACGACCTAGAGTAAAGGGACAAAGTTATAAAAATGACTTACAACAAATCAATTCTAACCAGAAATAGCAGACAAAACACATCTAATGTCAAAAAGCAGCTGGAGTATGACAGAAATGGGTATTTTTCACAACATACCGGCTACTACAATATTCTAAATATTGACGATTCACAAAACCATTGCGAATTTTGAAATGAAAGGAAATCTACCACGTAATGTTGCTGGCAGTTTAATAACTTCAGAATAAAATTTCACATTTCATGATTTAAAAAAATAGTAACCGATACCTCTGACTGGAGTTCTGCAAATTCTTCATAAGCAAGATCGCCGAAAATGAAGAATAAATGAAAAATCTGCTCAAATTATTAAAAATAATTTACCTGGCAGAAAATTAAAATATGATTTGTCAGTATTCCTTTTTTGCGACCTTGCTAATAGATACTGAAAAATTTACAGGACGACAGTGAGAGTTATCATTACTTTTGACTTTGACGGAAATGACTACTGTTTTATACCATTAAATGTGAAATTGCGTTCTGAAGATATTAGACTGACGGCAACAATCGCTGAAAGTTTTGCTTTCATTCCCAAGTGTCTAGTGATTTTGGAAATTTTTTACTGTCTACTACATTGCAGTCGCTAGTGGGCTGTAAAAATTATCCATTTCTGTCGTTCTCCAGCTTCTTTAACTTTAGACATGTTACCGCCGTTGTTTCTGGTTAGAGTTGATTTGTTGTAAGGACTTTTTATAATCTTGTTCTTTTACTCTAGTTCTGCTGGATCTTTTTGCTAAGTTAGTTGTTTTCTTCCATCAGAATACGATTTTGTTTATATTTCATGGCCTGCTAGTTTGTTTATAGGTAGGGAAATTGAAAAACAATGATTTGATTGAAATCTCCAAATTTACTAAAAAACTACCATCGATTGATATTCACAACCACATATAATTAGAAAGCCTATCAAATTGCACATTTGATCGTATAAAAAAAATTATGCATTCCCATTTGAATAAATTAAGTTACCTTTGATTGAAGTTTCCTTAATTGATCTAACGATTTCTCCAAGTACAAACGTAATTCGAACTCGACCGTCTAATGTAAGCTGACACATTTCATGCTTAGTAACACGGCAAAATCACAGCCCTATGAAATTTATAATAGCTGCGATATTCAATTTTTTTCTGACATCTACCTATACCCAAAATTGTGATTTGCACCTAAACGGTCCGCTTAAAGTCCCATGTGTGATACTAAAATGCACCCAGGAATCTAAATATGCAATAATATACAGGATGTTCCATATAAAAAAACATAACTTTGGTATGTCACGCTTTTATTAGACAACCTGTATAAAAGTCATTATTTTTAAAATGTAACCAAACTCGACTTACATACACTTGCAAAGTCGATTTTTCTAAAAGTGGTATCGTTTAGTCACAAGAGTCCGAGGCGTTGAGCTTGACTCACCCTGTATACAAACCCAAAGTAAAATTCTATACACACAAATATAGGTATACAAACACACATACATATGTATAAAAATTTAGAACAAACAGCTCAATAAGAACAATATACAAACAAGAAACAGAAAATTAATTTGTATTTCATGCTCTCTAATGCAGCTTGTCTTTTAAGTATTCGTCGACACTATAGTAAGCTTTCTCTAACAAAAAATGTTTGAGCGTTTTTGCAAAAGACTCTTGATGGAGTTCTTTCATATGCCTTGGAAGCTTATTATAAAGCCTAATCGCCATATATCTTGGACTGAGTTCTGTCTTAGCAAGTCTGTGTGCGGGCACTTGTAGCAAGAACGAGTTCCTTGTATCGTAATTGTTGTGGCAATTTAAGGTTTTGAAATCACCAGTACTAGATTTGGCATATAATAATAACTCATATATATAAATACAGGCTGCAGTCATCACTTTTAAATTGACAAAGATATCCCTACAACTTGTCCTATAATCTACTCCAGCAATAAGCCTTATTACCCTCTTCTGCATTATGAAAACTCTGCTGGCTTCTCGACTGGCTCCCCAAGCTGCTATTCCGTATCGAATATTGGAGTGAAAATATGACTAGTAATATACCATTACAACTGGTTTATCCACAATCCATCTCAGCTGATTGATGCAATATGATATTGAAGCTAATTTTCTGCATAAATTATCTATATGGACGTTCCATGTGCAGTTTTCTGAAATATGGATACCTAAAAATTTTGCAGAGTGACTTTGCTTTATAGAGCCATTCAAAGACCTGAGCAAAATGCTATGATCGTAGTTATTGTGCTTGTGAGAAAAGCGGAGAAATAGAGATTTAGAACTGTTCAGTACTAGGCCATTATTTGAGAACCACATATGGATACCTTTGATATAGGTGTTTGCACTCTGCATTAACTCTTCAATGTCAGGCGAATGGGCAAAAAAAGAGGTATCATCTGCGTACATTACATATTCCTCCCCGTCAAAGTCATTTACAAATATGTACAGTAGGGGGCCTAGTATTGACCCTTGGGGTACCCCAACGTTGCTGCTAATGGCTTCAGATTTAGCATTCCTAATTTCAACGTACTGTCTTCTGTTACATAAGTAGCTCTTTAGCCAATTAAGCGGTAATCCTCTTATACCATACCTCTCTAGTTTTTCAAGTAATAATGCATGATCTACGAGATCAAAAGCCTTGCTCAAATCTAAAAATATTCCCAATGGCAAAGTACCTGTATCAAGATGGTCAAACAACATATTGAGAAAGGCTATAATAGCCGCAGATGTGGATAAGCCACTTCTAAAGCCGTATTGGTTTCTGTTAAATAATTTATGTTTTTGGAAAAATACTGCTATACAGCTAGCAGCATACTTCTCAAAAATTTTGGAGAAGGGACTTAAAAGGGATATTGGCCTGTAATTTTGAACATCAGTGGCATTCCCTGATTTATGGATTGGAATTATTTTGGCACTTTTGATGGTATCTGGGAATACACCTGTCTCTAGTGAGTAGTTTAACAGATATATAAGTGGTTGTGTAACATGCATATAACATTGTTTTAATAAATTAGTACCTAAGCCATCGTCACTAATAGAATGGGAATTTTTAAGCTCTTGTATTATTTCTATAATGTCCTTTTCCAAGGCGGGACGCCAGAAAAAACTGTGTTGGTTGGAAAAATAGGTTCAGCTATGTGTGTTGGATTGAGTTGATTGTATTTACATATTTTTGAAAAATGTTCATTAAAAGCTGTTGCTATTACATGAGGGTCATCTGTTTTCTGGTTGTTAATATTCAAGATAGAGTTTCGATTGACTGACTGCTTGGGTTTGATTATATTCCAAACTGTTTTAGATTTGTTATTTGAGTTAATAATTTTATTCCTGTTGTATAATCGTTTTGCTAGTTTTAGTAGTTTTCTGTATATTTTTTTATAACGTTTATAGAAATTGTTAATTATGACATTGTCTTAGTGAGAGGGAACAGGTCTTTCAGTTTCTGCCCTGAAATCAATAAGCCTTTTGTTAACCAAGGCTCTCTATGTTTAGATGTAGACTTTCCCGTCGTTTTTAGTGGAAAGGCTAATTCAAAATAGTATATGAATGTTTTTTGGAATATTTCGAATTTATCATTAATGTCCCCTTTAGTATTATAAGTATCTGCCCAGTCTTCCTGCCGTAAGAGCTGTAGAAAATATTCCATATTTTTATTATTGTTTACTGGCCTGTATTGGATGAGTAGTTCCTGTTTATGCTCTGTTGGTAATTCATAGGTTATTTTAATTATCTGCCCTAAATGATCACTGATGTTTCCATTGGTTACATCATTTCACTTCTGAAGATGCCATCCACTCGTGGTGGCGAAACGTCAAGCTTTAACGCTAAACGACGCCGGCCTAAAAACCCAAAAACCAAAAATTATTGGACGATGGCCGCGAAAGCCTTACACAGTATATTAATTTCAATCATTTAACAAATATAACAAGCACAGCATCCATGGCCAACTCTAACAAAAACCACAATTTGGCAAAAACATTGTTTTACTACTTCAAATCGAAATAAAACTACATAACTGTTACATTTAGGTATAGGGAATGCTCAAAAATGTGGAAGTATATTGTAGGAGCTTTCTGACGATGCTATAAAATACTCCATTTAAAATAACAAAGAAAATTATGGTCGTGAGTTTTGGTTCACCCTATATACAAAATCAAAGATAGCAGAAAATTCATAATTTTAGACAAAACTAGAAAACCAGGAAATTATTTTTGCATTCAGAATCAAGCCTCCAATTATTGATTTTTCAGGGTGTTCCAATTGAAAAAACAGAACTTTGGTACCTATGTCTTGATTTTATCAATAACCCTGGTAGACCTTAGCTTATCTACAGCTTTTTTTGGAAAGTTTTTTGGTATGTGCCATAATAACGGAGGTATCAAACTTCAGAGTATAAATTGATCACCCTGTATTACTCAGACAATATCATTGATAAATACTATGAAAAAATTAATGAATCTAGGGAAGGACCTTGTCGAATACTAGAAGTTGGCCAAAGCTCAAATCATTTTGAACCTGAAAGACAACATGAATTGTCCGATAGCCCTATGTTGTCTAGCTTATTCAACAGTAATTCATAAATCGAACGCTTTCCTAAAATCAGTATAAACCACGTTCACCTGACTACCAGCAGCCAACGTACTCGCTATAAACCGAGTAAAACAAACTAAGTTGGTTGACCTCATTTCCATAAAGAAATGCTGGATTGTAGATATACTAGTAGCAACATTATACTGAAAGAATTCATGCAACAATACTTCAAAGGACTTCGAGAAATTAGACAAAATTACAATAGGTCTGAAGTTTTGATATTTTGACGATTGCCCTTTTTATAAATTGGAGTTACCACTGAGAGATCTAAAAATGTGTCGTCAACCTTGTACATTATTGAACTGTACTGATTAAAAAAAAAACGTAGCGAACGAATTGATTGCATTCATTTTACCAAAAATTGTTGAATCATTAGAAAATGTTATGCAGGCCGCACATGCTACGGCCTACCGGAGGTATAATCATATCAAGCGTAAGGTATCGCATTGACGAAAGGACTCCAAAGTCTCCGAGTAATGGTCTGTATTGAGGGCTCTTTATCGCATGAAATATGCATTCCTAGACGCTCGTTAAAATTAGGGCCAAAGGTTAAAAGTATTTGTTATTAAGTGATAAATATGAATCTTCTCGATAATTTTAAAAGATGATCCTAATGGCTTCTTGTCTGCTGTAGACCGTATTATTAGCAATTTTAACAGAAATATGAAAACCTTTCTACACTTATGACTAGCCTGTAAACTTCTTTTCGAACTTATAAGACACCTTCATCAAAAGTTCAGTCAACAATCAGAATAGGAATTAAAATACCAACACAGCCAACCTCTGTTTCAAGAAGAAAAGTAGTAATTAAAGAAGAAAAATTCAAGGGAAAAAAAATCATAAGTGATTTTTATCATTATACGCAGTATTAAGTTTACGTTTTTTAATATCCGCTTCTCCACTCCAAATTCAAAAAAGTACAGTTTTAGAGCAGTTCAAACCAATCGTAACATTTATTATTCAGATTCTGATAGCCGAGCAGTCGTCATTTTGTTTATTCTTTTTATAGTATCTATTTGTACCGTTTTAAGACTATCCTTTCTGGAAACGCGACTAAACTGTTACTTTTTTTTACTTCAGTGTCATGGGCATCGACTGCTTTCTTCGCTGAGCTTTTTTTTATGGATATTTATTTTTGATTGAAAAAACCAGAAATAAATTTCCGCCTCTAACGAGAATCGAACCCGGGGTTTTTGGTCCACGAGCCCTCGAATCTAATCACTGAGCCAACCCACCCCCCAAATTGTTACTTATCAGTATAACCGTATTCTTGCGTAGGATGTACAAAAGCTAGTCAATCTAATATCTGGAGTGCCCATATAATGAGCGCGCTCTATCGCAAGGAGCCTGCAATTATAAACGCTCGATAAATGCGAGGCGTTCGGCTCCACTTGCCTTGCGATAGCTAACGCTCGATACGAATATGCCTACTGGAAAGGTCTGCCTATGCAGGAATACTGTGCAGAGGCAGACAGGACCCTGCATGGCGACTGACTTGTGCAGGTATTTTAAATTGTACAGGCGAGCCGCATGAGATGGAAAATCAATATCTTCGAGAAACACTGTACGGCGAACCTTAGCTCTTCGATGTACCGGATCGTCTCACACACCACACACGTAGCTGTCCTGAGCGCAGGTATACCTTCATAGCTCCGGTAGACCGTAGCGTGTATGGCTGCGTCGTTACCAGAGGTAGTCTATCTTTTCTAGATTGTCTGAACAGTTGCTCATACGTGAGGCTGAGGTTGGGAGGTATATAGACTATGAAAATATAAACGACTTTATAACTGACATTAATTCTAATATCTAGAATATCAATGCAAGGTATGACATCTCATAGTAGAAGTATTGACCTCAGAAGGTATCAACCAAATAATTTATTTGTAGCTACTAAAACTCCTCCTCTTCCCTTGTGCAATCAGCTCTAGATATATCTTTATTCGTCCTGAATACAGAGTAGAAGTCAGCAAATACCTCAGAATGCATAACTCCAAATTTTAGCCAGGTTTCAGTGTAGCAAATGATATCATAATCAGACAGTGAAACATTTAGAACGAAATATTGGTACGTTGAGTTTATGCCAAGAACATTCTGATAATAAACAGACAAATCAATGTCGGAAGGGCTAATACTAAAACTCGAATCTTTACCAGACATAGTTCAAAGTTCCAAATCAGCAAGAAATTAGTCTGGATTTAATTTCCTCAACTCGTTGAAGATACCATCGACATCTTGTATCCCAGGCGGTACATCATCCTCAACAAATAACTTACAATCAGCTACAAACATGAAGTTATTATATGTATCCACATCCAGCTTCTCGATAGGTTTAAGTTCTAGCAATTACACAGAAAATATCACGCCGATAGTGTGGAACGCGTTCTACAAGCCCTTCATCGAAGTCCGACTCGATCTGCTGCGCAATATGCTGCTGAACTTCGCCCCAGTGAGCATTCGGATTACGCACAACGAATGAATTTCGCACGTGAGATCCATCTCACAGTTATCGAGCAAAATGATAACCTCATTTTAGTCATGAGTGATGAAGCTCATGCTCACGTTCATCTTAATGGCATAATGGCGGTGTTCAACTGTCCACGGCAATATCAACTGGTAATAACATGCTAGAAATTCAAGAGTCGAATTCTACCTTCCCCAGATATCACTTCAAAAACGTCCGCCCTTTGTGCCGGACCCTGTACTTAACCATAACTGGAAGCTGGACACTTCTTTTTATTTCATTTTTATCTACGAGGTTTTTCAGTGGCGATTTGTGTTGAGCTGTCGTCGGAGGAGCAGCCAACAAGAATTTCGCATTTCACCATTCCTTATGCTTTTGACGCCTGACAAATTTATATTTTCAGCAACTGGATCCACATGTTACAATACGTCAAATTTGGTGGGGTGTATGTCTTGATTTGTATCTTTGGGTTTCAAAGCAATTACAGTTTTTCCCTGAGCTATCACAAAGTGATTTGAAGAATGTGGAGAACATATGTTGCATATTTTTCACCAAAATCGCGAGCTTCGTGTTTAAACCTCTTTCACTTCATTGGTGCGCAGACAGCATGAGTCGCATTTCCAAAGCAGAAAACTGACCTTTTCAATATTTCTTATAACATAGCTGGTAGAACCTGACAGGCAAGATGAAAAAGTTTCGAACAAAAACCGTCACGTTTCGACTGGGTAGGTACTGATCCGTAGTAGTGATAGCGGAAATGCAGAAATTACGCCAAGGATCCGCCTGCATCTTTACGCACGCCTCTCGATTTAACTTATACACAAACAAGGATATTAGTATACTGCGAATACAGTTTTTGAATAACGTTTTTTGAGCGCTGATAACTGGCAAACTATCATATCCGTCATTTGGAACGGTAGACGAGGAAATCTTTTCTATCTGTGATGGCATTCATAATAATTATTCTACTGATATATATGTCGATTAAAGTTTCAATTTTTTGTGTTTTAGCGGCATTAAATACGTGCCTTCGGCCAGGACATCCATGCCATTCCACTGTGAAAATTCACGCATGTTTATGTTTATATTGCAATTTCAATATTGAAATACTGGAATCGAGTAATTAGTGATTATTATGATGTCTGCGCATAATTGGGAACAGTGGCGAGTTTGCCAGTGTTGCAAGGCAGGCGACGCCACACCAGGCAAAATCATGCAAAGACGTATAAGCGCATGGCCGACTTTACTCACTAGGCCGGAGCATTGAAATATGGCAACACTGAATCGGGAGCCGAGCTTGTGTCATTAGTGTAATTCTTCCAGAGTAAACAATAAGATTGGAAGGTGATTTTTAATGTGTTTCTAATTACTTACCTGCACAAACGAAACTATAAAGATAAAAAGATGCCTGCAAAGTCTGTAGTACCAGGTTGCAATAGCAATTGTGCTTCCAAACAAGGTCATACCAACATAACCTTCCAGAGTAACAACGAAGAGTGGAAGGTGATTTTTAATGTGTTTCTAATTATTTACCTGCACAAACGAAACTATAAAGATAAAAAGATGCCTGCAAAGTGTGTAGTACCAGGTTGCAATAGCAATTGTGCTTCAAACAAGGACATACCAACATAACCTTCCAGAGTAACAACGAAGAGTGGAAGGTGATTTTTAATGTGTTTCTAATTATTTACCTGCACAAACGAAACTATAAAGATAAAAAGATGCCTGCAAAGTGTGTAGTACCAGGTTGCACTAGCCATTAGTGCTTCCAATGAAGGACATAAACAGAAGTGGGTGAAAGGTATTCCTCATAAGGGCTGGTTATATTTATAAGAATAAAGACAATACTTTACGAACATTTCAATGGATAAGACCTATTTTAGAGCACAATGTGGTACCTACAATGTTTTCTGGACCTCCCAAATATCACAGAAAAATACAGTTAATAGAACTCATCTGGGCATGCCAACGAGGGCATGCATCTGGGCATACCTACGAAAAAGATTTGATAGTGAAAGGGAATCAAGACCAGCAAGAATGGCTTCACAGTGACCTAATAGTGAATTTTTCTAGCTCAAGTGACAATTTACAAAGTAAATTGAGTGTTCATTTAAGTGGAAGTGGAAGTGGCAGCAGGAAACAGGTTGCGTTTATTTTTATTTTGTAGTGTCTGACTATGATGACATCAGGTGTAAGTGGTATTAGTAGTAGTAGTTCTAAAAAGTATTTTTCTTAATTTATTAACCCAGATGAACTCTAATACATATATTAAATGTAATAATTATTCTGAAACTATAGGTCCCCTATTTGACAGCTAAACCACGTTGCCACATCTAAGGCTCCGGCCTAGTGTAGAGTTGGCCATGATAAGCGTGTTATCCATTCGTAAGTAAATTATTTCAATTTGCGATATTCATTGTAGCAACGGCAACGGAACATCGGATTCTAAAACTATGGTAATTATGACCGTTTAAGGAAAATCCACATGGTCCACACCTCCGACAAACCACCATTCGCTATATCTATATTTTGTGATTCGTTCGCCAATGGCAAGAACGTTTGCAGGAATATTTTCTTATTATTTAAATAAATAATAAAGAAATACAAAAAAATTGGTTATTATTTGTATAAAAAATGGCTGCTTTTGGTGTAGTTTTTTTAAAATTTATTTCCGAAAGAACATGAAACTGCATGAATTGGAACTGTCAAAGGACAAGTATTACATAAAAATAGTTACACACACATACAAATAAAATAAATTGAAAAAATCAGTTTCACCTAATGTCCTTATACAGAAAACACTAACGAATCAAAACAGAATTCGTACAAAAATTGTTTTAATTTTTTGAACTGATGCAAGATCACACTTGTTTGACTATTATTTGGCAAGCTGTTGTAGATTTTTATCCTTAATAAATCGGGAGAATCTTGGCACACTTTGTAAAGGGTATACCAGTGTTGTATAAGTGGAAATCAACATTTTTGTTAAATTTGGTCTTATTATGAAAAATTTACACACATCCATCAAGTATCAATAAACCTGCTAGTGTTAGCAATTTATATGCTCTAAAAACAGCTGTTTAGAAGAGGTATCACAATAAAATTATGCTAAATTGAATATAGCTCTCATCACTTTTTTCTGTGCTATGAAACCACTTCTTGCAGCTGGTGATCTGCCCCACGGGCAAATTCCATATCTTATTTTTAAAATGTAGCCTTAATGGGTCTATTCTATATCCATCCGAAGTTATTATTTTTTTCCATCAGATACTTTAGCTCTAATGCTTCATGTGGAATAACGTGAATGCCCGGGTGTAATCAACATAGACTACATATTTCGAGTCATGTAGTATATGGACGGACGGAAGAACAAGATCCTTGAAGAACCCCTTTTTGTAAGTTTCATTTTAGTGGAATCAATGCAGGAGCCAGTGTTCGTGATATGACGAACGAAGCTGTGATCGGTTAGCTAGAAAGGAGCGAACCCACCTGACGTTTAAACTTGATAGTTCATTTTAATGTGAGTCGTAGATGTTTGTAGATGATTCCGAGCATTGACTTATCTTTGTGAAGTTCTAAAAGCAGCTTCAGGGCTAGTTTCACCACCTCCTGATAAGTGTCAGATAGCTTATCTACATATTTGTCTGAGTCACTTGACATAAGTATAAAAGTGACAAAAACTATCTGACACTTATCAGGAGGTGGTGAAACTGGCACTTAATGTGCGTTTTCAACTGTGCGGGAGCAAGTTCCGTAAGGACTGGTGTGAGCTGTTGGGAGAGACAATAATGCCTTTCAAAAAACATTCTGTTTTCCTCCAAACCTCTCGCGCGCACCACCAGTGACCGTTTAGCAGCGACCAGCATCCGTATCCTGTCAAGAAAGTGTTCCTTGACAACTACTAGTACCACTTGACAGAGTGTGTAATGGTCGCACCTTAGCTATCGAGCTATTTGGAGCACTTGGCACATAAAAGGTCTCCCAGGTGCTCTATATTCCATCACACACTGGATACGGGATACTTCCATTTGAGACTCGGCTGCCCGTGTTGCTGCTCTGAAGAGGAGGATTCCTCTACCCGCATTCTCATGCTCTCGTCCAACGCGACTTTGTTCCTGCCGGACACTTCTGATGTCCAGATCTCCCGAAGTCGGTGCAAATACTTGTGGAGGAGACATTCTTTGACCAATCCTGTCTCTTGAACTTAAGACTGCGACACTGCAAGGTAGGTATAAGTATCTCCGGCATGCAGTACCAGTAGGTATTCATGTCTTTTTTTCTTTGTCTCGGTAAGATGCCTTCCGTGATTATCGGATGACGCAGTACATTTAAGTTAAGACGTAATGAAGTTTATGCTGTAGAAATACATAATGAAGAACAATTATGGATAAAAATTATGGATGTCCGCCATTTTTGAAATCATGTTCTACAAGTACACCATTTGAAAAGAAACGTTTTTATTAAAGCCATTTTCTTCTAATTTAAACGGTAATGCCGCTAGAGAGCACTGCGCTCTTATTGGACCTTCTGTATATCTGATGATCAGAGAATCAAAGTAGCACCTTTTACTTCGTAACTGAACACAAATTAGCTCACTACGTCAACAAACAATAAGTTTGGGCTTCTAGACTCTACAGCGAATGACGTTTTCAACAAATCTCCAAATTCCATCGCGCTTTGGTCTGACTCTATTAATAAATCTAGCTTTTATCCTTAGTAAATTGGTAGTGGATTATTGAACCACCTATAATATAAAATTTTGAAAGGCCTCAGCGAAACCAATATTGAAACTGAACTAGATTCTACTCTACTACTGATTCTGCCCTATGTTGACAACAGTGATATACTGGGTAGCAGCGTTTGAACGAGGCCGTAAGAGCTGCAAAGACGAGCATCGCAGTAGCGATCAAAAGTGCGACTCCAGAAATAGTGAATAAAATCTACAATGGGGTACTGGATGATCTTCGACTGACCTGTTGAGCGATCTATTAAACAGATGGGTGCCGCGTTTACTCACACTCGACTGAAGATGATTCAATTGAATGTTTAGCGAAGTTTCACAGCAACAAATCAGAAGCTTTATACCGTTCCATAACAATGGATGAAACATACAGGGTGACTTTTTAGTACCGGCTCGGTCGATAACTCCACTACTGTAGAAGATAGCGAAAAAAGTTGTATATAAAAGTTGTAGCCACGGATATGCTCCTTGCTCAGAAAATATTTTGATTTATACAGGGTGATCCGTAACTACGTGGTGATGCAAACATGCATTTTTTTAAATGAGACACCCTATATATTATTCCATTTTAAATTCTACTAATGATTTCCGTTCTTCCGATATAGGGTATTGTTACATTATACAGGGTATTTCAAAAGTTATGACCATTTTTGTATCCAAATCGCTGTCAAATGAACGTACTGTATATCAAAAAGTGATGAATCAAAAATCATTTCTTTTACACGGATGGATAAAAAATATCATCCAGTCTTGAAATCGGCTATACAAATAGCCCGCGACGCATATTCGTATACAGGGTGATGCAGAATGCAAAATCTAGATTTTTCTCTATTTTTTTAAATGTAACCCCCAATATTTTATTATACCAAAGAATTGTTTTTATTATGCTCTTTCATCTTTGTATAGCACTTGTTATGGCTGCATTCATTAGTTTCTGAGATATTTCGATTTTTCTACAAATTTTAAATATACCTTCTATTTGGTTACTAGAATTTATTTATTTATTTTGAGAAAATACTATCAAATTTTATTTTTGCTCAACAAACAACTAAAATATAAGGCCATAATAGTACTTGATCAAGTCAAAACACGGAATTAACGAGATATTATAGGTCAAGTGTGATGAAGAAACAATTTTATAGGCGTCACGCGTAATTATCAAGCAGATCTATCAGGTAGGCTATGAAATATTAAACGACACAGTCCAAATAAAACGATTCTCCAATCTTTCAAACGCATTAGTTTTAGAGTGCCTCCGTTCTGGATATTGCTGTTCATAGTTGATATATTCTAGAGGCAAGTAGGCAATTTCTCAAAGATTCTCCTAAATACCCCCAATGGAAAAATTAATTTTTAAAGCTGGTTTTCCACACAGTACAGAGTTATTGAGCAGGTTATGAGAACTGTCAATTTTTCAAAGCCTACCTGATAAAACTGCTTGATAATTATGCATCACGCCTACAAAATTGTTTCTTCAGCATACTTGACTTTATTATCTCGTCAATTTAGTTAAATAAATAAATTTCAGTACACAAATAGAAGCTATATTTTAAATTTACCGAAAAATCGAAATATCTCGGAAAATGATGGATGTAGATACAATAAGTGTTATACAAAGATGAAAGAGCATATTAAGAGCAATTCTTTGGGATAATAAAATATTGGGGGTTACATTTAAAAAAAAAAGAGAGAAAATCTGGATTTTGCATTCTACTTCACCCTGTATACGAATATGCATCGCGGGCTTTTTTTATAGCCGATTTTAAGACTAGATGATATTTTTTATCCATCCGCGTAAAAAAAATTATTTTTGATTCACCAGTTTTTGATATACAGTACGTTCATTTGACAGCGATTTGGATACAAAAATGGTCATAACTTTTGAAATACCCTGTATAATGTAACAATACCCTATATTGGAAGAACGTAAATCAGTAGAATTTGAATATGGAATAATATACAGGGTGTTTCATTTAAAAAGATGCATATTTGCATCACCACGTAGTTACGGATCACCCTGTATAAATCAAAATATTTTCTGAGCAAGGAGCATATCCGTGGCTACAACTTTTATATACAACTTTTTTCGCTATCTTCTACAGTAGTGGAGTTATCGACCGAGCCGGTACTAAAAACTCACCCTGTATATCCGATTTAAATTTCATTTACGCTCCATCGAATTTTTGAGGTTTCGGTAATCTATCTTCAAAATTACTGTCAGTGATTATTTTTGGTAAATTACTGCCAGGCTGAAAATATAAAATATTCTCGAAGAAAATCTGCCAGGTAAATTTTCGTTCTCGGAGAGAGTTCTTTCAAGATGATATTACAACGGACCATTTCTAGTCACAGCATACTCGTATTTAATTTGTATGCATTTGCCACGAAAGTGTTTAATGGTAAGAATGGAAACACCTGCGAGGAACAGCTTCTAGTAACTACAATAATTTGTTAAAATTTAAGTATAAACACCCCAGTAAGTATGGCATGGAAAACATCACTGCAATTTACTTGCAAGCAATTACGAACCCTTGAATTTGTCTGTAAGTTTGACATTTTTTGGTAAATAATCCACCACCAGTTTACTACGAATAAAAGCTAGATTTACTAATAGAAGCAAACAAAAGGAACTTATCATGACTAGTGGTTTAAAGCCCTGGGAATATGCTATCTCTGGTAAGTTTTTAGAATGACTGTGCTGAAGCTCAACGTTGTGGAGAATTATTATTGATGAAAAATAATTTTAATATTATAAAATAAAAAGACTATTATATAGATACTATTAGATATAAGAATACTTCTTTCCTAGAATTTTGTTTGATAACACATTAACACTGTTACCGTAGGATCAAAAAAACGTCCCGTCAAAATCAAGTACACTATTGGACAAAAGTGAAGCAACTGTTATGATAAAGAAAATATTTAAATATTTAAAATAAAGCGAACCACTGTGGAAAATAAAATCCATTTAGCTTAAGGGGTCACAGGTATAATAGGATTAGTACCAAATGTTCAACAAGACAATACGCTTTTTTAGTGCGACAAAGTAAGGCAACTTTCCATAAAGCGATTTTTATTTCAGTCAACAACTTTAATGTCACAAATACAATTGAAGATTTATGACAATATTAAGTTTTGTCCTTAGTAATTAATAGGGTATCGATTGTTGGCTATAATTTTTTGATAACGATGCGGCATTGAAGAAACTAAATTTTGGATAGTAACACTCCCCATATTCGTATATACATACTTCATTAATCTTATCAATTAAGGATTGTTTATTTAGAAATGTAGTCCGAATACTACGTCCAACCTCTTCTCAAAGGTTCTCAATAGGGCTGAAGTCTGGTGATTGTGCTAGCCACTGAAGAACTTGGATATTATTCTCCTGAAAGCACTCCTGAAAAAGGCGAGACAAATGTTTCGGGTCGTTCTCCTGTTGGAATATAAATTCAAGAGGCATCTTTAGCTGAACATACGGAAGCATAGCATTTTGCAGTATGTCCCTGTAGATGAAACGATCCATAGTACCGACTATAAAATGTCATGGATGTACTCTACTCCATGAAAAAAATTACCATAAAAATACACTATCATCTCTATGCTTTGTGGTTGGCATAACGTATTTTGGGTGATATATTGTAATAACCGGAGACCTAACGCGTCTCATTCCATCAAAAATAACCATTTTGCAACGAATTTCGTCGCTAAATAATACTTTTCCCCACTTTTGCGCTGTTCAATTCAAATAACGTTGGGCAAATTCGATCCTGGCACAGCGATTTCTTTCGCATACCAACGGTTTCATGGCTGGGCGACTGGGCGTCTGCATTAAAGCTTTGCCTCTACTAATCGTTGCTGAACTTACTTCCAGATCTGGAATTTCAGCAATTAACCTTGGTGTTAACAACCACTACATATTCTCTTTCATTATAACGTGAAATAATAATTGATGGTACACTAAATTTGAACAAGCTAAATTGTTTAGAAATCGCATTTTGTAAGGTTCCGTTCTGAAGGAGTGTATAAACCATTTTTTGTACCTCGGTACAGATTCGTTTTCCTTTTGACCTATTTATTCCTGCAAACAGGACGTATTAAGCTTAATGCGTCTGTAAAACGTCATTTTTAAACTTGCCTTTCCCATAAATTCTGTTCCTTTAGACTAAACCAGAGAGTTGCTTTACAATGTACTGTTGGAATAAATTATTACAGACTAACTTACTTGAGACTTGGTAGTATTCTAATTTTACCCATAACATCAGCCTACTATGACCTCTTAAGTTACATGAATTTTGTTTTTTTAATTGACCGTTTAATTGTTGAAGTATAGATATTTTATTTGATCATGAAAGTTGCTTCACTTTCATCCGATAGTGTAGGTAGGTCAACGGGTAACAGTATGCATGCGACTTCGAGGTCAGAGTTGTCGTCGGCCAAGTGTCACATGATTCGGGGTATTAGGGAGTAATTCCAATGAGTTACTCTATAATGTTTATAAAAATTGATTTGCAGAAGTTTCCCAACAAGTAGGCTATTTCACAAAAACAATCAAAGTGTACTATTTAAATCGAGGACTTGTATATAATTACTAAAATCCAACGAGCTATAAATATACGAAAAATGTCTACCTTATATTTATCGAACCATAATTCTTAAGCAAAGTTAATTTTGTAACGATGTGTCAAAAAGCTTATATACAGGGTGTCCCAGAAGTCAACGTCAAGCCGCAACGGGATGACAGGATTGGTTGTAACTATCATGAAAAAAATCAGAAAAAAATCTATCCCATGTAGTTTGAAAATTATGGGCATTTAAAAAAACCTAGAAATTTGGTCAAATTATAACAATTTTTCGGTTATTGTGGTTAATTTTTATTATTTTTGTTCATTTAAACTTTGGAACCGTAACCCTAAATAACATTTCTAGAAGCACAGTCAAAAATAATGACACAATTGCTCCAAGTTTTCTAGAATGAAGACTATTTATTAAACTATGAATTTAAAATTTTCAAAGTTTGCTGACTTTGAAAGGCCCTCCTTTAAAAAAATGTACTAAAGTGCCTTGGCAAGTGCTATTAAAAGTTGGCGCATTTAACCAGGATTGTAAAATGGTACAATACTTGTTGGTTTCTTACTAAAAAAAAACGAGTAAAAAATAAAAACCTCAAGTAACCCGATTTTTGCTAACCCATTTCACTCAGGTCAGATGTTCTTTATTTGCACAAGCTTCTGGTAGGTTCTTAATTTTACGGCAAAATGATGAGAGATATGGATAATGAACATATTTGCTATGAGTAAGCGAGGCAGATAGTGACGCCACTTTTAGCAAAGTCAACAAAAATAAGTAAAATTAATAAAACAATGAAAAATGTTGACCTAGTTTAGTTTAGGTTTATTATTTAGTAAAACAATCTTGGGATACGGTCACTTATTATATTTCCAAAATATAAAATTTTACGACGTTTCGACGCTTCTATTAGGCGTCATCTTCAGGTATTATACAAATTTAATAAATGGAACATAGCCTATACTTTCTTCCATCTTATCAATATTTACCTTCCTCCCTCGATATTTAATTGTTAAAAAAAAATTAATTGTAAATGTTAGTCATTTTGTATCTGTTTGACAATTCTGATATTTTATTTTAGTTTTAATACCTGAAGATGACGCCTAATAGAAGCGTCGAAACGTCGTAATATTTTGTATTTTGGAAACATAATAAGTGACCGTATCCCAAGATTGTTTTACTAAATATTTGGTACCGACGGTCAGGATTCAAAAAGCAAAAAAACTTTAGGTTTATTGGAATAAAGGTCAGGCAATAAATATTCAAATTGTTTACCATCAACCTCAATACACGCCCTACGAGTACATCTTCTTAAAAAAAGATCTACTTATTAACCAGGCATATCCTCGAGGGTTGATGTCCTCAGCAGCTTGAGAAATTCGTTTACGCAGCTCGGCTACGCTCTCAATGGGCTATGAATAAACTTTTCCTTTGGGAACATCCCGATAACAAAATTCCAGGGGATTTAAATCTGAGGAACGGGCTGGCCACGAGATAGTGCCTGAACGTCCACCTCCACCCTCCGGATATTTTTGGTCAAGAAAACCTATTATTTGCACTGCGTAATGCGCTGGGCAGCCATCTTGTTGATACCTCATGTGGCGACGATCTGTTAAGCGCATGCTGCAGGTATCGACTTCTACGTTTCATAACGCAAGTAGCAGCGTGTGTGGTACTGAATCACGAATTTGGTATCAGTTGCGGCTTGCAGCGATGCAGATTCTAGAATCGTATTATGGACGGTGAGCCATGTCGCCGAGCCGGTGACGCTGATGCAGTGATGCAAGTTTCAACGTGTACAGTATTGCGTCAATGCAAAGAAATAAACCCACCGTGCTATTCTTGTGTTGCATGAAACGTGCATGAAATATCAAGTCGATTCAGGCATGGCAACAGGTTTCGATTTGAGTAGGAACTTATGCAACTGATGCAAGTTTCATGAAACCTTGAGTCGATTGAGGAATCGCAGCCTACATCAAGTCTGTAGGCCGCTTTAGTGGTACGTCCTCTAACAAAGTTGATAAATTTTATCGTAAAAAATGTAGGTAATTCATGCCATTCAAATTCTCAGGCAGCTCAAAAGGCCCAACAATTTTGCCGTTTAAAATTCCGGTCCACAGGCTTACTTTGAAGCGATACTGGGATCCGTCTTCTCGCATTGAATGTGCCTGGCTAATAAGTAGATCTTTTTCAAGAAAATGTAGGACGTGTATTGAGGCTGATGGTACACAATTTGAACTTTTATTGTAATAAAAACCTAAACCTATACTAAGCTAGGTCAAGATTTTTCATTATTTTATTAATTTTACTTATTTTTGTTGACTTTGCTGAAAGTGGCGTCACTATCTGTCTTGCTCACTCATGGCAAACATGTCCACTATCCACCTCTTTCATCATTTTGCCGTAAAATTAAGAATCTACCAGAAGCTTGTGCGAATAAAGAGCATCTGACCTGAGTGAAATGGGTTAGCAAAAATCGGGTTACTTGAGGTTTTCCTTTTTTTACTCGTTTTTTTTGGTATGAAACAAACAAGTATTGTACCATTTTACAATCCTGGTTCAATGCGCCAACTTTTAATGGCACTTGCCAAGGTACTTTAGTACATTTTTTTAAAAGGAGGGTCTTTCAAAGGTGCAAACTTTGAAAATTTTAAATTCATAGTTTAATAAATAGTCTTCATTCTAGAAAACTTGGAGCAATTGTGTCATTATTTTTGACTGTGCTTCTAGAAATGTTATTTAGGGTTACGGTTCCAAAGTTTAAATGAACAAAAATAATAAAAGTTAACCATAATAACCGAAAAATTGTTATAATTTGAGAAAATTTCTAGGTTTTTTTAAATGCCCATAATTTTCAAATTGTAAGGGATAGATTTTTTTCTGATTTTTCTCATGATAGTTACAACCAGTCCTGTCACCCCGTAGCGGCTTGACGTCGACTTCTGGGACACCCTGTATAAGCGACAATAATAAGATTTTAATTTCGGGTTCGTGAAGCCAATTTGTTTTGGGACGTTACTTGAACTATTCCAAACAGTGAAATATCTGAGATGTACGCTAGACTGTACCGAGTTGAATGACATGTAAAATATAAGGTTAGCGGTGCCTATAACTCAATATGGCCTGCAGAAAGGTTGTTGGCGTTAGATAGGGTCCGAGTCCCAGATTTATACAATACTACGACCGTTCTTACTAAATATTCGTTGTATGGTGACCGTGTATGAGGATGTATTCAACAAAAGTTAAACATCACAAAATGTAACGTCTAACTGGTGTTAGTGAAACTAGCCCAGTGCGTACGACTTCTGTGTATGCATTCGAAGAGCTGCTGAAGCTTCCTCCCCCACCTAGGAATTTAGGGAGAGGCTACGGCCTCTGCGCACCGATTATGGATCTGAGCCTTTCTAAACTCAACCACAGCATAAAGAGTAAACTCTTACTCTAAAGAGTAAACTCTTACTCTTTATGATGTGACTCAACTAAAGAATATTTGGAATTCCATAAAGGGAAAGCCCATAATAAATGGTGTAGTGCCCAACAAAATGAGAGTGGGATACAAGAGGTCAGATGCCCCACAATACAAGGATGTTTACATAAAAAATAGATAAGACAGCAGTATACAAGAAAAGAAAAAATCTTTCAATGTTTCGATTAAAAGTTAGAACTATCTCATATACAGGGCGTTCCTATGAATATCATGTTCAAACGAAAGAAGGAGATTTTTTGGTTTTTTTATAACTGAAATTTCAACACAGTTCCTCAAACACTTCGTTACCGATCTACAGGTTGTTGAAGTTTCATATTTTTTCATTTTTTATTAATAACTCTCAATTTTTGAGGTATTTAGATCAAATTTGGAATATAAGAAACGCAATACGAATGATATAACTGCACATGTTAAACGATTGGCAGAATTTATTGATGATATTTTTTCAGAGTAAACACTGTTAACACTTAAAAGCTTTCTCACAGATTTTTTTTAAATCTGCTCATCACATTTAGATCACATGTACATGGAGGCAAATGATTATAAATATCTAAGCGCGGATAATTTCTTCTGGTTTCTTCTAGCTAGGAAAGGTCGAAACAGTGTTTGGGCCTGCCCCTAAAACCATACTTTTTAAGCTTCGTGATTAATAATTCGTGAGACACAATCAAATGCTTTGGAATCAAAACTGATGAGTTTGCAAGATGTTTTTTCCTCAAAATTAATCTAATTTGGTTTAAGAATAATCTCAAAAATTGGTATAATACTGATAGGTCTAAAGTTTCCTAAGCTTTTTTCAAAATGGGAATCACAATGTTTATTTTGAAAACTAAAGGAAAAGTGACTTTTTCAAGACACCGATTGTATAAGGCATAAGAGGCTCAAGTACGATTTCAATAACTGTTTTTATCAGTTTGGCATTGATTCTATAATAATCGCAACAGGAAGGCATCGTAAGGGCATTGATGGCAAACAAAACTTCCTCTTTCGTAATAAAGTTATGAAAAAGCAATGACTGTCCTAGTAGGCCACATGTCAGGATTATACATTTCGTCAATGTTTTGGATTGAGAAAGACACTAAAGAAAATAATTCTGTTAGTTTTATTCCACTCTTTGATCTTGAATTGGATGTTGACCCTATTCTAGTTATTGTCTGTAGCTTGCCTGTATTTCCGAGATTTTCTTTCCGTTGCCTATGACTGTGCTATATTTAATTGTGTGTTCGTGTTTGGGAACACCCATTTTTGTTTACATTGGCTTCAGTTTTTGTCGAAGTCCTTTTTTGCAGTGACTGCGAATGTTTCATCAGTTTTGCTAACTGTAGCTGGCAGTTTTCTCTGGTACCACCATTTATAAGAGTTGGATTTTTCTTCTTGCTTACTAGATGGCAGAGGAATCTCATATGTATAAGGATTTTTTTTATGTTAAATAAATAGTATCCAGTTTCAACAATACGATTAGATCTTCTTATTCACATCTAGGTTTTTATAAATGCGGACTCAATGTTTTGATGGTTTTAAGCTTACCCTATGGGTTTGTGCACTTCTGTGAAATCATGACTGTCGAAGCACTCATCTTTGTTGTTTTCGCTAGTCGCACAGATTTTTTTTCCAACTTCGACGCAAAATCAATTAGCACTGCACTAATCGCTGTCAATTGTAGCTTATGTTTAACAATTACGTCGATTATTTCATCTTCTTTTAAATGATTCAAATCTCTCCTGAGAATACTGGCAGCCTCACGTGCCATGCTGCAAGTTGTGAACAGACAGATCTGGTGGATGGTTCACTCACTAAGAACGACTCTGGCGTCGGGTATTTGCACCCGGGACGAGATTCTCACTTCTCTCTTGGGGAATACAACCACGATATTCCAGGCAAATGTTCGCAGTTTTTGCTTGTTTATATTATATTCAAGATCAGTGGTCCATGAGACAGATACGCATTGACAGCCAGCTGCCCGGCAGCAAAACTAATTCCTTGGAAGTTAACGTCGAGACTTTTCCTATGGTAAATGAAAGTTCTTGATGACACCAAGTCTCACTGGACATGCGGAGGTGCCATACACAAACATCGGGAAAGATAATGATAATAACAAGCAGACAAGTACGGTTAATTGTCATTAATTTGGAGTCGATGCAAATGATGTGAATTTCCAGGTATTAAGAAGGTAGGGAATTCCAATGGCTTCTAGAACCTTCCTCTGAACAGTACATGGGGCTTTCGCAATTATCGTTATATCTTCAAGTATAAAAAATTATGCTCTGCAACACCAGATACAGATATTATGCTTTCCCACAAGTACAGCGATATTTTGTATACACCACTGAAACTAGAGGAATTTGATCCTTGACGGATCTAGATCTGCGATTTTGAAGCAATTTGGGCATTGTTAAAAATCTATTGATGTTATGTTTCCTAGGAATGCCTGATATATTGTGACTATTGTCTGTTACATAGTAGATATAAGGTAAGAAGGTGTATTACTGCCAGCATGGGGAATGGGCCTCGTAGAAGTAAATTTCTTTATTGGTCTTTGAATATCACTGCCTGAATAGTCATGTCGTAGAAGGACTGTTTTTACATGCTGTTTTTCGGTTTTTAGAGAATTTGTATCAGACGGCTCTTTAGCACAAGGTGAATTAATTACTGATTGTGAGAAACAAAAACGTCCAAATTACAAAGCGTTCATTTTTTCCAATTCTATTTGTAAATTTTGCTTTGAATTGGGTGTCAATAAACAAGAAAGGTGTTTAAGCAACCTCTTCCCCATGAGTCCAAATTAAAGAAGTGTCACCAGCTTACCGGAACCAGCAATTAGATTTCAAAATAACAGTACTTACTATAAGGCGCAATGGAATGTCATATACTTCTACTTAGGAGGTATAAACGGTGAGTTTTTAGTACCGGATCGGTCGATAACTACACCACTGCAAAAGATAGCGAAAAAAGTTGTAGATAAAAGTTGTAGCTAAGGATATTCTCCTTGCTTAGAAAATGTTTTCATGATTCATACAGGGTGATCCATAACTACGTGGTGATGCAAACATACATTATTTCATATTTTGTTTCTGCTAATGTTTCCCGTTTTTAAAATATAAGGTACTGTATATTGAAAATTAACGAATCAAAAATTAATTTTTTACACGGAAAGATAAAAAAGATCATCTAGTTTTAACACAGGCTGCAAAAAAAGTCGCGGTTACATATTGGTATTTTAGAAAAGAGAAGAGCAAATCTAGTTTTTAGACTCTACCTCACCCTACAGGGTAAAAACTAGGTTTTCTCTGTTTTTAAATGTAACCCCCCATATTGTATTATACCAAAAAGTTGCTTTCAATAAGATCTTTCATATTTGTATTACATTTCATATAACTACATTCATCAATTTCCGGGGTATTTCGATTTTGTACTACCGAATTTCATTTTTATTCAGCGAACAACTCAATTATAAGACCATAGTAGTATTTGATGGAATCAAAACCCTGGATTGTCGAGATAATATAAGTCAAGTATGCTGAGGAAACAATTTTATAGACGTGATCCATAATTATCAAGCATATTCATCAGGAAGGCTTTGAAATATTGGCAGTTTTCATAACCTGCTCAATAATTTCGTACTGTGTGAAAACCAAGCTTTAAAAATGAATTTTTCCGTGAAAGAACAAATAAAAGGTGTTTAGAGAATCATTGAGAAATTGCCTACTTGCCTCTAAAATATATCAGCTATCAGCAGCGATATTCCGAACGGCGGTACTCTAAACTTGATGCATTTAAAAGATTGAAGACTCGTTTTGTTCGGACTGTGTCGGATAATGTTACAGTTATCATTTCATAGCTTACCCGATAGTTCCGATTGATAATTATGCATCACGTCTATAAAATTGTTTCCTCAGCACACTTGACCTATATTATCTCGATAATTCAGGGTTTTTACTTTATCAAATACTATTATGGCCTTATAGGTATATGAAATGCTATGTAAATATAAAAGAGTATATTGAAAGCAATTTTTTGGTATAATAAAATATGGGGAGTGACATTTAAAATAAACAGAAAACCTAGTTTTTGCATTCTACCTCACCCTGTATATGGATATTTGTCGGCGACTTTTTTATTTTTATAGTCTGTGTTAAAACTCGAGGATATTTCCATGTAAAAAAAAATAATTTTTGATTCATTAATTTTCAATATACAGTACTTTCATTTGACAGCGATTTGGCTATAAAAATGGTCATAGCTTTTTAAATGCCCTATATGTATAATGTCACAATACCTTTTTTTTAAGAACTGGAATTGTTAGTAGAATCTAAATATGGAATAATATATTTGGGGTCTCATTTAAAAAAATGTACGTTTGCATCACCACGTAGTTATGGATCATCCTGTATAAATCAAAATATTTTCTTAGCAAGTAGCATATCCTTGGCTACAACTTTTGTATACCACTTTTTCACTATCCACTGTAGAAGTGGAGTTATCGACCGATCCGGTACTAAAAACTCACCCTGTATATCACTCGCAAATAAAATCGGTTCCTTGTTATGTAATTCTAGGAAGGGTTTTGGAAAATATTGTTCTGGTTGATACACTGGCAATGTTCCATTAATTTATTCAAAATGCTGGTTAACTATTTGAATACAAAAATTTGTATCTACTATTGAATGTGTCCATTGACCTACAAACATAAGTCAGATCTTAAGAATACCAACAAGCAACATACTATGAATTTTAGAGGTAGCTCAAACCTAAACAGTAACCGTTTATCATGAAACATGTAAGAAGTTCAAACGAAAAACCTAAAAAACTAACAAGATACAGTTGATAAGTATTTTAGAAATGTGTAACACAAAAACTCTAAAATAAGTATTTCGGGGCCTTCATTTGTACATACAACTTTTCCTTTTCATTGATCATGTTTCTGAAATACTTATTTAGTGATATTCTGTTAAATATAGATAACTACTAATTGCATGATACTTTACCCATAATATTTTAAAATATACAGATAAATTCTATAAAAAACATTTAGCAAAATTAATCACTGTTTACATTCTGGATTGATATTAAAAAATCTATTTCACTGTTGTCTTTATGATCTCTTTCAAAACCATACAAATACTAACTAAAACAAAATAATATAAGGTAGTACCTAGGACAACTGCACCTAACACCATTCCACTGCAAGTTAGCAGCCAGTATCCAACTGCCTTTTGTCCTTTATTGGATGCATTTGAGCCCAGGCGAACTGCTACTGTACCACTTCCTCTTAGAAACTGCTTGAACTGCAACAAAAACCGAATGATAAGTTATTGATAATCTTAATCGAGGTTGAGTTTCACCATCCAGCAGAAAATAGGTTAAAATGAAAAAATACTAAATTTTGTTTCACTTTCTGGGCCGATGTGCTGTGTATTGCAACCTTATGGTTCAGATATTTGGCACAGCGGAGTCTGGAAAGGAATCATTATACTAAATTGTAAGTATACCTGTCACATACTGACATTCGCTAGGGGAGATCTGGCTTCACCTCCCCATCACTACTACTATATAAAAGTGATAATATAATCAAAGAAACAATTAAACAAGCAGGGCTGCTGTTTTGTCTCACTTCATTCTCCTGTTTTCCTGTCCAAACTGTAGTGCCCATCAAACTCATGTTATGACATTTCTTACAAAAACAGTTTATTTTCATCAAATACAAATAAATTTTTACTCTAAAAACTGATCGGTTCCAGAAACTTGAAGATTTGAGATCGAGAAATTTCCTCCTGAAAAATTCTGAATTATAAAGTTAATACAGTTTTGCTCTAGGGTACTGATATGTTGAGTGTAAGAGGTAATATAGTACTAATATTTGATGTTATTTATTTATCTGCAATCCAGTCATTCACAAGCTTTAATAAAAGCAGTCCCATGAGGGTTATAACTGGTTTAAGATGAATAAGTTACAAAATAATTAATACATGTCACATGTAAGTCGTGTTTTCAATTTTGATTACTGTATGAAAAAAAATAAATCCTCATTTTGCTTGGATTCGTATTGCTCCAATTATTACATCTGACACTATAACACCTCAAATTTCCAACTTATTTATTTTCAGATAATATTTCAACTGTAAAGGGATAAATCACTTTTGTTTCCAAAATGCATAATGCACCACACTTGTGGCACTGGTCATGACCCTATAACGTAAGACTTCAAAGGGTACTAGAGAGGTTATACAATAGTTTTATTGGTGGCTGGTTCTACCAAAACATCATACTGCAGCATACCAAAAATCTGATATTTATACGGGCTGTAAAGTTTTCAACAAACTTGTTACTTTGAAGCAAAAACTGAGAGATTTTCTTATAGAAAAAAGTTTATACAGTCTCGAAAAATGCTTTACTGAATGACATTTTTAGTACTTATCTACATGTTTTTTTTGTTTGTGTACGGCATCCACTTCTATGGTAATTAGCCGTTGCAGTATTTACATGTTATTTTAAATTTTGAATTTTCATCTTATTTTAAATTTCGAATTTTCTTGTTCTCCCTGTTTGCTTGACGTCCAATTTGGAATATCGGAATATTTGTATATGCCATTTAAAAAATACTAAAGGAATTGTTATTATTATTGCTTTCCATTCCTAAACTCAACAGCTCAACTATTATTATTCCGAATGTAGGAAGAGACATTTAGAATATTTTGTGTAACTTTTCGTCCATGCCCAACTGTTGCAGGTGTAGTATGTGTTTGATGTAAGACTTGAGACCGATATGAGGGGGACAATTACTTTGTTACCGGTGTGAACTTGGCAGCTAAAACCCAGCAGACAATTTTCCGAAGATGCCCGAACGACCAGTGGCGTCGTTATTACGAATAAACACTATTGACAGTATGATACGTGCTTATATATCGGGCTATTAACTGAGAGATCATCTAAAGGGATAGCAGCCAAAATAAAAACAATTAAAATATCATTTTTACCCCTAAGGAAATAATTCCCCAAGATGAAATTGCAGCCAAAAAATAACACCTAAATAATGCCATTTTATGAGTCCAGTCTCATCAACTGAGCGAACTTCTAAAGGGCGAGCAGCCAAAATCAAAAATATTAAAATATCATTTTCACCCCTAAGGAAATAATTCCCCAACATGAAATTGATGCCAAAATTTAACACATAAATAATGACATTTTATGAGCCCAGTCTCATCAACTGAGCGAACTTCTAAAGGGCGAGCAGCCAAAATCAAAAATATTAAAATATCATTTTCACCCCTAAGGAAATAATTCCCCAACATGAAATTGATGTCAAAATTTAACACATAAATAATGACATTTTATGAGTCCAGTCTTATCAACTGAGCGAACTTCTAAAGGGCCAGAAGCCAAAATCAATAATATTAAAATATCATTTTCACCCCTAAGGAAATGATTCCCCAAGATTAAATTGATGCCAAAAATTAACACATAAATAATGATATTTTATGAGCCCAGTCTCATCAACTGAGCGAACTTCTAAAGGGCCAGCAGCCAAAATCAATAATATTAAAATATCATTTTCACCCCTAAGGAAATAATTCCCCAACATGAAATTGATGCCAAAATTTAACACATAAATAATGACATTTTATAAGTCCAGTCTTATCAACTGAGCGAACTTCTAAAGGGCCAGCAGCCAAAATCAATAATATTAAAATATCATTTTCACCCCTAAGGAAATGATTCCCCAAGATGAAATTGATGCCAAAAATTAACAAATAAATAATGATATTTTATGAGCCCAGTCTCATCAACTGAGCGAACTTCTAAAGGGCCAGCAGCCAAAATCAATAATATTAAAATATCATTTTCACCCCTAAAGAAATAATTTCCCAACATGAAATTGATGCCAAAAATTAACACATAAATAATTGTTATAGATTTAACCACAGTACAATTAAGTGTAGAAATACAAAAATTTGTTGCAAATGTGGGAAAGAACATGACAGTAGAACGTGCACAATTGAGACTGTTTCGTGTGGAAATTGTATATATTCTAACCTAAGATATAATAAGACAGTCAATATAAACCATTCGATCACTGATAAAAATTGCCCAGTATTTCAATACTTTCAACAAGAATATTTAACAAAAATACAATATAATTAAAACATACATCAGTTCATATATTTTACTATATAAAATTTTATATGTATTATCTATTATTCGTCATAATTTCGTCAACAGAAAAATGTACAAATTGTATTTTCTATAATAGTAAGAATAAGTTGCAATATGATGTTAATCATTCAGCTGGTAGTAAAGTCTGCCCAATACGTTGCCAAAAAATTGAGTATTTGATTCAGTCGATTAATTATGACTTGTAAAGTATCTAATGTTTTATCAATAGCACACTTGAATGTCCGCTCATTATTTACAAACTTTGATAATCTCATTGACTTAGCTCAAAAAGGTGATTATGATGTGCTGGGTATCTCTGAGTCATGGTTGAATGTAGATATACCTTCAGATACTGTTAACATTCCGGGTTATAAGCTTTTCAGACAGGATCGTGAGGGGAGAGGTGGTGGAGTAGCAGTTTATGTTAAAAGTCATTTTTGCTGTCGTAAAATTGAAATTGAACTATCTAAGGAAGAACTGGAGTATCTGTTTTTAGAAATCAAGATAGGGCGATTTGTTATGGCTATCGGCGTGTTATATAGACCTCCTAGGCTTTCTGCCTATCAGTGTATTGATACATTAGATTCCATATTGTCTTGTGTTATGTCGAAATATGATAATGTGGCTATTCTAGGGGATGTCAATGTTGATATGTTGAACACACAAAATATAATTTCTGAATGTTTTAACTCGTACAGTTTTACACAGTTAATCACCGAGCCTACTAGGTTAACAGATCATTCTGCGACCTTGATTGATCCAATTTTCGTCACTGAACCAGTTTCCGTGATTAGCTCAGGTTTGGTAAATGCCGATATGATATCCGATCACCATTTAGTTTTTTGTAAATTACGTGTTCCGAAGCACAAATTCAAGCAAAAGTATATCACATATAGAGACTTTAAAAATTTTGATGAGGAGAAATTTTCTGCAGATTTATTGTTGATCCCCTGGTATAATATTATTTATCTTCAGAATATTGATGAAAAGATTGCTGTATTTACTGAATATATCCATCTGCTCTTCAATAAGCATGCGCCTATTAAAAGAGTCAGGGTAAGCAAACCGCATTGCCCTTGGCTAACGGATGTAGTCAAAATAATAATGAATCTGAGAGATATGGCATTGCGAGATTTTAAACTACATCGTACTGAAGAAAAATATAATTATTACAAGAAAATGAGAAATTTGGCACTAGCTTCTTTAAGACGAGAAAAACTAGCCTACTTGGAGACGATGTACCGTCAAAAAAATCAAAGCAAGTTTTGGAAAACCCTCAAGAGGTTAAACATTCAGAAATGTGGAGACACCCAACTTCCTGAGCACCTCAAAGACGTAAACGCGGTAAATGACTATTTTATAAGTGTTTACAAACAATCCCTCGGTGAGACTGAGGCTACTAGGTTTTATTCTGCAAACACCTTCAGCAATAATCAAAAATTTCAATTTTCGATGGCACATCCTAATGACATTAATAACGCGTTACTATCAATTAAATCTGAGTCAGTTGGGACTGACGATATTTCATTAACTATGGTTAAAATGTGCTTGCCTACTATACTACCTTATATAACCCACATTATAAATAGTTGCCTGGAGTTTGGATACTTTCCCAAGAGGTGGAAAGAAGCAATAGTTATTCCTGTTCCCAAAAACTCATCTCCCTCAACTTTTAATGATCTGCGTCGTATCAGCTTGCTGCCTCTTTTTTCTAAGTTGCTCGAAAAAATAGTTCAAACTCAGTTAGGCAACTACTGCAATGAATTGTCAATCATTCCATCACATCAATCTGGTTTTCGTGCTGGCCACAGTACTAATACTGCATTACTCGATATCACTGACAATATATTTAGAGCTTTGGATAAAAGGTTGGCTACAGTACTAATTTCCCTTGACTTCTCTAAGGCATTTGACACCATTGACCATGGCTTACTATGTGCGAAGCTCCAATATTATGGTCTTGATGAGACGTCCATACATTTTTTTAGATCTTATTTGTCGCACCGTGTTCAAAAGGTGAAAATTGAAGAAAATCTATCCTATAATAAACATATTTCGTCGGGAGTTCCCCAGGGTTCGATTCTGGGACCATTACTGTTTATTATATATACGGCTGATCTTCATACTACCTTATCGCACTCATTTATATCGAGCTATGCAGATGACACGCAGCTAATTCACCACTTCGATCCTGAGAATCTGACGGCTGCTGTTGATATGTTAAACGTAGATATTGAAAGTTTGGTCACATACACTAAAAACCATAACCTTTCATTAAATCCAGCGAAATGCAGTGCGATGTTGTTCTGTTCGAAAAAGCTGTGTGATAACCTTACAGCCAATTTAAATATAAAAATCACAAACAACGATTTACATTTTGTAGACAGCTTAAAAATACTTGGAGTCACACTTGATCAAAATTTGAGGTTCAGATCGCATGTTTGTAATGTTTTAAAAAAATCATACTTCAGGCTGAAAATTTTATATTCCAGCAAGTATATATTAAGTTTTAATGTTAAGAGGGCCCTCTGTGAATCTTTAGTTATGTCAGTGGTTCGCTATTGTGATATTCTATATTACCCTTGTCTAGACAGTTTAACCAAGTTGCGTCTACAAAAAATCCAAAACTCATGCTGCAGATTTGTTTGTGGTTTGAGGAAGTTTGATCATATCTCAGCTAAAATCAGGGAAATTGGTTGGCTGACTGTAGAAAAAACTGTGAAGCTACACTACATTATTTTTATACATAAATTAGTTGCTACGTCCACCCCTTGTTATTTGTTTGAGAAGCTTATACCTCGTAGACATGCGCACGACTTGAATCTAAGGCACAGAGATAATTTTACCATTCCACGCTACTTCACAGCATTATTTACGAGATCATTCTCGTATAATGCTGTGCAACTGTATAATCAAGTAAATAATGAGTTTAAGAGTTATTCACTTCTTATGTTTAAAAAAAAAGATGAGACTTCTACTACTGGTTGAATAAGAAGGTACATTTTTCTTTATTTTTTATATTACTTTTGCCTGTTACAACTCAAATACTTTTTGTATGTTTGAATATACATTTTTTTTGTTAGTATTATAGGTACATACACTATGTTATGGTTATAGGTAAAGGGTTAAATGTAAGAATAGCCTGTGGCTAAATTTCGCCCTAATAAAAAGACGTTTATTATTATTATCCTGATTTTCCAAGTTTCTCTCGCATGACTGCGGTAGCAACAGATGTTGACGGGCTGTGCCAAGTCAGCACCTGAACTATTACGGATCGGAATTTAGGAAAGATCGAACTATATTGCAGGTTTTCAGGATTACAGACTTCTGAAATATTTTGTGTAACCTTTCGTCCAGGCCTAACTGTTGTAGGTGTGGTGTAAATGTGTTTGGTGTGAGGCCTGAGACAGACATAATTAGGGGGACAATGGTAACCTTGTTTTGCTTCCAGAGTCGTTTTATTTCTATCGCAAGGTCTGTGTATTTAGATATCTTCCCAGCGTAGGCGTTTTGGATATTCGTATCGTTGGGAATAGCAATATCTATCAAATAGGTAACTTTGTCTGCCTTCGACTGGAAAACTATATCTGGCCGATTTGCCGGGATAGTCTTATCGGTATGTATTTCAACGTCCCACTATAGTTTATATTCATTGTTTTCGAGTACTGATGTCGGTGTGTAATTGTAATATGGATCTGTGTTTTCTATTAGCTTGTTTGTTGTGGCTAGTGCTTGGTGAATGACTTTGGCTGCAGAGTTATGTCTAGCTGTGTACTCGGTTCCAGCTAGAGTTTTGCATGCGCTTGTTATGTGGTCTATTGTTTCTTTTTGTTGGTGGCACTTTCTGCAATTGTCGTCGGTTATGGATGTATCTTTAATTATGTATTTCATGTAGTTCCTTGTCGCAATCACTTGGTCCTGGATAGCAAGCATAAAACCCTCGGTTTCTGGAAACAGTTGGCCATCCTGCAGCCAGGTGTATGATTGTCTTTCATTAATGTGGTCTTGTGTAACGCGGTATCTGTGCTTGCCATGAAGTGCTTTTTGTGACCAGGTGTTTATTTTTTCTTGTTGTAATTCTATGTGATTGTGTGCGTCCGCTGGGTGATCTGGGCGGGATAGGATGAGTGGAGTATAGTTTTTGTCTGCTTTTACTATTGATCTATGTAAGTTTGTCTCTTTGCTTTGGAAAAAGTCTCTGAGTGTTTTTATTTGTCTTGTGTGAAGTGACTGTATGTCTATAATTCCTCTGCCCCCATGTTTCCTGTCTATCGTAAGCCTTTCCTTGCACGCTTTCGGATGAGACATTCTGTGCTTTGTGAGTTCCGTTCGTATGAGTATGTTGATGTTTTCAATATCAGTGTGCGACCACTTGATGATACCAAAGGAGTATGTGAGAACCGGTATCGCAAATGTGTTAATTGCTTTCGTAAGATTTTTGGAGTTCAATTTTGTTTTCAGAAGTGTAATGAGACGGTCTCTAAACTCTTGTGTTAGTTGAGCCTTAACCTCTGAGTGGTCAATCTTAATGTTCTGATTGAAGCCTAGGTACTTGTACGTTTCGTCCTTCTCCATGTTATCCAGAGTCTCGCCAGTTAATATTTCCTGTTCGGAATGGTTCTTCCATTGACCCTTATGGATGTGGAGCACCTTGCATTTGCTCATTCCGAATTCCATCCGGACGTCTGACGTACAAACTTCTGTTATTTTGAGTAATTCCTTCAGTTGCACTTCAGTGGCTGCGTACAGTTTTATATCATCCATGTGACTGATTCTGTGTTGATTAACTTTCTGGTGTCTGATGTTGAAACCATAATTTGTGCTGTTGAGTGCGTTGGAGAGTGGATTTAAACAAAGGCAGAACCACAGTGAACTGAGTGAATCACCCTGGAATATACCGCGTCTTATGTATAGCTCCTCCGTTTGGATATGACCGTCCTGAGTTTTAAGATGTATGCTGGTTCTCCATGTCTCCATGATTCTTGTAAGGAACTGACGAAGGGTTGGATTAATTTTATATATTTGAAGAGTTTTCGTGAGCCAGCTATGGGGTACAGAGTCAAAAGCTTTTTTATAATCGATGAAACAGGTATGGAGGTTCCTGTGTTCTTTTCTAGTTTGCTCCATGATCACACTATCAATTATTAGTTGTTCTTTGCAACCTTGGCTTTGTTTTCTACATCCTTTCTGTTCTTCGGTCAGGATGTTGTTTTGAGTAAGGTGCTGTTCAATCCTGTTGCCTATTGTTGCGGTGATGATCTTGTACAAGGTGGGGAGACAAGTGATCGGACGGTAATTGGCAGGGTTCTTGGTGTCTGCGTTTTTTGGTTTTATATATGTTACTCCTTGTGTGAGGAATTTGGGTAGCCTGTTGGGTTGGAGTATGGCTTTATTGATTTGGTCTGTGAGCATTTCATATGTTGCACTGAATTGTTTGTACCAGAAATTTTGCACGTTGTCTACGCCCGGGCACTTCCAATTGTGGGTGTGTTTTATTGTTTCTTCTATTTCCTGTGGTGTAAGAATTACGTCTCCCTGTTCCGGTATGTGTTGTTGTTTTTCCTCTTCTTGTCTAATCCATGGAGCGTTTTCATTATGGGTTTTGGGCTCTGACCATAAGCTTCCCCAGAAGTCGGTTAGCTCTTTTCTACTTGGAGGTTCTATTGTTGTTATCTGATTATTTGATGTGATCTTTTGGTAGAACTGCCTCTCACTTTTCTGAAAAAGGTTGTTAGTATCCTTTCTGTCGTTGGACTCATTATATCTGCGGAGTCTAGCTGCGTAGACTGCAAGTTTCTGTTTCAGCGTATCATATATTTCGGATATTGTTCGTTGTGGTGATCTAGATTTGAGTCTACTTATTGTTGTTTGGATGCGTTTCGAGAGGTTGTTCTTGTGGATATATTGAGTGACGTGTGCGAGATCTTTTCTGATTGTGCTAATTTTATTTTCGATTCTAATTTGCCATTTAGGTTTAGATCTTTTGCTTGTGTGGTCTTTCGATCGTTTTGGAAGTTTTTGGCCGTTAACTATGAGGGTGGTTGCTGCAGCAGCATATATAACAGTATGGATATCTTCTAGGTTACTGTCCTTTGTTAAGAATTGTGGTATTATGTTGGAATTTACTGTCTGTAATATTTGTCGAGTGTTGTTTTTAAAAATCAGTCTAGGCAAGGGATCTCGTAGTGTAGGATTTGTGCCACACCATTTGTTATATTGTGTGTTCATCACTTGTTCTGTAGATTGTGTGATACAAGGTGGTGGCGTAACGTTTTGGCTTTGTGTGGCTGTGGAAGGTAAGTTAATGGATGTTTGGTCTGGTGTATCTGGTATGTGCTCATGTTCTGACTCCACATCTAAGTGTATGCTGGTGTTATTGGTTGTATCTGTGTTTGGAGTCTGGTTACTTCCGGTATGATTATTTTGTCTTTCTGTGATCGATTCATCGGCTAACGAATCATTTGGTGCGACAGTATTTATTTCGTTGGATACAAGGCTCTTTATAGCTTGTAGTTCTTGTGGGGTAAGACGGTTGTTTTTATTATTATTATTATTATTATTATTATTTTATGAGTCCGGTCTCATCAAATGAGCGAACTTCTAAAGGGCCAGCAGCCAAAATCGAAAAAATTAAAATATCATTTTCACCCCCAAGCAAATAATTCCCCAAGATGAAATTGGTGCCAAAAAGTAACACCTAAATAATGACATTTTATGAGCCCAGTCTCATTAACTGAGCGAACTTCTAAAGGGCCAGCAGCCAAAATCAAAATTATTAATGTATCATTTTGACCCCTACGGAAATAATTCCCCGAGATGAAATTGATGCCAAACATTAACACATAAATAATGATATCTTATGAGCCCAGTCTCATCAACTGAGCTAACTTCTAAAGGGCCAGCAGCCAAATCAAAGAAATTAAAATATCATTTTCACCCCCAAGGAAATAATTCTCCAAGATGAAATTGATGCCAAAAATTAACACATAAATAATGACATTTTATGAGTCCGGTCTCATCAACTGAGCGAACTTCTAAAGGGCCAGCAGCCAAAATCCAAAATATTAAAATATCATTTTAACCCCTAAGGAAATAATTCCCCAAGATGAAATTGATGCCAAAAATTAACACATAAATAATGATATTTTATGTGCCCAGTCTCATCAACTGAGCTAACTTCTAAAGGGCCAGCAGCCAAAATCAAAAAAATTAAAATATCATTTTCACCCCCAAGGAAATGATTCCCCAAGATGAAATTGGTGCCAAAAAGTAACACCTAAATAATGACATTTTATGAGCCCAGTCCCATCAACTGAGCGAACTTCTAAAGGGCCAGCAGCCAGAATCAAAAAAATTAAAATATCATTTTTACCCCTAAGGAAATGACTCCCCAAGATGAAATTGGTACCAACCAGAAACACCTAAATAATGACATTTTATGAGTCCGATCTCATCAACTGAGCGAACTTCTAAAGGGCTAGCAGCCAAAATCAAAAATATTAAAATATCATTTTCACCCCCAAGGAAATAATTCCCCAAGATGAAATTGGTGTCAAAAGTAACACCTAAATAATGACATTTTATGAGCCCAGTTTCATCAACTGAGCTAACTTCTAAAGGGCCAGCAGCCAAAATCAAAAAAATTAAAATATCATTTTCACCCCCAAGGAAATGATTCCCCAAGATGAAATTGGTGCCAAAAAGTAACACCTAAATAATGACATTTTATGAGCCCACTCTCATCAACTGAGCGAACTTCTAAAGGGCCAGCAGCCAAAATCAAAAATATTAAAATATCATTTTCACCCCCAAGGAAATAATTCCCCACGATGAAAGTGGTGTCAAAAAGTAACACCTAAATAATGACATTTTATGAGCCCAGTTTCATCAACTGAGCTAACTTCTAAAGGGCCAGCAGCCAAAATCAAAAAAATTAAAATATCATTTTCACCCCCAAGGAAATGATTCCCCAAGATGAAATTGGTGCCAAAAAGTAACACCTAAATAATGACATTTTATGAGTCTGGTCTCATCAACTGAGCGAACTTCTAAAGGGCCAGCAGCCAAAATCAAAAATATTAAAATATCATTTTCACCCCCAAGGAAATAATTCCCCAAGATGAAATTGGTGCCAAAAAGTAACACCTAAATAATGACATTTTATGAGCCCAGTCTCATCAACTGAGCGAACTTCTAAAGGGCCAGCATCCAAAATCAAAAATATTAAAATGTCATTTTCACCCCTAAGGAAATAATTCCCCAAGATGAAATTGATGCCAAAAATTAACACATAAATAATGATATTTTATGAGCCCAGTCTCATCAAATGAGCTAACTTATAAAGGGCCAGCAGCCAAAATCAAAAGAATTAAAATATCATTTTCACCCCCAAGGAAATAATTCCCCAAGATGAAATTGGCGCCAAAAAGTAACACCTAAATAATGACATTTTATGAGCCCAGTCTGATCAACTGAGCGAACTTCTAAAGCGCCAGCAACCAAAATCAAAGATATTAAAATATCATTTTCACCCCTAAGGGAATAATTCCCCAAGATGAAATTGATGCCAAAAATTAACACATAAATAATGACATTTTATGAGCCTAGTCTCATCAACTGAGCGAACTTCTAAAGGGCCAGCAGCCAAAATCAAAAAAATTAAAATATCATCTTCACCCCTAAGGAAATAATTCCCCAAGATGAAATTGATGCCAAAAATTAACACATAAATAATGACATTTTATGAGTCTGGTCTCATCAACTGAGCGAACTTCTAAAGGGCCAGCAGCCAAAATCAATAATATTAAAATATCATTTTCACCCCTAAGGAAATAATTCCCCAAGATAAAATTGATGCCCAAAATTAGCACATAAATAATGACATTTTATGAGCCCAGTCTCATCAACTGAGCGAACTTCTAAAGGGCCAGCAGCCAAAATCAAAAAAATTAAAATATCATCTTCACCCCTAAGGAAATAATTCCCCAAGATGAAATTGATGCCAAAAATTAACACATAAATAATGACATTTTATGAGCCCAGTCTCATTAACTGAGCTAACTTCTAAAGGGCCAGCAGCCAAAATCAAAGAAATTAAAATATCATTTTCACCCCCAAGGAAATAATTCCCCAGGATGAAATTGGTGCCAAAAAGTAACACCTAAATAATGACATTTTATGAGACCAGTCTCATCAACTGAGCTAACTTCTAAAGGGCTAGCAGCCCAAATCAAAAATAATGAAATATCATTTTCACCCCCAAGGAAATAATTCCCCAATATTAAATGGGTGCCAAAAAGTAACACCTACATAATGACATTTTATGAGCCCAGTCTCATCAACTGAGCGGACTTCTAAAGGGCCAGCAGCCAAAATCAAAAATATTAATATATCATTTTCACCCCCAAGGAAATAATTCCTCAAGATGAAATTGATGCCAAAAATTAACACATAAATAATGACATTTTATGAGTCCGGTCTCATCAACTGAGCGAACTTCTAAAGGGCGAGCAGCCAAAATCAAAAAAATTAAAATATCATTTTCACCCCCAAGGAAATGATTCCCCAAGATGAAATTGGTGCCAAAAGGTAACACCTAAATAATGACATTTTATGAGTCTGGTCTCAGCAACTGAGCGAACTTCTAAAGGGCCAGCAGCCAAAATCAAAGAAATTAAAATATCATTTTCACCCCTAAGGAAATAATTCCCCAAGATGAAATTGATGCCAAAAATTAACACATAAGTAATGATATTTTATGAGCCCAGTCTCATTAACTGAGCTAACTTCTAAAGGGTCAGCAGCCAAAATCAAAGAAATTAAAATATCATTTTCACCCCTAAGGAAATAATTCCCCAATATGAAATGGGTGCCAAAAAGTAACACCTACATAATGACATTTTATGAGCCCAGTCTCATCAACTGAGCGGACTTCTAAAGGGCCAGCAGCCAAAATCAAAAATATTAATATATCATTTTTACCCCTTAGGAAATAATTCCCCAAGATGAAATTGATGCCAAAAATTAACTCATAAATAATGATATTTTATGAGCCCAGTCTCATCAACTGAGCTAACTTCTAAAGGGCCAGCAGCCAAAATCAAAGAAATTAAAATATCATTTTCACCCCCAAGGACATAATTCCTCAAGATGAAATTGATGCCAAAAATTAACACATAAATAATGACATTTTATGAGTCCGGTCTCATCAACTGAGCGAACTTCTAAAGGGCGAGCAGCCAAAATCAAAAAAATTAAAATATCATTTTCACCCCCAAGGAAATGATTCCCCAAGATGAAATTGGTGCCAAAAAGTAACACCTAAATAATGACATTTTATGAGTCTGGTCTCATCAATTGAGCGAACTTCTGAAGGGCCAGCAGCCAAAATCAAATAAATTAAAATATCATTTTCACCCCTAAGGAAAGAATTCCCCAAGATGAAATTGATGCCAAAAAGTAACACCTAAATAATGATATTTTATGAGCCCAGTCTCATCAACTGAGCTAACTTCTAAAGGGCTAGCAGCCAAAATCAAAATATCATTTTTACCTCCAAGGAAATATATCCCCAAAATGAGATTAATGCCAAAAACTAACAGTAAAATAGTATCAATTCATCAGGCCGCTCTCATGGACTGAATGAACTTTGTAAAAGGGATAATCCATCTAGGTGGGGTTGATGACAAAAATCTATAACTAAATAGGCTCAGTCGATGAGCCGTGTGTCATTGACCAAGCAGGCTTTTAAAGTGGTAGCTGGCAAAATGAAAATAGATAAGAATGACCTTCACCCCAAGGACATAATTGAGAGAAAAAGATGGAATTGATTCGACCTAGTTGGATCTGCACAGATCACACATTTTGTTGGCTGTTTTCTGGTTTATATCTGTCGTTTTCTGTATTTCTGTAGCTGTAAGGAGACATCTAAAATGGATGTCTCGTTTGCAAGTTCTACAGGTGAATATGTTATCTGTATTGGCTTGGACCGTCGAGCATGCACAGAAGAGACAGATATTTCTCATATCCGCGCTGTTGCGAAGCAGCATCCATTTGAAATTAATTCTTTGTTGGTCTATATCCGCTGCACGGTCGAGCCTTATTCCTTTGGTAATCCGCTGAAAAAAGTGTATGATATAAACACCGCAATTGTAGCCATCTTTCTGTATAATGTGGTCTGGGGTCTCAAACATGAATTCACTGATATCTACATTTTTGAGCTTCATAAACATGGAGAGACGTTGGCAATATCTATTCTTAAATAAATTTCATTGCCCATTGGATCTATGAATATAATTGATTTGTCAGTAATCGATAGTATTAGCAAGGTATAGTGGTTGTTTTGGAGGATTGGCATAATTATTCTATCTTTATTTAAGATGATACTGTCGGTGAAATGTGGCGTAAATGTGTTGCTTGAAAATATGATGGACGACTTTGCAACAGATATTATTTGATAACGGTTGCCACTGGATCTGTTTATAATATGCAGACAGTGATCTACAACAAAGCTACTTAAATATTGTCTATGATTTAGAGTTGCGAAATCATCCTGAAGGAGCTCTTAATTGAGAAATTTATATCTGGGTTAACAAGTACCACATACCCCCTTTTATTAGGCAACTCTCGGTAAAAATAAATGTTTTCTACCAAGCCGTTGGCCATAACATTATTTCTTCTGAGGTGGTCCACTTTCTCTGTGATCTTGAAAGCCTATCATACCCCAGAATTGAGGGAAGGAAATGAAACAGATAAAAATCTCTCAATTTCTTCAGCATCATATCCCAAAACTTTCTATTTCTATCCACTCTAACTACTTTAATTCCTTTGAACGTGTAAATAATTAGATCGCACCAAGTTCTATCAGTTACCTCTAGTATTCCTTGTATTTGGTAGTAGTAATTGTGAACGCATCTTACAGATTCTCCGTTCTTATTAAGGAAATCGAAGTCGTAATTATGTGGATCGGAATGTCTAGCTTTATATGGGCATTTTACCTCCACAATGCCATCGACTCCCACTAGACCATCGGGTGAAGCTGCAAGATAGGGATATTCCCGGTGTATCATTAGTCCCGATTTTGAACAAGGTACATTGGTAGTTTTCTCGTACAATTCGATGGCATGTTCTTCAAACTTTCGGCCATGAATAGTGGCTGGAACTTCTATATCACCGCAACTCGTGATACTCTCTATTATGTTGCGAAACGATGAAACATCTCTCACTTTACATATTCTTCCAAAATACGAGGAGGTAACCCTTTTCTTTCTCTCCTCCTTCCACTGTAAACAATCACTTTGAAGCCTCGTGTCACGTTCTATTAAAGATATTTGTGTTGCTGACAACTTTAGTGATTTTAAATAGGCCTCGCATTGCTGATGTATATCCGTAGAATGGGATGGTTTGGATTTGGCTACTTTTGACGTGCAAATATTACACTGAAATTTGAATTTTTCAATGTCGACTGTTTCGTCCAACTTCAAACAAAATTCATGCGCCCATTTCTCACACGTATCGCATTGAATCCACTTGGTGTTAACGTGTGTACTGCCATAGCCGCAATAAATACACTGAGTGAAATCACGTCTTCTGCAAAAATACAGTCCTGTCCGTCAGTTGCTTCCTCTTCGGCAAACTTCTGGACAGCCATTTTTAGATAGTTACCGCTAAAGTGAGAGGTTTGGCTTTTTTGCCGCTTATTCCATACCTCTTGCGAATGTTTTTCGTCTGTCCTATCTTTCGTTGTTGCCAAACGTGATTTCGTTATTCTAAGATCGGTCTCCCGGCTCAAAGATAAAACATCCTTTCTAAGTATTCGGACGAACTCAGAGCATTTTAAATTGCGTTTTCCATGGAGAGAATTTTGTTTCAGTTGGCCGAAATAGTTTTCGACGTACGAGTTACTCAACAGTGGACCATTTCCTATTGTCAGTTTGCACCAAAGTGGACAGTACGGAATATATTTTTTTACAATGATTTGTATCATTTCCTCATTGAAATACTCATTTCTTTTAGCCTCCGTATTATATGCAATAGAAATTTTTTTTGTTATTGCGAAATATCTTCTATAAAACGGACTTGAAGTATACATTACGTCACTGGTTGTATTTTCATCAATTGCCACATCACTCTGTATATGAATAAATTCACCAGCATCTTTCAGTTGGGACTTGTTTGCCCTGGATTTGAAATATGACATTGAATGATCTACCATTGCATTGTGATACGCGGAGCTTAAAATGATAAACGTGTTGCAAACGAAATCGTCAAAGTCGTTCAGGTTTTCAATTGACAATGCGATCACTATCATGTCTTTGAAATATCTTCTCTGCGTATCACTTTTAGCTATTTGGTTAACATCATGACAGATCATTTTAACGAAATGGGCGCAACAAAGATGCACTTTAATAATATTTCTGTCAAGGGATTTTTTTCTAGAACATTCATCGTAGCACATTTGAATGTACTCGGATAGTGTGCATCGATTGAAAGCTTTGCAAATTGCGTGCAAATTTGCAAAGGAAAAATCGGTAACGATACCTGACACTGCTGGCCACAGATGTTGCTCCTCGCAGAAATATCTAAAATCGTGAAATAGCTTAAAAATGGTATTCGAATCATGATTAGCAGAAATCATCGAGAAAATGGGGAATATTCGCTTAGATGAATTAATGCGAATAACTGCAGTATATAGATATATTCTTTTTTGAAGAGCTGGAAAAGGATTCCGTACAACTCCGCCAGTTGCATCGAAATATATGATGGGATATATCTGCGATCTTAAAACGTTCAGTTGCTCCATGCTATATAATTTTACATTGAAGGGTATACACAGTTCTCTGATATATTCTGGGTGGTCTTTCAGCATTAACATCAGATCTAACATGTCATCCTTAGATCTGTCTAGTTGTCTTGCAGCTTCAGACTTCAATTTTCTTATTGTACAGTCGGACTTGATGTTCATAAGATTTCTGCTTTTTTCTGCTAATTGTATATTGGTTTGTAAAAGCGTCTCTTTTTTATATTGAAAAGCCTTCTTACTCTGCAGGTTCCGTTTTATCACGTTTCTCTCTATCCCTCTTACATGTGAAGTAAGAAAGCTTGTGTGATAATAATTGATTGACGAGCTATAAACAGAAACAGACTTATCTTTTATGTATATTTTGAATTTTTTGCATCTATAACTACTGTGCTTGCATGCAGCATAAATAACAATCTTATTCTCCTTCTTTAGATATTTGTAATATTTGAAATTTAATAAGCAGGTATTGTTAACATGTTTCATTATGTTTCGTTTTAGAACATAGGGATAATACTTTGGATTCAATTTATTGTTTTTGTATATAACTGCCCAAAGCTTATCTTCGATTACGAACGTACCTTCCAATACTACGCAGTCTCTGTATCGTTTACCGTCAAGAATTCTATCGTCGTTCACTGAATTAAAAGGAAGTATGTCGTTAGAGATTACAGTTTGCTCAGAGAAAGCATGCATGACAGCCGTACAATTTGGAGATTCATCCAGACATTCAGGAGTAACATCGTGAATCAGTGGCTCTTCAGCAGTTCTTTCTACATTAAATGTTTCTTCTTTTATGAAGGGCGAAGACAAGCTAGCATCACAAACATCATCTTTTTCAGTATCCCTTTTAGTCGATTCTTCCAGCCCTTTCAGTGTCATTGCTGTTTCCTCAGTGCAAATGTGCTGGTCCTGCGACTTGGCTGTTGTCTGAGTAGTTACGATAGATTCATTCTGGGTAGTATAATTTGTCTGCTCATGGCAAGACATCGATAAGTTGTCTTTCATTGCTCTCCACAAATCATACAGCTTTCGACGATTTTTCATAGAGTTTTTTATGTTAAGCTTACCGCATATGGTTTCGTACACCGAGCTAGTATCTCTGTAGGCCTTACATATCTCATCAGGATTTATATTCAAACTAATGAGAGCATCATTTAAACCTTTAATGTCTAAACTTGAGGTTTTTGTTGTAGAAGATGAAATATTGGAAAACAATCTTGCGTGCCTTTTAAAACTCGGAAGTTTGCATTATTTTCAATACCATGCTAGCGGATCCATATTTCGTTCCCTTTAATGCCGAGGCCAAATTGCAGTATACGGATTTGTCAATAGTTGAACTGCTCATACTCAGTTCTGGCTGGATCCTTTTCAGCTCAAGGCAAATAATTTTATAGACGTTGGTGCGCGAAATATAGCGTGTCTGCACCATGGCTGTAGTTTGGAGCTACAGTACTGAAGCTAAATATAATTATAGTTCGGTTGTTTTGGTTTAAACAAAGGTGTTTACAATAAATGAAGCCAATAGCTAATTGAATAAGCTGTTAAACAAAGCTCTAAACGAGCAGAAACTAAAAAAAAATAACCAAAGGATTTTGTCTCTAAACCTGATAAAAAAATATATATAAACGGCCTTAATACACCGTCACTTAGAAACGCAAACCAGGTACTAACAATACACCTAACTAATATCTCTATTCCTGAATTAAGTAATAGCCGAATGTTTTTATGCTAAACTAAACTAAGTATTTTACTATCAACGCAACGTCAAAGACAACCATATACCATCCGTATCAGAAACCGCAAAGTCCAAACGTGAAGTATAGAAGCAGATCTATTCGGTCTACGGCCCACTCGCCACTCATAAGGTGGAAAGTTTTTGTTTCTAGTCAGCGCAGCGCTTGACGTCCGCCAACCTAGTCTCTATCTGGGTCACAAGAACCGACCGCCTACTGCAATACCTGTACGCGAGGGTACGTAATAGCTGGCGGACCGACCGTTGTCGCTGAAATAAAACTTTCCACCTTATGAGTGGCGAGTGGGCCGTAGACCGAATAGATCTGCTTCTATACTTCACGTTTGGACTTTGCGGTTCTGATACGGCTGGTATATGGTTGTCTTTGACGTTGCGTTGATAGTAAAATACTTAGTTTAGTTTAGCATAAAAACATTCGGCTATTACTTAATTCAGGAATAGAGATATTAGTTAGGTGTATTGTTAGTACCTGGTTTGCGTTTTCTAAGTGACGGTGTATTAAGGCCGTTTATATATATTTTTTTATCAGGTTTTAGAGACAAAATCCTTTGGTTATTTTTTTTTAGTTTCTGCTCGTTTAGAGCTTTGTTTTAACAGCTTATTCAATTAGCTATTGGCTTCATTTATTGTAAACACCTTTGTTTAAACCAAAACAACCGAACTATAATTATATTTAGCTTCAGTACTGTAGCTCCAAACTACAGCCATGGTGCAGACACGCTATATTTCGCGCACCAACGTCTATAAAATTATTTGCCTTGAGCTGAAAAGGATCCAGCCAGAACTGAGTATGAGCAGTTCAACTATTGACAAATCCGTATACTGCAATTTGGCCTCGGCATTAAAGGGAACGAAATATGGATCCGCTAGCATGGTATTGAAAATAATGCAAACTTCCGAGTTTAAAAGGCACGCAAGATTGTTTTCCAATATTTCATCTTCTACCACAAAAACCTCAAGTTTAGACATTAAAGGTTTAAATGATGCTCTCATTAGTTTGAATATAAATCCTGATGAGATATGTAAGGCCTACAGAGATACTAGCTCGGTGTACGAAACCATATGCGGTAAGCTTAACATAAAAAACTCTATGAAAAATCGTCGAAAGCTGTATGATTTGTGGAGAGCAATGAAAGACAACTTATCGATGTCTTGCCATGAGCAGACAAATTATACTACCCAGAATGAATCTATCGTAACTACTCAGACAAGTTTAACAGCCAAGTCGCAGGACCAGCACATTTGCACTGAGGAAACAGCAATGACACTGAAAGGGCTGGAAGAATCGACTAAAAGGGATACTGAAAAAGATGATGTTTGTGATGCTAGCTTGTCTTCGCCCTTCATAAAAGAAGAAACATTTAATGTAGAAAGAACTGCTGAAGAGCCACTGATTCACGATGTTACTCCTGAATGTCTGGATGAATCTCCAAATTGTACGGCTGTCATGCATGCTTTCTCTGAGCAAACTGTAATCTCTAACGACATACTTCCTTTTAATTCAGTGAACGACGATAGAATTCTTGACGGTAAACGATACAGAGACTGCGTAGTATTGGAAGGTACGTTCGTAATCGAAGATAAGCTTTGGGCAGTTATATACAAAAACAATAAATTGAATCCAAAGTATTATCCCTATGTTCTAAAACGAAACATAATGAAACATGTTAACAATACCTGCTTATTAAATTTCAAATATTACAAATATCTAAAGAAGGAGAATAAGATTGTTATTTATGCTGCATGCAAGCACAGTAGTTATAGATGCAAAAAATTCAAAATATACATAAAAGATAAGTCTGTTTCTGTTTATAGCTCGTCAATCAATTATTATCACACAAGCTTTCTTACTTCACATGTAAGAGGGATAGAGAGAAACGTGATAAAACGGAACCTGCAGAGTAAGAAGGCTTTTCAATATAAAAAAGAGACGCTTTTACAAACCAATATACAATTAGCAGAAAAAAGCAGAAATCTTATGAACATCAAGTCCGACTGTACAATAAGAAAATTGAAGTCTGAAGCTGCAAGACAACTAGACAGATCTAAGGATGACATGTTAGATCTGATGTTAATGCTGAAAGACCACCCAGAATATATCAGAGAACTGTGTATACCCTTCAATGTAAAATTATATAGCATGGAGCAACTGAACGTTTTAAGATCGCAGATATATCCCATCATATATTTCGATGCAACTGGCGGAGTTGTACGGAATCCTTTTCCAGCTCTTCAAAAAAGAATATATCTATATACTGCAGTTATTCGCATTAATTCATCTAAGCGAATATTCCCCATTTTCTCGATGATTTCTGCTAATCATGATTCGAATACCATTTTTAAGCTATTTCACGATTTTAGATATTTCTGCGAGGAGCAACATCTGTGGCCAGCAGTGTCAGGTATCGTTACCGATTTTTCCTTTGCAAATTTGCACGCAATTTGCAAAGCTTTCAATCGATGCACACTATCCGAGTACATTCAAATGTGCTACGATGAATGTTCTAGAAAAAAATCCCTTGACAGAAATATTATTAAAGTGCATCTTTGTTGCGCCCATTTCGTTAAAATGATCTGTCATGATGTTAACCAAATAGCTAAAAGTGATACGCAGAGAAGATATTTCAAAGACATGATAGTGATCGCATTGTCAATTGAAAACCTGAACGACTTTGACGATTTCGTTTGCAACACGTTTATCATTTTAAGCTCCGCGTATCACAATGCAATGGTAGATCATTCAATGTCATATTTCAAATCCAGGGCAAACAAGTCCCAACTGAAAGATGCTGGTGAATTTATTCATATACAGAGTGATGTGGCAATTGATGAAAATACAACCAGTGACGTAATGTATACTTCAAGTCCGTTTTATAGAAGATATTTCGCAATAACAAAAAAAATTTCTATTGCATATAATACGGAGGCTAAAAGAAATGAGTATTTCAATGAGGAAATGATACAAATCATTGTAAAAAAATATATTCCGTACTGTCCACTTTGGTGCAAACTGACAATAGGAAATGGTCCACTGTTGAGTAACTCGTACGTCGAAAACTATTTCGGCCAACTGAAACAAAATTCTCTCCATGGAAAACGCAATTTAAAATGCTCTGAGTTCGTCCGAATACTTAGAAAGGATGTTTTATCTTTGAGCCGGGAGACCGATCTTAGAATAACGAAATCACGTTTGGCAACAACGAAAGATAGGACAGACGAAAAACATTCGCAAGAGGTATGGAATAAGCGGCAAAAAAGCCAAACCTCTCACTTTAGCGGTAACTATCTAAAAATGGCTGTCCAGAAGTTTGCCGAAGAGGAAGCAACTGACGGACAGGACTGTATTTTTGCAGAAGACGATGATTTCACTCAGTGTATTTATTGCGGCTATGGCAGTACACACGTTAACACCAAGTGGATTCAATGCGATACGTGTGAGAAATGGGCGCATGAATTTTGTTTGAAGTTGGACGAAACAGTCGACATTGAAAAATTCAAATTTCAGTGTAATATTTGCACGTCAAAAGTAGCCAAATCCAAACCATCCCATTCTATGGATATACATCAGCAATGCGAGGCCTATTTAAAATCACTAAAGTTGTCAGCAACACAAATATCTTTAATAGAACGTGACACGAGGCTTCAAAGTGATTGTTTACAGTGGAAGGAGGAGAGAAAGAAAAGGGTTACCTCCTCGTATTTTGGAAGAATATGTAAAGTGAGAGATGTTTCATCGTTTCGCAACATAATAGAGAGTATCACGAGTTGCGGTGATATAGAAGTTCCAGCCACTATTCATGGCCGAAAGTTTGAAGAACATGCCATCGAATTGTACGAGAAAACTACCAATGTACCTTGTTCAAAATCGGGACTAATGATACACCGGGAATATCCCTATCTTGCAGCTTCACCCGATGGTCTAGTGGGAGTCGATGGCATTGTGGAGGTAAAATGCCCATATAAAGCTAGACATTCCGATCCACATAATTACGACTTCGATTTCCTTAATAAGAACGGAGAATCTGTAAGATGCGTTCACAATTACTACTACCAAATACAAGGAATACTAGAGGTAACTGATAGAACTTGGTGCGATCTAATTATTTACACGTTCAAAGGAATTAAAGTAGTTAGAGTGGATAGAAATAGAAAGTTTTGGGATATGATGCTGAAGAAATTGAGAGATTTTTATCTGTTTCATTTCCTTCCCTCAATTCTGGGGTATGATAGGCTTTCAAGATCACAGAGAAAGTGGACCACCTCAGAAGAAATAAATGTTATGGCCAACGGCTTGGTAGAAAACATTTATTTTTACCGAGAGTTGCCTAATAAAAGGGGGTATGTGGTACTTGTTAACCCAGATATAAATTTCTCAATTAAAGAGCTCCTTCAGGATGATTTCGCAACTCTAAATCATAGACAATATTTAAGTAGCTTTGTTGTAGATCACTGTCTGCATATTATAAACAGATCCAGTGGCAACCGTTATCAAATAATATCTGTTGCAAAGTCGTCCATCATATTTTCAAGCAACACATTTACGCCACATTTCACCGACAGTATCATCTTAAATAAAGATAGAATAATTATGCCAATCCTCCAAAACAACCACTATACCTTGCTAATACTATCGATTACTGACAAATCAATTATATTCATAGATCCAATGGGCAATGAAATTTTATTTAAGAATAGATATTGCCAACGTCTCTCCATGTTTATGAAGCTCAAAAATGTAGATATCAGTGAATTCATGTTTGAGACCCCAGACCACATTATACAGAAAGATGGCTACAATTGCGGTGTTTATATCATACACTTTTTTCAGGGGATTACCAAAGGAATAAGGCTCGACCGTGCAGCGGATATAGACCAACAAAGAATTAATTTCAAATGGATGCTGCTTCGCAACAGCGCGGATATGAGAAATATCTGTCTCTTCTGTGCATGCTCGACGGTCCAAGCCAATACAGATAACATATTCACCTGTAGAACTTGCAAACGAGACATCCATTTTAGATGTCTCCTTACAGCTACAGAAATACAGAAAACGACAGATATAAACCAGAAAACAGCCAACAAAATGTGTGATCTGTGCAGATCCAACTAGGTCGAATCAATTCCATCTTTTTCTCTCAATTATGTCCTTGGGGTGAAGGTCATTCTTATCTATTTTCATTTTGCCAGCTACCACTTTAAAAGCCTGCTTGGTCAATGACACACGGCTCATCGACTGAGCCTATTTAGTTATAGATTTTTGTCATCAACCCCACCTAGATGGATTATCCCTTTTACAAAGTTCATTCAGTCCATGAGAGCGGCCTGATGAATTGATACTATTTTACTGTTAGTTTTTGGCATTAATCTCATTTTGGGGATATATTTCCTTGGAGGTAAAAATGATATTTTGATTTTGGCTGCTAGCCCTTTAGAAGTTAGCTCAGTTGATGAGACTGGGCTCATAAAATATCATTATTTAGGTGTTACTTTTTGGCATCAATTTCATCTTGGGGAATTCTTTCCTTAGGGGTGAAAATGATATTTTAATTTATTTGATTTTGGCTGCTGGCCCTTCAGAAGTTCGCTCAGTTGATGAGACCGGACTCATAAAATGTCATTTTTTATGTGTTAATTTTTGGCATCAATTTCATCTTGGGGAATTATTTCCTTGGCGGTGAAAATTATATTTTAATATTTTGGATTTTGGCTGCTGGCCCTTTAGAAGTTCGCTCAGTTGATGAGACCGGACTCATAAAATGTCATTATTTATGTGTTAATTTTTGACATCAATTTCATCTTGGGGAATTATTTCCTTAGGGGTGAAAATGATATTTTAATATTATTGATTTTGGCTGCTGGCCCTTTTGAAGTTCGCTCAGTTGATGATACTGGGCTCATAAAATGTGATTATTTAGGTGTTACTATTTGGCATTAATTTCATCTTGGGGAATTATTTCCTTGGGGGTGAAAATGATATTTTAATTTTTTTGATTTTGGCTGCTGGCCCTTTAGAAGTTCGCTCAGTTGATGGGACTGGGCTCATAAAATGTTATTATTTATGTTTTAATTTTTGGCATCAATTTCATCTTGGGGAATTATTTCCTTAGGGGTGAGAATGATATTTTAATATTTTTGATTTTGTCTGCTGGCCCTTTAGAAGTTCGCTCAGTTGATGAGACTGGGCTCATAAAATGTCATTATTTAGGTGTTACTTTTTGACACCAATTTCATCTTGGGGAATTATTTCCTTGGGGGTGAAAATGATATTTTAATATTTTGGATTTTGGCTGCTGGCCCTTTAGAAGTTCGCTCAGTTGATGAGACTGAGCTCATAAAATGTGATTATTTAGGTGTTACTATTTGGCATTAATTTCATCTTGGGGAATTATTTCCTTGGGGGTGAAAATGATATTTCAATTTTTTTGATTTTGGCTGCTGGCCCTTTAGAAGTTAGCTCAGTTGATGGGACTGGGCTCATAAAATGTCATTATTTATGTGTTAATTTTTGGCATCAATTTCATCTTGGGGAATCATTTCCTTAGGGGTGAAAATGATATTTTAATATTTTTGATTTTGGCTGCTGGCCCTTTAGAAGTTCGCTCAGTTGATGAGACTGGGCTCATAAAATATCATTATTTATGTGTTAATTTCTGGCATCAATTTCATCTTGGGGAATTATTTCCTTAGGGGTGAAAATGATATTTTAATATTTTTGATTTTGGCTGCTGGCCCTTTAGAAGTTCGCTCAGTTGATCAGACTGGGCTCATAAAATGTCATTATTTAGGTGTTACTTTTTGACACCAATTTCATCTTGAGGAATTATTTCCTTGGGGGTGAAAATGATATTTTAATATTTTGGATTTTGGCTGCTGGCCCTTTAGAAGTTCGCTCAGTTGATGAGACTGGACTCATAAAATGTCATTTTTTATGTGTTAATTTTTGGCATCAATTTCATCTTGGGGAATTATTTCCTTGGGGGTGAAAATGATATTTTAATTTTTTTGATTTTGGCTGCTGGCCCTTTAGAAGTTCGCTCAGTTGATGAGACCGGACTCATAAAATGTCATTATTTATGTGTTAATTTTTGACATCAATTTCATCTTGGGGAATTATTTCCTTGGGGGTGAAAATGATATTTCAATTTTTTTGATTTTGGCTGCTGGCCCTTTAGAAGTTCGCTCAGTTAATGGGACTGGGCTCATAAAATGTCATTATTTATGTGTTAATTTTTGGCATCAATTTCATCTTGGGGAATCATTTCCTTAGGGGTGAAAATGATATTTTAATATTTTTGATTTTGGCTGCTGGCCCTTTAGAAGTTAGCTCAGTTGATGAGACTGGGCTCATGAAATATCATTATTTATGTGTTAATTTTTGGCATCAATTTCATCTTGGGGAATTATTTCCTTAGGGGTGAAAATTATATTTTAATATTTTTTATTTTGGCTGCTGGCCCTTTAGAAGTTCGCTCAGTTGATGAGACTGGGCTCATAAAATGTCATTATTTAGGTGTTACTTTTTGACACCAATTTGATCTTGGGGAATTATTTCCTTAGGGGTGAAAATGATATTTTAATATTATTGATTTTGGCTGCTGGCCCTTTTGAAGTTCGCTCAGTTAATGAGACTGGGCTCATAAAATGTGATTATTTAGGTGTTACTATTTGGCATTAATTTCATCTTGGGGAATTATTTCCTTGGGGGTGAAAATGATATTTCAATTTTTTTGATTTTGGCTGCTGGCCCTTTAGAAGTTCGCTCAGTTGATGGGACTGGGCTCATAAAATGTCATTATTTATGTGTTAATTTTTGGCATCAATTTCATCTTGGGAAATTATTTCCTTAGGGGTGAAAATGATTATTTAATATTATTGATTTTGGCTGCTGGCCCTTTTGAAGTTCGCTCAGTTGATGAGACCGGACTCATAAAATGTCATTTTTTATGTCTTAATTTTTGGCATCAATTTCATCTTGGGGAATTATTTCCTTGGGGGTGAAAATGATATTTTAATATTTTGGATTTTGGCTGCTGGCCCTTTAGAAGTTCGCTCAGTTGATGAGACCGGACTCATAAAATGTCATTATTTATTAGTTAATTTTTGACATCAATTTCATCTTGGGGAATTATTACCTTAGGGGTGAAAATGATATTTTAATATTATTGATTTTGGCTGCTGGCCCTTTTGAAGTTCGCTCAGTTGATGAGACTGGACTCATAAAATGTCATTTTTTATGTCTTAATTTTTGGCATCAATTTCATCCTGCGGAATTATTTCCTTGGGGGTGAAAATGATATTTTAATATTTTGGATTTTGGCTGCTGGCCCTTTAGAAGTTCGCTCAGTTGATGAGACTGGACTCATAAAATGTCATTTTTTATGTGTTAATTTTTGGCATCAATTTCATCTTGGGGAATTATTTCTTTGGGGGTGAAAATGATACTTTAATTTTTTTGATTTTGGCTGCTGGCCCTTTAGAAGTTCGCTCAGTTGATGAGACCAGACTCATAAAATGTCATTATTTAGTTGTTACTTTCTGGCATCAATTTCATCTTGGGGAATCATTTCCTTAGGGGTGAAAATGGTATTTTAATATTTTTGATTTTGGCTACTGGCCCTTTAGAAGTTAGCTCAGTTGATGAGACTGGGCTCATGAAATATCATTATTTATGTGTTAATTTTCGGAATCAATTTCATCTTGGGGAATTATTTCCTTAGGGGTGAAAATGATATTTTAATATTTTTGATTTTGGCTGCTGGCCCTTTAGAAGTTCGCTCAGTTGATGAGACTGGGCTCATAAAATGTCATTATTTAGGTGTTACTTTTTGACACCAATTTGATCTTGGGGAATTATTTCCTTAGGGGTGAAAATGATATTTTAATATTATTGATTTTGGCTGCTGGTCCTTTTGAAGTTCGCTCAGTTAATGAGACTGGGCTCATAAAATGTGATTATTTAGGTGTTACTATTTGGCATTAATTTCATCTTGGGGAATTATTTCCTTGGGGGTGAAAATGATATTTCAATTTTTTTGATTTTGGCTGCTGGCCCTTTAGAAGTTCGCTCAGTTGATGGGACTGGGCTCATAAAATGTCATTATTTATGTGTTAATTTTTGGCATCAATTTCATCTTGGGGAATCATTTCCTTAGGGGTGAAAATGATATTTTAATATTTTTGATTTTGGCTGCTGGCCCTTTAGAAGTTCGCTCAGTTGATGAGACCAGACTCATAAAATGTCATTATTTAGTTGTTACTTTCTGGCATCAATTTCATCTTGGGGAATCATTTCCTTAGGGGTGAAAATGGTATTTTAATATTTTTGATTTTGGCTGCTGGCCCTTTAGAAGTTAGCTCAGTTGATGAGACTGGGCTCATGAAATATCATTATTTATGTGTTAATTTTCGGCATCAATTTCATCTTGGGGAATTATTTCCTTAGGGGTGAAAATGATATTTTAATATTTTTGATTTTGGCTGCTGGCCCTTTAGAAGTTCGCTCAGTTGATGGGACTGGGCTCATAAAATGTCATTATTTATGTGTTAATTTTTGGCATCAATTTCATCTTGGGAATTATTTCCTTGGGGGAGAAAATGATATTTTAATTTTTTTGATTTTGGCTGCTGGCCCTTTAGAAGTTAGCTCAGTTGATGGGACTGGGCTCATAAAATGTCATTATTTATGTGTTAATTTTTGGCATCAATTTCATCTTGGGGAATTATTTCCTTAGGGGTGAAAATGATATTTTAATATTTTTGATTTTGGCTGCTGGCCCTTCAGAAGTTCGCTCAATTGATGAGACCGGACTCATAAAATGTCATTATTTAGGTGTTACTTTTTGGCACCAATTTCATCTTGGGGAATTATTTCCTTGGGGGTGAAAATGATATTTTAATTTTTTTGATTTTGGCTGCTGGCCCTTTAGAAGTTAGCTCAGTTGATGAGACTGGGCTCATAAAATATCATTATTTATGGGTTAATTTTTGGCATCAATTTCATCTTGGGGAATTATTTCCTTAGGGGTGAAAATGATATTTTAATATCTTTGATTTTGGCTGCTGGCCCTTTAGAAGTTCGCTCAGTTGATAAGACTGGGCTCATAAAATGTCATTATTTAGGTGTTACTTTTTGACACCAATTTCATTGGGGAATTATTTCCTTGGGGGTGAAAATGATATTTTAATATTTTGGATTTTGGCTGCTGGCCCTTTAGAAGCTCGCTCAGTTGATGAGACCGGACTCATAAAATGTCATTTTTTATGTGTTAATTTTTGGCATCAATTTCATCTTGGGGAATTATTTCCTTGGGGGTGAAAATGATATTTTAATTTCTTTTATTTTGGCTGCTGGCCCTTTAGAAGTTAGCTCAGTTGATGAGACTGGGCTCGTAAAATATCATTATTTATGTGTTAATTTTTGGCATCAATTTCATCTTGGGGAATTATTTCCTTAGGGGTGAAAATGATATATTAATAATTTTGATTTTGGCTGCTGGCCCTTTAGAAGTTCGCTCAGTTGATGAGACTGGGCTCATAAAATGTCATTATTTAGGTGTTACTTTTTGGCACCAATTTCATCTTGGGGAATTATTTCCTTGGGGGTGAAAATGATATTTTAATTTTTTCGATTTTGGCTGCTGGCCCTTTAGAAGTTCGCTCAGTTGATGAGACCGGACTCATAAAATGTCATTATTTATGTGTTAATTTTTGGCATCAATTTCATGTTGGGGAATTATTTCCTTAGGGGTGAAAATGATATTTTAATATTATTGATTTTGGCTGCTGGCCCTTTAGAAGTTCGCTCAGTTGATGAGACTGGGCTCATAAAATATCATTATTTATGTGTTAATTTTTGGCATCAATTTCATCATGGGGAATTATTTCCTTAGGGGTGAAAATAATATTTTAATATTATTGATTTTGGCTGCTGGCCCTTTAGAAGTTCGCTCAGTTGATAAGACTGGACTCATAAAATGTCATTATTTATGTGTAAAATTTTGGCATCAATTTCATGTTGGGGAATTATTTCCTTAGGGGTGAAAATTATATTTTAATATTTTTGATTTTGGCTGCTCGCCCTTTAGAAGTTCGCTCAGTTGATGAGACTGGACTCATAAAATGGCATTATTTAGGTGTTATTTTTTGGCTGCAATTTCATCTTGGGGAATTATTTCCTTAGGGGTAAAAATGATATTTTAATTGTTTTTGTTTTGGCTGCTACCCCTTTAGATGATCGCTCAGTTAATAACCCGATATATAAGCACGTATCATACCGTCAATAGTATTTATTCGTAATAACGACGCCACTGGTCGTTCGGGCATCTTCGGAAAATTGTCTGCTGGGTTTTAGCTGCCAAGTTCACACCGGTTCCTTTGTAGGAAACCTATCTGCGTATCAGATGCTGAGCTGTAAACTGCACAGCCGTAAGTCAAGGCAGGTCTTATTACTTGTTTATAAATAAGTAATTTTACGCTTCTATGCAGCTTACTATTCCTGCATATGATTGAAAAACGTCAGCGCAACCTACTGAACCAAGCAGCGGTCTGCGTCATTTTGTCAAAACATTGCACATTATATTAGTATCTGCTTATTTTCATCTTGGTAATGTTATTTATAATTTCCTTAATTTTTATTTTGTGCTCTAAGGAAAGTCGGCCAAAGTTCATCTTAAGGGTCTAGGGTATAGCGCGCGAAATTGAGCATCCAAGAAAATACGTATCCCCGTGTTAGCGAGGAGGCGTGGCCGCCTGTTCCCTTTCTCCAGTGTGTGTCTAAGATGAGGGGAGATGAGTCCAAAAATCCAAAGGCAAGGTCAAAAGGTCCAAAGGGTGCCAAAAAATGATTTTCGCATTTCCAAGCTCTTGACGTTACCTTTAAACTTACAGAAATGATTCGAAGAGCAAATTGAAAAAGAAAGGTTGCGCTTTGTCACCTATTTGGCCTTTTTTTGATATCGTGTTTGGTTGTTAAATTACAGACATTTGAGGAATGTATGATTTTGCATTGCAGGTTTTTTTGCACACTAAAAAACTTTTTTGAAAAAATCACAAATAGTTGTCATTCATTGAGGTCTTAACTATCACCTTCTGAAATACTGTGTATGTAGTTCGAAAAACAACTGAGTTCTGTTTGAAATGGGAATCCGTGTTTTAACATGGCAAATACATATGTATAAACGCGTATACCCAGGACCCTTAAACAACGCGTTCAGCCGTTCATCCGTTTTAAATAATAGCCTAGTAGGTTAGAATCGCTGATGTGAGAAACGCGTAGCGACTCGAAAAAAAAAAGAAGGTGACTGAAGCGCGTCAGCAGGAGCGGCCTCTGTTCGTATGTCACCGGCAACCTTTTGGTTTTCATTGGTCATTTTCAAAGTCGCTAATAACGTGCAATTGACCAACGTGAGCGCTCTCGGTACACTATCCGAGCCGTCCGTCCATGGCGCCTTCAATCACGTGACGAGACACTGGTTAAGTTCGAGCTTAGTGTGCTGCGATTGCCAGTTTTTATAGTCTGAGCACTATTTTTTTCTCTTTTATTCAGGGGGGAACCAAAAATTATTTTTCAAAACCCTCAAAACCTTAAGAAAAGGGAAACAATGGAAAACTAACGGAGTGAAATCGAAAGAAGGCCAAATAATACAGGAAGAAGAAAAGATAATGGAAAGATGGAAGGAATATTTTGAAGACATGCTGAGCTCAGACTATGTAGAAGATGACATGATTAGAAATGATCTACTAGAGAATGTTGATGCTGCCGAAGCATATCAACTCGGTGAAATTGGAGAAATCAGCATAGAAGAAGTGGAAGAAGCAATTAAGAAGTTGAAAAGAGGTAAATCGCCTGGACACGATGGAATAACCCCAGAAATGATAATCAACTTAGGGAGAAGCGGAATAGAAATTTTAACCCATTTTTTCAACGTCCTTTGGAGGGAAGAGATTATACCTAAGGACTGGGAGGTAGCAATATTACTTCCTGTGTATAAAAAAGGTGATAACAGAGACTGCTCAAACTACAGAGGAATTGCTATGACTAGTATAGTTTGTAAATTATATGAGAGAGTACTGAACAACAGGTTAACAGCAGTGATTGAAACTCAACTGGAGGACTCCCAATGTGGATTTAGGAAAGGAAGAAGTGTTCAAGACCACATATTTACAATAAAGCAGTCCATGGAAAAGAAACATAATTCGCACATCTGTTGGCTTCATAGACATGGAAAAAGCTTTTGACAGTATACCAAGAGAATTAATATGGAAAAGTTTGTTACGAAGATCTGTACATCCAAAACTTGTAGGCTGCATTGCTTCAATTTACAGGAATACAAGAAATTATGTTCGTACAGGAAACTCACAGTCTGCAGAATTCTTAACAACAGAAGGGTTGAGACAAGGTGGAGTACTGAGCCCAACACTATTCAACATTATTTTAGATGATGTGATGAAAGAAGTCAGACAGAAAGTAAAGCCATTGAGTATCGGGTTCAGATATTTGGAACGAGTAACTGTATCAGAGTGTGCCTTTGCAGACGATTTGGCCATATTTGCCAGAAACGAAGTGGAGCTAAATTATAACCTGAATACCTGGGAAGAAGCCTTGAGTCGTCGGAATCTGAAAGTTAATGTGAGCAAAACAAAAGTGATGGTTATTGGCAAGGAACGCGTAGAGGTTAATATGAGTTTGAGCGGCAAAGATGTTGAACAAGTTGATCCTTTCAAGTATCTGGGTGTGAAATTACATGAAAGCGGAAAGATAGATGCGGAAATAAATGATAGGCTAGAAAGTGCTACGAAGTTGTACTACTCTTTATATAACCGTTTTATAAGAAATAAACAAATTAGTGAAGCAACAGAAATGACGGTATATAAAACAATATTTAAGCCTATATTGTTATATGGCTGTGAAAGTTGGGTATTGAACGCACGAAATAAGAGTAAGATCCAAGCAGTTGAGATGAAATATTTAAGAGGAGTATTAGGGATTTCACGAAAAGATAAGGTCAGGAATACAACAATAAGAGAGCAGCTGAATATCGAACCTATCTTAAAAAGCATTGAGCAGCAACGATTGAAATGGTTTGGACATATCAATCGGATGAATGACAACAGACAAACTAAAAAAGTATGGCAAACCAGGCCATCTGGGAAAAGAGTGAGAGGCAGACCGGCTGAGACATGGGATGACGCTGTAAAGAAGAGTTTAAGCGATAGGGGTGTGTCTTGGAATGAAGCAAAAGTTAAGACTCATAACAGAAAAGAATGGGCGAAATTTGTATATAGCTAAGTAAAATATATTAAGTGTATACCTTAACACCTGTATGGTAAAATAAGGTTTTTCTGATTATATATATATTTATTCAGGGGGGGGGGCATGACATTCGCCTTAAGGAGGAACCGCCCCTGGTAAGAGATAATATTGCCCTATCTGTTTGTCAAAGCTAATATCCGAACGATATAGTTACCACCGTGACCCGCTGTAAATTACAATTTTATTCAAGGGATCACTGGATAGCAGAACCAATTTCAATAATATCACATTTCAATATTCTATAATAATTGGAAGGGTTTTACCAAGAGGATCTACATTCTATATGAAACGTGCCTCTGTTGGAAATGCTGCCGTTTACGCGCACGTGTTGGATTTTCTCATTCTCCTAGTTCATATTTTGCTTATAGGCCTTGTCTGCAATTCTGAACGATTAGAGGCCACAACTCCACATTTCGCCTGGGATAATGAGAACGATTCAATTATATCCCAGCCTGAAGGCCAATCCCAACCATAGACAATAGTACCAGGAATGTCTTTTCAAACGCCAAATATATTATTTGGATGTATTAGATAATTAATAATCTATGAAATAGATATATTAAATGCCATTAATAGGTATATAGGATGATTATAAATTGATGTGAATACTCTCAAGTGGTAAAACATACACGAAAATGTACACTAAACTATCACATTAAAATGGTAGTTCTAGTATAGTACCAAAAAATTCGTTAATAGTGTGAAATACATGTTTCTACCAAGCAGTTAGATAAATTATTTTTAAAACTTGAATGAATTTATTCCTGAATAATTCTGTTGTAGCATTTGGAAGAGCTTGATTTGGCTGAGCAGTTGACATTGTTCTTCCTAAGGTCTAGAGGGTTGAAGTCGGGGACAGAGCTCTATAATGGCTTGTCAAGACGGCGTGTTTAACACTTAGTATACCGTAGCAAAATTATGGGCATGGATCTGCCCGATATCCGTTGTAGTGCTTGCCAACAGGCGCCAGAGACCCTTGTCGGCGTGTAAGGAGTACGCTGGCACTGCCTACGGCCATCGGCACTATACGCGGCTCTACTATGTAGTTCTATACTACCATTTAAGGCACCCATGTAAACAGGAGACACCAGTGCTACCATAGTACCATACGCTCCAGAGGAAATAGAGTGCGTAGTGGAGAACAAGAGGTACCGAATTTACTGGACCTACTCGTTCTCCATGCTTGATACAAGCTAATGAGCCCGACATAGTCCTTGTCGACCACCAACAGAAGGCGATGTTCGTTATAGAGTTTTCGGCACCTGTCGAGGTGAACATCGTCTCCAAGGAAGAGGAAAAGCGGATCAAATATCAGGAGTTACTCAGACAACTTCGCAGGTTCTGGCTGGACTACATTGTGAGTTTTCTAGTAATGGTTATTGGATCCCTAGGTGGTATGAAGGATACGCTGCTCTCTTCACTGCACATACGATGTGCCGTGCGACGTCAGAATGCAGAAGACAGACATCCGTGGGTCCCTTCGTTCACTTGTCTTTTTTTGTTTTCCTCAAATATATAATGTTATACATTGAACCTTGAGTAATACCGACGTATGGTGTGGCAGTTAGTCCATAAGACAGCTGATTGCACCAGTGCAAAGTATAATTTCCTGAGTGCATCAAAATGTACTGTGCCACAAAGCTTATAGAAGATCAAATTAATTTTTTCTGAAGGCAACATGCTGCACATTGATAGAATGCACCATATTTTAGCATAAAATTTAAAGAAACATTTAATTTCAAACTATTTACTACAACAGACTTACGAGTTAATCTGTATTCTTCCAAGCAAGCAGAGTGGGTTTGGAGAAATCATCTCCTCTCATTTCTATACTTTGAATCACCCTAGATCCTTATGAACAGCAAACACACACACAGTTATACATTCTAAGATGTAGAATAAATCGTTTGCTCTTGTTTCTAACATATCGAAACAACATGTCGGGCTTAAAATATAAGTTTTGGTGTCAAATACTACTATTTTTTAAATGAATCTTTTTATTTCAGTAGTGCTTGAGGTACCTAGTGACTCTCCCCCAAAGTATGCCTAAATAGATGTATCTTCTGTTTATAAAGTTTCGAAATAATGGTCGTCTATTTTAAATACTTTAAGTTGATTTAGTACGATACTATGGTATCGGATACCTAGTAGAACAACATCCTTTGCTTAAATATGCATTCTATAATTTAACAAGCACATGGAACATTTTAAACATTTTTGTACTTTCTTGAGAAGAAAATAGTTCATTCAAATTTAAGTATTTTGTATCACATTTCTTCCATATATTTTCGTTTCTACACATTTTATTAATACCATACAGATATATTCGTTGCTTGGCCTATAACGGAGGGGTAAAGCAGACTGTGGAAATCAAAATAACAGTAGGAGGGTTGATAATCCTCATCAGCAACCCGATAACAATCATGTATTATGTATAATTTGCGATGAATAGAGTGGAGGTTACGCGATATATGCTTTTCCATTATACAGCCATTTACAACCGTGGGAGCTAGAATTAAGTATCTGAGGGCTTAGTTGTTTCTACCCAGAATGTATTCCCGAACTGTGCATGAGATAAAGTGTCTGAAGCATATACTAGGTGTCACAGAATTTCTTAGACACGTGATATTCTTGTAGCAAAACACAATTCAAACGCAAATTGAGTGATATTTTTGAAAGTCCTAGAGTTTATCATACTATACTTTCAAATCATTGTACTTCAACCCTTAAAACTCACCACCAACTTTTTTTTCAAATAGCACTAGAATTACAATAGATTTTCGCACACAAAATCTTGTAGTACCTACCTTTGATTTTATACACAAACCTATTTTTACTTCCCACACCGATAGGTGAGGGGAGTATTGTGATCGCGAAAATTTTCGATTTTGAGATAATACGTTTTTTGGACGTTTTATGATGTGTACATAACGAAAATCCACGTCACTCATTTCCGTCGGTCTATCTGTCGGTCTGTCGGTCTGTCTGTCTGTCTGTCTGTCTGTCTGTCGCGTTTTTCTACCCTCGTAATCTCAGTAACCGCTGCATGGATTGTGATGAAATTTGGGCAGCAGTATGATGTGGGGTCGTAGTAGGTAATGTTCGTATAATTTTGAAAATCGGTGCATAGCCGGCGGAGTAATTAGCAAAAAACAAAAAAAATTAAATATTGCTGAAACTTTGTTTTTAGGCGTTTTAGGGGTCACTGATCATTTTCTACTTTTTTTTTTGGTGGGGGTGAAATTGGGGTGGTTGGGGGTTGGGGGGTTGTAAAATTGAAAAATTTGTTGTATTCATAATAGACTACCCACTGACCTATGAAGGAAGACCTAGCGACATAAATAACTTTTTTAGGTCTATCCGAACATTGCCTTATGCCTATTACAGAAACTAAAGGACTTAGAATTTTTTCCGATGTATACAGGCTGTCCATTTAGTGTGTAATTCTTCGATATCTCGCAAGGTATAGCTGATAGAAGAAAATCTCAAATACAAAAGTTATTTGGTTACTTGAGATGCATATCCTAAAAATATTTTGAAATATACAGGGTGTTGCGGGAAAGTAAGGTAGAGATCAACTTGATTTTTTTATATGGAACTATAACTTTCTCTCAAGTTCTTCTAGTGTCCATCATTGATCTCTATCCAACCCTAAAATATTTTTGGAATCGGTTGCGACGTTGCCAAGTAATAATTTATTTTCTATTAATTTCCGCATTTGCAAGGTCGCAAGTAATACGTTCAAATTGATATATTCCTTTAACTTTTCTCAATAATATTACACAGCGAATTACTTGAATATTAAGCGGATATTATTCTGGATGCTACCAGCAATTTGTATCTACAGGGTGTTTTTGGCAGAATTTTAAATTCCGGCAACTTAAAGGTCGTTTTACTTTGTTTTTTTAAATGTAACACCCTGTCTTTTTTATTTTAAATCGAAATATCTACAAATACTCTATCTCGACTTGTAATATTTTTTTTCGCGTTTGTGACGTTGCCAAGTTATAAATTATTTTCCCAAATTTTTAAAACAAGTATCCCCGATTTTAATTTATTTTAAATAGAATCCTCTACTTATTTTTATTGCAATGAATTGCGCATGTCGAATTTAGTAAGATCTCACAATTTCAAAATTTTGTTTGTATTAATTAATGAGATACGGCAACACCGCTTTTTCAGTAAACTGTACCGGAACGCTTAAATTTTTCCAAAACTGCCACAGCTGAAGAGGTGAAATTCAATACAAAAGTTTGTATTATTGATAATAGGCTGTTCATTGACCTGTGCAGGAAAGACCTAGCGGCATATGACAATAATTTGGGGGGGGGGGGGGGGGTACTGGCGATGATTTTGTTGCAAGGGGATCTCACACTAAATCTTTATGCTATGGGAAAATAATAAACTGGTATCACCGTAATGTGTGGGAAGTACTGAGTCAACCAACTTGACTCCATTTTTTTTGTAAGGTCATAAGCATAGGATAAATAAAATAAGGATTTCTTTGAGGCGTCATATTTTCGTAACAAAAACAGATAAAAAAGAAACCTAAATGGGCCTTTCAAGGGCATTGCATGACCTATTATGGTTTCGAAACGTTTTTTTTTTGTACCTCAACCCCTAAAATTCACCCCCAATTCTTTTTCGAAATAACACTTTTCCTACATAAATGAGGTCATTTTTTAATTTAAAATTAGTCCCTTTGATTTCATATACAAACTATTTTTTTTTCGTAAAGTCATAAGCATAAGATAAATAAAATAAGGATTTGTTTGAGGCGTAATATTTTTGTAATAAAAAAGTTATCCTTTACCCAGTTATCCTTTTTATCCGTTTTTTCACGAAAAAAGTATTAGGCGTCAAGCAAATTCTTATTTTATTTATATTATGCTTATGATTTCACGAAAAGTAAGTTTGCGTTATAACTCTCCCTTTTGGCAAATTATATATTTATTTTTTATTTTTCTTATTGATGTTATATGTTTGTTTGCATGTATATATTTGCCAATAAAAACGTTTATTGTTATTATGTAGGAAAACCTATGGGGTGCTATTTGAAAACAAAAAGTTGTGGGTGAGTTTTCGGGGATGACGTACACAAAAAAATGTTTTGAATGGATGGTATGATAGACCTTCAGAGTTACCTCGGTTCTTGCTTGAATCGTTTTTCGTTACGAAAATATCTCGTGTCAATGAAATTCTGGGACACTCGGTATACATTATTATACATGGGAGTCATTTTGTTTCATGCAGACACACAGGCGATATTCAAAACGTCTTTACAACAACAAAAGTATCTTGATCATCTCGAAATAACGTAAACCTCATAATCACTTACCTATTTGAAAACGACGATAATTTACATGAAGGTCAGTGCTCATAAATGTGCAAATGAACAAAATGGCTCCCATTTGGAGCCTTTCTTACAATAATTTTTCGGCTAATAAAAATAATACTTCAAAATAGTGAATCAATTTTTTTTTCAATTACACTGTTGTATTTGTCAATGAGTTCCCTTCAAAATGATGTATCACAAGTATGGTGGTCTCATTTAAGATTTTGAAGTAAGGGTTGCTGGGTGTTGATGCCACAATGATGACGTAATCGTTTGAAGGGTTCTTTTATTCGAGGGTTGCTCTATATCTCCGTCAATCCACCAGTACGCAGACAGCTGTTTCACGCTTATTAGCGATCATCAGTGCGCCATAGGTCGATTGACGGAAATAGAGAGCATCAATTTTTCCATGTTTACTAAACATGTGAAACATGTGAGAGCAGACAGAAAGAATTCTGCCGGTGCGCCATCTGGTACCCGAAGGTAACGGCAACCAAAGAAAGTCGCTGCTAAAACAGCAGCATACTTCCTGTTGGAACGCCACGGCGCGTCCTCTTTGAGCCATCAGAGAAGCGCGGGTTCTATATGCCGCTGATATTAAAGCAGATATACGAGGGTTGCTCTATGCTGCTGTTTTAGCAGCGACTTTCTTTGGTTGCCGTTACCTTCGGGTACCAGATGGCGCACCGGCAGAATTCTTTCTGTCTGCTCTCACATGTTTCACATGTTTAGTAAACATGTAAAAATTGATGCTCTCTATTTCCGTCAATCGACCTATGGCGCACTGATGATCGCTAATAAGCTGTCTGCGTACTGGTGGATTGACGGATATATAGAGCAACCCTCGTATATCTGCTTTAATATGCGGCGGCATATAGAACCCCCGCTTCTCTGGTGGCTCAAAGAGGACGCGCCGTGGCGTTCCACCAAGAAGTATGCTGCTGTTTTAGCAGCGACTTTCTTTGGTTGCCGTTACCTTTGGGTACCAGATGGCGCACCGGCAGAATTCTTTGTCTGCTCTCAGTTCTTTTATTATTTCAGAGAAAAAGGGGTGGCACATTTTAGGTGGGACACCCTGTAGAATCGATTCCACGTATAGATCTGCCTATGCATTATCGTAGAAGAGTTATTTCGTATATCTTGCTGTGGATTCACCGGATTTCTAACGTCAACCTGCGTTGTAAATCATATACAGAAGGAAAGCCGAAAGAAAAAGGGATTGTCGGCGGTCATACAGCGAAAGAGACGACGAGATTAAAGTACGATATAGAACATTGCATTTGTCGTAGACGGTGGCAGTGGACCGTTCTAGAGAAGATGGGGGCTCTCTTTGCTGAACTGAGAAATCTAAAGAACGGATTTGTCGAGGTCTACTTGTTTTTATTATCATGTCTGCTTTTGGAAGTAGCGCTCGCTTCTTTACGAATATCTATATGATTTGCTTTTATTCCGTGAGTTGTAGATACCTGCTTTGCTCTCTTTTGAATGGGGAATTGAGTAGAGCGGATAAGTTTCGTAGGTCGAGAATTTTTAAATTCAACATACGGGTTTTGGCGAGCAAGAGTAAAACTATACATACTCTCGTTCAAGTTTTAATATTACGTTATTCTCACCAAATTCAGAATACTTTGGTAAGCGATTTACAAAATTTTTTTTTTCTTGTTTTATACTTTTTGATGAGCTGATTTGCTTTGACACAATTTATAGGATTTCAAAAGTCGTCGAGCTCCAAAATATTTTTTTTAAAAATACTGACATTTTTAGAAAACATTTTTCACGGAGTCTACCCATGTTAGAGAGCCCCGGTTATGCTTTATAAATTACAAGTTAAGCCTGTTCGTCATTATTTTGATTGGACCATTTACCCAGGTTAGCGGAGGAGAGTAGTATGCTTTACAGATAAGTTTTACTTACACGTTCTATAGGTGAGTTTGCAGTAATTCTCTTGTATTTATATTGTCCATAACCCTATCTACCGAAGGGCAGCCTCCTGTCTTCCATTAGATTCTATTTTGGTATTTAAATTATTTGACTTGCTCTATTATATTGCCACCTATTAGTAATTGTATAATTCTCTTGTAAACACAGTAAAATCGCAAGAAATAATTCACATGGATGGCGTCTTGAGGGGCCTGGGTATACACAGTTATAATTATGTATTTGCCATGTTAAGACACGGATTCCCATTTCGAACAGAACTCGCTTGTTTTTCAAAGTACATACACAGTATTTCAGAAGGTGATAGTTAAGACCTTAACGAATGACAACTACTTGCGGTTTTCTCAAAAACGTTTTTTAGAGTGCAAAAAAACTCGCAATGCAAAATCATACATTCTTCAAATGTCTGTAATTTAACAACCAAACACGATATCAAAAAAAGGCCAAATAGGTGACAAAGCGCAAGCTTTCTTCTTTAATTTGCTGTTTAAATCATTACCGTAAGTTTAAAGGTAATGTCAGAAGCTTGGACATGCGAAATTCATTTTAATGGTGACCTTTGGGCCTTACCTTTGGACCTTTTGACCTTACCTTTGGATTTTTGGAATTATCTCCCCTCATCTTAGACACACGCGCTGGAGCAAGAGAACAGGCGGCCACGCCTCCTCGGTAACACGGGAATACGTATTATCTTGGATTCTCAATTTCGCGCGTTATACCCCAGACCCTTAACCCTAGCTGTGACCCTAGCCTAGTAATGCTCCGCCAGTTGGCGTCGCGGATATAAGCGAATCCTATGCCTCAAAGCAAGGGAGATGTTGACGAGAGACAATTCATACTGAGAAAGCCTAATCTTAAATTATCAGTAGTATAGTCAACCTTAGACACAAATTCAACATCAGAGGTATCACATGAAGTTTCATAGTTCAAAAATAACGAACAACAAATACCGCAAATTCTTCACTGTGTCGAACAACAGGTGGGGAGACAGCTAAAGGAGGGGATATTTTAGTCCAGTTATAACTATTCTTTTCAATATATTTTCCTCAGTGTGACTTTTACACCCGTATGCACCGTTTTGAGATTCTGATCCTAGTTCCCTAATCGCGTTTTGCTAATCTTTGGCATCTAGCCATGCACAGTCAAGAGATTAACTAATCCAGATTGGAGATACGGCAAGGTTGTGCTTGGAAGATTGTTTTGACAGTGACAGAGTCAAAATTGTCAGTTTGCGGTGCATAGTAAATAAGTAATCTAATCCAGGTTTACGTAACTAATCGCGCAATTGACTTCCGGTGCATACGGGTGTTAATATCGGAAATATCCGGAAGGCTAAAAACTCCACGAATCATTCTCAATAATACTGGGCTTTCAGTCTTTTTTTTGTACATAACACGCGGTGTCCTGCTTTTTCGTTTTCGGTGAGAATGACCTTATATATCTACGAAATACCACGAGCGGCTAAAAAATATCTGAAGGAAAATTAATTCATTGATTCATGGACCCTTGTGCACAAAATACTTTTCTGTGTATCTGCTTTAATGGACAAGATACATGATTTTCCCAAAAAATTGGCATCTTTGCTCTATTGACACCATTTGTAATAAAAGGCTTTATACGAGGATGGTTTGATGAGTTTTTCGTCCTCTTCTAACTTTATGTCTTTTGCGTTTTCCACACAATCAGACAGCCCCAGTGGGGGTTCTTGAATTTGTGCGGGGGGGGGGGGCACACATAAAACTTGAAACAAAGAACTACACCAAAATTCTACCTGATATTGTTGAGACTGCAGCCGCATTCTGCACATAATAAGAGTTTTCAATTACGCATATTATAGCATAGTTGGAAATCCTACTCAACTTGAGGCACGACTTACACGACCGAATCGTGTACTGCACGAGACATCAAAAATTACATAACATTCTAAATTACTCTGATAAACGCCTTGTAGACTTAAAGTATGTTAATTATCTCATGCAAAATTATCCACTATTATCCTTACTTACATAAGTTCTCTCATCCTCATCGTCATTATAAGTGAACCTTTTGTTTCAGTGTACGGAGCGTGATGCACAAATATTTAGAGAAGAAGAACGAAGTGAACTTCGACAAAATTTTCCACCAAACTTTAGGTAAGTGCCTGGGAGATTTTAACTATATTATGCTAAAGTTCGGAGTGGGGCGTTATTGGTTCTAGTGGCGATTAACAGGATGTACGGGACATGCATATCTTCTGTTGAATTATTCATAACATCCTTGCCAGAATGCTGGCTTCGTACTTGCTTAGTTGATGTTTGTGTCTCCACATTACACAGGCCAATAATTTGTTAACCAAGTGACGAGAAAATTACAACGCGTTTATTGAACTATTCTTGAGCTTACTAACCAAAGTAGTGGCAAAAGTCGAATAAATCTGTCATCAATTAAGGCGATAAGTTACAAAGTGTCTTACGTTAAAAAAAAGGAATTCAACGATAATTGAGAAAAACTTCTTTTTTGGAAGAGTAATGGTGTATTTTACCAAAACTCAGTTTACAGTTATTTGAGTTCAATACATCACGAAGGAAAAAACTTGAACTGAAACAAAAAAAAAACGGAGTCAAGTTGATTGACTCATTACTTCCCACACATTGCGGTGATACCATTTTATCATTTTCCCATTCCCATGGCATGAAGCCATAGTCTGAGATCCCCTTTCAACCAAATTATAGCCTGTCCGGCCGCAAAAAAAACATCCATCACAAAACCTCTAGTGAACAGTTTCTTACACCTCTCTCCGTAGGAACTAGGTTGACAGTTTTTATTCTTCATGCTTCTGCTGGACGCAATGAAACGATCAGAAATCCCCAAATTGCCTAAAAACGAAGTTGAGCTGTTTTTATATCTCCAGTTTTTTTATTATTGCTTGGCCGCCACTGCCACGATTTCTAAAAACCATACGCGTTTTCCATCCCCGCTAAGGTATAATACTATGTCGAAATTTCAATAAAATCAATTCAACAGTTACACAATACAGAATGATCTGCAATACTCTTTATGTATACATCAGAAAATTAAGTCCCTTAGTTTCTGTAATAGGCAGGGCAATGTTCGGATGGACCTAAAAAGGTGTATTATGACTCTAGATCCTTCTTTCGCAAGTCAATGGATAGCCTATTATGAATACAACAAATTTTTGAGTTTTAAAACCCCCAACCCCCAACCACCCCAATTTCACCCCCCCCAAAGAAAAGTAGAAAATGATCAGGAACCCCTGAAATGCCTAAAAACGAAGTTTGAGATATATTAATTTTTTTTGTTTTCTGCTTATTACTTCGCTGCTCATGCACCGACGTTAGAAAAACGCCAACAGACAGACCGACAGATAGACCGACAGACAGACCGACGGAACTGGGGGAACGTGGATTTTCGTTATATAAACCGAAAAAGCGTATTATCTCAAAATCGAAAATCGGGAAGTAAAAGGACAACACCTTTCTTGAAAGGCAGATGAGTTGAATACCCATTTCAATACAAAAGGGTCTTTGTGCAAAAGTTAGTTCAGATACGCAGGGATCTATACACAAAAGAGACTTCTGCGCAGATTATACATACCTCAACCGTTCTCTACTTTTGTTTGCTCCTCCAAATTTGTATAAAAAGCCAAATGCTCCAGGAGAATGTAGAATAATATTTCCCTCTTTCTAATGTCATCGAAGCTCTGCCCTTTCCTTAACACGTTACAAATGGTTCACTCTTTCAAACCATTAAAAGTTTTCTTAGCTTTCACGTTTGTATGACATTGTTTCGAAATCTAAATTCAGCAGACAGAAGCATTATGTAGTAGTATTGGTAGTATTCAAAACAAATTCACATGCCACTTAAAACCCCGAAGAGTGTACGATGTACGTGCTTTCTTGGTTAAACAAGAAGACCTACTGGTGTTCGATATATGTATTCACTACCACTTGTTGTTAACCTCATTCTATCTTTTTTTAAGCCTGCCATCCCTTTTACTTCCCACACCGATAGGTGAGGGGAGTGTTGTGATCGTGAAAATTTTCGATTTTGAGATAATACGCTTTTTGGGAGTTTTATGATATCTACATAACGAAAATTATCGACACTCATTTCCGTCGGTCTGTCTGTCTGTTGGCATGGATATGAAATTTGGGTATATGCTGTGGGGTCGTAGTAGGTAATGCTGTTATAATTTTGAAAAGCGGTGCATGGGCGGCACAGTAATTAGCAAAAAAACAAAAAATTCCAAATATTCCTCAAACTTCGTTGTTGGGCGTTTCGGGGGTTCCTGATCATTTTCTACTTTTTTTTCGGGTGGGGGTGAAATCGGGGTGGTTTGGGGGGTGGGGGGTTGTAAGACTGAACACTGTGTTGTATTCATAAAAGACTGTCCATTGCCTGCGAAAGAAAGACCTAACGGCGTAATACACTTTTTGAGGTCCTTCGGAACATTGCCTTGCCTATTACAGAAACTAAGGAACTTTTCTAATCTATGTATACTATACGAATATTGTTTTAGATCGTTCCGTATTGAGTAACGTCAAAATTATGGAATTGATTTAAATGAAACTTAGCCACAGCATTGCTACCGTGGCGAGGATGGAAAGCGCTTATGGTTTATAGAAATCGTGCCAGTGGCGGCGCAGCAACAATAAAAAAAAACAAAAAATATACAAACAGCTCAAATTTCGTTTTTAGACGTTTCAGGGGTTCCGGATCATTTTCTACTTTTCTTTAGATGGGAGCGAAATTGGGGTAGTTGGGGTGGGGGGTTGTAAAACTGAAAAACTTGTTCTATTCATAATAGACTGTCCATTGATGTGTGAAGCAAAGACATCGCAGCATAACACACTTTTTTAACCCATACTGTGTGGGAAGTACTGAGTCAATCAACTTGACCTAATTTTTTGCGTGTCTTCACTTTATTTGTCTCGTCCATTATGACAATAACAAATGGCAAAAATCGAGGAAAACACGGAATACCGTTCAATTGTTGACACTTGGTTCTATGTTCTCTACAACAGCCTACGACTTTTAGAGCCAAGGGTATGGACTAAAAAATATGATTTTTTGGCGTTCTTGGCACTATACCCTTTATTATAATATAGCATAGTATTATAGACTCTTTTTATACAATAAACTTCAAATCGTCAGAAATGGCACTTATACCCTTTGTAACTTATGAACTTCAACTGAATCCAAATCCGCTATAGATGCCTCAAATACATGACCTTAATAGCCATATTCTACCATAAGAGATCGTATAAGTGACACCTAGCTAGACTTATGTGAGGCATTTTGGAAAGGCCTCTAATTTGATCATCCGCAAGGTGTAAAGAATTATGTAAATCAAAATATAGTAGGAAATGATCAGCCGGATTGTGACGACTCAAAGTAAAATACAAAGTGATTCATAAATTGAAGGCCGAACTGAAAATCATATCAATTAGGACTCCCAATCAGGAGTTTCCCGATTAGTTTGCAGAAACGCAACTCTACCGGTAAATCAACACACATCAAAGGAGCCGGATAATTTCTGTAAATATTTTTGAGTTGTCATAAGCAGTTGCGTTCACGATTAATTAGATATTTTAGATGGTTTACATTATAAAGTAAATAGTCAGGTTGTGTTTGTATAAGGACGACGAAAGGCTACGCGGAAGCAGATATTAGGGTTATAATTTTGGAAATCAAAAATTTTGGAATGCAGTTTTCAGCTATGTCGCACAAAAACATGCCATTAACTTCCTTTCAGAAAATTAGCTTAATATAATTATATATGAATAAAAATCAATAGTTTTTGAGAATTTTCAATTTCAAAAGAAGTCTAATCTTAAGCCGGCGCCACATATGCGGGTATCTGCCGAATATCAATATTCGCCGATTAGCGAGCACGTATCGCCCTTCAGCCGAATAGCATATAATTGGGGTTCGTTGCTCGCCAAATACCGCATATGTGGCGCCGGCTTTACCCAAAATCTGGTATTTTTGTCTGAACAATAAAAAATCTACGTTAAAAATCAGTAGGATGTTTACTTATTTGAGTTCAATACGCTTACACTAATTCAATACCATCATAAATAGGTGAAAAGGTATACGATGCTTTAGAAAAAAAAAATAGATATTGAGAAAAACAAAATAATTCTCACTTTCGTTTTCGTTTCAACAGAATCATATCTAGCTTAAAATTTTGCCAAGACACTGCGCTTAAAAACGACTGGAAAAACTTGCCCATAGTCTCAGATATAGGTATAGATATCAAATTGAAAGCCTACATTCAGGAGCATAGCCAGGATATCATTTCGGGGGACTGAGTCTAGTGGTTTGGTCATCGAGCACCTATTATCCTTATGGGGATAGATCTTTTTGTGGGGGGTGTAATGCATTCAACAGGCACGGGTGGCCATGAAAAAGCTTACTAAAATATGGCGTGACCATAACATCACTAAAGCTACCAAAATGTCGCTGGTTCAGTCTCATATTTTTGTATGCCTCGGAAACCTGGACTGTTAAAAAGGCAGATCGAGCTCGCATAGATGCTTTTGAAATGTGGACGTAGAGGAGAATGCTGAGAATTCCTTATACCGCCCATCGAACTAATGTTTCCATACTGGATGAGCTACAGTTCTCAAAACTATTGATAATATTCGTGTCGGCAATACTCTAGTTCCGACTTAATGCATTTTACGAGTTCACAACATGTCTGTTAAGACATTGTGACTATGATGATGATGTAATGCATTATAAGAATAGCGAAAAGTCCATCCTGGTTATAACAGGTATGCGTGCAGTTCTGAACGTATGCTCAATCAATCCGTTTAGATTCCTAGACTGAAAATCATTGAAATAACAATGCAAAACAATCCACATATCTTTTATTGAAGTTTTTACACATATTACTCGGTTGATGATACAGGACACTATAACTTGCTCTGGTAAGTTTATACATCCTGTTTAATATGAGTTCCTCGATTGCAGATACAAGTCCGAATCCTCTTTCTCACTTCCATTCTCGTCACTCTTGAAGTGCGTTTTTGAATTGTGAAATATTTATCAGCAACATATGAAGATCACTAGATTGCAGATTGGTGAGGTGGACCATACGCATGGCCCAGTTTGACTGCCGGACTTAAAACCCCTAGATTATTTATCTAAGGGCCGTATTCATAGCCGTTTCTTGAGTAATACTTAAGGTTCCCTTAAGTAATACTCAGGGGCTACTTAAGGGTGGCTTTCCTTGTGTATCTGTTTCCTAGACAACACCTATGAGACGTCGGCGGCGGGATTCATCAGGCGACGTTGTCATATTTCAAATATAAGTTAATTTGTTATGCCTATTACTACGCTTTTTGATGTTTTCTGCCTCTTTTTGTTTTGTGCCAGTAATTCGTGTTTTGTGGCGGACATTTTTTCGGATGTGACAGAAACTGGCAACACAATTTGATTGCAACGAAATGTCATGTTTACATTTCGCTACTTGAGTAGTGCTTGAGTATTACTCAAGCGAGCCCTACGTAAGGGACCCTCAACTAGCTGTCGAAACACAAAACATTACTTAAGGGACCTTTAAGTATCGACTATGAATACGACCCCCTAAGTCACTAGTTTACGCTACTCCATTGGAAAATTTGGACGACTTGCGAAATCACATAATTGAAACCACAGAGTTAACATCTCTAGAGGTAGCCTAATTTGAATATTGGCCAGCCAACATCTATAGCGCTATTGCCACTCTTCTTCGTCCGCTTAAGGACCTTTCAGTTTCTTCAAAATCTGGCAGTTTCCGCAGTTTGAACACATGTTCCTCAAAATATTTAACTGGGTATTTAACTATACATTAAAATATACTTGCATTGTAACTGATTTACGTGAAGATAATTTGTATTGATTTAACGAAATCTCAAAAATGGCAAATTTCATAGCGGAATGTCGCAATAACTTCTAATATGTCGTAAATCTGGCACCCTACAATCGGCGTCCCCTAAATCTGTCATGTGGCTGTCATTGTAGTTGTGATTATTGCGTATGTTGAGATTTTTGTTGTTTTAGTGTATATTTGAGTGACTTTGTGACTATTTGTGGTGTGAATTAAATTATTTATGAACAATATTGTCATAATTGCATGATGGGATGAAATAAAAAGTGCATAGTTTGCTGCAATAGCGACGAATCGGTGAACACCACTTATCATAGGTTAGTATAGGTTTTGTTTTGGTTTTCAGTAGCGTAAAATATGGGGAAACACTTCATGGTAATAATAAATTGTCAACTGTTACAATCAAGTTATAATAAGAGTAACTCTCTAAGTATAGCTAAATACTAATACAACATATTGTATCAGTTTGTAACATCACAGTAATAATTGAATCTATTAATGAACATCCAATTTTAATATAAAATCGTACGCCACTGGTAAAGCCCTCAAGCTGTCAAAATTTCCGCTACATGTTGGCTGGTCAGCGACCTGTGCATTTTGTTGTTTACATTCCCTCTAGAGATGTTAGATCTGTGATTGAAACAGCTCGGCAATCACCCAAAGAAGATCCAAGGTGGTGGAAGTCATTTTGAACATTTATTGTAGATCCGATATTTTAATCATCAAAGAACAAAATATTCTCAAAAATGGCTGAAAGTATTACCCTTTAATTTTTTGCCGCATGTTTACCAAACACCCTGTATAACCAGTGGAGCTTGACGTGCTTCTGCCCCCAGAATTATTTTCTCTATCTTCAAGATGTATTACACCCCCTCCATAAAAATATTTATTACCATAAAGATAATGGGCCAACCACTAAACCCAGTCTCCCGAATTAAAATCCTGGCTACGCTCCTGAATGTAGGTTTTCAATTCGACATTCATACCTTTTTGAGAATCTGAGATTATGGGCAGGTTTTTCCGAAAACAAAAATGATAAATATTTTATTTTTTCTCAAGATGTTTATTTTTCTAAAGTATCCTAAATTTCACCTATTTATGATGGTTTGGGTGTTAAACTAAAATAAGTGAACATGTTATTCATTCTTCATTGCACGGACAAAAAAGCCAGATTTTGGGTAATTATTCTCTTAAAATTGAAAAATCTCTAAAACTATTGATTTTTGTCCATACATACAGGGTGAGTTTTTAGTACCGGCTCGGTCGATAACTCCTCTACTGGAGAAGATAGCGAAAAATGTTGTATACAAAAGTTGTAGCCACGGATATGCTCCTTGATCAGAAAATATTTAGATTTATACAGGCTGATCCATAACTACGTGGTGATGCAAACATGCATTTTTTTAAATGAGACACCCTATATATTATTATATATCCAAATTCTACTAATGATTTCCGTTCTTTCAATATAGGGTATTGTTACATTATACAGGATATTTCAAAAGTTATGATCATTTTTATACACAAATCGCTGTCAAATGAACCTACTGTATATCAAAAAGTGATGAATCGAAGATCATTTTTTTACACAGATGGATAAAAAATATCATCTACTTTTAAAATCGGCTATAAAAAAAGCTCGTGACGCATATTCCTATACAGGGTGATTTAGAATGCAAAATCTAAATTTTCTCTCTTTTTTTTAAATGTAACACCCAAAATTGTATTATACCAAAGAATTGCTTTTAATATGCTCTTTCATCTTTGTATAACACTTGTTATGGCTGCATTCATTAGTTTCTGAGATATTCCGATTTTTCTACAAATTTTAAATATACCTCCTATTTGTTTACTGAAATTTATTTATTTTGAGAAAATGCTATCAAATTTTATCTTTGCTTAACAAACAACTAAAACATAAGGCCATAATAGTACGTGATCAAGTGAAAACACTGAATTAACGAGATAATATAGGTCAAGTGTGCCGAGGAAACAATTTTATAGACGTCATGCATAATTATCAAGCAGATCTATCAGGTAGGCTATGAAATATTAAACGACACGGTCCAAATAAAGCGATTCTTCAATCTTTCAAACGCATTAGTTTTAGAGTGCCTCCGTTCTGGATATTGCTGTTCATAGTTCATATATTCTAGAGGCAAGCAGGCAATTTCTCAAAGATTCTCCTAAATACCCTCAATGAAGAAATTAATTTTCAAAGCTCGTTTTTCACACAGTACGGAAAAATTGAGCAGGTAATGAAAACTGTCAATTTTTCAAAGCATACCTGATAAATCTGCTTGATAATTATGCATCACGCCTACAAAATTCCTTCCTCAGCATACTTGACTTTATTATCTCGATGATTCAGGGTTTTGACTTCATCAAATACTTTCATGACCTCATAATTCAGTTGTTCGTTAACTAAAAAAAAATCGATAGTACTTTCTCAAAATAAATATATTTTAGTACACAAATAGAAGCTATATTTTAAATTTACCGAAAAATCGAATTATCTCGGAAACTGATGGAAGTAGGTACAACAAGTGTTATCCAAAGATGAAAGAGCATATTGAAAGCAATTCTTAGGTATAATAAAACATTGGGGGTTAAAATCTGGATTTTGTATTCTACATCACCCTGTATACAAACATGAGTCACGGACTTTTTTATAGCTGATTTTCAATCTAGACGATATTTTTAATCATTCCATGTAAAAAAATAATTTTTGATTCATTACTTTCTGATATACAGTACGTTCGTTTGACAGCGATTTGGTCACAAAAATGGTCATAATTTTTGAAATACCCTGTATACTGTTATATATAATACCTTATATTGTGAGAAGAGAAATTATTAGTAGTATCTAAAAATGGAATAATATATAGGGCATCTCATTTGAAAAAATACATGTTTGCATTACCACGTAGTTATGGATCACCCTGTATAAATCAAAATATTTTCTGAGCAAGGAGCACATCCGTGGCTACAACTTTAATGTACAATTTTTTTCGCTATCGTCTACAGTAGTGGAGTTATCGACCGAGCCGCTACTATAACTGAACCGTGTATATTAAGCTAATTTTGTTGTATTTTAGCTCTCCTATGCTGCGCCGACAGGAATATGTCCAACTACATTGAACCCTGTATACGCCCGCCCACGAAGATTGGCTAACAAACACCGTGTATATATAAATGTTTTTCTCTGGAACGAATGACTAATGATTGAGTTTCCTCAAACTCCCAGCGGGAGTTTCTCACCCGCATGAGCAGATAAGTCGCGTTTTTAGGTGAAAGTTCAATTTTCGTGATGTAGCGACGTGACGAATAACTACCATCTATATAACATTTCCAGTAAATTTAGTCGCGGCACAATATTCGTCAGATGTTTCCCCGGCGTATACCTTTGGGGGGTCGCTTTCCACCCCCTTGGAGTATCGATCCACACCGAGCCACCGGCATCTCTCCTGTTCCCCCCCCTCTTGCTCTTTCCTCCTTTCCTAGCTCGGTAAAATTAGTAGTGAAAGAGTTGAATAGGAAAATAGTAGACCAGGAAAATAGTTTTTTTACAGTAATTTTCCTAAGTATTGTTTGTAAGCAGTGATAAGCAGTGAAAATCCTTAGAGTACAGCAACAAATATTGCGCATCAACAAATAGGTGACGACTGAAAATTGCCCAAATCAAGTTTTTTATTTAAATAAAGTCAGCTTAGATGTTGAACTTGGTTTAGCGAAAAGTTACTGTTGCACCAACTTAGTTTAAGGACAAACCTAGTTTAAATGCTGTGTTCAACTAGCTGAACGCCTGATTTTGTCAGCTTAAACAACTCGTCAGAAGTTCTAAGGTTCTAAGGTTTTATCGATGATCGTCACACAAAAAAGACGCTTTAGAAATACAGGATATTTTCTAAGTTGGGACTTTTGTTTAAAGGGCACATGGTACTCGCCAAAAGGAGTGATTTTTTCCAGTAACATATAACCGAAATTTTTAGGGATATCAAGATATTGACCGATAATAATTAAATCCTCATTGCTGATTCCGTCCCTGTATGATCAGATAAAATAGAGGCGAAACACGAAAAAATCCGGTTTACAATGGAGCAGAGTATAGATGTACAGGGTGTCTCATTTTGGACACTTTTATACGGGGTGGGGTATCTCGGTTATTTTTGAAGATAGAGAGTTGCGGTTTTCACGACAGTGTGCTACTTTTTTGTGAAAGTAAAGATGCCGTCAATAAAATTATCATGGCCCTCTTGGTTTTTGAGATACAGGGTGAAATCGAAAACTATCGATTTTGGGACCACCCTCGTATCTCGGTTGTCTTTTATTTTATTGAAAAGTTTAAAAAAGGACCTTATTATAACATACAGGGTGTCCCCATAAGAATTTTTTCTGTAGAATTCAGTGGTGTAGTTTGATTTTTTCTTACTCTAACTATTTTTCAGTTATGAAGCAAACACGTATTTTTTTAAATGTATATTATTTTTGAAGTCAATCGGAAATATTTAAGCTTTTCAAAAATATATATCAGTAGTAGGTTATTTTGAAAAATACGCTCAAAATTTGATTTTTTCATTTTTTACTTTATTTGTAGCAGTAGGCCATGACTAATCTATTAAAAACAAAATGCAAGTAAACAATTATTAAGATACACGATACTAAATAATTTTAAGCTCAATTATTTAATTGTATTTTATACGCTGTTAACTATTTGTGATAATCTATATATATAAAAATGAGTCCCTTTTTCCCTTGGTCACGGCATCACGCGAGAACGGCTTTACCAATTTCATCCATCTTTTTTTTATAAGTTTGCCATTACTTCGTAGAAGGTTCTTACGGGCAGAAATCTAAGGAAAATTATACAGAACATTAGAAAATTTGAAAAAATGCGAGAAAACTTGACAACTACGAAGGGTATGTAGTGTTAGTGATTTGTTTGTTATTGTTGTCATGTATGACGTTGCTGTCAAAAATACCGGTTAGGTGCTGGATGTTTAATGATCTGGAAATTTCGTGCCCGTCAAGTGTGCGTCGTAGAAATAATGACAAATACGTATACAGAGTGTTAATTATTCATAGACCGTAATTTCAAGGGCATATTTATGACTCACATTCAAATAAAAAAGCTCATTCAGGGTGTCCGTATAATCGACAGACAAAGCTTGACAGGTGATAGACCCCACGATTCTATGAACGTTGAGATAGGAACATGAAGCCTGACAATGCTTAGTTTTCAAGATACAGGGTGTCAAAATGTTTTCTTTTATTTTCGCTTTTGCTCAATTCTTTCGCAATAAAATGGCACAACGATATAAAATTACGTATCGGGGGGTTTTTTGAGGCGAAAAGTCCAAATTCAGCCACCTTTTTCCGGTCTGCTGCATCAATGTATCAACAAAATCCTCAATATGTTTTACATGAAAAAGGTATGATTTGTTTGAGTCTTTAGAGGTAACTGTTTTTAACATAATCTTCATTGAAATTTCCAATGCAATTGTCAATTGCGATCGAAAGAATTTTCGGTTTTTCAACACGAATAAATATTAGGCTTAGGCTCATACTTTTAAATCCCATTTACAAAGTATTCTCAAATTTTCACCACCTATTTTAAAAATTAGATATATTTGAAACATGTTTTTTTGATCTACCTAATATTAATTCGTGCCAGAAAACCGATAATTCTTTTGATCACATTTTACAGGTAATTGGGCTGCCTTGGATATTTTAATAAAGGTTATCTCGAAAACGGTTACCTCTAGGGACTTAAACAAAGTATACCTTTTTTTCGTAACACATATTGAGGAAACGATGTTTTTAATATTCAGCTTGATGCTCCAAAACGGAAAAAAGTTTTGTTAATTTAAAAGAGTTCGATGTGCCGTAGGTGGCGCCCTCTATTCATGTTAGCAAAAATGTGGTTGAATTCCCGATACATAATTTTAGATACGTTGTGCCATTTTATTGCGGGATAATTGAGAAAAAAGCAAAATAATAGGAAACTTTGACACCCTGCATCTTGAAAATTAGGCATACTAAGGCTTTATGTTCTTAACTGAATGTCCATAATAATGTGAGGTCACCTCGAATAAACGATGTATCTTGAAAATTCTGGATTTCAAGATACAGGGTGTCAAAGATTGGAAATAAAATTGGTTTTTTATCAATGACTTAAACATTAATGAGCCGTTTTTTTAATCTGTAGTCTTTCACTGCATTAAGAATCTAAGTCACCACTGACTAGAAGATAATTATCCTTTCCAGTGGCGTGTCGGTGGTAGGGGGGCAGTCCCACGAAAATATTAGCAAAAAGATGTATGCCACTAACTTTGAAAAAATTAAATGCTGTTTTTCAGATTAAACAGATAAGAATACATTTTCTTTTATTTTAATGGCGCTTCGTATCTCTATTTGTTTTGGAACAAATAAATAAAAACCACTTCATTTCATAGCTCCACTTTTTCGATGGGCTATGAAGTGGTTTTTATTTTTCCCTTCAAAACAAAGTGGAATACGAAGAGACATCAAAAGACAAAAAAGTTGGATTTTCATCCGTTTCGTCTGAAAAACAATATTTAATGTTTTTTTAAGGTCAGTGGCATACATTCTATATTTTCCAAACTTTGACACCATGTAACCTGAAGACCAGACTCCACGCATCCTTATGATTCTAAGCAACATGCCATTCGACTATAAGCGGTTGCAACTTTCAGTGCGGCTTGCATTTGCATGACGATAACTAAATAGCAAGGACAGTCGTTGACCGTTTGTGGGATCAATCTTGATAATGCATGTTTTCCATATGGTCATGTAGCCTATTCCGTGTTGACAAAATCATTATTTATTTATGGGCCCGAAAACGGAACAAAACATGTTGGATATCAAAAAGTATTTCATTGTTCACTATGCTCTTCAGATAGGTAATTATTATTTATTGCAGATTTAAGTTCAATTTCAATATTCATAGCTAAGACAGGACAGCGTCTGTCGGGTCATCTAGTGTTCAATAAATATTACTTATTGTAGTTCATCATTACATTACTTAAAACCAAACAACATGATATCTGAAGAATATCAACACAATATTAGATTTGAATTTGAATCAAAATAAAAACTAGAAACATGGAGGAGCTTTTGGAGATGTTGGTTCAAGTTGGAGACTATTTTCTCGAATGAAAATCTATGGCACAATTTCTTATTGTTTGAATGGCATTTAAAAGAATTATTGGCCCCCTCGTGTTATGGCGATTAAATATTCCCAAACTTGGATCCTGTGGAAATGTTGAAGTATCTTAAACTTGTATGGATGGTAATTGTATTTTTTTTAGAATTCTTTCTGCAGTTGATTTTGGTACTCCTACAGCTTCTTCTTTGTGCTTACAAGATGATGAAGGCGTTGCTTCTATGTAATCTAATACGTTTGTTTCCCTTTGCTCTCTATTTTTCTTGAAATAAGTTTTAGGACGTGGTTGAATAAAGGATCCGTACCTAACTATATTTATTTTTAGACGAGCAAATATATCTGGAAACGGTTGCTGTCTCTCTGGGTATATCTAAGCTGCCCCTATTATAGAAAATGACAATAATTAATATAAAAACAGAGAAAGAACAAAGCTATATTTAATAAAAATATAAATAAAGACTGACATTATCGCAATTTTTTTTTCAGATTTGCTTTTTATTTTTTAATAGATGAGTCATAGCCCACTATCTACTCAATATTATAACACAGTCGTCACTTTAATGAGACATTATTATTTAAAAAAAAGATATTTTGATTCTGTTCTTTCGAATTTGAGTAGCATGCCTCTTGTAATAACTGCTTAGCTGCTTATTATTTATAGTTGATTAACCAATGCCTAGTGCTACAAATAAAGTAAAAAATGAAAAAATCAAGTTTTGAGCGCAACTTTCAAAATAACTCAATACTAATATATATTTTTGACAAGCTTGAATTATTTCCGATTGACTTCAAAAATAATATACAGGGTGTTTCATTTAAAAAAATACATGTTTACTTCATAACTGAAAAATGGCTAGAGCAAGAAAAAATCAAGCTACACCACTGGATTCTGCAGAAAAAATTCTATAAGGCCCTTTGTTAAACTATTCAATAAGATAAAAGACAACCGAGATACGAGGGTGGCTCCAAAATCGATAGTTTTCGATTTCACCATGGTTCTCAAAAACCAAGAGGGCCATGATAATTTTGTTAACGGCGTCTTTATTTTCACAAAAAAGTAGCACACTGTCGCGAAAACCGCAAATCTCTATCTTCAAAAATAACCGAGATACCCGGTAAAGGTGCCTAAAATGTCACAATTTTATCACTATGAAGTTCATAGCTTCCAAATTAGACGATATAGAATTGTAATATGTATGTATGTATGTACCGAATTATTCCACTGATATAAAATTTAAAGGCAACATTCGGATATCACAAAAGTTATTTTGTTCAGCGCGTTGTGGAGTACTTACGAGTACAACAAATTTTTGATGTTTACAACCCCCCCACGCCCCACAATCCGCATTTTCACCACCCCCCTGAAAAAACACATAATTATCAGAAATCCCTAAAATGCCTAAAAACGAAATTTGTGTTGTTTATATAAGTTTAGTTTTTTGTTTATTGCCGCGCCGCCACTGACTTGATTTCTAAAAACCATAATATGCGCTTTCGTCCACAAGGCGATAATACTGTGTGAAAATTTCATTAAAAACAATTCAATACTTTCTAGGTTACACAGAACACAGAACAATCTAAATCAATACTCGTATGGGCCTAAAAAAATGTATTATGTCGCTAGGTCCTTCCTTCACAGGGCAATGGACAGCCTATTACAATACAACAAATTCCTTAAGTTTTACATTTTGTTTTTTGCTAAGTACTACGCCATCCATGCACTGCTCTTCAAAATTATAGCATCATTACCTATTACGATTCCACAGCATATCTCTATAGGAATTTCATCACAATCCATACAGCGGTCACTGAGATTACGAGGTTACACAAACGCCAACAGACCGAAAGACAGACAGACCGAAGGAAATAGGTGACGTGAATTTTTGTTATGTGGATATAATAAAACGTCCAAAAAGCGTATCGAAAATTTTCGCGATCACAGTATTCCCTCGCCTATCGGTGTAGGAAGTAAAAAGTAAAAAAAAGGTTTTTAAGTGGATCACAAATGCACTTTATTATAGAATTTTTTCTCTCCGTTTATTCTGAGAATTTGCGGTCGTTCTTGCATAAAAGCAAAACCATTTAATGAGTTTTTACGAAATTTACGTGTGGACGCCATTTCTTCTTTTCGCATCAGAGCCTATGTTTTGGAAGTCCCACAGTGGAAGACAACTTAATAATACCGAACATTCCAAGTGGAAAAAGGATGGAATTTATGATCCATATCCCTCTGACAGACCTTCTTCACGGGCAATTTGGCGAGATTTTTCCGAAAACATCGACTGTCGGTTCGTATTGATCCTGTAACGTCACACCGGATGGGCACGGTTTTACTTCCGGTGACATTAGGCAGAGGAAGTATTGCAGTCGCGAAAGATCTAAAACCCCATTGCGCTTCACTGGCCCACACAGAATATTCGAGTTGATTGACCCAGTCCTTACCACACCTTCTTGATATTCATAGTGATGCCGTTTTCTTCTTGCCCTGTAAAAGGAAACTATATTATGAGATCCCTCATAGATACTTTTTCTACAACAAATTATAGCAGCGTTACCTACTACGAAAAAGAAGACATGGAATATATGATAAGGATGTTCAAACAAGAATACGAACTGTGGGGACTTAAAATAAATATGAATAAAACGGAATATATACTTGTGTGTTGGACAACAGGTTGCGGATTTAGATTTGGAGGACGGAATTATTAAAAGCTGTCAAGCTTTTAAGTATTTAGGAATAACGACAATACACAGAGATGGTACGTGTTTAAGAGACATAAAAAAAGGATAATTTGAAAGCATAATACAGAATATTACTCTATATGGAGCAGAGGTATGGTCAATGACAACAACAATAAAGAACAAAATAAGAACGGTCGAATTAGACTACATGAGAAGATGCTTGCAAGTCACAAGAAGTGACAAAATAAGAACTGCAGAGATAAGGCAAAGAATGGGAATCGATTGCTCAATAACAAGAACATTAGAAAACAGAGCACTACAATGGTATGGTCACGTCTAAAGAATGCCAAAACACAAATGGCCAAAACGAATACTGGAATGGGAGCCTCCAGGGAGGAGACGTAGAGGACGACCGGCACTAAGATGGGAGACCTACATTGGACATGCCATGATAGATAGAGATCTGAGAGTAGGGGATTGGAATAGAAGAGAGCTGTGGAGGACAAAAACGGCGAACTCGTAAAGGAAAATGCCGAAGAAGAAGGAGAAGAAGAAGACCTACTACGACCCCATATGCATAATATCGCTATGTAAATTTCATCACATTCCATAATAACAGACAGTCAGACAGACCGACAGGCTGTCAGACCGACAAACCGACTAACCGACAAACCGACTGACCGACAGACAGACAGAAATATAGACAAACAGTCAGACAGACAGACAGACAGACCGAGGACCGACGACCGACAGACAGACAGACCGACCGAAATTAGTGGATTTTCGTTATGTAGATATAATAAAATGCCCAAAATTTTCGCGATTATAATACTGCCTTCACCTATCGGTGTGGGAAGTAAAATGGAGTGTATAGAAAAAATAGATGCATTAGGCAAACAACGATAGCTCTCTCATGGCACATAATGTATGCCATGTTCAAAATTATTTTTTTTACAAATTTTGTACTACGTGAAAGGCCACATAGGTGGCCTAAATGCCTACTAGCTACTTTAAAATATCTTTATCTGTTTTTTTTACAGGCTAGTGGACCCGCGATGAAACAATAGAATGTAATTTTGAAGAGGGGGCAAATAGCCCATCGCCTCACTATTCGGCGACTATGTTGGTACAACTTTTTAAAATTCATTGTGAGCGAAACACAGGATTTTTGTAATCGATATTTTTTTCTGAGAGCTCCATTCTATTTCCGTGAAAAACGGCATATACGTGTAGCTATTAAATAGGGTTAAAACCGAAACAAGAAAATGTTTCGTTTCCATTCCTGTTTTCTAGTCAGAGTGGAGATTGGTGTAATATCCCAGGCAGATATTCGTGTAATAAACAAAAAAGTAATCTCGTAGGGTTAACAGCCATAAAACGTTCCTGGGTCGGTAAATCATCTAAGCTTACCTTTGAATAGCGAAGAGGCTGCAAAGGTATCATTTGTAATTTTATACGGCTGGGAATTTATCCCAGTATGTTTTGCTTTCTGGTGGATAAAGCTTTCTTTTAAATATAATCCTTGGATGGTTTGATGTGAGATCTAAGAGGAGGTTATAGTACGTACATGAGAGCTGTTTGCAATGGTTCAGCTGTAAACATTTTTGGACTATTAATGTTGAGATTTCTAAATTGAAAAAAATATGAGCATGAAGAAAAGGACGGTTGTAGAGAAATGTCGACGTATTTTTTGTGATTTCCTAATAGACAATTATTAAAAAATTGCCAAAATTGACGCTTTTTTGACTAAATTCACGGTCTCGTTAATCACCCTGTATAAACTTATTCTAAAATCTGGATCGACATTTCTCTATATTGAAGTTTTAAGGAAACGCAAATCAGGTTTTTGTGCCAAAAATTATTAATATACAGGGTCAAAAATGGTTACAGCTAGAGCCTTGCATTGAACGATCGCGCGCCGATAAAGGTGCCACCAATACAAAAGTATGTAAACTACAGTTTGTGAATGAGCTGAAGTTCATTCATTTCTGGAATGAGATAGATATTGTTGTGAGCATCAACTAAATTTGTAGTCGGTAGTTTTGGGCGACTTATTCATATACACTGAAGGCCAAAAGTTAGGAACTACTATAATTTAAACAAATTGGTTTCGAGTTATCATTTTCAGGATTACTACGAAATCTATACAATTTTCAACCAGATTTGTAAGTAATTAGAACTTAAATTGGCAGGCCCAGACCGAGAAGTCTAGAGTCTTGGACTCACACTTTTTTGCGTCGCGAATAGAAATTACATTTTTTATTTTGTAACAGAAACTGATAAAAACGTTGTATTTTAATTTTATTTATTCATTCCAGAAGTCATGTTCTTTTGCTAAGTTCTCCACTTTTACGATTTTTTGTGTTCAGACGGCAAAGTAGCGATAGTAACTTTTTGTGACATAGAACTGCCATTGAACTTGATAAAACCAATTGCGGTTTCTCTTTAACGCACCATTTTTTCTTCAAAAAAGTAATTTCTTTTCTCTGAATACCTTCTTCATCAGGTGTCATATTATATCAGGTAAAATAAGGAGACCATCTTGGTGTGGCAGCATTAGAGGTCATATAGGCATCTATTGTAGTCCGCAATTATTACTCGCATTTTTTTTTATTAATCGCTCAACATCAGAGAAAGCAAATTTTTCTTTTTCTTCAGAGTACATAATCGTCTTGGCATAGGTGCATAGGTATATCTGTGTTGGAGGCGTTATAGATTTCACAAAGTTGCTAATATCCGTCCTCTTTTTGAATATGTACTTCACCGAAATACCGAATTTGGCAGCTGTAATTCTGAATGCAGATAGATATAGTTTCACTATGGGAGGAAATATTTTTGGAGGCCTACCGGTGGGGGGAGGGGGGCAGGCATAATTTGGTTTATTTTTCTGAAGTTTATTGTGAATCCAGCAATAATTTTGCTGGCGCCTTCTGGGGGTGCTATAGGCAAAAAGTATGAGACATGATAGTTTTTTTAGTTTACAGTTCCAAGGGGTGGACAGTTGGACACGTCCCCCCTAACCCCCGTATTTACGCCAATTCTGTAATACTGTGTCACCGGGACTACCACATGCCTTCAAACAAATTGTGGTCCTTCCTCATTTCTTCAGACAAATGAGGTGCTTCACATTTTACACCATTAATACTATCTAGATACCGACATATATACCGCAGTAGCGCGGACATTTCATTTATTTTTTCCTTCAGGCTATATTATACATCTAGTTTACGAGTTTTCCAGTTAAACAGATGATAATATTTCCCCCAGTAAAGGAGCTGGAGCGCTTACAAATTATCTCTCGTCGCTGCTTATGAATTGCTGCTAATTGTTGTGGCTATAATGCCTTCAGATGACACTTAGAAGTTGTTAGTGCTCACTTTTGTGCCCGATTCGGAATAGAGAAGGAATCCTCATCACAAATTCTATACTGCTGCGAAGTAACGTACCAAAGCGGGACACTGTCGTCTGAGGAACCACTTCCGTAAGTTAGGTTTTGAACAAACAACGGACTGTCGCTTCTGCTATGTGGAGGACGAAACAGCGGAGCTTCTTCTTCTTTCAGTACCATCTCCTCAGCGGAGGTTGGCGACCATCATTTGCAACTCTTCTCTGTCGTGGGCTAAACGGATGATTGTGCAGGCCTCTCTTATATTAAACCACTGGCGTCAGTTCCGAAGCCAGGAGAACTTTTTTCGCCCGATCCCTCGTCGTCCTTCGATCTTTCCCTCAACGATCAGTTGTAACAACTCGTACTTACTATTTTTAAAAATATGGCCAAAATATGCTGCTTTTCTTCGTTTTATTGTGGTTAAAAGTTTCTGTTCTTTATTCATTCTCTCTAGTACCCTAGTGTTTGTTACCCGTTCGGTCCATGATATCCTTAATATGCGTCTGTATAGCCACATCTCAAAAGAGTCCAAACGTGACATGGTCCGAGCTTTTAATGTCCGTCCCTCAACTCCGTATAATAATGTGGACAGTACATAGCATTTTGTTGCTCGCCATCGAGTAGTCAAACTTAAATCCCCGTTGCAGAGTATCGTTTTCATTTTGAAAAAAGTATTTTTGGCTATTTCGATTCTGCTTCTAATCTCTTCATCAGCATCCCATTTATCATTTAGCCAGCATCCAAAATATTTGAATCCTTTTACTCTTTCTACGTCCTGAGTGTCTATTTCTATCCTTACATTATTAATATTTAATCTAGTGATGACCATGAATTTTGTTTTCTTTATGTTTATTTTGAGACCATAAGATTGACTAGTATTGTTGACTCTGTTCACTATGTACTGTAATTCCTTCTCATCGCTAGCTAGGAGTACCGTATCGTCAGCATACCGGATGTTGTTAATATATTTGCCATTCACTTTTATTCCCATTTCCACATCTTCCAAAGATTCTTGGAATATGGACTCAGAGTATAAGTTGAATAGCAATGGCGACAATATACATCCCTGTCTGACGCCTTTGAGAATTTGTATATCCGATGTTGACATATTTCCGATTTTTATATGAGCTGACTGATTCCAATATAAGTTTTTGATAATCCTTATGTCCTTGCCATCTAACCCGAGTCGTTTGAGCAAATATATCAATTTATCGTGTCTCACGTTATCAAATGCCTCCTCATAATCTATAAAACATGCGAAGACATTCCTTTGCTGATCTAGGCATTTCTGGATTAGGACCTGCATCGAGAACAATGCGTCTATAGTTCCCAAACCATTTCTAAATCCGAACTGGGTTTCAACGGAGCACAGTACTGGAAAGAGCTAGGTTTCAGCCTTTTGGTCTCGCCCAACTGGAACCTTATAACTTCAAGGAAGTTTCACGCATCACGACCATCGCCTTCTTCAAGAAGTGTGGATTGTATGGTGAACTCTAAATAGAAGTGAACCACAATCGATGAATTCGAATAGGTCGGAAGAAGTGAAAAGGGTATTGTTTGTCCCCACAATCCTAAAGGGGCAGCTTGATGATGATGGTGGCACACTGACCGCTGAATTGCTGATAAACCCGTATACCCTTTGCATCCCCTGGATCACTTACGAGGTAAAGAACCCTCAAAATAACAGCCTGATTAGTGGCATAATATAAATAGCAACTTTGTTTTGGTTGGTCGTTTCGGTTTTGCTGTTATAGATTTGAGTGAATTTTGAGTGTTAAGTGCATAAGTGTTAAAAGACTACATTAAACAATTCCACAACGTATAATAGTAATAATAGTAAAGTAAATAATAACCTGGACTTGGGAACACACTCATGCCTGTTAGATCATGGGCGTCTCTTTTTCTAACCTAACCACATTTTGTGCTCTTGTCCAGTATTGGAAAGATCTAAGTTTCAGCCTTTTAGTCTCGCCCAGCTGGAACCTTCTGACTTCAAGGAAGTTTCAGCCATCACGACCGTCTCCTTCGTCAAGAAATGTGGATTGTACGGTAAACTCTAAATAGGTATGAACCAACGAATTCGAATAGGCTAGAAGAAGCAAAGCCAATGCGCTAACAGGCATGTGAGTGTGCCCAAGATCCAGTTGTTATTATTTACCACTTGTTTACAAAGACGATGTTATTGTTTACAGAAATTGACAGAAATCCGCTGGATTTAAAGAGCTTTTATTATGCAGACATAGGCGTACGTTACATTATTTATGAGGGAGTGATGGTCAGGGTGTGACGGAAGAGCAGCTCGGCGGGCAGTAGCCCGGGCTGCACATTTTTCTTCTTTGTTGTATGAAATAATAATAGTAACAAGATCCGTTGAAGGGATAAGCATATAACGGTGTGACTATAAGATAATGACGATGACGTTGAGGATATAGAAAAGAGAAACTATTACAGAGTGATAGGAAACAATGAAAGATGCCAGATCTTAAATACTCGTGGCATAGGATTTACGACCAGTCGCAGCCAGTCCAAATTTATTGGACTATTTATGTACCATACGGATCCACTAATTGTTTGAATATTTCCCAACAAGGCAGTATGATCTCGTTGTTCTATAGTAACGTTACAAGGTGTTTATTTCATCTCAATTCATTTGATGTATTCTCATGATGGAAGAAAGGGAACTACGAAAGTACTAAGTACTTACATTGGAGTGCATTAAATGAAAACTTAAACTGAACTTTTTCAATATATTTCAATATACATATTTCTATTACCAGATAATGTTGAAAATAAACTTAAATACAACAGACCTATAAAAAATACAACTTGAAGAACTCATCTACTTAGTGATTATGATTTGGTATTTGGAAGAATGTGGCCCTGTAAATATATAAAAGAGAGGTTTTATCACCTTTGCCAGGCATCTCACCTTCGGAATGTATGACTCTCACATTGGCGCAACAGGCAGTGCAGTAATAAATTTGCTGCATTACCTATTATGGCCTTAAAAACAGAGACAAATTAACTTTAATATAGGGGAACGGGTACTTATGAGCATTATGTATCGCAATCTTCCCAACTTCGAGACTATCATTACAGATCGAAACATTTTGAAGAAGGGAACCTGCAACAGGTAACCGTCTGGTACACAAATAAACAATAATGTTTGAAGACAAGAAACGTATAAAACAAATTTATTTAAATTCTACAATTTTTAAAAATTTAGCATATTTAGCATAAATTGTTTACAGCGCAAAATAAATATTTTTTTAATAATTCATTTTACACAAAACTGGAAAAACAAATTTAAAGTGACATTAACTTCAAACGTTTCTTATTCAATCAAATATTTAATATTTAATCAAATATCAAATCTCAATTTTATGAATCGCGGTTAACTAAAAAAAAAAACTGCATGTTCATGAGAATTAGTTGGAATAGAAACATAAATAAAATGCAAATACATGAATAATATTCTCTCGCTCCATGAACTACACCCCTTTTGAGACGTCAATGGCATTTCTTACCGATGATACGGTTTACACGCATCACCCAAAACAAACAATAGAACTCAGCGAGTCCGCTACCTGTCGTCTGGTAAATAAAGGGTGAAAAAAGGAAAGGTCGTGGTTGGGGCTTTGGTTGGGGTATCTAGGAATTGAGGTTTCCGTTGATGCAACGTTGTCACGTTTTTTCAGAAGTCTTGGCTTGACTTACATAATTTAGCGGAAACAGAAATAGGGTTGAGATTGGTTTGTGTGTGGACGCCACTCCCGGGCCAGTGAAAAACTACTTTGGTATTTTTAAGTTTCAGTAACTAACCTAACTTAACCTCAGGGGTTGGATTGTTGAGGTTAAAATGGTTTAACTGGGGTTTAGTCAATTATTAATCGGCTCGGCTCAGCCCATGCTGTAACAGGTATGTGTATATTGGCAAGACCCAGTTGTTATTTTTTACTGTGTTCACAAACACGATGTTATTTTTTACAGAAATCCGCGGGAATTAAATTTTGTGGAATTGTTTAAAATAATCTTTTAACACATTATGTACCGTTAAAACCCAAATTTTACTCTAAACTATAACAATGGACCCGCAACGATCAACCTAAACAAAGTTGCTATTTATATTCTTCCCCTATTCATCGCCTTATTTTTAGGGTCCTTTACCTGCTAGCACGTTTATCAGCAGCCAGTGTGCCACCTTTCACTATCATCAAGCTGCCATTAAGGCTGAATTACTACTTTTAAGATTGTGCGGACAAACAAAATCGTTTTACTTCTTCTAACCTATTCAAACTCGATGGCTTGGCTTGACGCCCTGGGCAGAATTAGATTACTTACAGTCTGAGGAAACGATCCCATGAAAATGTTGAGCAAGGTATTGCAATTTCCGCATTTCAAATTCACGTAGATTTGCACCGGAAAGTTTCCTCAATCTGGGAGTGGGCGCGTTCGACTCAGACGACGTCAAGCCGAGCCGATTTCCATCCATTTTGATTTCTGCAGCTCAACCGGTTTAGTTAAGTTAGGTTAGGGAATGAAACTTCAAAAGGCCATAGTTTTTCATCAAAACGTTTCGTCGGTCTGGAAGTGGTTTCGTTCGACTAAGGACGTCAAACCGTGAGTCATTTGACTTGATTCTCGACCCCCATTTCGGTCTCCGCTAAAATGAAACTTTACCATTTATACGACATACGACATATTACTTAACCACCGCACCGCCCCAATAATTATTCTTAAATTGTTCATAGGGCACCTTCTGTGGTTGCTCGGAATAATTACCGTTTTTTTAATATCTTTTACATGGTGAGGCCTAAGTTAATACTTTTTTTGAGCTGTGTATAGAAGTCATTAAAATAAACAACTTGTTCAAATAACTTTTTTCCAAAAATTGAAAAAGCGAGATACAAAATAACAAAAAAAAACAAGCCTTGATTGTTTATCAAGACGTACCTACCTATTCTGTTTGTGTTTAGTTTTTACCCGGATTTTTGTCAGATCGATTAGACATCGTACCTATGGAAAGAGTATTCAGGCTGCAAAAGAGACGTTTAAGAAATATAGAGAAAAAGTCCTGATTACCTGGGGCTAAAGGTATATAACAAACTAGAATCTTAGTATTCGTAATGTCCATGATAGTCAAATTAAAAAACTGGTATTCAACCTATTGGCCACAAATGCTTACCATTCCATAATTGAATTTTTGTACTCATAGCTTTAATCATAGCTATATTATGTATTATCTTGTATTTATTTGATTTAATTTACTGTATTTTGTAGAAAGTTGCTTGACTCAGGTTTAGAATAATTTTTGTCACGTGTTTGTATTGTCTTGACTTTTCCAGTACCTGTACCTACTGGAATAAATACATTATCTATCTATCTGTATATCTAGGTAGCTGTCAGAAAGTGCATTAGTAATTTTTTTGTATATCGTTGTTGATTTTAAATTTGTAAATCCTAAAAATTGTTTCATAATTATGTGCCTCTTTTAGGATTTAACAATTCAAAATTAACAACGATAAACAAAAAATGACTACTGCACTATCTGAGAGGTAGGTACTCGTACAAGGTACAATGCCTAATCGACTTGACAAAAATCCTAGCAAAAAATTAAATACAAACAGACTAGGTAGGTCTTGATACACATTACACAATCAAGACTTACGTTTTTCGATTCTGTAACTCGCTTATTTTTCAGTTTTTGGAAAAAAGTTATTTGAAAAAGTTGTTTATTTTAACGACTTCTATGTACAGTTGACAAAGAAGTATCACCCTGTATAATAACAAACACATTGATCAGTATCTTCCTTTGGAGCAAAAGTCTATTTTGTGATTTTTCTCACACGCTTTTTTCAACTTTACTATTACTGCAATGACTGCAAAATATATATTGTCAGTTGTTACAGCTAACGAAAATACAATAGAGTTACCCGGAGACGATCTGGCAACGTGGCCAAATAATTGCTTTTTTGCGTTTTTGCGTACGATCGTCTACCTGCCTAATTGCCTGCTAGGAGCATCAAGCTGCTTGATAAACATAACGATAAACACAATATTTATAATATGCTTCAGATAGTGGGTCCAAACAAAACCCTTGTTTACTGCTTCTACCTATTCGAATTCGTTGGTATGAACCACAACAGACACAATAGGCTCGCTGTGGAAGGAGGCATAACCGCCCCGCTCACTTTTAACCTAACATAACCTAACCTAACCTAACCCAACCTAACCTAACGTAGTTATTAAGCAGACCATACTAGGTTGTAGGCTTCTGGAACCAGAAGATTTAAGAAGGAGCAAAGGCCATACCAGCTTCTGTTTAAAAGTTGTGACTTGGGAACCAGTGCTTTTGGAGTTAAAAAATGTCGTTAGTAATAATTTTACGACCCTTCTTATATAGATTTATTACTGTCTTTTTTATTGGGTGATAGGGTCCAAATTAAACACAACTTTAGCTCAAATTTGCCAACGTTGCGAAAATTATATTTTTTATCTTTAGGGCTCCTTTGTGTTAAAAGTTGTGGTAGTTACACAATCTGTTTGTAACGTTAAGAGAAGTAACTTCTTCTGTAGTTAGTATGTGCAAATATAAAGATCAAAATCCCAATATCTAGGACACACGCATGTACTTAATTTTAAAGAACCTGGTGATTACCACAACTTTTAACGCAAAGGAGCTCTGAAGATAATTTTCGAAACGTTGGCAAATTTGAGCAAAAGTTGTGTTTAATTTGGACCCTATCACCCAATATCAAAAGACAGTAATATATAAAAAATGTCTTTGCACAGTTGACTACGTCACCATTTCCTCATTCCTTCAAACAATTGTGGTCCTTCCTCATTCCGTCAAACAAATGTGGTTCTTCACATTTTACGAGATTAGTACCACAGCATAGTAAAAAACCAGCACAATATCTCTGAGGATTTCCTATATAAAAATGATTCCCACAAAATTTGACCTTGGGATGATTTTACGGCTGAGAAGTTTGGGTAGAGATGCGAAAATAAAAATATCGATACCGGCACCAACTCTATATTTTTTAGTCAAATAGGCGTGTTTGGTTCGTACAGAGAATTTTGTGCAATTGATTACACCCCTCAATAATTATATAATAATTTCGATACCGATAGCCCTAACAAAAGTATCGATACCAGCTTGGAATCGCTCAAAAAATATCTCAAGATAAAAATACTCGATATTAGGGCAGAAGTACAAGTATCGAAGTATCGTTAACATCTCTACAAAAAAAATCATCCAAAAGTGGGGACGCGCGTGTAATTGCCGCCAACCTGAGATATTGTGCGCGTTGTTTACTATGCTGTGATTAGTACTCTCTCAATACCGACACATATACCGCAGTAGCACGAACATTTCATTTATTTTTTCCTCCAGGCTATAGCATGAAAGTTTTCCAGTTAAATAGATAATAATATTTCCCCCAGTAAAAGAGCTGGAGCGCTGCCGATTTCTCGTAGTAGCTGCTTAAGAATTGTTGCGCGAGTTTTCTTCCAGCAGCTTAATAAATGCCTGGAACCCGGGAGACTTTATAGAGAAATACACACCGCTCGATTCCGGCTCGCTTCGAATTTATTAAAATTGGCGTAAGTTGATTTGTATAAGAAGTAGCGGTAGCATCTACGAGGGCTAGATCAGCTCTACTCAAGGATGTTATGCGGCCCCTTTAGTCCAGGCGGTAGGGGTTTTTTGACGGCAAAAGGGCGGAAAGAAATGAAATTTGGTGGTATGGTAGACATTGGTCCCCTGAACCTACACCTAATGCGACCTCGGTGGAGGGGTGGGGGTGGGGGGAGGAGGGGGTGGGGGGGTGTCCGCTCAAGGGGGAGGGGGTGATAACTGCTTCGGATGGTGATACCGAAACAAGCTTCAAATGATTTATGCAAAAAACAAAATTCTGCATAATTTTCGTCCTTCATTTTTTGTGTGCGACCAATAGTTTCCGTCCTACAGTGTGCCAAAGTTAGGGGTTGGTTTGTGATCTTCACTAAAATCTGAATTTCATCGCAGATTAACGCTGCTCCTACAATCTGGAACAGTTTCTCCGGAATAGTCCGGAAGATGCGGGGAGCTGAAAAGGAACCGACGAAGGGCGTGATAAATAAACAGATGCGCGCTACATTAGAAAGAAATGGAAACAGTCATGTCAGCGCGTCGCCCGAAATTTGTAAAATTGAAGAGGAAGGCGATTTGCAGATGTTTTTTATCCCAAATCCTGACGCTCCATTTTCCAATATTTTTACATGAAATTTTCACATGATGTTTAGAAGGAAATTGCCCAGAGTGATATCGAAGCACTTTTTCATTTTTGCTTCTGGGCTTTTCTTAAAAAAATTACAAAGTTGACGAAGAAAATAGGCAACTTCAAGCAATCATATTTCATGTTCAATCTTTTTTTTTCAAAAAATGCCTCCTGTGTAATTTCCTTTTAAACTCCATATAAAAATTTCATGCAAAAATATTGAAAACTGGAGCGTCAGGAATTGGGATGAAATCACTTGAAAATGACCGTTTATTCTCTCCGTAGGAGCCGCCTTAAGACAAAGAATTTGATCAAAAAGGCGTGTAACATTTATGTTTCCCTAAAAGAATTATATCTTCTCATTTATTTATTATCTCCAGCTGCCTAAACTCACGCATTTGGGGGGTGGTGAGGGGGGGGGGGATGAAAGCTGTTTCTTGACGCTTCTCGACAAATAACGCCGTCGCGCCGTGTAAAATGCTATAGAAAAAAGTTCAAATAATATATGGAGACAACAAAATTCTTCACAATTTGGTCTTTACGTTTTTCGTATGCGACCAATAGTTTCCATTCTACAGTGTCCCAAAGTTAGGGGGTGGTTTGTGATTTTTATTAAAATCAGAATTTTATCGCGTATTAAGTCGAAAAATGATATCAAAATGATCTGTAACACTTTTTCTCCTAAGTTTTGGACCTCGAGGGGTTGCCGCTTGAGGGGTGGGGAGGGGGGTGAAATATCTGCTTCGCGACGATTTTCGAAAAATAACGTCGTTTTGGTAAGTGCCATTGAAAAAAGGTTAGAAGTTAGCACGCCGCAAGAATATCACCGTTTTGTGGGTTCCTGGACGCATATTCATTTTCTGCCAATGTAAAAGGGCATTCGGCTGACGTCGCAAAAACCTGACGTATCCATTGTGTTCATGCAGGAGTAGACATGTCTAAAAAGAAATGCTAAATGTCTCGCTGAAAAACAGGTTTTTTGGAATAATTTTTTTCTAATACGTTACTGGTATCCTTTTATACTGATACATTAAATTCTCACATTTTTAAATCAATCGATTTTTGGTAAACCAGTTTTTGGTGTTTTTCTCGAGTTTCTACAAAGTGGACATGCCTGCTATTGAATAAACGCTCCTCAATTACTCTACAGGGTGTGTGCCATATTCCTAAAAATTCGATTCCAGATATAGATTAACCCCAAACATAATATATGCAAGACGTTGAAAAAGTTCAAAACAGATTTCTGAGGTATTTGAATTTCAAAGAATTTGATAGATGGCCAGATTTCCATTCTATAAGGACTAGTTATCTCAGAATACGTTACAATTTATTACCTATGTGTAGTAGATATAAAATATCTGCGCTTAAGTTTCTTCACAAACTCTCAAATCAAAATATCGCAAGTTCAGAAATTGGAGCCCTAATTAATCTTAATGCACCTCCACGTTTTATACGCTCTCCTCTGCTCTTTAAAGTACCCGTCTGTTCCACTACTTCATCGCGACTTCCATTGATATCGATGTTTAGATTAGCAAACCAAATTAATGTTTTATGTGACTTGGATTTTTCTGTTTGTGAGAATCACTTTATTAAGAAAACTGTACACCATATTACAAATTTAATGGTTTGAGTTCTTGATGTCTTCTCAGATTCCTCTTGCAGTATTTTCTTTTCCTCTTTATATTGTATTTAAATTTTGTCAGTTCTGTCATATTACTTAGTTTTTTTTGTAAGTATACATCCACGTAATTAGACTTAGGTCTGTTTGGATGATAATAAATAATAAATATTCCTGCACTTTTGTAAATCCCGTACATACATACCAACAGCATGCTTTTGGTTTCCTGCCATTGAAAACGAGAAAAATGTTTCCCCAATGCTATTCATGTTACGTAACAATTTCAGGCAGAACGTTCCCATGGCTTTATTATCATCCATTTATCTTTAATTAACATTCACGTAAAATAAAGTAGATTTTATGACACAGAGGGTACTAAATCAATAATCTACTTTTATTTATTTAAATGACGTTACGAGTTGTGGTTTCACGCTTTATTCATGAAATGAATATAACCAAACGTAAAAATTTCATTTGATGTGAGTATATTCAGGGTCGGCTGCTATGGCAATTAAAATTGCTGTTTAACTTATTGAATATAACAAATACATGCAAAAATAATTGCGGTAGCCCAACTACAGAAATAACATGTTTTAAGCAGGATACTGACGCACCATGATACGAGGGTGTTTTGATAATTGCTTGACTTTTAGACGTAATTTTGAAACGCTCTTTATACAAGAAATGGCATGCAGAATGGAGAATACAGGGTGGGCCAACAGCGAGTGGACGGAAGATTGTGGGATTACTAAAACATATATCAAAAGTCTGTCAGTTGGCCATGATATACAGCCTTGAGGGCTATAACGTTAAAATATTTTCACTTATATTTTTTTAAATAGAACTCCCTGTATATTATTGCATTTTTGGGTTCCATGGTGAATTCAAGTGTGACTTTAGGTATATGAACCGTTTAGGCGCAAATCACCATTTTTGGTAGATAAGTAGATATCGGAAAAAAATGAATACGGCAGTGATTATAAACCATAGAGGACGTTCTAACCTGAATTCTTTTTGTACTTGGAGAAATCAGTAGATTAATTAAGCAAACTCAATCACAATCACAAAAAACTTGATTTTTTAAGTGGGAATGCCTTTTCTTGGCAGGATCAAATAAAACATTTGATAACCTTTCCAACGATATAGGATTCTCAATATCAATCTTTTTTAGTTTTCATTTTATTTCAAATTTTTAGTCAAATCGGTGTTTTTCAATTTTACTATGCATAAGCAACCTAGCAGGCCATGAAAAATAAACAAAAACCCGTTCAGATGGAAGAAACTAACTAATTTAGCAGAAAGATGCAAACCAACTAGAGTTACGAGACAAGTTTATGAAAATTCCTTCTATCAGCTCTAATCGGAGACAACAGCGGTAAGATATCTAATTTCAATGCAGTATGTCAAAACTGTTTTTTTTTCACGGCCTACTAGTTGTTGAGATCTCCTGATATTCACAATCTTATATCATTAGAAAGCCTATCTAATTTTATATTTGATTGTATGAAAAACATTAGGCGTTCCCATCTGAAAAAAATCATGTTCAATCTCCGATTGAAGCTTTCTTACTTAATAGTCAGATTTCTCCAACTAGTCATACGCCAAAGTTACACCTTTCTAAGTTATATAATCGCTGCGAAATTCAATTTTTTTCTGGTATCTACTTATACTACAAAAATAGTGTTTTGCACCTAAATGGTTCGTTTTAAGTCCCATATATGATACATAAAGTCACGCTATAATTGCTTAAGGAATCTGAATATGTAATAATATACAACGTGTTGCATTTAAAAAACACAACTGTGATATTTCACACTTTTCTTAGACACCCTGTAATAAAGTAATTCTTTTTAAAATTTAGTCCAACTCGACAAACATATACAAATATAGTTATTTTCCTGTGTGAAACTATTTTATTCTATCCTATTGTTTGCTCAATTTTTGATAGAATACAATTTACGCAAATCTTGTACAAGAAAGTCTGTAATGTGTTAGTCTTTATCTTGATTCACTGGTACCCCAATGTTAGTATGAGTATACCAAGATCTATGTTCTTTTCTTTTCAAATAAATTTGTCTCTGTAATTACCACACTTCGTGACCGATGACCAAAAGTAATGTGATTTTGATAAATACGTCTGCTAATATTTAACAGCAGTATTACTCTTTACTGTTCATTAGGGATGAAGACTAGAGCGAGGCGACGTCTAACCTTTGCAATTTCATTTTTCTTTTTCTCTTTTAAGCTTCACAAAAGATCCATTTTAGACGTCTATCATCATTTGCCATCCACTAATTGGATACCCTTTTCTTTTGGCCTTTTGCCTTTACACTCGTTTTTCCAGCCTTTGACTTCTTGTGTTGCTACGGAAGAATGGGTAGTGTGATGTGTAATCCAACTGAAACTGATTCTGTAGCTTATTTGATAACTCGTTTAAACGAACTCGCGAGGGCTGAAATTAAAATTAAAAAAAAAACACATTGCCAGTCAGACATTATGAAACATAAATATGAACACATTTGATATTGAATAATAAGAAAAGTTTGATCTTTGAACAGAATTGCGCAGAACTTCCAGTGTTTATAAAATATATGCTTCACGATTCTCTAGAGGCCTTTACGGAAACACTGATCTGGATCCGGATAGATCAGTTATATGTCAAACAGCTGTCAAGTGGCATTTATGATTCCATGAATTTAACGGACATCGAACAACGAAAAAGTTGATTTAACAATGAAAAACAGATGGTAAAGTAAAGCAGCTACTGATCTGAATCATCCTATCGCAATCACTTACTGTACAAGAGTGAACTACCCTATTTCTGACCGATCCCAGATCACTTTCCGAACGTCAGGATCAGTGATCCAACTGATCGGGTTAACCCGATCATAGTTTCCGTAAAGGCCTTAGATTTCTTTTGCAGTAACAGTTGAATGAATGAATGAAGGAATGAATGAATGAATGAATCGACGAATGAATGAGTGAATGAATGAGCGAATGAATGAATGAACGAATGAATGATTGATTGAATGAATGCATAGTCCAGCACTCATTGCAAAGGTGAGGATGGTCTTGGGTCCTCCCCATCTTGTATCCTCAGGTTCAACCTAGTGTAGTCTGCCTGATGTAATACCCAAGGCTTCACAGCGACATAAAATGTGTGCGGTGGACTCTTCTTTCTCGCCACATAAAAGTGACGTTTGAAGATGTTATGGCCAGATAGCACCCTAGCCGGCTCATGCCTAGTGTTGGTCTAGTGTGAGATAGAACCTCCCCACCTCGGACAGAGGTCCTAAAATAAGTTCTTTAGCTTGACGGAGATGCCCAGAGACTTCTGTTTTCTTGCCTGGCTGTCAGAGCAGATATTAATCCGCTTCCTAGCCCCCTGAATTTCATGAATGCGAGAGGCACAAGCTAAAATTGCATACATTTTTGCCTGGAATATCTTGGTGTATCCCCAAGAGAGAGGGAGAGCTTTGTTTTTGGTTCATAGCCCCAGCACCAGAGCCATCCTAGGTAAGTGAGCCGTCTGTGAATCAGACTGGCCCTCTCTCCTCAAAAAGTCGCCTGCCACTTGACCTCCACTCTTTCCTTGTAGGAGACTCCATCGTAAATTTGCAGTCGAAGCAATATGTAGGAAATAATTCACTCCTCATGTGTAGGATAGGGTCATCCCTTTGCAGGACCAGCTGCCCTGACTCTACAATCGAAACGCAGACGCCCTTGCCTCCCCTTGAACTACCAAGTCAAGTGGAGGGAGATTCAGCAGTGCTTCTAGCGCGGTCAATGGAGTCCTGCGTACTGCACTTGTTATATACTGTGTAAGGCTTTCGCGGCCATCGTCCAATAAATTTGTGGTTCTTGGGTTTTTAGGCCGGCGTCGTTTAGCGTTAAGGCTTGACGTTTCGCCACCACGAGTGGATGGCATCTTCAGACGCTATTTCGGCGACTTCCAAAGTACTGACGGCTGGAGGATCTGCACCTGCATTTATACTTGTCAACGGTGACGTGGCGATATGGCAGTGTCTTCAGGTCCTTTAGGATGGGTACCCATGTCCGGTTGACTTTCTGTGTTTCTTCTTTCCTATTGAAATTATTGTGGTGTTTTTGTATCTCGATGGCTTCTCTGTTAAGTCTGGCGTAGTATGAAGATGTTGCGGCAAGATCCTGAGTGTCTTCAAACTTGATCTTATGGCCTCCTTTTTTAAGCGCATGTTCGGCTACCGCTGATTTTTCGTTATAACCTAGTCGACAGCTAGCCTTATGTTCTGAAATCCTTGTGTTTATCGATCTCTTCGTTGTTCCTATGTATACACTCCCACATGTGCATGGTATGCGATAAACCCCCGGTGTAGTGAGTGGGTCTCTTTTATCCTTCACCGTTCTCAAATACTCCTGTATCTTTCTTGTGGGCTTGTAGATGGTCTTGACTTTTTCTTTTCGTAACATTTTCATATTCTGTCTGTTATTCCAGGCACATATGGTAGAAAAGCTCTTGCTATCGGTTCAGGTTCTTGTTTTGCCCTATTTCTTCTCATTGTTCTTGTTATTTCTTCCTCTGTATAGCCGTTTGCCTTAAGAGCGTTCTTTAGGTGTGCCAAATCCGTGTTGAGTTCCTCTGGTTCGCACACTTTTCTAGCCCGATCTGTCAAAGTTCTAATAATTCCGTACTTCTGAGATGGGTGGTGGTTTGATTCTTTGTGTAAGTACCGGTCAGTATGTGTTGGTTTTCTATATACCTAGCTCCATTTCTTGTTAGAAGAACATCAAGGAATGCCAGTTTTTTGTTTTTTTCTACCTCCATGGTGAACTGGATACAGTGTGCATAAAAGTACCATGAGCGAATCAAAAAACAAGGCATATGAGGCCTTACTGTTGAAATACAAAGAAGTGGATGCTGATGGAACAGTAAAATCAGTAAAACAAAAAATGGATTCCCTACGGCATTCCGAAAGGAATTGAAAAAAGTGAAAGACTCTTTGAAATCAGGTACTGGATCGGAGGGATACGTACAAACCGCACCTCTGGTACTATGACAACCTGTTAGTTTTAGCAGATTCCGATACGTATCCTCGTCCATCCTCAAGTAATTGTGCCAATCGCCAGGCTCCAATCTTAGCTCCTCCAGTAAATTTGTATCTGACACTGCGTTTAAGTAGCCAGTCAGTCCACTTTCTTCGAGTTTTTCTTTTTTCGCGATTTTTTTGGACTACCAAAACCGCTGCCACTGCTAACAAGCACGTACGCGTACGGTCCGTCGTGTGTGGACGTATCAGTCAAAGTTCTTCCCTCCGACGCCGACGTTTTTAACCGTCGATTAAAAACGGCGAGAAGAACGAGGTGAGTGGGGCCCTTAAGGCATGTCTCATCGAATCAGAAGTGGTACCATTAATTGCACCCTCAATGTCTAGTAAAGGCTACTTTCTTTTAGTCCAATGTCCAGTCTGATAAGCAAACTCAAGCATGAATGGCACACCCTTCTAGAGGTCCATCTCTTAGGTGCCTATCAATCAACCTTTCCAAAAGTGAAGAAAGGGTAATCGGTCAACAATAATTTAGTTTGCCCTATACAGGGTTACTGGTAACTCGACCACTTTCCTGCAGGAAGTGATAGAGGGAATCAAATGCAATAGATTTAACCCCCCATATGTAATTCCGAAAACCGATAGTTTTCGAGATAATTAACATTTAATGTTTTTCAACGATATTTCCAAATTTCCACACTACATTCCAAATTTAGAAAAAACCCTGCTGTCGAATTTGGTATTTAAATGTGTAAAAATAGTAAACAGTTTCAAACTGCATACAATTATTTAAAAAATAAAGAACAAAATTTTTACATTCACCGTGAAAGAAAATTGTCTAGCTCAAAAAAAGATGCACAACCAGTCAAACAAATAATTTTAAAAATTTCCTTATCTGATGGCCTATTCCAAAGACAAGAATGACAGTATAACCACAAGTAACTATTTAAAAAAATGTATCAACATAATACAGAATCAACAACAACATGATATTCCAGCATGATGGTTGTCCAGCACATTACCGTATCACAATTCGGCAGTTGTTGGACAACACATACCCGAACAAATGCCCAGATCTGACACCTCTTGATTTTTACGTCTGGGCTCACATGAAGGCGTTGGTTTACGAGACTCCAGTTAATACTACTGACGAACTAAGGCAAACAATTATCAATGCGGCGGAGGAGATAAAACGAACTTTTTCAACACGAGTTACTTGTATCCGAAATCAAGTCCAACACATTGAGCAAGATATCTAGAAACTTTAAGTGGATTTAATTTGTTTTACTTGTATAAAATCATCGACCGCATTTGCAAACATTCTAGTATGTAACTGAGTTATCAATAATGATTGTACTGTCATTCGTTCTTTTTGAATAGGTGATTTTTATTCATTGCTGTTTATAATCTTTCTGAAAAGGTTATTAGGTAGGAAAGTTTTTTTTAGCGATTTGTTCAACCGTTTGTATAATTTTTTTGAGCTAGATAATTTTCTTTCACGGTGAACGTAAAAATTTTGTTGATTATTTTTTGAATATTTGTATTTAGTTTGGAACTGTTTAGTATTTTGAAACATTTTAATACTAAGTTAGCTTTGTGTATGTGTTAGTTAAATACTAAAATAAAAATTATCAGAATCAACAACAGGTTGTTTTCTTAGTTTAGGATCTAGTGTGAAAATTTGGACATTTGGTTGAAAAACATTGGCCCGTATGAATAAAAAGAAAGCAAATGCTCATGAGTATAAGCAAACGCTCCAAGCAAGAGCTTAGAGTAAAAGGTCGGAGTATAAGCATCTACTCCAGTTGATATGAATAATGATTTGCTTATACTCGAGAGCATTTGCTTCAATAAAACGAGCATTTGCGCCTAGTCATTCCTACCGAAACTTGCAAAAAATAACGTACAGTTGCGCCTGCATTAATTTGACCGTGTTTTGATTTTAAGTGTAATAAAAATGTCTTCAGACGAGGGTAATGAGAAAGAAAAAGGTATAAATCTGCTAATAGCAGTGCAATTGCAAGAAAGACCTAAAATACTCACCAAATCACAAATTCCACATATAAAAAATAAAAAAAACCTTGCTGCCACAGAAATAGAACGAGAAATAGGAAAACCATTAACCGTTTCGCAACTAATGAAAAAGGTAAACAACATGAAGACGAGACTAAAAAATAAGGATGGCAGGGAAGGGAAAGAACAAAACTGACAATAAATCTGAATCCAGGATTGGCCATATATCGCAAGAAAACCTTCATTTTATGATTTGAAGTGAGAGCGTCTCCCCTTCTTTCAAGATTTTCTCCAAAGCGTTGCCATCCAATTTACATTTTCTTCGTGAAATCTGTAAAGGATTTAAAATCTCGCCAATCAGCTTCCCTTCGCACTTTGTATTGCTTCAGTGCACGTAAATTCACGAATTCTGTCATATTATGACCAGCTTATTGCAAGGTGCATCTCCTGCGAACGAGATGCAAAAATTTTGGAGCAAATGCTCAACTAAGTAAGCAAACCATACATTTTATTCATAACAAGCTGAGCTGATACTTAAATGTGAGTAGATGCTCATGCTTCTAATACAAGTTTGAGCAAAACCTTTTACTTCCATTTTTATTCATAAACTATATAGCATATACTTCAAGTTTTGCAAGTAGAAGGTTTTGCTCATTTTTATTCATTCGGACCATTAAATGTTAATTATCTCGAAAACTATCGGTTTTCGGAATTACATTTGGGGGTTAAATCTATTACATTTGAGTCCCTCTATCACCTCTTGCAGGAAAGTGGTCGTGTTACCAGTAACCCTGTATTCCTGTCGCAAAGTAATAGTATAACTACAACAAAGTGATAGTTTATCCGCTGTCTACATTAAAATAACTAGTTTTTTTTGTAAGCATGGTACGTTGGGATGCGTGTATACAAGAAATTATTAAATAATTGTAAGGGAATACTTTCGTATGAGCATTCACCATTTTATTAACTATCCAAGTGCCAAGCACATTCATCACGCATCGCATGAGCGCCAATGTGGGGGTTAAAGAAAGCGTTCTTTCTCCTGCAGCTCCAACTATTTGTTTTGCTACTATTATTTAGTTTGCATCTTTCTGAAACTTTACCTGCAATTGAGGTTTTGAATTAAGAAAAAAATATTTTTTTTTGTGATAAATGGAAAGATCATATATAAGTTTTACAACAAAACTGTTTTTGTTTACTTTTTTTTCGCAATAATTCAAAAGTTGTATCAAAATAAAAATGGGTTTTTGAATCGAGTACTGAACACACGCCGACGGCTCCCGAACCCGTGTGACGTCACCATGGCGGTCAGGATGCTCCTTTGATCAACGAATCCTACTCCGATACTAGATTCTAGATTCTCAGCCAATCGCGAAAATACGTACTGGTAAACTGGTAACTAGTGTATATTTGTTGCAACACAGTCGATGAATGAAGTTTGCAGCTCGAGACGAAGTCTACGATCGAAACAAATGTGTTTTTGAATGTTTGAAGTTGAAGTCAGATTACAGATTCCAGTAGTAATATGTCTAACAAAATTTGATTCAAACACACATTTATGTTGATCGTAGAAAAAATTTAACAAGTGCAAAAAGCACATCAATAAAATTTTTGATAAAAAAATTAAAAAAAAGTTTGAAGGCCTGGGTTTCGATCCAAAGACCCTGAGATCCACTATCGGACTCTCTAACCACTGGGCCATCCTTTGATTGAGGAGATCTTTTCAACGAAACATATTTGATTAGGTACTTACTTACTGGAATCTGTAATCTGACTTCAAACATTCAAAAATATATTTATTTCGAGCTCGAGCTTCATTCATCGTCTATGTTGCAACAAATATACACTAGCTACCAGCAACTGTTTTCACGATTGGCTGGGAATCTAGTATCTAGTATCGGAGTAGGACGTCGTTGGTCAGAGGAGCATCCTAACCGCCATGGTAACGTCACACGGCTCGGAGTCGTCGGCGTGTTTTCGGTACTGGATCCAAAAACCCATTTTTATTTTGATATAACTTTTGAATCATTGCGAAAAAAAGAAAACAAAAACAGTTTTGTTATAAAACTTATATAATTATGATCTTTCCAATTATTTCAAAAAAAAATTTTATTCAAAGCCTCAATTGGATGTATACCTGTACGAAATCAACATCATCATCACATCGAAGGCTATACCTTGTAAAGGGTATTGGCATTGACATTTTGAAAATATACATTAAAATTTGCTAACCTAATCTTCACCACTATCTCGACTGCTGCCTCTCTTTGAGTTGGTATGTTTATCCAACTCTTGCTATTGCCCTTCATGACATCCAATCTATTTCGGCTTGCAGCATACATCCTTATTTAATAAAGTATCTATCTATCTATCCATCCTGGATATTATGCCTTCTACCCAGCGTTATAACTTCACTGGGGATTGAAGTTACCAAATACTTCAATAATTCAGTAAGGGATGTGTCATGTCGGTAGGACGTGTATTCGGGCCGTTATTGCTATTACATAATTATATACTTAGCGGTGCAGCTCTAAGGTAAGTTAACGTAGGGAACTTTTACCTAATTGACGCCGACACGGAAATTGCTCCGAGGCATGTTCTGGGAACTCCCTGTCAGGCTGAATATACTACAAAATGCTCCATCTGAGTCATGAGAACAGAAGATTAGAGATATATGAGGTTTTATTTAGAACTTGTTCGAACAGAAAACTGTGTAACTTTTTTTAATAGTGTATTGTATTGGAGCGTCATTAACGGGTCGTTTTCAATCGGATGCGATCAGAATGGAAATGCAGTTCCAGCGATTTGCGCGTCTGATGGCGGAAAATATTTGAGGTTATACAGTTTTATTATAATTATATGTAATAATATTCCTCAGGGATCTGTCCTATCCCCTATACTCTTTCTGCTGTACATCAACAAGCTGCTGGAAATAACATCCACTCCAATCTACAGCTTCGCAGACGACAGTACATTAATATCATGCATGGAACGAGGCAAGCCACTTTTCATCCCAGAAGACGGTACGTCGGCGACAGCAGCACGCCTCACAGATCAGCGTAGATATCAAAACAATTGTCGAGTGGGGATTAGTAAATAAAGTAAAGTTCAACGTATAGAAAACTCAGTCAACAGCACTTACAAAGAAGTCTCACGTTGGCTTACCAACTGTGGAAATGGAGGGTTACCCCATAGTCGAGTGACCTTCCGTCAAGTTTTTGGGGATCAGCATCAACAATAACATGTCCTGGCACGACCACGTCGTCAGTATTGCTAAAACGGCATCCCAGAAGCTTGAAGTTTTGTTCCGCTGTAGAAAGCTGTATACACCAGAGCAGCTACTGCTGCTCTACAAGGCACAGATCCGACCATCGCTGGAGTATTGCTCCCATATGTGAGGATGCGCTCTCCGAAGTACTCTCTAACGCTTCTAGACACTATCCAGAAGAGAGCAATTGGACCATTCGATAGGCCTAACCTCACAAAGAGTCTCCACAACCTGGAACATCGAAGAAGGGCGGCTGACCTAGGACAGGCCAGATTCTATTACGGAAGATGCTAAAGTGAGCTCTCCCAGATAAAAACACCAAAGGCCGTCCGAACCAGAAACACTAGAGAGGCTCTGCGAGCTCATTCTCACTAAGTCGAGGTCCCTACTCCCCGAACCAGTCTCCTCCAGCATTCCTTCTTTTCGAGAACTTTGACGCTGTTGAATGAGCTGCTGGGGAATTTGTTTCCTGACGGCTTCAACCTGCAGCGTTTCAAACCCAATGCACCAACTCTCGCAGCGCTTCTACAGCGCCATAGGCTTTCAGCCTTTGCTAAAGGCTAAAAAAAAATTAAGACAATATAAGCCTCTGGGTTCTAGGGGCTCCACGTGTAATCATTGCATAAGATAAAGGTCCAGGGCAAACTGAAATTTATAAGGAAATTTCTTTCCACAGGAAGCGAGGTCAAGGAAGTTGCAATCCTTGATTGGAACATGTCCAGAATCGCATCAGGGACGATGTCCCTAGTCCACGACAGCGCTGTTTTAATCTTTAGGACCTGGGTAAAGCCCGGTATCAGGCTGATACGGAAGCAATGAACCAACAAAAATGACATGAATGAAATCAGATCGAGACCAGATCGACTCAGACTCATGTGTGGCGTCTCTTAGGGCTTTCTAATAATTTTCTGTTTTTTAGCAAATCTCTTTTTTCAGCATGACCGAACATTACTGTCATACAATGCAATGTTAACGGATATTAATGCAATACAACCCATGTGTAGCGATCAAGGTATTGTGGAATATAGGGTCGAGAGTAGAGTTATTATCGGCTCTAATATGCACAGAGTACACATTATTCCATTTAGATAAATGAACAGATAAAGGTCTCAGTGCGGCAGCAAATATTATTGCATTACTATTGATAACTGAAATGTCGCTGTCCATATTTATTTGTTCCATTTGCAGAAGTACCGGAGAAATATGATACTAGAAAATGGAGGCTAATTTGTACTCGTGCATTTGATGTTTCCTGTGGCTAATTTTGTACTTTCTACTGGATGTATACCCTGCTATACAGGATGTCCAGTTAGTGTGTAATTTTCGATATCTCGCAAGGTAAACCTGATAGAAGAAAATGTCAAATACAAAAATTATTTGGTTACTTAAGACGCATATTCTAAAAATATTTTGAAATATACAGGGTGTTGCGGGAAAGTAGGATAGTGATCAACTTAATTTTTTTTATATGGAGCTATACCTTTTTTTCAATTCTTCTTGCCAAGTTATAATTTATTTCATATTAATTTCCGGATTTGCAAGGTCGCAAGTAATACGTCCAAATTGATATATTCCTTTAACTTTTCTCAATAATATTATACAGCGAGTTACTTGAATATTAAGTGGATATTATTTTGGATGTTACCAGCAATCTGTATCTACAGGGTGTTTTTGGCAGAATTTTAAATTGCGGCAACTTGAAGGTCATTTTACTTTGTTTTTTTAAATGTAACACCCTGTATTTTTTATTTTAAATCGAAATATCTACTAATACCTTATCTCGCCTTGGAATATTTTTTTTCGCGTTTGCGACGTTGCCAAGTTATCTCCAAATTTTCAAATATCTCCGATTTTAATTTATTTTAAATAGAATCCTCCACTTGTTTTTATTGCAATGAATTGCACACGACGAATTTAGTAAGATCTCACAATTTCAAAATTTTGTTTCTATTAATTACTGAGATACGGCAACACCGCTTTTTCAGTAAACGGTACCGGAACGCTTAAATATTTCCAAAACTGCCACAGCTGGAGAGTTGAAAATTCAATACTTGGGGGTTTTTGAAGCAACGTCGCAACCGATCCCAAAAATATTTTAGGGTTGAATAGATTGATGATGGAAACTAGAAGAATTTAAGGAAAAGTTATATTTCCATATAAAAAGATCAATTTGATCACTATCCTACTTTCCCGCAACACCCTGTATATTTCAAAACATTTTTAGACTATGCGTCTTAAGTAAGCACATAACTTTGGATTTGACATTTTCTTCTATCAGGTATACCTTGCGAGATATCGAAGAATTACACACTAACTGGACACCCTGTATACATGGATGGTTTAGTTCTATAAGGGTAGAGTATCGGTATTTTTTAAGTATCAGAAAAAGTTATGTCGGAGGAAGACTACTAAACTTAACCCTACACATTGAATTAGAGGGAGGTGCTAGAATGGTCGCCTACAGACTGCTATCAACTCCCAGACAGGACAAAAAGCAACTAAAACTGGACACAACCCCTGCGTTATGAGTGAAACTATAAACCACCATATCGTCGGAATGGTCTTGGACTATAGGTCCCCAATCGCATTCGGAAAGATTCTATGACGAATGGAATAGGAGTAACAGTTTAATATCACTCTCCGATCTTGCGCTATTCACGGAAGGCTCCAACTGGGCGCGGGAGCGGGAGTAACTGGTACATATCATAATCTTCCAAGCAGACATGATAGCCATATAGAGGTGGGAGTCAGGGAGCTGAACAAACGACCCCTGACAAACAAATCTATAAACATTTTTTCAAATAGGCTGTCTTGAAAGTATACAGCGTCGGTACTCTCCAACTTAAGAGATAGAAACATGTTTCTATCACCATGACGACCATGACGATTGGGGAGTTTCGGGTGCCTGTCACGTGTCTACTACGCTGTCACGGTACGCTATCATATTTACGAGGCCACCCGATCCCATAGTACATAGTGCGTAGAAACACGTTTAATAATAATAATAATAATAATAATAAACCGTATTTTGTTCAGGAAAAAACAAATACATAAATATTTCGTTGACACTGAAGGCGAAGTCTAGCTCCTGGCTATTCAACTTACCCTTCAGAGGTGCTAACCCCAAAGAATACATGTACAGAACAAAAAACAATATTAATACTTAAGTAAAAAGATTTTTTTTAAGTTTGCGTAGTGGCTGACACTGATACATATTATATTCAAAAAAAAAATACATACACATGAAGTGAAGTAAATATGTTTACGACTAACCTACAAGGTGTGGACGAGCATATGGGACTGTGCGCATTACTAGTCTCCCAACAGAAACGGAGCTTATTGTACAAAAATGTACCTATATCAATGTAGAGACAAAAAAAGTTTCTAAGTTTCTAAGTTACAGAGTACCGGCGCTGAGCTCTAAACGGGTTGACACAAGACTCCTGTGGAAACGTATAGATCCCCTCGATGAACTTCGAACAAAGAGCAAAGTAACTTTGGTTTGAGTTCCAGGTCATAGCGGAGTGGATAGGACTGACACTCTCGCAGGAGGAGAAGTGCAAAAAGCACTGCCAGGAAAACCATCGCGAACGGGCAGAGAGAAAAGCACTCCTGCACTGTCTAGATACACCATGCCTACTACACTCGAAGGCGTTCATACCATAACTCTCTTTGTTACCACAATTGATGACATGCGGATATCTGAGTGATTTTGCGTTTGAGCACTAGATGGAGGATTAGAGACACTCATACATATCTTATGCATACACTGATCTTAATTAATAATTTGAGGAACTGTAGAAGATTCGTTAGAAGAGCGCCTGACAACATTGCGTTTGCTCAGCTTGCATTCCTTCTCTACCATCAATTGTGAAACAAACCATAGTCGTGCCCCTCGAGGATCCTAGAATGGAGTAGGAATGATCTGCGTGTTCTGGTCGGTCTGTTGACACGACATTGGTGTCTGAGAAACCACTTGTGCAAAATAAGTCTGGAACAAACATGGAAGTGCGGCTTCTGCTATGTGGAGGACGAAACAGAGGAGCACATACTGTGCGGGTGTTAAAGCGGACTTTTGGAAACAAACTGCTCCGTACTCGATGTGTGGAGCAGTCCGGGAGTTGCATCCATCAGGCTTGCTGAGAGGAGTAATTTAGGTTGAGACCTTAGAGAAGCAGGCTCCGTTACAATGCCGGCAAAAAATGAAAGGTCACCAACCGCACGTCGCTGGTGAGAAAGCGGGTGAAGCTGGCATGTTAAGGCGTTGTCATCGATTAGTTCAATTGCTTTTCTCCGGAATACTTCAGGTCAGGTCTTATCTAGGAAACACTTTCTGGCTCTATATAAGTATTCGACCTTTCTTTCGGCAGTTATTGCATTTGGAAAAACGTATTTGACCAGATCACGTTTTATGTAATGTGTGCAAAATAAATAGTAGCGGTCCAGAATCTTTGGATTTGATATCGTGCATTTTTGTTGCTGCAACTATTGAAATGTTGTAGAGTAGCCAACTGAGTTTTGACAGGCTGTGCAAAGTTAACACTTGACCTATTATTGTTCTGAATTCAGGAAGGACCATACAATGCTACATGTCTTGGGGATTACAGACTTTTGGAAAGCTTTGTGTAACTTTTCGTCCAGGTCCAACTGTTGCAGGTGTGTTGTAAATATTTTTGGCGTTTTATTTCTATAGCCAGTTCTATACTCAGATATTTTCTTAGCGTAGGTGGATATTTATATCACTGTGAATCGCACTACTTATCAAAATAGTCACTGGGCTGGTTTTGTCTGTAATGTATTTCAGTGTCCCAGTATAGTTTGAATCGATTCTTTTCGAGTAGTGAGGTTGGTGTGTAATTATAATATGGATCTGTGTTTTCAGTTAGTTTGTTGTGGCTAGTTTGTGGTATATGACTTTGGCTGTAGAGTTATGTCTGGTTGTGTACTCGGTTCCAGAGAGAGTTTTGCATGCACTTGTTGTGTGTTCTATTGTTTCCTTCTATTGATGGAAGGTGTGTGACTGTTTTTCTTTAATGTGGTTTTGTGTAACATGTTATCTATGTTTGCCGTGGAGTGCTTTCTGCGAGCAGGTGTTTATTTTTTCTTGTTGTGGTTGGATGAGGTTAAGTGGTGTATAGTTTTTCTCTGCTTTTACTATTGCTCCATGTTTGTTTGCTTTGAAAAAAATGTGTTTTGTGAGTTCTGTTCGTATGAGTATATGGATGTTTCCTATGTCAGTGTGACACTTGATGCTGCCAAAGGAATACGTGAGGATTAGTATTGCAAATGTGTTAATAGCTTTCTTTTTATTATATCATTATTATTACGGAAAGCGCCTTTTACACGTGAATGCATTTGATAATTTAACATATTCAATTGCCGCAATTTCAGAATTATCGTATCAATACACCTATGTTTTCTGACAAGTATTCGTAAAATATCTGCCACTGAAGGAAAATGGCGGCTGTTTATCCTATCAGAGTTTAGAACGACGTTTCACGAATGAATAGAAATATTCATATACTCTTACGCAGCAGACAACCGATAGACCAACAGAAATGAGCGGCATAGTTTTTCATGATACACAGATCGTACGATGCTTGAAAATATATTATCTGAAAGACGTAGGAAATAAAGAAGCTGTTTTCTTGGAAAATCCGGATATACGGATCACAACAAGAATATAAGAGGGATAGAGTATAGCAAAATCCGATAAATTCTCGTACAGAGTTAACGGGAAAAATGTGTCCGAAAAGAGCAGTGCAAGTGGCCTTATCAGACGCTCCGAAAGTTCAACTTTATTTTTCGGTAATATCTCTAGCAGTTTTAGTGTGGCGGTTCGCAGAACGACTGGAAGGAACATATCTCACGGATTTAGTGGAAATCAATGTTTGCACGCTTGTTTGAGCTCTTTTCTGGTCGAACTCACGTGCCGGGCAAAAAAGCAATCCGAGGAAATATAATATTGTCTTTATTTTACTCCTTTTTATAGATACTGGAAGACAGTGTCGGATTCTGGAAAGTTCTCTTGAATTGTTGGTATCATATAGTATTAGAAAATATGGGGAAATGTGGCACTGGCAAGATTATGCACCGTAAGTGATTTTCGCAAGAAAAATTTGGAGTAAGCTTCAGTTTATCTAATCGGTCAGCGGGGCGTTGATTAGCAAATGACGTCTAACTTAAGGTAGGTGTACCAAATATTAGAGAGATATCGGCACACCAAATAGCGCCTACTAGCGGTAATAACGTTAGGTGTTATCCTCCCTAACGTAATGCGGTGTCTTTCCCCTAAATGCCACTTGTCGGATAATTTTTAAACGTTACGTTAAAACAAGTGATAATCGTTTTGGTTTACTCATTTATTGGTTAGCTTATTTTCATTTTGTTTGGTGTACCCAAAATTGTTAATTAATTTACTTATCTATTTTCACATCTTGTATATAAACAGATTTACGGTATATCTTTAAGATAAGTAGTAAAACTGTGTACATAAGGAGGACGTAACTTGTATTATGCTTTATTTCAAATTGCAATCAAATGACCAGAGTCATTATAATAGCAAAAAAAAATTGCAATCAAATGGATTTAATTTTTCCGCATCGTCCAAGTGGTTCACATTGCTAATCTGTCATCGGCTGTAAACTTAATCTTTTCTCCCCTCTAACATTGATGTTGATATTTTGAGATATTTCAAGGAAGACTAATAATAAATACTTCTACATTTATCATCAATTTACCAGGTCTCATCTCAAAAGCGCAGAACATATCCCTTTTTCAAACAAAGTTGTACGTACTGCGCATGTTATTTGGCGAATAGCGCTTTACCTGACTCATTCGCAAATTACGCAATGCGGTAACGTTACTTACTGGCATGGCGCTAAAAATCGACTCGCGCATATCACAAATTGTCAAATTAACATAGGCGCAAATACCGCATTACAGTATTTGCATCACCGATATCTCTCTATTGCCACCTTAAGACTATTTGCCTTATAGAATTCATGTTTTTCACTATAAGGAAATAAAAACGTGAATATACATTAAAATGAGCACAAATGCATTTATTGTAATTTTTTGTTAGGGACTCTTATGACAATAATTAGGCTAGCTGGTGTTCCTGCTATAGCCATATTACATATCTGGTAAAAACTGTTAGCAAGACAAACAGCATGATGGAAAATAAACAAATAACGACGTAAAACTCACACAATCTCACATAGAGGATAGTGCTATTGAAAAAAATGCGCAAGTACTCCTAGTATTGCCACCAGTGCTCCGAATAATGCCAGTGGCTATATGGTATATTATTAGGTTCTTTCATGAAACGGTCCATAAAGCGTTCCAACAGATTTCGTTACCGTTCATGGGACGGTTTCTGTACGGTCAAATCGGTACTTGGTCCAGAGTAAGGACTCTGAGGACTGACATGCGCAGTAGAAAGTAAATCGCCCGCTTGGCGCACAGTTTCATTTTGTCATTTCTATGCGCCTTCTGTTTTCTTGCTTCCTTGAGTGTTGAGATTGAGTGTGATTTGATTTTGCTTCTTTTGTTTTTGCTGTTGCTTGTTGTTTGGCTGGCTCGTTTGTTGGTCGAAGCCTCACAAAGCCAAAAATGGAAATGGAATCAAACAATAATGTTATACATGGTAAATGATATGATAAATTCGGTCATTTTTATGGAAAACATAACCCAGGTTCTTTGTTTATAGAGCTACAGGAATACCTGGTTGTGAGTGGCAACCATTATTCATGGCTAAAATTACCCAAATAATCCTCATTTTTCGGTTGTGGTTGATAGACTGACACCACACTAACACCAAGTCATCGTCAGAAAACTCAGGCCCCGATCGATTTTAATAAAGCTCTTGGCGTCTTGGCTTTTGACGGTGGCTTTTGAAATGAAATCGAGGTCAGTTTTCTTTGATAGCTGCCAGAACTGACACGAGTCCAGTGAAATAAGAGATAGAACCGTTCCAATAGATTTTCCTGTTTGTACGGTCACGAAACCATCCAAAACCAACGCATGCGCACCACAAACGATCCGAACAGTTTCGTGACGATTCAGTGGACGGTACAAAATATGCTGTTGGAAAGAACCTAGAGGAGGTAAGGAGAGAGGGAACGGGTTTTAACCGGTCGAGTCGTGGTGGTATGTCGGGTGGACGCACTCACTCTCTCACTCTTCTGGTGTGGGAGTGCTTTTGCCTGGCGATATTGCCGATTTTTTAAACCCTCTATAATAAAAAAAATACGCAACGTGGAAGCCAGTAGTGCTAAATTTGCTGCAGTTATCATTAAGGCTTAAAGTAATTACACTAGACTGTTCGTTATGATTTTGAACGTGAAAAAAGTTTTAATTTCAGCTTTTAAGCTCCGGATAACTCTTGACAGATTAATGCAACAACGATTATAATGATGGGTTATTGTAACTTGTATGTCACGTAGATTTAATTAATCCCTTTCAGTCCTTTGAACGTGAAAAACTACCATTACCGTAATTACATTGTGACCGATACATAGAAACAAAAAAAAACATGATGTTATGTTCATCGTAAAGTACGTGTTATATGGTTGATTTATATTGAAGGCCAATCGTGAATATGAGTTTGTAGTCTGAAAACTATTTTATCTGTTTTTCATTTAGATTTGGTGTACAATGTACTCAATGGTATTTTGTATAGTATTCTCAGATGTGTAGATTAGCCCTGCATAGGTCTGGAAAGAATGGGATATGTAATTGAGATCAGCTGGAGAAAAATCAATAAGATCATGAATGCCAAACCAGTGAACGAAAAACAATTTGTATAGGTCATACCATGCGAGGAGAAAAATACGAACTTCTGCGACTGATTATAGAAGGAAAAGTCCAAGCTAGATGGGACGCCAAAATTCAGAAATGAAACTTTTTCGTCACTTGATCTACTTGGCTGAGCTACTACTCCACTGGACAAATTGATACTAACGTGTGGACACGTAGTATTGGCTCGACTACTGTACTTAATTACTTGCCAAGTGTGAACACTTCTAAACTATTATACTATTGACTACATTACTCGATTCAACTACTGAACGTGTGTGAACTGGCCTTAAAATCAATGAATGTACTGGCCACTGGTCAAGCTGATTTTTCGAAACCAGACACGTGTTTCGCTTGTTATCATCTTCAAGGGAAGATTTAGGCTAAACTCAAACTGCTAATAATTGCCTTATATGCAATATGTCCTACTAACCATAACATTGTATTCTTTGTATGGGCGTATATTATCAATCTGAGAAATATGTTATAAGAACCATGCATTTAAAATTAAACAGCAAGCTATTTGCAATTGTGCCTTTCTTTTATATGCATCTAGCTTACTACGCTACTATAACTAATCTGAAACTACTACGAATGTATTTACTTTCGAACATGTGCTCAGATATGCTAGACTTATCTGGTTTACCATCATATCTTAGCTAATTCTTTTTGTCAACGTTGTCCTTTGGGTTGTAAATTTTTGAATTTCAAACAAGATATAATATCATTCTGAATACTATAGTCTTGAAACTTATAATGCGATTGCAACGAAACTGTTATACATACCTTGTTGGTTAACCATATTGACGCGCATTTCTGCATTTCAGAACAGAGCGAAATAAACTTCCAATAGGTTGCCAGTGTCAGAGAGAATGTTATCATTTCCAGTTAATGCCAAATTTTATCTAACTGTGACACACAAAACACAAAAAAGTTTGATCCAGCGGACGCCAGGATATGGATTCGGTGTATTTATTTCCCTCGGGATCAAAGTTTGAAACTCCAAGGCGACGACTGTCCAAGTTGTATTTTCACGAACGAACAACCTCAGTATTAAACTTGATTCACCGGAATTCTGCCCAAACTATACCCGCCCCTTTTGTTCACATAAATGAGGCTAAAACATTTTTTTAATCGGAGCATAACGACTTACCGGAATGCCAGCGATCTCTGATCTAAAAAAAAAATGTACACAACTGACTCATAAATTAATCCAAATCTCTTGAAATAAACTACAAGTTTCGGCTACCTCTGTCGCACTGGGGTCTCTCAAATTACAAAAAGTAATTTGAAATAACTTATATAACAGACCGTTCAACTGTTCGAGGAAGATCAGATTTTGTTTTTAGATAAAATCACACATTTCAACAGAGCAAGCTTGAGATGAAACAATAGATACATCTCATTCAGGATCTAAGAAAAAACAACATCTGCAAACTGTTTTTGAACGTGAAAAGGGTACAGGTTACAAGGTTTTTGGAACTTCCAAAAGTTTTGAGAGTAAACAATTGTACTGTTTGTAACGATCATGAATATGCAAGAATTTTCACGCTAGTCAGCATTGTTTACAATCTCAACTGAATATTTAGAACCTTAGCTGTCAAAGTCTTTGTTCAATATCAGCTTTTAGCATGCCATGCTGAGGTTGTTTGTTTACTACCTCTATGTTTAAGTTGTTCCTCTGAGCTTGACGTTGAAACAGCATATTTGCTGCTGAGAATTGAATTATGCGAGCTTGAAAGGACATAAATACTGACAGCGGAGAATAACAAATATCTCAGCTGACGGCGGACTATGAGTAACTGATTGACATGATTGAAATTGTTCTGTTTGGTTCTGTTGCTTCACTCAGATTTGTTATTCTTGTAAATTATAGAGGCGAAGCGTGAACGATTCTAAAAGAAATCGTAAGTAATTTGAGCCCAATGTGGATGAAACGGAATAATCAAACTAAAAACAGCGATAGCGCCGAAACTAGAGGTTTTTTATTGAAAATTTTTAAAGCATAAACAAGTGCAAGCAAATTTTTCTAATGATCGATATACCCAATTAGACTGATATCGTTAGAAATGCCAATGTAAAAACAATATATTTCCATTGCATTCAAAGTTTAGTAGCTGATATCTTATAAACCTTGATAAAATACTTTATCAACCTTTTTACTTAAATTTTACAATAAACATTTGATTTAAACATTCTTCACAACATGTTCTAGTCTCTTTGTTATCGTTGCATTAAGTTTTATGTATTTCGCTTCATCCCTTTTGGGTTGTTAGACTGATTTTTCTAAGATGGTTGAAACATTACCAGGAGGACCTCCATAGTTCTATACAAAAGAATCAGACCCTTGAGTTAACATTCTAAATTCGTCTGTCAAGCTTGGATAAATCTTTCGTTCTGACCATTCGCAGTATCGAGGAGTGAAAAAGAGGGGAGATTCAGTTTCCCAAGGAGGCATCAATAATATGCTACTCGGACGGCCCTCTTCTAGCTTGTGGACAGGCCTCAGGGGCAGGCTTGTATGTGGAATAGTGGAATATCGAGGAGTACGGGAGAGTTACTCTTTAGGTACATACACGATTAATGAAGCAAAAGTATATGCAAGATTCTCTGCTGCATGCAATGAGGAGATGAGGAAGGGCATCGAGCACAAGGTTTTCATCTGCTGGGACAGTCAGGCGGCCCTGAAAGCCATCTGCGGGCCCAGAAACTGGGCACCCCTGGTTCAGGAGTGCACGGAGAGACTGGACGAGCTGGCGAGGCAGAAAAAAGTTACCTTGATGTGGGTCATACGGCTGTTTTTGCCGATATGGTGGATAGATTCGGCACCGGGGGACCGTTTATTGGTCCGGAGCCCGCTATAGCATTAAGTCGGGAGCAAGAAACGTCAGCCCTCAAAATGTGGGTAAACGATACCATAGATGAACGGTGGAGGCAAAGTGAGGGATGCAAGCAAGCGAAGGATTTTATAGCCAGGCTGAAGACATCTGGATCAGCATGACTCCGGAACCAAGGCGGGGCACTCTAGGCTTAGGCTGCGCCTATCACTATTAGGAATTGAAGAAGAGTCCCTATGTATTGGCAATAAGTATCGGCCAATGAAACGGCCTACCACGTCCTTGCGGAATGTGAGCTGCTAGGCGGGCTGAGGTACGAGATCTTTGGATCCGATAGACTTCAGCCAGAACAGTTACCCTCCCTAAGCTGGACCGACGTACTGGCCTTTCTTAAAGGTCGAGAAGGTTTGGCAGGGAGGGGGGGGGCAGGTCTGAGGGGTTACATTCGAGGATGGCAAAGGGCCTATGGGGGTCTACTTGCCAAGCGCAATTACTACTACTGCTACTACTAACGTTCTAAATTTCTATTTTCATTGGGCTATTCGCCAAATGAGTGAAAATGCGCGTCCATCTGATAAATACCCGCCATTGAAGTAAAATCCCTGGCTACATTTGGTGTATTTCATTCCATGAATAGAGCGGACGACTATTCTGGCTTCGGCGCTTGGCAGGCTCCGCATTCGGGAATGCACTCCCGCCTTAACTGAAGAATACATTTGTTTTATCCGCCTTTGAGCACAATATGCAGATCTCGCTCCAACGGCAAAGCTCCTAGAGCGGCACTACATCTATAGGGGGATTTTTTATAATAGCTAGGCAGCGGCGAAGGCAAAACCTAAATACCAGAGTACCACAGCTGCTAGAGAGATATATATTGTACAACATAAGTATTTCATAGTCCATGTATTCCTCGAGTATCGTACATATCACAATTAAAGTAAATACTCGTACATAATCACAGATTAAAAATAATCAAATAAAGGGTAGAAGCTTGAAGTGATAGTTAGATCCACTAACACATTGGTGTTACGAATTCAGACATCAATTTTCAGAAAATTCCTTAGGTTGATGGCAAGCCCTAGAATAATTTCTGCTGACATACAGGGTGAGTTTTTAGAACTGGATCGGCCGATAACTTCACTACACGCATATTCATATACAGGGTGAGGTAGAATGCAAAAACTAGATTTTCTCTTTTTTTTAAGTGTAACCCCCCATATTTTATTATACCAAAAAATTGCTTTCAATATGCTCTTTCATATTATTTGTATAGCATTTCATATACTTACATTCATCAATATCTGAGATATTTCGATTTTTCTGCACAGATGTTCTGAAATGTAAACAAAACATTGTTTTACTGTATCATATTTTTTACTCGTTTAGTGAGTCTCAACCTTTAGAAGTTGCAAAAATACCATTACAGCCCCACTTTTTGGTTTAGAGATTTTCCAGACTTAATACGATTTTTGTACCGTTTAAAGAATAGATAGATAGATAAATATGCTTTATTGTCTAAGAAATTACAAATTTCTTATTGACAAAGCTGTAACAACAAAATGTGGAATATTCACTAAAACTCGTCATAGAACTCATCTAGTGTGTAATAAGGTTTTTGAAATAGGAAATTTTTAAGTTTTTTACGAAAAACTTTTAAATCTCTTTGAATTTTAAAAGAATTAGGAAGTTTATTATAAATCTTCAATCCATTGTAAATAATTGAATCTTTAACCAGTGCTAATTTGGGGATGATTAATTTAAAATCATTCTTTTGTCTTATATTATATTCTATATTTATGGTCTCAAATTTTGTTTTATTTTTGAGTATTATTGTAGCCGTTTCCAAAATAAATAGTGCAATTACGGTCATAATTTTGTATTCTAAAAATAGTGGCTTGCATGCAAGTTCTAGGTCTACTCTTGGCGATGCATCTAACTGCTCGCTTCTGTAAGACTAACAATTTAATTTAGTAGGTATGAGAACAGGCAACCCAAAATGGGATGCCGTAACTCAACCTACTTTGGAATAATGCAGAATAACAATTTTTGGTGGTGTTTCTTCCAAGAGTTCCTCTAACTGTTCTTAGTATGTAAGTTACTTTAGCTAACTCATTAATTAGATTATCAATACGAGATATAAAATCAATTTTTGATCAATAGTTAGATCTAAGAACTTCATGCTGTATGTTTGATGTAATTGTTCGTTGTCTAAGTAAATCACGTCAAGTAAGCATTTGAAAGTCATGAATTTGGTTTTCGAGATATTAAAAGATAAAAAAATTGCTGTCACACTATCTTTTGATTACAATTATATCATTTTCAATGTTTCTTTTTAAATCGTGTATGTCATTATCATGCCAGAGTATTGTAGTGTCATCTGCAAATACAGTGAATTGACCACTTATTTCTAATGTCATTAGGTTATTAATGTATACCAAAAATAAGATGGGACCTAACACAGATCCCTGTGGTACTCCATCCCGTATCTTCAATTTTTCTGAAGTTACATTTTTAGACAATTTAACAATTTGAGAACGATTAGTCAAATAAGAGGTAAACCATTTTAGTGCTATTTTAGAACAACCATATTTATCTAATTTTTTGATCAAGATATCATGATTGACACAATCAAATGCTTTAGAAAAGTCACAGAACAAAGCTACTGAAATATGATTTTTATTTAAAGTAGAGTATAGATTATAAAGTAGAGAAAAAATGGCATCTGAGGTATTTTTTTTGTTTTTGAAATCCAAACTGAAAGGGACTTATGATGTTATTGTTTTTCAAAAAATTTTTCAACCTAATCTGAACAACTTTTTCAATGATTTTTGCTAAAATGGTAATTATACTTATAGGCCTGAAATTCAAGGGTTCATCATTTGTTCCTCCTTTATAGATAGGGATGACTATTGACGTTTTTAGGAATTCAGGGTATGTTCCTGATTCAAACGAAAAATTTATTAATTTAGTGAGTACAACCAGTGCTTCATATGTAAGATTAAGTATGACATTCAAGGAGATTTCATCAATCCCAGATGATTTTTTGTTTTTTATGGATTAACTTTCATCTAACTGTCGCCTGCAGCGACTGCAATTTAAAGAAAATGCTGCTTTTCGCAGATATCTCCAGTGAGGGTGGTTACCCCCTCTTCTCTCCTATCTGAGCTCCTGGATCTTTCCGTCTGGAAAACTATCGGTGCGGTGGTTTAAAAAATCGATACAAACAAAAGACCACAAGTAAAGGTTATCGCTTAGTACGATTAGGACTACGAAGCAGATTCTACAGCTTATCGAAACTTGGATAGTGAAAGCAAAAAATGCACTAAGCTACTCCGTGCACAAGTTGAAATTGGATTCAGTAAGCTGTAATAGACTTTTAAATCTGTAGATGCTTTTAGCGAGCTTTTTACTCGGAGGAAAATTCACGGAGAGCGAAGCAGGTTAATTGAAAACGATCCCAATCCGGACGAGAACGGTTCCTTGCAGATCTAATATCCTCACATCTCCCGGCGGCGGCGGCGCCGCGTCGTTCTTTGCTCTTCTGATAGACGCGTAAGCACTCGCACGAGAAAGCCCGTATCAGATAAATCTGAACTTACTGCGAGATTCTAAGAACAAATCGGAAACGACAAAGGGTGTAGTATCGATAATATCAAAGCGGGTGCTACATTTATGGATACATGACCGGAGTTTCTTTGTACAGAGAAAAAAATACTGTTGCGTTTCCAATTAATTGTTAGTATTTGGATGTTTTCCCATCGCTTTAAATATATTTACAGTTGTTTCAAGTCCATGTCAATGAAATAATTCAATCCGTATATTCGAAGTAATCACAGGAACGCCAATAAATTCAAAATTATTTTATATTCGTTCTAATACCAGTATTGACATATAATGCAATCAAAACATCCTTTTTTTTTCGAAATTCACCTTATGTTTCATTTAAGCAAAGCATACAATCTATTCAATGTACAAAAATTGTTACTGCAATAGCATTTCGTGATAATTCATCTGATAAAAATTAATTTTGTTTCAATGGCCCTTGTTGTTCGGTGAACCATAATCAGTATTCGGCGGGACTGATGTGCCGATTCAATGAACGTAAAAAGAAAGAACAAGGGATCACCTTAGTGTTATTGTCAGCGCCAACCCGCCAACATGGACGAGGATGTTTCGATGTGTTTCGTTTTGTTGTTTCGGTGTTAGCCGTGTTGTGTCATCACGTGGTTTTGCGTATTGCATCAGCAATTGTGTGAGTTAAGTGTGTCCAGTTATATATTAAATGGAGGACCTACTGAGAAAAGATATAGAGAAGGTAAACTTGCAACTGCAAGAAGCCATTCAAACCTCATACCATTCAAATTGCGTAGAGAGGAGGCAAACCACCAACAATCACAACAAGTGGTGGAACGCGAACCTTGAAATGCTCAGAAGAAATACTCGCAAACTCTTCAATAAAGCGAAGAAAACCGGTAACTGGGAAACATATCTGCAAACCCTAACCGAATACAACAAAGAAATCCGGAAAGCAAAACAGGAATCGTGGAGAAGGTTCTGCAGCGAAGTTGAAAACGCTTCGGAGGGAATCCACAAAATTCTGGCTAAGAATCCGGTTCAACCGATTGGAACAATTGAAAAACCAGACGGCGAATTTACGGAAAATGGGGAAGAAACACTAAGTTTACTTCTTCAAACCCACTTTCCAGATTCCACTGTAGTTACCCCAAACAGCAGTAACCCATCAAACCTTAACACGCTCTGCTATAGAGCGAGTAAGGAAGACTGGGAGCTAGCCAAGAAAGTGGTTACCTACAACGGCATAAAATGGGCCATCAGCTCATTTGACAGCTTCAAATCACCAGGACCAGATGGAATAATACCAGCACTCCTACAAGAGGGTGTAGCCTAGCAACAGGCTATATTCCAGAGTCTTGGAGGGAAGTGAAAGCGGTCTTTGTCCCTAAACCTGCCAGAGACCTATCTCAAGCCAGGTCCTACAGACCGATTAGCCTTTCATCCTTTATGCTAAAAGTGATAGAAAAGCTGGTTGAGATGCACATCAGGGAAACCTCTCTCAAAGAGAGGCCAATTCACCAAAACCAGCACGCCTTTCAACCAGGAAAATCATGTGTTCTGCTCTACACCAGCTGGTTACAAGAGTAGAGCACTCACTTGATAACAAGGAAATTGCACTAGCAGCATTCCTTGACATAGAAGGAGCTTTTGACCATACCTCCTTCAACTCCATATTAAGAGCAGCAAGGCAACATGCGATAAATGATACCATCTGCGGATGGATCAAATCCATGTTAAACCTTAGGAACATAAACTCGACTATGGCAGAAACTTCCTGGTAGCGGCCAGGGGTTGCCCGCAGGGAGGCGTTCTTTCACCTCGCCTGTGGAATCTTGTCGTTGACGAACTCTTAAAGAAGTTAAACGAACTGGGATACTTCGCCCAGGGCTACGCAGACGACATAGTCGTTGTAGTCAGGGGAAGGTTTCCCAGAACAACATCCATTCTAATGCAGGATGCATTGAAAGTTGTTGAGGACTGGTGCAAGGAGGAGCAACTACGCGTAAACCCCTCCAAAACAACACTCGTCCCCTTCACAAAGAAAAGAAAACTGGAGGACTCATACCCCCCAGACTTTTCCAACAAACCTTGAGTTTTGGTAAGGAAGCTAAGTACCTAGGAATCATCCTCGATGCGAAGCTAACCTGGAACCAACACATTCAAAAGGTAATCACCCAGAGCAAAATAACACTAATGTCACTAAAAACAGCTATTGGAAACTCATGGGGACTAAAACCAACAGTTGTACACTGGCTGTACACTACCGTTATATCATGATAACATATGGCGTACTTGTCTGGTGGCCGAAGGTGAACCAGAAGCAAGCAACCCTGGAGCTAACCAAAATCCAGAGATTAGCATGCATATGTGTGACCGGAGCACTAAAAAGCACACCGACGGCAGCAATGGAAACAATTCTGAACCTCCCACCAATTGACTTAATTGTCAAAGCAGAGGCTAGGATTGGGGCATACCGCCTCCAGTTAAATAATAACTGGTACCCGTACCGAAACGGACACGCGGCAATCACTGATTTAATTACACACCCTATATTAACCATGGGAAGTGATCACAGGACGCCAACAACATCACTTGAGAAACCCTTTAGCGTCGAAATCGAATGGAAAGGAGAACTCGAGGAAACACCCAAACAAGAAATAGTTTGGTTTATTGACGGTTCCAAAACAGACAATGGAACAGGAGCAGGAATTCGCGGTCAATCTCCCAGATGTGACATCAGTCAACCTCAGGGAGTTTACGCCACTGTATTCCAAGCAGAAATATATGCAATCGACTCTTGTCTGAGAGAAAACATAAGAAGGGGATACAAAAGTAAAAACATTCTTATCTGCTCGGATAGCCAAGCGTCGATTAAAGCTCTTAACGGCTGCCAAATCAAATCCAAACTCGTCTGGGAATGCTTAGAAAACCTCAAACAACTTAGTGCCATGAACAAGGTAACCCTGAAATGGGTGCCAGGTCACAAGGGAATTGAAGGGAATGAAAAAGCAGACACCTTAGCACGAAACGGATCGGCATCCAGCTTTACCGGCCCCGAACCGGCGATAGGCATTTCAAGGTCTTTGGTAAAAACTACGATAAACCAGTGGGTGCATTCACAACACCTAAACACTGGCAGTCACATCCAAAGCTCAGACACAGCAAGCTGATGGTGAAACAACCCACACCAAAACTAGCTGAAGAGATCCTAAAACTAAATAGGAAAGAAACTAGGCTAATAACCGGCCTCCTAACCGGACACTGTGGCCTAAGAAAACATCTACACACATTAAGGATCTTCAAAGAAAATCCAATATGCAGACTATGTGACGAGGACGACGAAACAGCTTCTCACATAATCTTTGAATGTGAGGCTCTACGCTGGTGGAGATTCAGACTGATAGGGCCTAACAACCCCAAATCACTCCCCAATCGAGATATCGTGAAGAGACTCTTGGATCTTATCAAGGTCGCAAAACTCTTCACGGATTAACAAGCGCACAGGACAATACAATAAGCCAATGGCTGCAGTGTTGGGGCTACCTAACCCGGCCTGTACGTTTGACCCCCCTAACCTAACCTAACCTACTGAGAAATTTGGGCTTAGAAGAGCTAACATCTACATTTGAATGTAGGTATTTAGATGAGCCAGACAGTTATACTTCAGGTAAAAATGCAACAACTGGTGCAGGATTATGTATAATTCTTATATCATGCGCCTTATAACTTCATATAAAATCACACAATTAAACATCCAAACGAATCGATCAGCTGTCGTCGCAATAAAATATGTTGGTCCAAGGAAAAGAAAGTAGTTTAGAATCAATTACTAAACACAGATTCGATTCAACGACAGGCTGCGATTGAATTATTCATTGGAATCCAATGATATCTTGTAGTTGAATCGACAATACGATGTAATTCGTTACCAACTATACACTTCCCATTGGATAAAACATCGCTGTATTTGAGGAATGCTGAGCGTAACGCCTCATTGAATCCAAGCATGAGTCTTTGACAGAACGACAGATTTTTCTGTGGGTATGTATGCTTCAAGATGACGTTAAAGTCGGAAACCATAATTTCTAACTCCATTGATTAGGGAAGCAAGTCGTTAGGGCAACGACGCGCAATTTTAGTGCCCAGAGAGAAGCCGGATGACGCTTGGTATTTGAGCTGTAGAGGCACTTTGGAATTTTTTTGTCATTGCACCATAACCCAAAAATGGGGGGAGGGTGTTAAAACGTGGAAAAAAATCGTTAGCTAACCGAATGAATGAATGAATGAAAGAGGGAGAGAGGCTATCTGGTGGCTGGAACCACCAGTGCATAGGCGTACCAAGGGGCCCTTTTGCATCTCTCCTTACCCTAATTCACTAGTCCAGCCTTCATCGCAAAGATGAGGATGGCCTTGTTTCCTGCCCATCTTATATCCTCAGGTTCAAGAACCCTTGAACCGAGTATAGTCTGCCTTTGATACCCAAGAGCTTCACAACGACAAAGAATGTGTGCCGAGGATTCTTCCTCCTCGCCACAGCGTGTACACGTCAGATCATTTACCACCCCCATCACATACAAATGGCGTTTGAAGGTATTATGACCGGATAGCAGGCCAACAAGTAGCCTTAGTCGGCTTCTGTCCAGTGAGAGACAGAACCGTCCCACCTCAGCCAGAGGTCCTGAAATAAGTTTTCTAGCTTGACGGAGGTGTCCGGTGATCCCTCTCCATCTGATAAGATGCTGATTTTGCAACCACACCTCTGTTTTCCTTCTGATGGTACCTGCTGCCAGCCCCAAAGCTGGCTCAGGACCCAGCAAGTTATTCCTCGACCCTCGCCTTGCGAGCGGATCCGTCATTTCATTACCACTAACTCCAGCATGACTCTGCACCCACATAAGTGATACCTGCGCCGGTACTCTGTAACTTATAAATCTGTTTCTATGCACTATGTACTATGGGATCGGGTGGCCTCGTAAATATGACAGCGTGCCGTGACAGCGTAGTAGAAACGTGACAGGCACCCGAAACTGTCCGATCGTCATGGTCATCATGGTGACAGAAACATGTTTCTATCTCTTAAGTTAGAGAGTACCGACGCAGATGTCTCGCCGAAATGTCATCCGAGACCTTTCTACATTGCAGAACGAGCCTTGATGTAAACCTGCAAGCACTTAATGCGGTAGCATTTTAGTACACTTACCAACTAATGTTCAAAAAAATCGTCATTCGAAATCTACGGGCGGTTTTCGCGTACCGATTTTTCTAAAATGAAAAAAAAGATTTTTCACATAATTTTCGTTAAAGATCGTTAAGAAATCTTTAATATTGTTTAAAACGGATGATGTTATTTATACATGTTCCTGGGAGATCCAACTATGATATATATCAATGTCATCCGTTTTTATTATGTTTAACTCCATTTTTCGACCCCTTTAGGGGGTGACATTATTGAACGCCTTCCTTATCCTTTCAGAACCGCTTTTAACCTGGCTTTTACGCTTAGTATCACTCGAAAGTAGGTAAGTTAGAGTGGAATTATCGGTTTGAATGTATTGGTAGATATTTAAGGCCATTCGCAACATTCAGTTTTATGTGCAGTCCTTTATTTATGGGGTTAATATTCAGAATGTTGCAATTGGCCTCAAATATACCAGTACATGCAAACTGACAACTCTACACACCTACTTACTAACTACGTACTAATTTACCTATTTTCTTGTGATATTAAGTGTAAGCGCAAGGTTGGAAGCGGTTCTGAAAGGATACGGAAGGTGTTCAATAATGTCACCAACAGGGGTTCAAAAATGGAGTTAAACAAAATAAAAACAGATGACATTGATGCATATCATAAAAATGAAAATGAAAATGACATGAAAATCTAACATTGAGTTCAAATTTCTCATAAACTGCCCAGCAGAAACGGTTGACAGTATTTTCTGAATTATTTACAAAACAAGCAAAGAATTTCCCGTCATGTTTCGACCGGTTTCGTCGCTATTCTATTTTTTTTTTCATTAAAAAAAAATGGTACGCGCAAGCCGCCCGTAGATTTCGGATGACGATTTTTTGGTACATTAGTTGGTGTACCAAAGTGCTACCGCATTTTCATTCGATTCCTTAACGATTTTTTCCACATTTTAACACCCCCCTCTATCCCCGATCCCCCCCCATTTTGGAGTTGTGTTGCAATGACAAAAAAGTTTCCAAGCTGTCTCTAGAACTCAAATACCAATCGTCATCCGGTTTCTTTCTCGACACTAAAAATTACGCGTCATTGCTCTGAATAAAGGGTTACATGTCATTCAAAAATCAGTTTATCAACGTACTTGTAAGTACATGCCACATTCACCATTTTTTAATCAGAAGTTACTACAAGGTGTCCCAGCATAAAGTGCACAAACGAAACTAGGTGAAACAAGACAAGAAAAGATTTAAAAATATATCAAAAAAATTGTTTTATATTGACAGTTTTATTTTTTTCTTGCCCGCACTATTTGGAATCATCAAAGCTTTTGAAACTTTTCGTTGAAATAAAAAGATTAATAAGCGCTACTAATAAATACTGTGACCTTCAAGAACATTGTTTTTAAAAAATGTCAATATTTTTCAATCTAAATTTTGATTTTCAGGAAAATAACACCATAACATAGTTTTCTTGTCCCGTCCCCTTGATTCCCATCCATCATCCTGTCAAATGAAAACATCTGTAATGTTCTATTTTTAGCACAAGCTTTCTGCTACCTGCGTGGGTGTCGCTTACACTTTTTTTGAACTAAATTTCGATTTTAAGAGATACCCCCACACCATACTTTTTTGTCTGGTCCTATTGATCCCCATTCAATATCCTGGGTAACGAAAAAAGCTACTGCATTCTATATCTAGCACAAGATTTTCTATTTCATAGATCGATGGAAACAAAATTTGTGGAAAATGTTGTAATTTCTTCATGTTTTGTGGTCATGGTTTGACGTTGGTCCTTTTAAAGTTTTGCTTCATCAATCTATGATGAGAAACATTGTAACAATTATCGATTTGCATCATTAATGATCAAAAACTTGACGGCTCTATGTTCAAACTATTTTTCCATGATGCAGTCGTTCACCTGCAACATCATAGACAAGGGTAATATTTACAAGAAAATTGGAAGTTCTCGATTTAGGGATGCTTGTTTTAGCACGTGCTGTTTGGCATTCGTGTCTACCCACGCCCACAACGGGTCTGCAGGCGTCGCCACCTCTAAATATCACTCCCGATAAATCCCGCATTTACAAAGGACAGATTTATCGCAGCGGGGATGCCGTCGAGGGCCCTTAGGGGTGAGAGTTTCGCCCTTCGCGCGCCCGGTGACGTCGATCCCACTTCGCGAGGTTCGTTCTCATCAAAATAGAGGCCGGGATTCACAAATATCCACGAATTTCGCGTAAAGGCTGAATGTCACGATCCAAATTTTCATCCGAAATATTGGATACTTTACACTTTATTCTTTATCATCCAATGGAGAAATCTAAGCAAAGGACAATGCAATATCAAGCCAGAGTAATATAAAATTGTTTAATTTAAATTGGTACCAGAAATGTCGGCGGCCGGCGGGACTCGAACCCATGACCTCCAGATTTGTACTCCGGCGCTCTCACCAGTTGAGCTACGGCCGACCCGTCAGCTCAACTTCGAAAGCACCGACTGGTACTACGCGGGAACAGCCAGCGCCCGCAGACGACCCTCTCGCGCCATCGTCTGGTACCCCAGCGGCCCGCATCTGTGACATCAAATGATCTGTCGAACAGGTATTGCATCTCCGGTCGCGTCGATCTAGATGTCACTCGTCCGGGCTGACACGTGGTCTTGAATTTATTATTTTTACTATCATCTTAATTTAAATTCGTACCAGAATACCTTTTTCCGACATTTTTTGGTACGAATTTAAATTGAGAAATCCACATGCGGATGTAAGCATGATAGTTAAAAAAATGGAGTCAAGTTGATTGACTCAGTACTTCCGACATATAATGATTTCATTTCATTGTTTTCCCATTACATGAAGCTATAGTCTGAAATCCCCTTACAACCAAATCATCGCCTACCCTCCGGCAAAAAAACGTATTGTACAACATAAAACTTTCGTAAATAGTTTCTTGCATCTCCCTCCTTAGAAACTAGGACTCCATAGTTTTAATTCTGCATGCTTCAACTGAACGGTGCAAAACGATTAGGAGCCTCTAAACCGTCTAAAAGCGAAGTATGAGCTGTTTTCATATTTTTAGTTTTTTAATTATTGTTGTGCCGCCACTGACACGATTTTTCAGACACTGGCGCGTTTTCCACTCCCGCTGTAATAGTAAATTCATTGTCGAAATTTCACTAAAATCAATTTAATAATTTTTGCTTTACGCAATATACATAGAATGAAATTAACCAATACTCGTATATGTATATGTATACATCACAAAACAAGTCCCTTGGTTTCTTTAATAGGCAAGGAAATGTTCGGATATGCCTAAATAAGGGTATTATGCCGCTAGGTTTTTCATTCACAGGTCAATGGACAGCCAATTATGAATACAACATATTTATCAGTTTTCCAACCCCTCACCCCCCAACCACCCCAAATTCACCCCTACCCAAAAAAGTAGGAAATGATCAGGAACCCCTAAAACGCCTAAAAACAAAGTTTGGGGCGTTTTTATTTTTTTATTTTTTTATTATTGCTGCGCCGCCACTGGCATGATTTTTCCAAAACATACGCGTTTTCCATCTTCGCCGCGGTAGTAATACTGTGACAAAGTTTCATTAAAATCCATTCCATAACTTTTACGTTACTCAATACAGAATGATCCAAAGCAATATTCCTATGTATTTATCAGAAAATTCCTTTGGTTTATGGAATAGGCAAGGCAATGTTCCGATGGGCCTAAAAAAGGGTATTATGCCGTTAGGTCTTTCTTTTACAGATCAATGGATAGCCTATTATGAGTACAACACATTTTTGAGATTTACAACCCCCCCACCCCCCAACCACCCCAATTTCACCCCACCCCAAAAAAGTAGAAAATCATCAGGAACCACTAAAACACCTAAAGCGAAGTTTCAGGAATATTTAATTTTCTTTTGTTTTGTGCTAAATACTCCGCCGCCCCTGCACCGATTTTCAAAATTATAAGAACATTACCTACTATGACCCCACAGCATATCGCTGCCCAAATTTCATCACAATCCATGCAGCGGTTACTGAGATTACGAGGCTAGAAAAACGCGCACAGACCGACAGACAGACAGACAGACAGACCGACCGACGTAAATGAGTGACGTGGAATTTCGTTATGTAGGCATCATAAAACCTCCAAAAAGCGTGTTATCTCAAAATCGAAAATTTTTGCAATACTCCCTTCACCTATCGGTGTGAGAAGTAACAATAGAATTGTTTAGTACTACACGCAGAAAAAAAGAGAAAAACGTGCTTTTGAAGCAGAACAGTGATATGGTCAATAAATTTACGTAACTACGAGAAATACCTGGGGGTCAAGTCAGACGACAAACTAACTTGGAACAGCCACATAGAGAACATCACGAGTCGACCTCAGATTACGTTAATGATGATGAGACGAGCGATCGGTTGTACATGGGGTTTAACCCCCTCGATGGTGAACTATTTATAGCCCAGTGTAATCAGACCGACCGACGATGGTGTATGGTGCTGTTGTATGATGGCCACAGCACAGAATCTAAGGCGCTCACAAAAGTATAACGGGCTGCGTGTATAGCATAGCGGGGCCATGAAGGGTACACCAACAGCAGCATTGGAGGTACTGCTGAATATTCCACCTCTTGACATTTACATATGGGAGGGAAAATGGCTGCAATTAGTTTTACCATTGATTAAAGTATTAAACGGGAAGATGGACAACCAGATGCTAAGATTACGCGCCTAATTTTTGTTTCTCCTGGACGGCCGCCACCTATATGAGCACAAATGTACCTCTACTGATACAACTTTGATAGTATAACAACCATCGACTTTGATACGAATAAAGTACCCTACTTCCAACCATCTATCAACGCTACTTACTGTTATCTACTCCAGGTGTCGCTGGAAATTGGCAACTTGACATCTGACTTATTGATGTCAGTGTCATATTTCAATTGTTTAATATTCGGATGTTATTTGGAAAATTTGGATCAACCACGATCAAAAAATATTGATTGATTATATTGATTTCGATTTATCATCGTTTGGATTAAATTTTTCGCAATTTCGGGAAGCAAAATGGTTTACAGATGTTATTACTATAACTGTCCAAACAGCAAAACTCGTAATCCAGAGATGTCGTTCTTTGCTTTCCCAAAAGCAACAGCTATACGTGATATTTGGATCAAGAATAGTGGCAATGTGAATTTGTTCCAATATGTTGGAAAGTCTGACCCACTGCCCAAACAATTAGGTGTCTGCGAACAACACTTCAAACAGATCTATATCCAGAGATCAGATACAAAGAAATTCTTGGTCAGACACGCAGTACCGTATGAGTATAATTCAGGTAAGTACCTATACCATTGAAACCAAACTATTGCCTTCTATTACTCATCTACATCACTAAAAACTTGAAGCAATACGCAAATTTACCATACTCTGCCATTTTCTTAAGCCTATGGGGGCATTCCACCACAACAATTTCAAACATAATGCTTTTGTATCTTGACTGAACTTATATACTTGTCTGCCCAGCACAAATGCATCAGCAGAAAGAGTCTTTTCTTCAATGGTCTAATTTTGAATGCCTCAAAAAACCCAGTGATTCATTCTGGTTATTAGGACGATGTTGATACCTAAAACGGATACACCTTCTAAAAATGTTATTCCTACTCAAAATCAGCCCCAGCTGACCAGCTGCATCGAAATAACTAGGTATTTTTCAATAAATAAAACAAAGACTTTGTGAACACTTTTCAATAAACCAATGCCAGTAACGTTTCTCAATGCAGTAACTCCAATTTCATGTCACAATTTAAGCTTGCTAAATATTATGGCAAACTGAGCAGCAAAATGAATTTCTTTTGAGAGTTACTGATCCCAAGAATTTGGCAACAAACAGACAAGAGTGGTTTGGTTCCAAGGCATGGCATAATCATTATAAAGATGTACGAGTGGCTGATTAATGGTCACTTTAGGTATACTATGCTCAAGCTAATGTGTGGGTTCATTAGTGTGGGTAATAGCATAAATCTGCCATACTTCTGGTATTTCTTTTTGTTTTGTTGACAGTCCAAGGTATCAATGGAGCATTCCAATGATCACTAAACTAGATGCTCGCAATTACAGCTATTTAGAACATGACAAACAGTATGGTCTCACTAAATTTCAATTTAAAAAAAGTGGGTGAGAAAAATGAAGAACAAAAAAAAAGGCTTGTTTTATTCTTAATGATTGTTCTAGTGGCTGAATCACTAGTGAATACACTTCCCTTTTTTTCTTGTCAGAAAAAGTAAAAAAACATTTCTACTCCTTTATATCACTCAAAGTTTTACTGGGTTATACAAATTGGCCTGAGCATTTTTTTATAATTTTATTCCATGTAAAATTAATACAAAAGAACAAGCATGTGTAATGTAGAATATCCTTGTTACATGATATTTATGTGGGGTGATGTGATGTCAAGTCAATTTTTCCATGTTGTTATGTGAAGCGAGAAGTAGTTTTGTCATGGTTCTCATATGGATATGTTATTATACAATACGTTAATCAATGATATTACATAAAATTACAATGATATAATTAATTTTCGAATTTGCTTGCCTCCATTGTGGAGTCACAAAAGGGACATATCAAACAATGAACTATTTTAATGTGAGGATTTTTCAAAATGAATGAAACTTGGTATTCATACAGTATCAATGTCTTGGTATTAAATAATGAACATATACATTTTTTTTAAGCGAAATTATCTTGCGAGTACATTAGTGTTAACACTTACCTCATACAGCTTAGATGGTGAAGCTAGGAATTCAAAGTTGGCAAAAATGAATACAGAAAGTTGAGACGTTTGACCACCGATTAATTTTGGTTGACCAACTGCAGTTTTCAAAAAAATATACATTTGGGTTTTTTCAAATTTCGAATTTTGGGAAAACAAACATACACATATGAATTTTTGATTTCACGAGAAGTGAAGCTGCATAATCATATCTGCTTTAATTTATTTTTTTCCTCTTTTTTTCAGGCACAGAAAAATAAACTAACAAAAATTGACCTAATTAGTTAATGTAGGTGGTGAGTGGAGCAAGAAAGAAAATTAGCTTTGTGGGGATGATGGCAGACAAGCCATTTTTGCTGGAACTAATAGAACATTTCAGCGTTTATATTTTTCAGACAATTTCAGGTATAAAAATGTCCGAGTGAGACATGCTCAAAATAAATGGGCGAAAACAAGGTGACATAATTATGGTGTCACATGAAGGACAGTAAAGCTTTTCATAATGACACTTCAATGAAATAACTGGCAGACAGTTTTTAAGGCAAATGAAGAACTCAGCATGTCAGTCCCGAGATGTATTATCTGTGGTTGTTAAAAATGAAACAAAAATTGTAAAGAAAGATTCAACTGTTTATCATTTAGAATAATAAAATTTTTGAAATGTATCCTGTTTCATTACCTCATCGATACATTTACGGTTAATTATAATAATAACGTTTAAAATTATGAAGTAATGTGATTATTAAGAACATCATTTAAAATCAAATTTGTTAGCAACATCAGACATGAAATTTGTTTTGAATAAACATAACTAAAATATATGCATAGACAATTACTCTCATGTAAATTATATAGGGATTTTGACATCACTGAATGGTGTTTCACTCATTGCCCTTCGATACACTGAATTATATACTGTTTGGAACAAGCCTTAATACATCGAAGAAATATATATATATATATATATATATATATATACGTATTGCTTGAATCTAACAGCACCCATATAAATGGTGTACAATCTGACACCCACAGCTATATACATATAAAATGCTGGCAGGTATGTGCCTTTGTATCGACACCCATATAAACCTTGACTTTAAGGCACCAAAATGAATGAACTTGAGATATTGCACGTCAAACTAGCACCCTACAGTGTTGCCTAGATATTTTGCCGTCTTATATATATAAAATAAAAGTGTTGAAGGTATCGTGTATTGGCACCCTGATTAATCTTGGTACAAATGGCACCTAAATGTATGAACTTGAGATAATATAGGTTAAAGAAGCACCAAATGTAACCTGTAATATTTCAGGTCAAAATAGCACCTTTTGGAGTTTTATTATAACGACACCACACATGACCCTTTATCCACTTATATATTTAATTAGTATGAGTGCAGGTAGGGCACAAATGATTTAGATATGTCAAGTTTTGAATCTTTCCAAATCCTGATCAGTCACGTTTCATGTTTTTTAAAACAAAGTTCATTAAGAGATTATATGGAAATAGGCCTTCGTTTTAGCGGAAACTAAAATATAGATAGTGGAAGGTTTGACGTCCTGAGTCGAACGTGACCGTTCCCAGACCGAGTAACAGTTTTGGTGAACAACTACTGCACTTGAAAACTCAGTACCTAACCTAACTTAACCCGACCGGTTGAGTTATTGCGGACAAAATGGATTAAATGGGGTTTCATCGAATGTCAGTTGGCACGGCTTCACGTCCTGGGTCGAAGACGACTACCAGACTATGGAACATTGAATTTTTAATATAAATAATTAAAATTAGGTTGAATAAGGTTTGCGCAGGTGCGTAACTAGAAGACATTTACTTCCCACACCGATAGATGAGGGGAGTATCGTGAAAATTTTCGATTTTGAGATAATACACTTTTTGGGCGTTTTATAACGAAAATCCACGTCACTCATTTCCGTCGGTCTGTCTGTCTGTCGGTCTGTCTGTACGCGTTTTTCTAGCCACGTAATCTCAGCAACCGCTACATGAATTGTGATGAAATTTAGGCAGTGATATGCTGGGGGCCGTAGTAGGTAATGTTCCTACAATTTTGAAAATCGGTGCATGGGCGGCGGAGTAATTAGCAAAAAACAAAAAAAAATAAATATTGCTCAAACTTCGTTTTTAGGAGTTTTAGGGATTCCTGATTATTTTCTATTTTTTTTTGGGTGGAGGTGAAGTTGGGGTTGTTGGGGGGTAGGGGGTTGTAAAATTGAAAAATATGTTGTTTTCATAATAGACTGTCCACTAACCTGTGAAGGAAGACCTAGTGACATAAATAACTTTTTTTAGGTCCTTCCGAACATTGCCTATTACAGAAACCAAAGGACAAAATGGATTAAATGGGGTTTCATCGAATGTCAGTTGGCACGGCTTCACGTCCTGGGTCGAAGACGACTACCAGACTATGGAACATTGAATTTTTAATATAAATAATTAAAATTAGGTTGAATAAGGTTTGCGTAGGCGCGTAACTAGAAGACATTTACTTCCCACACCGATAGGTGAGGGGAGTATCGTGAAAATTTTCGATTTTGAGATAATACACTTTTGGGGCGTTTTATAACGAAAATCCACGTCACTCATTTCCGTCGGTCTGTCTGTCTGTCGGTCTGTCTGTACGCGTTTTTCTAGCCACGTAATCTCAGCAACCGCTACATGAATTGTGATGAAATTTAGGCAGTGATATGCTGGGGGCCGTAGTAGGTAATGTTCCTACAATTTTGAAAATCGGTGCATGGGCGGCGGAGTAATTAGCAAAAAACAAAAAAAAATAAATATTGCTCAAACTTCGTTTTTAGGAGTTTTAGGGATTCCTGATTATTTTCTATTTTTTTTTGGGTGGAGGTGAAGTTGGGGTTGTTGGGGGGTAGGGGGTTGTAAAATTGAAAAATATGTTGTTTTCATAATAGACTGTCCACTAACCTGTGAAGGAAGACCTAGTGACATAAATAACTTTTTTTAGGTCCTTCCGAACATTGCCTATTACAGAAACCAAAGGACAAAATGGATTAAATGGGGTTTCATCGAATGTCAGTTGGCACGGCTTCACGTCCTGGGTCGAAGACGACTACCAGACTATGGAACATTGAATTTTTAATATAAATAATTAAAATTAGGTTGAATAAGGTTTGCGCAGGTGCGTAACTAGAAGACATTTACTTCCCACACCGATAGATGAGGGGAGTATCGTGAAAATTTTCGATTTTGAGATAATACACTTTTTGGGCGTTTTATAACGAAAATCCACGTCACTCATTTCCGTCGGTCTGTCTGTCTGTCGGTCTGTCTGTACGCGTTTTTCTAGCCACGTAATCTCAGCAACCGCTACATGAATTGTGATGAAATTTAGGCAGTGATATGCTGGGGGCCGTAGTAGGTAATGTTCCTACAATTTTGAAAATCGGTGCATGGGCGGCGGAGTAATTAGCAAAAAACAAAAAAAAATAAATATTGCTCAAACTTCGTTTTTAGGAGTTTTAGGGATTCCTGATTATTTTCTATTTTTTTTTGGGTGGAGGTGAAGTTGGGGTTGTTGGGGGGTAGGGGGTTGTAAAATTGAAAAATATGTTGTTTTCATAATAGACTGTCCACTAACCTGTGAAGGAAGACCTAGTGACATAAATAACTTTTTTTAGGTCCTTCCGAACATTGCCTATTACAGAAACCAAAGGACAAAATGGATTAAATGGGGTTTCATCGAATGTCAGTTGGCACGGCTTCACGTCCTGGGTCGAAGACGACTACCAGACTATGGAACATTGAATTTTTAATATAAATAATTAAAATTAGGTTGAATAAGGTTTGCGTAGGCGCGTAACTAGAAGACATTTACTTCCCACACCGATAGGTGAGGGGAGTATCGTGAAAATTTTCGATTTTGAGATAATACACTTTTGGGGCGTTTTATAACGAAAATCCACGTCACTCATTTCCGTCGGTCTGTCTGTCTGTCGGTCTGTCTGTACGCGTTTTTCTAGCCACGTAATCTCAGCAACCGCTACATGAATTGTGATGAAATTTAGGCAGTGATATGCTGGGGGCCGTAGTAGGTAATGTTCCTACAATTTTGAAAATCGGTGCATGGGCGGCGGAGTAACTAGCAAAAAACAAAAAAAATAAATATTGCTCAAACTTCGTTTTTAGGAGTTTTAGGGATTCCTGATTATTTTCTATTTTTTTTTTTGGGTGGAGGTGAAGTTGGGGTGGTTGGGGGGTAGGGGGTTGTAAAATTGAAAAATATGTTGCTTTCATAATAGACTGTCCACTAACCTGTGAAGGAAGACCTAGTGACATAAATAACTTTTTTTAGGTCCTTCCGAACATTGCCTATTACAGAAACCAAAGGACTTTCATTTTTTCAAGTGTAAACATACGAGTATTTCTTCAGATCGTTCTATATTGTGTAACGAGGAAACTGTTGAATTGATTTTAATGCAGGTTGGACACAGTATTACGACCGTGGCGAGGATGGAAAATGCGTATAGTTTTTATAAATTGTGCCAGTGGTGGCGCAAAATTAATAAAAAAACTAAAAATACAAAAACAGTTCAAAAATAGTTTTTAAGCGTTGTAGAAATTAGAAAACTTTCTGAATTTTTTAGGTGGGGGTGCAATTGAGGCGGTTGGGGGGTGGGGGGTTGAAAAGCTGAAAAATTTGTTGTATTCATAACAGGCTGTACACTAACCTGTGAAGGAAGGCCTAGCGACATAAATCACCTTTTTAGGTCCATCCAAACATTGCCTAACCTATTATCGAAGCTAAGGGACTTAGAATTTTCTGTATAAATACGAGTATTTATTGCTTTAGATCGTTTTGTATTTTGTAACGTGGAAACTATTAAATTGGTTCTAATGAAATTTTGACACAGAATTACTACCATGGTGAGGTTGGAAAACGCGTGTGGCTGTTAGAAATCATGCCAGTGGCAGGGTAGCAATAATCAAAAACTAAACATATGAAAATAGCTCAAACTTCGTTTTTAGATGTTTTAGGGGTTCCTGATCATTTTCTACCTATTTTTTGGGTGGGGATGAATTTGGGTGATTTGGGGGTGGGTGGTTGTAAAACTAAAAAGTCTGTAGCATTGATAATAGACTGTCCATTGACCTGAGAAGGAAAGGCATAAGGCATAAGGCAATTTTAGGGGGGGGGGCTGCCGATAAATATTATTTGCAAGGGGATCTCAGACTAAGGCTTCATGCTATGGGAAAATAATAAACTGGCATCACAGTAATGTGTGGAAAGTACTGAGTCAATCAACTTGACTTCATTTTTTTTGTTTAAATTTGAGAATTGAGATCAAAATAAACGTTTCTTCAGTCTACTATTGATACAACTGGAGTTAGGACGTCAAGCAAAGTCGATTGGTACAACTTCAAAATTTACTAGTTTTCCATCAGAGTTTTCTCGGTCTGGGAGTGATCTCGTTGGACTTAGGATGTCAAACCCAGTCATTTGTGATCATTCTCGGCTCTGATTTCGTTTTGCGCTAAAACGAAGGCTTGCCGTAAATAGTGTTCCTCACTATACTATAAAACGTAGTAAAATACCTTATCAACATAACACAATAGGTAAATGGGATCATCACTAATCTTAAGATTATCGAATATTGAAGTCTAATGAGTTTGGGATCGAAAAAATGTACCTTTTCATGATCTAAATATGAATAGCGATTTCATTTGGGATTTAGGATGATTTGCAGTTACAAATATCGAGCCATAATTCAAAATTTCGAAGAGTATCTGTATGATTCTGTGTCGAAACAGAGGTAAATATATCGACTCTAATGGTCTACGCTCTTTATCACACAGATTTTTTTAGTGCATAAAATTTTACTAAGGTTCGGGTGTCATTCAAATGTTAACAATTCGAAATATAAAAATAGCGCTGTTTGGCGTTTTTTTTTTATAAATTTTAATAAAACATCACAATTTCTGGGACCCTTTCTTTGTTTTACTTTAGATTTTAGAAAAACGCTACATATTGAAACCTGCCGTGCTCAACTTCTCGAAACTGACAAACGTTTCCAGAAATTGAAAAAGACATGTCAATAACAGTTTTAAATGGAATACATTTAATAGACATATACAATCATTTTTTTGGACTTGACCTCACAAAAGGTAAAATACAACGGCGAGATGGGAGGTCTTTATTGCCACTGCAACCACTAAGCTTATTCAAGTCGATACTTGGTGATAATGACAATCATCAATAGCAATCAACGTGAATTCTAAATTTCAAACTAACCATAAGAGCGACCAAACCTTGCACGTCAGGCAAAATTATATTTAAAAATATATTAGAGTCTAAAAAGCATGTTTTAGTGGTAAGCTGAATTGGAAAAAATTATGACAAATACGAATTAAGTCATTATCTAAAAAAATAATTTCACTGTAATAAATCGCGAAGTGTTCGATACCAACTGTTTTGAACGTTCCATTGGTACTGTTTCTATACGTAGAATACAATAACGTTAATGTTCTCAATCATCACTTTATCGCTTATATTTAAAATGCAAAACATCTGTACTTTTTAGTCCGTTTTACCTTTATAAGCATATATTCTGATTTTTTAAACCTTTGTTGATTTTTTATTCTTGAGTCCAATCCGCCAAAAACACGTTATACGAAGGAGATATCTTCATGTCTACATCAAGGAAGTCCATGTCTCACATTGTTGTCGGCCTACGGACATGCGTTTCAGCAAGTTTGCGTTTTTCAAACTATCAAATATTTATTAGCGAATGATCATATTTAATGGATACTGCTTAGTTCCTCATTCACTAGTATAATTTGATTGTGCTTCACCCATAAGCAATCCAGGTGACTTTAGATTCATATCCGTTCCTATGGGATGCTTTAATTATATTATAATAATCCGTTACGTACATGCAAGATAGATACAGGGAAAGCTAATAACCGCGAAAATTTTCGAAAATTTCGAGATTACACATTTTTGGTATTGTATTCCTAATCCAACCCATATTCATAGGCTGAGAAAACAAACGCAAAATGATTTCCAGGTGTTCAACGCATTAAGGGTGCCATAAGGTCAACAAATGAGAATTGATCGATATTTAAAAATGTAATACCGCATTTCGCACTAGGAAAAGAAAGGTCGTGGAGAAATCAGTGTTGCCAGATTTATGGTGCCGCATGGACGTTCATTTAGGGGGTGCCACTTTGACATCAGTTGCACATTTACATACACTTGTATAAAATTTGGCGCCCCCCAGCGGCAGTCAGCCGAACTAATCAATATGTTCGTTCATAATTTTGGTCAATCTGGCACCCAGCCAATATTCCGTCAGCCGCTTCTAAATGCTTAATAATGCCGTAGGAATTTTTTTCAGGGCAAAACGTATCGGCACCCGAAACCGGGTGCCAGAACGTAAAAATGGGTGCCGTAAAGACAAAATTTATCTTATATGGTGCCACAATGACAAAAGTTATGTATATATATATATATATATATATATATATATATATATATATATATATAATAAATACATAGGAAAATATAACTAATAGTTTTTTATTCAATAATCCTTTAGCTTCTGGTGTGTGCAACTTAACAACCACCCAATGAGTGTTTTTTAGATAGTCACCCTGTTTGATAAGATACAAATTAATCACACTATGTTAAGCAAAGTGCCATTTGAAATACATATTCTCACCTCTCTGTAGCTAGACAGCATTTCATGTTACATATTTGGAAAAAAAGTATGAATGTGGGTATAAGCTGATGATATGAAATATTTTCATTTTGATTATGTGAGAAGCATACCCTATAATAATAAATAATTGATTTTAACTCCACCATTTATCAAAAAATATATGGATAGATAACATGAGCATTTATTGGTGCTGTTAGTATACACAGTATGTGGAATAAAGTCAGCACACTCTTCGCCTCCTGGTATCGGTCTGCCTCTTCTGTCTCGAATGCTTGGGAAGCTGGAGAATTTTTTCCACACCTATAATGACAAAAAGGAAGCATTTTGAAATAGTGCGCAAATTATTCGAATAGAGAAGTGAATAGTCATAATATAATGTACCTATTTTTGTGGTGCATATTTACATAATTAATATTCTTGTTCCAGAAACTCAACTTTTAGGATATGTCAAAAGATAAATGTATTAAATGATCCATTTCTTGAACTTGCCCATATGTACATAGGTATACAACTAGCAATTATTACCTACGGATGGACGTTTTTGCTACTTTAACATAATCCACCAAAGGTTGGCCACTAAAACTTCATTACTTCTATATACTTCACAGATAAAATTTCAAGTAAGAAATGCATTATTTTGGAGTATCAAGTGACAAAGATGCAGTATGATGACTATAACAACTATCGCTCTAGTGAATGTGATAACTGTAATTGGCGAATAAACGTTTTTTTTCTTTGCGGTTCTCAATATGCATTCAAGTTTTCATCATGCATTATCTCACGAATTACATCATTTTAATTGACAGATATGCTTACCTGACAAAAAAGGTTCGTTAAAAAACACATCACAACAACAATTATGGTGAAAATGTCCAAGAAATTGTAAAAAAACAAATAAAAGTCCTCAATTTCATATGGCGGTATACGGACAACAACTGCTGTCAGCTGATCCACTCATCCACTAGCTTATCATTTCGAACACAAAACATATTTCGAATGTTAGGTCCACCGACGAACCGACCCGACGATCCCGACCGACCCGTCGCCATGGTCAGTGGCACTTCAAGGTCGTATTTGTCGTATAGCTGGATGCTCCTTTTGGTCATATTTATAAAGGATTCAGGAATTTTCCAAACTTGTTAGATTGTTGTTGTAGAGGGCGCCAGGTGACGGTGATCGTTTTCTATGAAGAGTGAGTGAGATAGACTAGAGTGAGTGAGATAGATTGCGAGCGCGCGATTTTACTATGTGGCTATCTATCTTCCCCTAAATACGTTAATCAATGGTTTTACCTTCCTACCATGAAACATATCACGATAGTTGATAACCTGTGGTGCGACCGTTGAATAAGAATTAGCATTGTGTCAAAGTATAGGGGCAATGAGGGGGTACTGTTATTGCGTATCAATAACAAAGTCCTTGTATTTAAATTATGTGGATGTTGTCAGGTTTTTCCGTTAAATATCTCATCACTTTTCAACAACTCGTAGGTAGCGTTGGAAAAAGAACAGAGTTCAACTCACTATACATATCACAATATTATATATATTTTCCACAAACATTGCACCGTTTCGTCATTGTCTTTTATCACAGATCAATCGATATGTCACTAAAATGCATAATAACAGATACTCATCACAACACCGTCTGCCATCTTTAATATAATGTCACTGAATTCGGCAACATTTCGCGTCGACTCGTCGGTGATCGGGATCCATGGATACCCCTTACTCCATCAAAATCATACGGAATAAGATGTTTATTTTTAAATCTATCCACCTTTAATATTTGGAGGGTGCGAGATACTTGAGATGCCACCCTACAGAATACAGAGTCGTGGACATCGAGATCCCCATATAAGGTCAACCTAAGTGAAAGATCGGAATGGGCTCTAGGAGAACCTCAACATTATGTCGAATGGTACACTGATGGGTTCAAAAATTCATCAGGTATAGGAGGAGACATATACAGGGTGGCCAATCGGGTGATGATAATAATTTTTTTTTAGATAGCCCGTACCGAGACCTATCCAAAACACCCCCATGTATGTGTACCGATTATTGAGAGTTTTCGAGTTATGATTTTTTTTTGAAAACTTAGAGATTTTCCAGTTTTTCCAAGAAAGCGTCAAAAACAAAAAGAAGAATGCTTCTTGGCTTTTATTTTTTTCTGCATTTATACTCAGTATTAAGCCTATTTTAATATCCAATAAGGAGAACTGTACATCCGAACAATAATTAAGTACATTTTGGGCCCAAAGTTTGAAACCTCTATTTTTAGTCAGGAGACCAAAACCTTCAAAATAAAATTAAAAATACTCATGCCTGGTTCTGGAGCTCCAATCTAATCTTAAAAACTCTGCAAGACATTGCACTTTCGAAATAATAATGAAAAAATAGCACTTATGGGGACATTTTGCGCCGTACGTGACTGTTAAAGGTAAAAAGGTGATAATTCACGAATTTCCAAAAGTGATTAAAACATCAATGATTATCGTGTTTATTAGTTGTTATGGGTTTTTTTTCTTTAATTTGTCATAATAAAGTAAAGTAAAAGTTTTTTAAATCATTTTGGAAATTCGTGAATTATCACCTTTTTACCTGTAACACTCACGTACGGCGCAAAATGCCCCCATAAGTGCTATTTTTTCATTATTATTTCGAAAGTGCAATGTCTTGCAGAGTTTTTAAGATTAGATTGGAGCTCCAGAACCAGGCATGAGTATTTTTAATTTTATTTTGAAGGTTTTGGTCTCCTGACTAAAAATAGAGGTTTCAAACTTTGGGCCCAAAATGTACTTAATTATTGTTCGGATGTACAGTTCTCCTTATTGGATATTAAAATAGGCTTAATACTGAGTATAATTGCAGAAAAAAATAAAAGCCAAAAAGCATTTTTGTTTTTGTTTTTGACGGTTTCTTGGAAAAACTGGAAAATCTCTAAGTTTTCAACAAAAATCATAACTCGAAAACTATCGATAATCGGTACATATACATGGGGATGTTTTGGATAGGTCTCGGTACGGGCTATCTAAAAAAAAATTATTATCGTCACCCGATTGGCCACCCTGTATACGGTGGTAGGCCCAGACGGGACTTGAATATCCGCCTAGGTAAACTGGATACCGTTTTCCAGGCAGAATTAGCCCCAATTTTGGAACGCGGCGGAATATTCATAGATAAAGGATACAGCAAAATTACTATCTATGTGAACACTGACAGCTGGGCGGCTCTGATGGTCTTCGCAAGTAACCAGTACCTATACTTCGAGAAGAACTCTATAAATTCATCAACGTGATACCCGAAATACCTAGCGGTTTCAATGAACCGTACACTCTCATTCAAGAAACATCTGGAGAATATCGCAGCTAAAGTAAATGCTAGAGACAATATAATTCACAAACTGTGCAGAACCACCTGGGGAGCTAGCGCGTCGACTCTCAGAACTTCTGCTCTCAGTCTTGTCTACTCGGTGGCTGAATATTATGCCCCCGCCCGTCTGGCTGAACAGCTGTCACGTAAGGATCATTGATACTAAACTCAATGAGACAATGAGATTGATCAGCGGCTGTTTAAAAAGCACACCGTTACCTTGACTACCCGTCCTGAGCCATATTGCGCCTCCCACAATCCGCAGACAGGAGAGCCTAGTAAGGGAACATAACAAAATATTGTTAAATCCGCTCCTACCAAAACACGGCGATCTTACCGACGCCGGCTTGCAGAGACTGAAATCTAGATCTCCCCCAAGACTACTAGCAGAAAAACTCGTGGGTGAGAACTACGACCTGAACGATGAATGGAGGAAACGCGTGGAAACATCGAAACCCGGCCAAGCAGCATATAGCTGACCCCACAGTGCCCCTGCCAGGAATGGAGCTGCCCCGCCACCAGTGGAAGACCCTGAACAGGATCAGAACGTCTCACGGCATCTGTCGTGATTCATTCCATAAGTGGGGTTTGGCTGAGACACCAATTTGCGACTGCGGAGAGCCCCGCCAGACTGTCCACCACATAGTGACCGAATGCCCTCTCACATCATACAGAGGAGATTTGAGCGACTTCTACGAGGCTACTGCCCCTGTGCTGGAATGGATCGATGGCCTTCATTTTAAAATTTAGCCTGTTTGTTTGTTATGTCTGTATTTTATGTTTGTACCATGCAAGCCGTACGCTAAATAAATAATAACTTCAAAAATAGTGTGGGGCTGCCATAATATCTTGAAGATACTGGCGATGAACAAAAAGGTAACATTATCAAGGTGCTACCAGAAAATGCCGAAAACAACCGACTGTCAGCGGGATTCGAACCCGCGCCTCCGGAATTCTATAGTCCGGCGCTCTTACCAGCTGAGCCATAGCGTTCATGGCGATCCAGCCGGCCAAGGGAACCTAAGAAGCATCGAATTTTTTCACGTTCGATGCTACTTAGGTTCGCTTCGCCGCCGCCACCGGCTGGATCGCCATGACCACCATGGCTCAGTTGGTAAGAGCGCTGGACTAGAATTCCGGAGGCGCGGGTTCAAATCCCGCTGGCAGTCGGTTTTTCCCGGCATTTTCTGGTAACACCTTGATTTGAGATCCCGACATGCGGGCAATAGCATGAAACATGGTACAAGGTAACATTATCTTGCGTCCCTAATCACATGGAGTTAGTGGTAATAAGAGGGCTGACAGGTGTGCCATCGAGCCAGAACCAGCATGTGGTATGTCAAATATCAAATGAGCACCAGAAGCGCCTGGACTGAGTGGTGGGGAATGTTCATTCTAAGAGGATGCTGAGGGGACCCTCGTATTCTAATACCGCAGACGCTCTGAGACTGAGCAGGAAAGAATACGACAGGTGGTTGGATGTATAACTGACGATTGGACGTGCAGTGTGCACTTGCGAAAGCTGAGGATTGAAGTGGCAAACCCATTATGCAAGAAGTGCGATGGGGCAGAGAAAACAGCTAAGTGTGTTGTCTTTGAGCAGGAACTCCTATCTGAACGTAGACCAGAAGGGAAGACTGGAGAGCATAGTCCAATGAATCCAAAAGTTCACAGAGAACTTAGGATGGGACTCTGTTTGATCCCTTTGATTGGAGGTGCACGATAATCCTTAAGGGGCCTGGATACACACATTTATACATACGTATTTGCCATGTAAAACACGGACTCACAATTCCTCGCATAACTTACTCTATTTTCAAACTACGTATATAATATTTGAGAAGGCGACAGTTAAGACTTTAATGAATGACAACTATTTTCTGTTTTCTGAAAAACATTTTTTAATGTGCAAAAAAACTCGCAATACAAAATCATACATTCTATAAATGCCTGTAATTTAACAACCAAATACGATATCAAAAAAGGCTAAATAGTTGCACAAGCGCAAGCTTTCTTCTTCAATTTGCTCTTTGAGTCATTACTGTAAGTTTAAAAGTAATGTCAGGAGCTTGGAAATGCGAAATTCATTTTTATGGTGACCTTTGGACCTTACCTTTGGATTTTTGGACTTATCTCCCCTCATCGTAGACATAGACACACACACTGGAGAAAGGGAACAGGCGGCCACGCCTCCTCGCTAACACGGGAATACGTCTTTTCTTGGATTCTCAATTTCGCGCGCTATACCCTAGACCCTTAATGCCAAACTATTGGGGCAACTGAACCCTAACCCCCTCATTAAAAAAAAAGAGAAATACATCGAATGTTGTGATGTGAATATGATCTATGAGTTAGGTAAAAATGCTCAATTGATTTAGTTATTATATTTATAATTGTGCTGTGATGTATGTCACACAAAAACGTATTATATCAAATTTGTAATTTTCTGCGACAACAACACTCCTTATCTGTGTTGTGAGAAGAGAATGTCGGAGCTGCCCTTCCTCTACTTGAATTTCCGGTATACTACCTGATACGTCATTTACGAAACTTGCTACCATCTGCAAAAATCAGTCAGGCGTGGCCTGCAGAGTATCTCATGAAAATTTAACGTATCCTTTGGGGTAGAACAGAGCGGTAAGCCCAGATGACAACAAATCGATGCCGCATAGACAGAGCTGAGCGGCATCAAACAAACAATAAATATGTATCAAGCTCTCTATGCGACCTTCTACCCCTTACGCTCCTCATGAATTTTTCGATCGTCAACATGTGAGAGTGAAGAGGGAAATCTGGAAATGGCCGCTTGCATCCTAAGAGAAATCTCATGTTTTTTCTATAGTAAACAGTAAAGGAAATAGTGTATTTCCTAACGGAACAAAGTTCCAATTACAGGAAACAGTATTCATAAAAGAACAGCCAAAAAAACAGAAAATGGCTTAAAGTCCTAACGACAAAAATCAAATTAAGGGGCCTGGGTATACGCAGTTTTAAAGTTGCCTCCATCCATAATTTATTTTCTTTGAACTGCCCAAAGATGCCGACGCCGCAGATGCGGATAGTCCGGGCGAAATCATTTTTTTGAATGCTGTATAATAACATGACAATATTTTGTATGGAGAAAGGTGCAAAATAATTGTAAAACCAATTTTAAAAGAAGATTTTTTACTTTCCTTCAAATAGTATAAGTTTTTAAGAGATTTTAATAATGCCTCCCAGACTAATATTAATCCATTTGATGTTTGTTGACCGTTGGAACTTTAACAGGAATTCTCGTAACGTGTGTATTGTATCTCCCTTTAATAAACCCTCTAAAAAGAGAGGTAAAATAGTCCCGTCGCTTTTTGTGTCCCGGGCGCTTTCAGTTATTTCAGTCGTATTCGTCTAAATTATCTAGATTTTTTTTGCAGTACTCTCAAACATTTATATTTATTTATGACGAAAATTTTAAAACAAAGTCAATATTGATTTTACAAATATGTTTGGCCATGTTCCATAACAAAATAGTCGCATTAGAACATGTTTTCTTGTGTGAACGTCTGGGCTATGAAAGCGGTTCCTTTGACTTTACCAAAGTAGACCGCAAAATAGATCATCCATGGAGGCAACTATATACATATGTATTTGTCATGTTAAAACACGGATCCCCATTTCGAACAGAACTCACTTGTTTTTCAAACTACATACACAGCATTTCAGTAGGCGATAGTTAAGACCTTAATGAATGACAACTATTTGCGATTTTCTCAAAAAATTTAGTGTGCAAAAAAACTCGCTATGCTAAATCATACATTCTTCAAATGTCTGTAATTTAACAACCAAACACGATATCAAAAAAAGGCAAAATAGGTGACAAAGCGCAAGCTTTCTTCTTCAATTTGCTTTTTGAATCTTTACCGTAAGTTTAAAGGTAACGTCAGGAGCTTAGAAATGCGAAATTCATTTTTATAGTCACTTTTGGACCCTTTGACCTTTCTTTTGGATTTTTGGACTTATCTCCCCTTATCTTAAACACACACACTGGAGAAAGGGAACAGGCGGCCACGCCTCCTCGCTAACACGGGAATACGTCTTTTCTTGGATTGTCAATTTCGCGCGCTATACCCTGGACCCTTAAGGATGGTATCAGTCCCATCAGTATACATAAAATTAGAGACCAAGAAGTACTTATCACTCATACATTAAAAAAAACAATAAAATAAATTAGGCAATATGTACTTGTTGAACAAAAATACAGATTGTCCACTAGACAAAATCAATATGTTTGGAAATACATGATCAGTGAGAGCCACCAAAATAGAATGATTTATTGATAAATTACGACAACATTCAATCGATGCAAAATGAAAATATTTAAATAAATGTAATTCTTGGCACATATTTACAGTAATTCATAGTTTTAAAAACAGATATTTTTGTATTGAAAATTATGCAGAACGATTTGCCTTTTTGAATTTAAAAAATCAGTTGAGAGGCTGACGCCAAATAAAATTTTTGATTCACGTCATTTTCACGTCATTTTTGTGTAATATAACTCATACTTATGTTCCATATTCACCATGTATCCGAATATAACAATACCTTAAAGCATTTGTGGTGACTCTCTAGCCAGTTCTGCTATTATGTAAGAAGTAAACAAGTCTTGATGTTTAATCGATTTTCTATCTAGAGGTTGTGTACGAATTGCATAACTCAAATAGGGGTAGGTAGCGTGCGAATAAGGTTATTAACCTTTCATGTATAGGTTTTCTTTACATCACCGATTGAGTAAGTCCATATTCAAGTGTTTGCAAGTTAATGAATCAAGCAGCGGCGTACCTAGAATTAATGACAAGTGGGTCTAAAACAGTGTAAGTTGCGCCCTTTTTCAGAAATTGAAAAATATATCTTGAAATCATCAAATAGGTAGTTATGTACGCATCATAAAATTTTGATCATAGGGTGCCTTTGGTACAGCTTTTAGACACATTTTGCCCCCATTTGATCCCAGCAGTCTCATCAAGCAAGAAGGTAGATTGAATGTCTCACTAAATACTTTGTATAGAGATTCAATGAATCTTCGTCCTAGTTAAGTTTTTGCACGCCTGTTCTATGAATGGGTAATTATCTCAATTATTTCTAATCTTGGATTAATGACGCAACATATTCAGATAGTGAAGAATCAACACTACACTAAGAATGCAAAACCTGAAGAAATTACTATTTTCTTCATCACTACAATATAAATATTTTTTGTGTCAAAGCAGAGACATTGATTTTACGAATCCAGTCATCGACTTTCAGAAAACGCGATAGAGTTGATGGTGGCAACTCATAAATCAATCACAGACATTAATACTACGAATAACTAGTACAGTTCGTAATATTAATGAATTTATATTATTTATATTCATGGTTATTTGTTATTGATATAACGCACAGCAGTCCTTGATATTTTTAGGCTGATCGTGTTAAGGCCAGCAGACATGGTCCCATACTTTCATTCAATATACAGCAGTCTTAAATATGATGTACTTTTTTACTAATATCACCTACCTTTTTATTCATTTCTTCATTCTACAAGGTTGCTTAGTTAATATAGTAGACTCGTAGTCGTTGTTTTCTTAGCAAAAACGTTTTTATATCAACGTAGTTATTCTCTTTTAGTAATTCATAACTTCTTAACTTAGAGAGATTCCAAAAAACATACAACGCGTACTTAATATCGCGCATTATCTAACTAAAAATGACAATTTTTTTAATGCAAGAATGTCAACTAGCGTTTCCAATTTTCGGGATCTGGATTCCGTTTCGAAATCCCGGGTTAAAAATTTAGTTCCCGAGATTTCGGGATTAACTCCAATATTTTTTTTAACTCTAACACTAGTAACTACAATAACACAAACGCAAAAAATAAAGTAAAAAGCAGGATTTTATTGTAAAACACAAAAAAAAATATGTTTACCTTCGGAAAGTCATCAAACCAAATCGATCTTGGTTATAAAATATAAAATTGAAAGAGGAATTAAAAACAAAAATAGAGAGAAAAATTTCATTGAAATGTGCAATTAGTAATTTTCATACACCTGCGATTTGCTTAGTAAAAATAAAGTATGACCTTAGAAAAACCAAAAAGTCTAGAGTCCAGTCTTTTACGCGCGATCTAAGTTTATTCGTAAATGAAACCGCTGAAAAAAAGACTTCAGCTTCCACATTCGTAGGTGGTGGCACTGACGTAAATATCGTAACACTGTTTCACTGTTTAGAAAGCCCTTTTGAATTTTCAAATTTTGACCAGTAGGTTTACTTTTAGTAGGGGCACTTTTCACCTTTGTGCCCCAGTAGGTGTCTTCAACCCTCCAATGCTGGTACCTGGTTTTTCAGTTATATTTTATTTCTTATAAAATAATATCTATTCACATTTATTTTTTTGTCACGTAATAGCTATTAAGCAGTTTTTTGTATCAAACCGTCCGTAAAATTATGGAATACACATAGGGAAACTCCAGCCCACTTTTCACGTTATCTACTTTTATTTATACATTTTTGATTTGATTGGTACATTTTTTTGTATGCACAGATGCCATAAATAGCTAATGCGTGTTGATAGTGTCAAGCAAAGATAGAATTATTCAACCGTCCCCATGCACTAAACCAGTCTAGTATTGTAATCCTTGAATGACTCTCCGACTGGAGTTTAGCTGGATGGGGATGCTGTGACTTTGAAGTCAAGTACTAGACGTAAGTTTTATCATTATAGCCCTGAGTTGAAGCATGCAATCGAAGCATAAAGATGAAATAGCTGGTAAAGTGATACACTAGGTTTTTTTTACAAATGTCGATCACATTGTACCGGGTGTATCCTCATACTTCGCCACCCCTCTTATCTTTTTTATTTAAAGCGATAGAAAAAGATCTTTCATGTGAAAGTTTTTTATAGTGTTTTCTTGACATTTAGAATGTGACAGGGAAAAAACGAAAAATAGTAAAAAATCGTTTTTTTCGTATAAAGTTTTATTTTTTTAACGGGTCACCCTACATATTATATCACAGAAAGAAATATATTCTTCTCTTGTTTTAAAAAATACAGGGCTCATTAACCTTATTTTGAATGGTCTTTAAAATATTTAACTTCAAACTATAGCCATGGCGACCGAAAAACAATTGAATGCGGTAATGTTTTGTGTCATTCTGATATTTTGCCGAGGTAAAAAGCATCGCTTTCTTTACAAGTGCAAATAACTTCCAATTTTATTGTAAAAATGCCGTTCAATTATTATAATGAAAATCAAAAACTAAGAATTATACGTTTATTTTATAAAAATAATAACAATGTATTTCAAGCAAAAAGAGAGTACAGAGCATTGTTTGGCGAACCTGTGCCGTCAGCAAGCACGTTCAGATAAACAGAAAACAACTTCAAATTTTATTTTCATTATAATAATATAACAGCATTTTTTACAACAAATACTGGAAGTTACTTGCACTTGTAAATAAAGCGATGTTTTTTATCTCGCCAAAATGTCAGAATGACACAAATATTGCTGCATTCAACTGTTTTTCGGTCGCCATGGATCGAGGTTTACTTCCACATTTTAGAAACTTTTAAGTAAAATATTTTAAAAACCATTCAAAATAAGATGAATGAACGCTATATTTTTGAAAAAAAGAGAAACATGTATTTATTTCCGTGATATAAATACAGGGTGTCCCATTTAAAAAAATACATCTTTATACGAAAAACAGGATTTTTTATATTTTTTTATTTGTGTTCATATCAAAGCAAAATATAAATTATTTTTTCTATCTCTTGAAATAAAAAAAGATAGGAGGGGTGGCAAAGTATGAGAAAACACCCAGTACCTAGAGGACATACAGTAACTTTGAGGATCCTTGAAGCCAAAAATGAAGCAAAAACGACCGTTTTATATACCACGGTTGGACGCTATTTGAAAAAAATCCTCACAGATCAGCGATTTGCCAGCAAACAATTATTAAAAAATCAGAGGTTGCAAAATATAGTTCACCTTGCTCTTTTGCGAACTTGCTTCACGTGATTTATTTTCTGAATTCAAAAGTGAATTGACAGGTAGAATATTAGAATGTATTGAATAGTGAACTCGTTATTAGCAGTCCCGACTGTATCATGTTTACAATTATTTTTGAAATATATATTTTTGAAGCCCCATGATTATTTTATAGAGTTATCGAAAAGCATCTAAACTAATATGTATGAATAATATATGGTGAAATCTTATGGAAAATCGTTGTATACAATTCACTTTGACAGTGTATGTGTTACATGTATCAATATATTTTCCATTATAATCTACCTATCGTCAAAGTTTACTCTCCTATTATATGAATATTTTTATATTATCATTAATATGTATCAATGCATGTCATAATTCGTGCATACAACAGAAATGCCGTTCGGAATATCGCTCGTATACATTTATAAATTTGATTTATTTTACACATGATGCATATTGGATGATCGATAATTTTACATAATTGTGCAATGTTCACAGTTTCGGGATTTAGGTCATTTACAGGTGCACAGTGCAGTAGGCTCGATTCGACCAAAAGCTATTTTTCTCTATAGGCTAGCGATTTTTACTAATAATTCCATAGGCATTATTCAGCGGAGGAAACACTATTGGATATTTAAAATGTGTACACGGTGGCCTACTTCAAATGGACGCCGGTAATATCTGGGTAACTGTTAGGTAATAATATAACTTCAAGCCAAAAATGTTATTCAGGTAAATCGGCTAAGGACCGGTTTCACAATAATGGGTTAATTCAAGGTTGCGTGTTGACTGGAGGTTAACCCTGGATGTCATGTTTCACAAATGGTGGTTTTCGATTTTACTTGAGGTTAACTCTGAGTTAACTTGACCCCAAGAAATTCTTCAGTTAACCCCAGGTTTGCGATGTTGCATGCGCATTAGGTTATGTCACTTTGGTTTTGCTACTTGCTTGGCGTTTGAAGTTTCATATTTTATCGTTTACTTTAAAGGCTCGGTCAAACAGAGAACGCGGCGTACGGCGTTCTCTATGAATACAATGGAACGCTGTAACGCCGCGTTACAGCGTTCCATTGTATTCATAGAGAACGCCGTACGCCGCGTTCTCTGTTTGACCGGGCCTTAAGGGTCTAGGATATAGCGCGCGAAATTGAGAATCCAAGAAAAAACGTATTCTCGTGTTAGCGAGGAGGCGTAGCCGCTTGTTCCCTTTCTCCAGTGTGTGTGTCTAAGATGAGGGGAGATAAGTCCAAAAATCCAAAGGTAAGGTCAAAAGGTCCAAAGCTAAGGTGCGGAGGTCACTATAAAAATGAATTTCGCATTTCCAAGTTCGTTACGTTACCTTTAGACCTACAGTAATGATTCAAAGAGCAAATTTAAGAAGAAAGCTTGCGCTTTGTCACCTATTTTGCCTTTTTTTGTTATCGTGTTTGGTTGTTAAATTACACAGTTTTGAAGAATGTATGATTTTGCATTGCGAGTTTTTTTGCACACTAAAAAACTTTTTTGAGAAAATCGGAAATAGTTATCATTCATTAAGGTCTTAACTATGACCATCTGAAATACTGTGTATGTAGTTTGGAAAATAACTGAGCTCTGTTGGAAATGGGAACCCGTGTTTTAACATGGCAAATACATATGTATAACTGTGCACACCCAGGCCCCTTAACGTTTTCCATCGTTATTTTTATTTGAAATGGATGGTTATGATATAGCAGTGATGAAGAAGCAATGAGACCAAGAATATTTCGACCTAGAGTCAGTTATTTTGAGGAACATGATGACCATGACCCTTTGGTCTTTTTTAAATTTTTGTATTCTTCTTTCAGCACCTTTACAGATCTGCGGCTATTTCTTGCACATTTGCAATTAAATTCTTGTCCTATCTTTTCCCAGGCGTTGTTTTTTTTCGCGCCATGTTGTTGCACCTTTTGTTTTGCATTCTATCAGATGCCTGTACTTTTCTACCTACGAAATGAACAGATATTCTTCATCTTGTGAACAGTTGTTCGCTCTTTTTGGTTTTTTCATGCCGACACACGGGTACATGCACGGCTATTATTAAAAAAGGCACCAGAAACAACTACAACGCCAAGCAGTCCAAACACCAACCCAACCTAAAAAACTTTTATATATGCCAAACACTGAATTTTTTTATAGCTGCAAATGAAATGAAGAAACGTCAGTGGAAAAAACCAAAATGAGGTTGGAAATCGCATGGAACTGACAACTCAACGAACTCACTCTTTGACAGTCTTGTCAGAAAAACACAAAACACCAGCACGAAACACCTAACGAAGGAAATAAGAAGAAGAAGAAGAATTTTAAATATTGCGAACACAGTACCACCAACCGCTAAAAATAAAATGCAACTCGCGGTCAGTTAACCCTACGTCATTTTATGATTGTGAAACAAGATACGTTCAATTGTTCGAGTTACCTCGCAGGTCGAGGTTAGTAAACCGTCAGAGTGACCACTGATTGTGAAACTGGGCCTAAGAGAAATCACTGGAAATTACTTCCAAGTTTCAAAAAAAAAAACGAATAAACGTATATTTCAGATATCACCATCATGCAGCGGGGACAATTTTCGATTTTATTTGTTAAGCGTATTTTGCTCTATCTTGTAGTGATGGGGCAACGCTCAAAAAGTTTTTATTGAAATGGCAATAACTCTGGTCTAGGTTAACGGAATTGAACAAGCTAGGCCGCGTTTGAAAGAGCTGTTCCTACCTAATAATCCACTGCATAAAAATGATCAAACTTGATCTTGACTTAATAGCTAGAGGGCAGTATTTGACATCACAACAATTTATACGCATTATTACGACAATTTGAAATGGTATGTGACCGGATGCTGGTCTTCTGGTTATCAGAGCAGTTTGTTGTTAGCGCTGATACACACTTTGTACAGCACATAAGAATCGCTTTATGCAGAAAAGACTTAAGTCAATTTTTGGTTAAACTGCGTTCTTCAAGAAAACGTATCGTATATATCAAATAGCATTTTTTCATGCAGAAAGGACATCAGTATCATTTACCGTTGTATGAGATTTTACTGGCAATTTAACAGGTTTTATGCAGAAGCGATGTAAGTCAGTGACTAATGCCGTTTCTGCATAAAATTTTCGTGATCGGAGTATGCGCAGATCCTGCTGAAGGCTATCTGGTCGTCTGGTCAGTAAAGGTTAAAGGTAAACACAGCCGATGTTTTGGTTACATCCTGCTATCTCTAAATAAAAATGGGTGACACATCACGAAAAAAGAGGGCAAAACCTGAAAACTATCAACGGACTAAGATCAAAGAAGCAAGAACAAGTGGTACAGAGTACGTAGATTACAAAGGCTTGGTGGCCTCGATTTTATAAGAAGAACGCTGTGTCACTGGAAACTCGAAATCTTGAAAGAACACAAAAGGTGTACTTCAATATCAGCGTTTCATTATTTTGTGTAAGACTCTGAGCGTTCTGGAACTGTTAAAGCTGCGGAGTTCATCAAAGGTGTGGTGGAACATACCTTTGATCTTAATCAGAGTGGAAATAATATCGTACTTTTACCGACAACACCATGTTATCCTGTGGGGAAAGTACCAATTAAACAGAAAAAGATAGATAGGATCGGACAGTGTATAAAATATGTTGAAGACCCTTACAAGGAATTTTATAATGAAATCGTTACGACTTGGCCCACTATATCCACATCAAATGATGATGAATAGAGTTTTTATATTACCATTGATTAAGGTATTAACTACCCCTAAATACTTTAATCAATGATATTACTTACTGAACGTTTACGTACCAAATAAGCATTATTGTTAATAATATTAGTTTTCATATGAAACTGAGTTGTAAAGAACTTTTTTTTGTAGAAATAAAATAATAATTTCTCGAAGTAACTGCTTTTTTATGCAAAAACGTCTTAAGTCACGTTTTTCTTTAATTTTTTTTGACATCATGAAAAATTACGGAAAACTCACAATGTAATTTTTTCAACTCATTCGAAAAGATAAATCAGCTAGCACCTGCAAAATAACTAAATTAAACATAATATAAACTTTAGAAAGTTTTTTCCTTTTTTCTCAAAACTAAGTTTTACGACTTATGACCTTTCTGCATAAAGCGATTCATAAGCTCTTAACAACAAATCGTGCAGTTTCTTGTTTTCCTCGACCATCTTGCATTGCTCTCATAATTCTAGCCACAACAATAGGACCTGAAGGCATTATGTCCAGTTAAATACACACTAGAACCAAAATACGTAATGAGAATCCTAACTTTTTTGGAGATAATCAACAATAAACTGCGAAATAGCCACCATGTGAACTTTTAATTAAGCTAAATTCATGTTATTTCATCAAAAGTAAAAATCCGCGGACAACAACCGACAGATAACAAATATGTTCACTAGCATTTATCGCCTACTAGAGCGATGATTCATTAATTCACTTTTTTCAAAATTATTTGTAATTTCTTAAGTGACTTAATTTTTTCCTCGCCAGTATGCCACTGAAATAGCCACCCTACTTAATTTCTACACCAGAGGAAAATAGTGAATTTCGTATGCTAATTCAGCATAACATTTTGCACAGAAGAGCTGTTAAACAGACTAAGAAGAGACTTGATAAATACTTTGCTCTGGTCACCCAAGAGAAGTCGTTATGCTAGAATTCGTCAATAACAACCATGGAATGTTATTGGTCGATGAAGATTAAGAGCGCAAGATTAGGCACAGGCGGTAGATATCTCAACAGATCGGGTGCATCACATTTTGCACAAATATTTAGGTATCAGAAAGCTGTCTGCCAAACGCGTTTTTGTACCTTCTTGTTACCACCGTACCACCACCAAACTTCAGCAGAAACTAAACATAAATAGAAAAATTGGGTTTCCACGGATGAACGTACATAGGAGAAGACCCCTAGGGCCGGTTTCTCAATGTCCAGTTAAATATTTATCTGGAAGATAACGGTTATCTGTCAGATAAATTGCTTAAACTATTGAAGGTTAAACTTACGAATTCACGTAAATCCAACTGACAGCTGTCTGACACTATCTGACACTTAACTGGTACATTAGGTACATTTCATAATCATAGTTCATAATTCGAAACTGGACATTGAGAAACCGTCCCTTGGGTCTATCGGTCACCAATTTCTTGGTAACAGTTATCTTATTATTCACAACTGTCGAACGGATTTGACATTATTTTGCATGCGCATAGGTAGGCTATCCAGACTTGATCAGTTACATAGCCAAGTGTGGAAAGAAGCAAAAGCTGGGGTTAAGTTTAACTTAACGGAGAAGAAGCTTCAACCATATGAGGACCTCCTTCTGATAAGCCAGATGGTTAAATAAATGAGCATTGTGATAGTATAGTTTTAGACAATATTGCTCAATTATTGATCTAGATCATCTGTCCAAAACGTTATAGCTTAAGAAAACTGAGCATTTAAGTATTTTTGAATTTGCAGTCACCATGGCACAAATTCATCCCGCATATTTTTCGAGATTTAGTTTCCTCCGACTATTTCCTGTATCCATACCTTAAGAAATTGCTGGATGGTAAGACGTTCGGTGTCGAACAAGAGGTCATCTAATTTTGAGGGCATTAAAAAATCTTGCTAAAACGACGTTATGTACGATATAGTAAAATAAAATGATTTTTTATCAGAAAAAAGTTTTCCTTTAAAAGTCACCGACTTATTAAAACACCCTTGTATACCCTGCCAAATCAATTTGATTTATCTTACACGTATTGTTATGTTGGAGGATCATCGATAATAATTTTACATAATTACGCATGTTCCCAATTGGGGGATTTATATCATTTTATAGGTGCAGCGTATATCATATTCGAGCTTCATAAAACTATTTTCTCTACAGACTAGCGGTTGCCATTAATAATATTATAGGATTTGTTGAGCGGATGAAGTACTGTTGGATATTTTAAAAGGTATACAGTTGGTTCAGCTTATAACAAATTATACTTATGATGAACCTCAGGTTTTAACGAGCAGTGTACGAATGTATCAACGCATCTTCAGCTTGATATGAAGAGCTCTGTTACATGTTCCAATATTAGAGGAACTTCTTAATTTAGAACAAAAAGTAGAATTGTTGAAATTATTAGCAGGACAGCTGATGAGGATATTTGTTGAAACTATGATAACCTCGACAATTTGGGAGAACGTACGTACGTATAGAATTAAAGAGACGCCGCATTCAAACATTCCTATGTTAAAACTCGAATTCGAAAATAAGTGAACAAGAAAATGGATTTAGAGGGTTTTAGAAAAGTTTAGAGATTCAGGGCCGGTTTCACCTATCTGTCAGATAACGGTGAGTTTTTAGTACCGGATCCGTCGATAACTCCACTACTGTAAAAGATAGCAAAAAAGTTGTATATAATAGTTATAGCTAAGGATATGCTTCTTGCTCAGAATTATTTTTAATTATACAGGGTGATCCATAACTACGTGGTGATGCAAACATACCTTTTTCTAAATGAGACACCTTATATATTATTCCATATTTAGATTCTACTAATAATCCCCCTTCTTAAAATATAAGGTGTAACATTATACAGGGTGCTTCAAAAGTTATGACAATTTTTATATTCAAATCGCTGTCAAATGAACGTAATGTATATCAAAAAGTAATGAATCAAAAAATTTTTTTTTCACATGGAAGGATAAAAAATATCCTCTTGGTTTAAGGTAGGCTATAAAGAAAGCTGACGACGCATATTCGCATACAAGGTGATGTAGAATGCAAAATCTAGATTTTCTCTCTTTTTTTTTAAGTAACCCCTAAAAGAATGGCTTTTAATATGCTCTTTCATCTTTGTATATCACTTGTTATACCTACATCCACCAGTTTCCGAGATATTTCGATTTTTCTGCAAATTTCAAATATGCCTCCTATACTGAAATTTATCACGCACTAAATAAAGTGTCTCCTCCCTGAGGAATGTCTGAACCCTGCGGTTTCATAAAATACGCCGTATTATTAATTAAGGGGCCTGGATACACACATATATACATACGTATTTGACATGTAAAACACGGACTCGCAATTTCTCGCATAACACACTCTATTTTCAAAATACATATATAATATTTCAGAAGGCGATAGCTAAGACCTTAATGAATGACAACTATTTCCGATTTTCCCAAAAAAGTTTTTTAGTGTGCAAAAAAACTCGCCATGCAAAATCATGCATTCTTTAAATGCCTGTAATTTAACAACCAAACGCGATATCAAAAAAAGGCTAAATAGCTGCACAAGCGCAAGCTTTCTTCTTTAATTTGCTCTTTGAGTCATTACTGTAAGTTTAAAGGTAACGTCAGGAGCTTGGAAATGCGAAATTAATTTTTATGGTGACCTTTGGACCTTACCTTTGGACCTTTTGACCTTACCTTTGGATTTTTGGAGTTATCTTCCCCTCATCTTAGACACACACACTGGAGAAAGGGAACATGTGGCCACGCCTCCTCGCTAACACGGGATTACGTCTTTCCTTGGATTCCAAATTGCACGCGCTATACCCTAGACCCTTAAGGCTTCGATCAAAGTGTATGTTATATTGTCTTAGATGACTGAGGAATTTTGCTCATGGTCCAGTACTTGCTTATTGCTGAAAAGGGCTGAGTCCAAAAACCAGCAATTAACAATTCTATTGGTAAGGTTATCTACAAACAAGGCTACATTATGGGCTAGAAGCGATTACGTGGCAGCGTAAACGTAAAAAGTAACAGCAAATGTAGAACTTATCTTTGGCACCTGAAGGGACCACGCAGGGACCTCCCCTATTGTGGAGGGCTGTCACACGGTTACCCAACTACCTTTATTACAAGGATACGCGGAGAACTCGGAGAACCTTGGTGCATGGTAGGATGTTAAATTAGTGTAAAGCAAAACTACTCTCGTGTTTTATCATAATGCAAAAACGTATGTTTATTGATAATTATAATTAATAAGTTTTTTTGTTCCAGGATATTTACTATTCAAGGATTTTTGTGAAAACGTTTCGGAAGAACCGGTACCGCAACTTAGGTTTTATGAAGAGGTAAGTCCAAAGTAGCTTTAATAGCTTGTAGTAATTATTATTTGATCAACCCCAAGATGTGCAATACTGATCGTTATAAACGATTGAAACAATTTAGAAAAGTTATAAAAGAAAGCAACGCCAAGAAATTTTTCTTAGAAGAAATCTTCTTGTTGCTTTTTAAATGTTGCTAAAAACCTGCTACATTGTCAAAAACCGTATGAAACGAACATTTAGAACTACACTCATATTTTTATTTTGTCTCGATTTTTATGTAGGTATCTTGTTACTATCACTACTAACCAGGTTTGTTCAACTACACGAATTCCAGTTCTCAAACTTGTCATGTTGCACCAAACACTATTACACTGTTTTAAGCAACGAATTCGATGAATTCGTTGATTTAATCTGTTCATTTAGCCTGAACTGAAGAAAAAAGGATTTCCACATTCTTTAACGCTTCATAGACATGGAATGATAACCAAGGCTCTGCTACGAATTATTGTATAAAGGTTTTTCTTGCCTTGTCTTTCTTTCGCATGATTATAGTCACATCGAAGCAACTAGTTATCAACTGATTTTAAATCGATCCAGAAAACGCCAGCTATTTTTTGTATACCTAAAAGTAGCAGCATTCACCAAAACTTGAATTGTAACATGAGATGACGCAGCTAATGCTGAATGCTGTCTGCTGACTAAGGGCCGGTTTCACAATGATAGGTTAACTCGAGGTTGTGTGTTGACCGGAGATTAACCCTAGATGTCATGTTTCACAAATGCTATACTCTGTTACCTGATACGTTAAACTGGCTTGACGTCTATTTGATAGGTATCAGCTGACGAGGAAGTGTATCTCAAATTTAATTTTTTACCAGTGGTGTTGATTGGCAATCCTGCGATCAGGACTGTATTAGTAATTTTCTTACTGGATATCTCATTGCCAAAAAAGAATGACTATTTTTGTAAACAAGAAATTGCTGCACTATCCAGAAATTCGCAGCAAAAATGGTTGGTTAAAAGAAAAAGATTATTTTATTATTTGTATAATAAAATGTTTATTCATTTCTATGAAAATATTTCTAATTATACTATTAATTATTTGGTACCTCAATAATGTTCAGTTCTAACTAAACTAAACTTTCTGAAATAGCTCCATACATTTTTTACTATTTGTACAGACGGTGCGTTGCCCTTTAACGTTATAGTTTTCTTCAATTGCTTCAAAAAGAAACGTTTGGAACTCAGTAGTTGTGTATGGTTAAGCTAAAAATGCTTTTATCTTCATTCTTACCTCATTTAAAGCGTAATCATCATCATTCAGTAGTCTGAAGACTAGTGTCTTACTGATATACTGAAAAAAACGCTGGATTTTCCGGGAAAATGTAAAATAAACATAGACCTCAGAGCATAGACGAAAACGTCACCAAGTGACAATTACTTGTCATTAACAGTACTTGGACTCAGTACAGCCCTGTATTCCCCCAAAGCTTAAAATTGATACATCAAGACTCAATCTGGGGTATTATTAGTAATCACTAGCCGAACAGCTGTTTGCTGTTGACACGACTGACATTTTAAAGTATCGGGTAACAGGGTATAGTTTTCGATTTTACTTGAGGTTAACTCTGAGTTAACTTGACTCCAAGAAATTCTTGAGTTAACCCCAGGTTTGCGATGACGCATGCCCATTAGGTTATATCACTTTGATTTTTGCGACTTGCTAGGCGTTTGAAGTTTCATATTTTATCGTTTACCTTAACGCTTTCCGTCGTTATTTTTATTTGAAGTGGATGGTTATGATGTAAATGTGTATAGCAGTGATGAAGAAGCAATAAGACCAAGAATATTTCGACCTAGAGTCAATAATTTTGAGAAATATGATGACCATGACTCCTTGGTCTTTTTTAAATTTTGGTAGTTTTCTTTCAGCACCTTTACAGATCTGCGGCTATTATTTGCACATTTGCAATTAAATTCTTCTCCTTTCTTTTCCCAGGCGTTGTCTTTTGCGCGCCATGTTGTTGCACCTTTTGTTTTGCATTCTATTACATGCCTGTACTTTTCTACTAACGAAATAAACAGATATTCTTCGTCTTTTGAAAAATTGTTCGCTCTGTTTGGTTTTTACATGCCGACACACGGGTACATGCACTGCTATTTTTAAAAAAGGCCCCAGAAACAACTACAACGCCAAGCAGTCCAAACACCAACTCAACCTAAAAATCTCTTATCTATGTCGAATACTAAATAACTACGAATAAAATAAAAAAACGTCAGTGGAAAAAACCAATATGAGGTTGGAAATCGCATGGAACTGACAACTCAACGAACTCAGAACTCATTCTTTGACAGTCTTGTCAGAAAAACACAAAATACCAGCACGAAACACCTAACGAAGGAAAAAGAAGAAGAATTTTAAATACTGCGGACACAGTACCACCAACCGCAAAAAATAAAATACAACTCGCGGTCAGTTAACCCTACGTCATTTTATGATTGTGAAACAAGAGGCGTTCGGTGGTTCGAGTTAACTCGCAGGTTGAGGTTAGTAAACCGTCAGAGTGACCACTGATTGTGAAACTGGGCCATAGAGAACTGATTTCTAGCGATATTCCCCCTATCTGTAGTAAATACTATAATTGCATCACTGCTAGCTTTTTGAAGAACACTACGTACTGAAAATCTAATTTAAGCTGATCACATACATCTCACAACAGTCTCAAATATCAATGGAGATGTTAGCAAATTCGGAACATGCATGTACCTATAGCAGACTAGACGTTGAAGTGTACACGTTAAGCTTCAAAATTCCAATTGCCGGATGTATGTTGTTTCAGTTCCCCACTTATAGCCAATAACGGTTCTGCATCCATCATGTAATACGATATTGATCCTCTTACGCAAAACTGTACATCAGAGGGGATTTTGTAGGGGTTAAAGTACATTATCCCTTGCTATCCTCAGATGTTTATTCCTGTAAAAGTTCCCTGAAAGGTTCCGAATTGCCTTCCGTCTTTCTGAATATAGGTTAGCTTCGGATCGGGTGTTGGTTAAGCAGTGAAGATATCAGTCAATGTCTGATCCTTCTTGAGAGGGGAGATTGATTGCTCTTTCAAACTTTCAGATTGATGCATTTTTTGTTTTTTAAGCACGGTAACTTCCAAATTGTTTGTACCGGTGAGCTGTTGCTTTTATTATACTACTGATAATTATGTTTGGATTAATATTAGCGGGTTGAACCTGATAGAAAACAAGGTTGTAGGAATTGAGAATTGTAAAGGATATTGGAAGACTGTGCAATAAAATATAATTTTCTGTAGCAAAGTATTGAAATATTTGTTGATTTATAACATAAGCATTTAGGAATTATGCATGACACAAAATATATTGCAACTGAACGCAATTTGCCTTGCTGGCGCATGCGTACTGTTCTGACAAAATTTTAACATTATTATACAGGGTGATGGGTAATTTGATACATTATTTTGGGAAGGTGGTAGTAGAGGTGGTAAGCTAACAAATTGATCATATAATATACCATGTCCAATTTACTTCCTAATAGTTTCCGAAATGAATTGCATTTTAGAGATTTTAATTAAAATGCATACCTCCAAACGAAAACCCTAGTGCTTTTAGGGCAGCTTGGCTATCTGAAAATATTTTTATAGATTTGTTTGTCAGGGGTATTTTGATCAGCTTCCTGACTCCCAGCCCTATGGCTATCATTTCTGCTTGGAAGACCGTGGTACGACCCCTTCAAATATTTACTGATATTTCAACTCTTGGATTGGTACCAACTGCTCCCGCTCCTGTCCACAGTTCAGACATGGAGCCATCAGTGAGTAGCGCAAGATCGGAGGGTTACATGAAACCATCACTCCTCTTTGTCCCTTCCTGGGAAAAGGACGTTGTAGGATCACTCTGTGTGCGCTTGGGGAACCACAGAGTCTCTTTATCCTGTCTGCCAGTTGACAGCAGCCTGTAGGCGACCATTCTGGCACCTCTTCTACCTCATTGTGTAGATGGGTTAAGTTTAGGAGGGTCTCCATGGCCAGTGTTGGTGTAGTAGACAGGGCTCCAGTAGTAGACAAGCAGGCGGTGCATTGCACAGCCGCCAACTTGGTTCTGGCTATCCATTGTAAACATTTTTGCCACCAGACAACAGCGCCATATACTACCATTGGTTTTAACCATCCCTCAAAGAAACTGTTGCGATGCTTTTTGCTTGCAGAAACTGTCTATCAGCTTGTTGACCCTTACAGTGAAGAAGTTGCAGAATTAGAAGACGAATGTCCAGATGAATCTTGTTTACCATTGTCCGAATAACACAGACTCTATACAGTTTTATGAATATTTCATAGTTTTTCAAAATATACTCTTTTTATTATTTCATTTGGTGTATAATTGTTGATCATATCACAATCAATTACACTGTTTCAAGTAAATCGAGAGTGAAAATTAATTTAGTCGGGATTTTTAATATAGTTCATGTGTGCGCCGTGAACCTCGAGGTTTTCCTCTCCACTACGGTGCAACAGATTGGTCTCACCTCTATTATACGTTTACCTCGTAGCCCACCGCCTCACTATCATCATCATAGACACAATGTCTTAACAGATATGTTGTGAACTCGTAAAATGCATTAAGTCGGAGCTAGAGTATTGCCGACACGAATATTATCAATAGTTTTGAGAACTGTAGCTCGCCATCGTTCGCGATTTACTGTCAGTTCAGTGGCGCTCTTGATACTCATATCCAGCAACGTCGTATCCACCCAGCTTGTAGGGGAACGGCCACGGCGTCGCCCACTCGGGGCGTGACCCTGAACTACAGGCTTCTCCATATTATCGCTCCTCTGTATATGTCCGAAGAATGTAAGCATTCCCTTCGACACAATGGAGGATAGTCTCTTTGGATTACCGAACTGATCCAGTATGGAAACATTAGTTCGATGGGCGGTATAAGGAACTCTCAGCATTCTCCTCCACGTCGACACTTGAAAAGCATCTATGCGAGCTCGATCTGCCTTTTAAACAGTTCAAGTTTCCGAGGCATAAAAAAATATGGAGAACACAAGAGACTTAACCAGCGCCATTTTGGTAGCTTCAGTGATGTTATGGTCACGCCATATTTTAGTAAGCTTTGTCATGGCCACACGTGCCTGTTGAATGCGCCGTCGAATCTCATTTTCACAGCTACCCGAATTGTCGATCAAAGAACCGAGGTACACAAAACATTGAACTACTTCACAACGGCCTGCTGACTTGATGCTGGATGATTATCATGCTCTCTATCTACGATCATAACCTTGGTCTTGTTGTAGTTAATACCCAAGACCAAACGCTGCACTGTGTTGTTCTAAGATGTTTAATAAATCAAAATTGACAAAACACGAACATAAATATGACATAAGATATGCATGTAATGTTGTATCAAAAGCAAGGAAAAATACTTTATTACGATGTCATACATTTCTTGCTCCAAGACTATACAATGAGATACCAGAAAGCATAAAATGTCTAGTGCCTTTAAATTCATTTAAGTATGGTTTAAAACAATGGATAGTAAATAATAATCGCATTAAAATTCACCAACTTGTGGACATATGTAATACCTATTATTACTAATATCTATAGAATCCAAATATTCCTGAACTTACCCTTATTTGTGGTTTCTATTTTATAATAATTACCTTGTACCCAAGCACAAGTTTTTAACTTTTTTGGGGGTCTTGTTTATTGTATTTTATTTTATATTTACAATAAACACTATACTACTACTATACTACTATAGATTTTCCTGAGAAGCAGCTATAAGGGTTGTATCGTCAGCAAATCTTAAGTTAAATATTTTGCTTCCGCAAATAGTTATACCGCCATTCCAGTTGTCCATTACCTGTCTCATCACAAATTGAGAGTAAATGTTACTATGGTGATAGACTAAAGCATACGGCCCTCTAAACTGTCATAGGCGCCTTTATAACCATGAAGCATGCGAATCTAGTGTCATATAACAGCGTGCAATCGCGACGTTCAAAATAATCCGCGATAGCGTGTTTTTATTTTTAATTTCAAAATATGTCTGCGCGAGATTAATGAGCACGGCCATATCCTTGATGCCGTCCAAGGTTCCTCTCCTAATATCAGAGGCAGACGCTGTGGACCGTTCGCGCTGGATTGGATGCTTTTCCTGTTTCCACGGCCGTATTTATCATTCTCGCGCGGTCCCGCTTGTGTGGAAAGACGCGCCTTAATAAAGATGCATGCACGTATCCTGAACGAATTAAAACGAGCGAGGACGGAATTTTGTACACAGGGTCACGGTCACGTGATGATTAGAACGCATGGCGTCCTTCTAGCAACCCCGCAGCATTTCACTTGGTTGCGTTTATGAGACGCATTTTTTTAGATATTGTACGTAATAAATTTTAGTCAGGTTAGAAAAGTAGTGGCAATTTTAAACTAATAATACTAGTAGTCATCATCATAGTCACAATGTCTTAACAGACATGTTGTGAACTCGTAAAATGCATTTACTCATTTTACGAGTTTCTCTTGGGATATCTTTAAGATCTTTAATGCAGTAGTTTCCCATTTGCTTTCTGCATCCTCATGCCGTTGACCAGATGGTATCTACTGGTTCATCCGCCTTTAGGGGTAATTTCTCACCCCAAGGACAAGAGGGTGTCCTGACTCTTCTCAACTCGTCCACCCAAAGCTGTTGGTTGAGAAGAGGCTACTGCTTATACCGACAGTAGTTCGGTTCCTTTTAGTCGCCTTTTCGACACGCAGGATATACGATGGGAGATATTGATTAGTAAGAGTAAAACACACAACGAACAAGACGTGTCTAGTGGTGTCCTGTTAAAAAGAAAATTTTAGTGTGTAAAGATCGCAGTAAGTACAAAAAAGTTATATCAAAATGAAGATGAAAGTTGGTGGTGAAGGTGCCTATACTAGACAGTGACATAAACGCTATTTTTCGTATAGGCAAACAAAATGGCGAGAATCCCAGACCAACGATTGTTAAGTTGGTAAGGCATCAAATAAAAACATGTATATTGAAAAATGCTAATAGGCTGAAAGGATCAGGTATATTCATACAGAATGATCTAACAGCACAACAACAACAGCAGCGTAAAATAATCCTTAAACATTATAAAATAGCCAAAGAAAGAAAACAAAACGTGAAAATGTACAAAAACAAACTGATTATAAACGGAGATGTGTATTCCGCCGAACAATTGGAAACTAGTGAAGATGAAATCGTAGGACCAATATCGGGAGACCAGAGTGAAGAAGAACAAGAAGAACCCACCGACGGTAGATGTGAGGAACAAATCGCATGTGTAAGTGCTACAGTACCTTTGTGCAGTGATTCCTCAAGAACCAAAACAATTATATCTGAGAATAAACAACAAAATGTATTTACTAGGTCGGTCGCAAAGGCCAAACAGTCTCCCAAAATAGATTTACCTCCAGCTAAAAAAAGTAAAAAATAACTTTCTATGTAACATTTCGTCTTCGGTATTATTGGGACCCTCTAAGGTTTCCTTCAAAGACTATTTTTAGAATTTACTTATAGTGTGCGGTTTTTATTAAACCTAAATTTTTAAATCATTTGTACTGGTATCCACCTTTTATATAATTTTGTTTTGTTTGCGCTAAACACAATTCGGATATTTGCTATATTCAGAGACTATTTCCAGGACTATTTTTATCTAGTTATCTGGTTTTACTTGCTGGCTGAGATATTTTTCTGTTTATTTTTTCTTTTCTCTTGCTTTTTTGGGATTAAACATACCCTGTTTGTTTTATGAGATTAATTATATTGTATTTTATCTCACATTAGATATATGACTTTTAAAATAGGGCATATAAATATAAGATCGCTTATACCTTCCTTTCGTGATTTACAACTATTTATTCACACAGCAGGTTATGATTCTTTCTGTATATCAGAAACATGGTTAGGTAGTAACATAGATAATAATATTATACAGATAGATGGTTATACATTATACAGACAGGATCGTGAATCTAGGGGTGGTGGCCTGTGTATTTACATCAAAGAAACATTTTTGAGTTCTAAAATAAATGGCCTGGATCAATCCATTGAGCAGCTATGGATAGAAGTTTTAATCGATAATAAAAAACTAACAATTGGTGCACTGTATAGGCCACCGTCTCAAGATGCTTCATACTTCTTATCAGTGTTTGAGGACACACTAGGAACTGTAAGTGTTTCGTCTGATTCAATAATATGCGCAGGTGATCTCAACATAAACCTATATGACATAAATAGTGTTCATTCTGAAAATTTAGGATGCATTTTTGAAACATTTAACTTAATGCAGGTCATTGATAGCCCAACGCGTATCACTGCCAACACGGCCACTTTAATTGACGTAATAATGATAAGTAATGCATTTTCCGTCTTAGATTGCGGTACACTTAATACTGAACTTTCGGACCATCAATTGATTTATTGTGTTCTCAAAAGGCAGGGAATCAGTACTGAACCCAAAACTGTAATGGTCAGGGATTTTAAAAATATTGATGTCGATAGATTCCAATATGATTTAGCAATGATCCCATTCTTTGGCATATACGACGCCGATAATATTGAGCATAAAGTATCGATATTAGAGGACAACATAAAAAAGTTGTTTGATGTTCACGCACCACTAAAATCTATTAGATGCACTAAACCACCTGCTCCTTGGCTTACTGACGTTACAAAAATTATGATTAAAATAAGGGATAAGGCGCTAGGTAAATTTAAGAGGAACAGAAGTACTACTACTTGGAACTATTATAAAGAAATGCGAAATCTCACTACTAAGGCTATAAAAAGGGAAAAGAAGGCTTATTACGAGTACGCGCTGAAAAATTGTAATAACAAAGACAGCTGGCGGATACTAAAATCTAATAAAATAGTCGCGAATAAGAAAGTTAAGTGTACGATACCAGAAAAGTTTAATAACGTTCAAAAGATTAATGACTTTTTTGTTAATTCATTGCCTGTATTAACTCCAGCAAGATATCTGCTGGAAAGATATGGCAGTAAGTCCTTGTTAAAAGATAGTTTCAAGTTACAAGCCGTAGATGATTCTGCCATTCTTACAATATTATCTGAAATCAAAAGCAATGCAACAGGGGACGATGGCTTGAATATAGTTATGATTAAGTTGTGTTTTCCTAACATTTTACCATTTGTCAAACATATTATTAATTTCTGCATTTCAAATTCTGTTTACCCTTCAAATTGGAAAAAAGCAGTAGTGATACCATTACCAAAGAGATCCATCATAGAGAATTATAAGGACTTAAGGGCAGTGAGCGTTCTTCCCGTATTAAGTAAATTAATAGAAAAAGTTGTTGCTTCGCAATTGATGGAATATGTAGAGTGTAATCATATACTGCCAGATGTTCAATCTGGTTTCAGGAAAAAACATAGCTGCACCACTGCCCTACTACAAATTATAGATGACATTCTATCAGCTAGAGATATAGGAGAGTACACAGTTTTAATACTTCTAGATTTTACTCGTGCCTTTGACACATTAAACCATAAAATTTTATTAAGCATTTTGAAACATATTGGAATGGATCAAGATTCTACTACCTTCTTTAAAAATTACCTTACAGGTAGGAAGCAAAGGGTAGTATTAAATGGAAATACTTCTTCATTTCTAAATTTGACTTCCGGTGTCCCACAGGGTTCAGTATTGGGCCCTCTGCTTTTTATTATATACACAAGCCAGCTGAAATCTTGTTTAACGCGCAGTAAGTTACATTTGTATGCAGACGATACACAGTTGTATTGCTCTTTCAAATACCAAGACGTGCAGACTGTCTGCCATCATGTTAACGAGGACCTCAAAAACTATATAAATTTGTCCGCTGATCACTGTCTAATTAACAATGTCGAAAAAACAAAAGCTATGCTATTTGGCCCTAAAAATAAGAGATGTGAGGTTGAATCAAAGATAAATATAAGTATCAATGGGGTTCAAATAGCTATAGCGGATCAAGCCAAAAGTTTAGGTGTTACATTAGACAGTGAACGACGATTTGGGCCTCATATCACAAGACTACTACAACAAACATATGCAGCTCTGAAAACTATTTATGTCAGCAGATCCTTTTTAACACTTAAAGTGAAGATTAACTTATGTGAAAGCCTTGTTCTATCTATTTTGAATTACGCAGATGTTGCATATGGCCCACACTTGACAGTGCTGTACAAACAAAAAATCCAGAAGGTGCAGAACTCTTGCCTAAGACTGATTTTTGGAATCCGTAAAGGAAAAAGTGTATCCCATAAGTTAAATGAGATAGGTTGGCTAAACATGCATCACAGGAGAGTGTTACAAGCGGCTTGTCTATATCATAGAATTATCGTTTGTAATAAGCCAACATACTTATATAAAAAAATCAAATTTCGAACTGATGTACACACTCTGAACATTAGATTTAAGGGATTACTTACCCCACCACGTTTTCATCATGAATTTTTCAAGCGAAGTTTCAGATACCAAATATGTAGTGTGTACAACAGTATAGCGAAAAATGATAAAAGATTAATTGATTTAGGTTTTAAATCTAAGTATAAGCGAACATTATTGAACAGGCAGACGCAGGCATGAACAAGGGTGGTATAAGTGTATCTTCTATTTTTTCTTTTGTTCTTTCTTCTTTTTTGTTTATTTCGAGTGATTATTGTAAATACGGTGTGCACTCATTGGGGATAATTTTAGTGGGTTAAGTGGTAGAACAGTTGCGTCTCACTGTGTGATGCGTAACTGAACTTCGCCCTTTCGGCAAGCCTTACATATGTTGTTTTTTTTTTCTTCTTTTTTTTTCTTTATTTGTTAATATAAAAAATGTAATTTTTTTTTCTTGCCGAATAAAGATGTGTTATTATTATTATTATTATATTCTAACCCGCCCCCACACGGGGGATACTAGTAGTAGCAACATATAAATATTGGGAAGCAGTACTTTAAAAAAGTATTGGTTCGCCATCTATCTACCAAAGCCGGTACCTGAGCATTTAATCTGAGGAATCGAGCACTGTTTATGTGACCCGTTTAAAAGAATCAGGTATAGGAGCCTGCAGATACGACAACAAACAGACTCTTTTTTGTGGAACACTCATTTAACACTCCCAACATTCGGTTTATGCTAAAAAGCAACTTAACTCAATTAAAGATAATTAATAATACTATTTTGCACTATGGTGGCGTTTTAAAATAACCTATAATACGGTAGAGTGTGATATTACACTGTAGTTTGAATATGAATATTTCGTATTAAGTTTAAAAACATCATTGTGGGTAAAGCGGTTATCAAGATGAGACTACCGAGTCTTATTGCAAGTATAAGGATCTGATTCAATTATACCACTGACTATACCCTCGTGTGGGGGCGGGTTAGAATATTTCCCATCGTATATCCTGCGTGTCGTAAAAGGCGACTAAAAGGAACCGAACTACTGTCGGTATAAGCAGTAACCTCTTTTCAACCAACAGCTATGGGTGGACGAGTTGAGAAGAGTCAGGACACCTTCTTGTCCTCGGGGTGAGAAATTGCCCCAGAAAGCAAATGGGAAACTACTGCATTAAAGATCTTAATGATATCCCAAGAGAAACGCGTAAAATGAGTAACTGCATTTTACGAGTTCACAACATGTCTGTTAAGACATTGTGACTATGGTGAGGATATAAAAATAGAGGTATTGATGCATTTCGTTACTCTCTGCATACTTTTGTTTAGTAGTAATTCAATTTTAAATTAAAAAAAAAAGGAATTCAAATTCGGCCAATCAGTGCGAAGCGCGCCATATATCAGTAGTGCATTTTGTTGCGTCGTCAACTCATAAATCGTAACACGGTGATTTAGCAACAGTGATATTTGTCCAGATTCCAGAATCACCTCTGTGGAGAATTCAATAATTCTTGGGGACTTGATATGAATTCATGTAATCTATTTTGATTCATATTTTTTTATGGTCAGCCTCCCGCAAACGCAGTAGAAGCGCTGCGAGAGGATAAGTGTCGGTTCACATTAGATTTGAAACGCTGCAGGTTGCAGCCATCGGGAAACGAATTCCCCGGCAGCTGATTCCTCAGCGTCGAAGTTCTCCAAAAGAAGGAATGCTGGAGGAGACTGGTTCGGGGAGCAAGGACCTCGACCTGGTAAGGATGAGCTCACAGAGCTTCTTTAGTGTTCCTGGTTTGGACGGCCTTTGGTGTTATTATCTGGGAGAGCTCACTCGAACATCTTCCGTGATAGAATCTGTAAAACAGGGATAGGTCAGCCACCCTTCTTCGATGTTCCAGGCTGTGGAGGTCCTTTGTGAGGTTAGGCGTAACGATTAATCTAATTGCTCTTTTCTGGATAGTGTCAAGAAGCTTTAGAGAGTACTTCGAAGCGCATCCCCACATATGGGAGCAATACTCCAGCGATGGTCGGATCTGTGCCTTGTAGAGCAGCAGTAGTTGCTCTGGTCTATACAGCTTTCTATAGCGGAACAAAACTCCAAGTTTCTGGGATGCAATACTAACGACGTGGTCGTGCCATGACAGTTATTGTTAATGTTGATCCCCAAAAGCTTGACGGAAGGTGATTCGACTATGGGGTGACCCTCCATTTCCATGGTTGGTAAGCCAAGGTGAGATCTCTTTGTCAGTGTTGTTGCCTGAGTTTTCTGTATGTTGAACTGTACTTTATTTACTATCGCTTTTCTTCTGTGGTATCTGTCCGTATATGTGCTCAAATCCACAAACGTTAAAAGTAAAACCCTACTTTAAACAAGGCTTAACTAACTATGAGTTAAGCGTTCAGCTCTAGTGAACTGCGACAGTGCAAAGCATTTGTCGGTGTCAGGTTTAAGTTTAACTACAAGTTTCACTACTCGTATGACTGGTGCAAACCACCGTTGTTCTATCAAGTAACGCTCGGCCGTTATGATCGCGTGTCATTATGACTGTCAATGGCAGGCAATCCAAATCTTGAGCTGTGATTGAAACGCCCTTTACAACGATACCGCTTCAATAGTGGCGCAATATTGTTACGGACACAAAAGCGATTGCAGTTCAGCGGAATGCAATGCGTCACAAATACGCGAAGTGCATTAATATCCACTTCATGTAAAACCGACCCCCCCCCCTTTCCTCCCCTTGTCACCCGCGATTGGCGAACGCACAGCATGAGTACAGATGAGGGTGCAGTTGTGCACGCAAGGTTTGCATTTTCACGGCTGGTGCACTGCTTTGCTTACGGTCGACCTAATCATTTAATCGATATTTGGGAGCCATTTGAGACCGTCAAGGTTCACTGACTGCGAAATGCTATTATGTCACGCTTTTTTACATACGATACTTTTTTTATTTGACTCACACCGACGAGTATTTTTATTGTCATACAATATGCATTTATCGGTTTTAACCCAGATGCTCATCAGTACAGCTTGACTGCCGACAGTGGAAAATACAGGGTGTTTCTTAATTGAATGTCAATATTTATGGGGGCGATTTTTGGGTCTATTTTAAGAAGAAAACTTCATATAAACGTAAGTCCTAAGCGTCTTACCTATTGAGATAAAGGGTGGTAAATTTCTCAAAAATTAATAATTTGTTATTAATATCTATAACACCACTTCAGATATTTTAATGGACTTCATCATACATGTATGATGAATCAAGAAGCATTTTTTAATGTATCACTTTTTCTTAAATAATCACCAGTGGCGTTCGTACGTAATTTGACCTGCCTATTTTGGCAGACATTGATGGTACGGCACTAATTTCTCCTAAAATAAAGATTATTTTTGAAATCCCCACTCATCTCTAACCAAAGTTGAACACTTGATTTTTTCCAATCCGATGCACGGTTTTCGCTTTAAAAAAATAACAATCGTTTCTCTGCATGATCGCAACAATATCGTTAATATGACAATATCACCACGCAGAGGCAAACGTAGATTTAATTTTTTTAGATGGAACCTGTGCGTCGGACTAAAAACGTTCAAGAGATCAAATCTGCTCATAATTGAATACAGATTAACTACACTTCAGAGTTCACGTACTTCGCATTTCGGAAGTTTTTCAATAAAACATTGAAAAAAATTACATAATTCGTTGGTTTTACAGGGAAAAACGCTTAATATCTTCTACCAGCTCATCCACCTACCCATCTTTGGTGTATAGGAACATTGCTGATTTGATTCTGTTTCTGTTTGTTTTAATTCGTTTTTATTGTATGTGCTTTGTGGCGTTATATTTTAATACCGTTGGCAGTGTTTTATTAATCCAGTTGTTTATCTAGTCAAATTCTTATCACTATTTTCTTACCAACGATGAAAACTTCGATTTTCTGGTAAGTCAACCTATTGGGAAAAAGATATACTTTTCTTGTTTTTGAAGTATTTGTGTATGCTTTATACTATTTTTAACACAAATCAAATCACTCGTACGTTTTAGCAAGTGGCATCCATACTTTTTCAATAAAAAAAATGAAAAGTCATTGTTAGGTTTTTTTTTGTATACAGGGTGTCCCAAAAAATAGTGTCAAGCGGAAGTCCAGAGATAGAGCACACCTAGAAGTATCTAAATTACCCCCATATATGTTATGCAATTTTTTGTAGTTTCCGAGTTATGAATTTTTTTCTGAATTTCAGAGAATCCTCTACCTCGACAACTTAAAACTATTCCAAAAGAAAAATTAAAAGACTTTTCCAAATTATATTTTTTGGTAATTAATCTCCAAGAGTGTACTGTTCATACGTAAAATAATCGGCTTCGTAACTTTGATGAAAGTTATAAAAATTTTAGTGTAAAGTGAAAAATTTACGATCTGATAATTATGACTTAAATCTTCAACTCGAAATTAAAAATCCAAAGAGGTGATTTCATAATTTCTAAGCAGGTCTAAAAACTTTTCCAGACTCTCAGCTATCACAGTCATTGAAAAAAACTAGTACTTAATGGGGCTACTTTCGCTCCAATTGACCTTCAAAGACAAGAGGCGAAGATTTCTTGAAATTAGCGATGTGTTTTTCAATTCATCAATAACTTATGTTAACGCGTTAATAGCAGATTGATTGTCAGTACCACAATAATAAACGTTGAAAACGTTGCATAAATAAAACATTTATTAAAAAAGATCCTATTTCTTGCTAAAAAACCACAAGGCGCACTTTCTTCAAAAACGGTTTTTACCTGAGCGCCAACAAAAAGGGCTAACGCTAACGCAGTAAACGATGACGATGTTAGAAAGAGATAGCTATGATATTGTTGTGACGTCTTTTCAAAATGTGTCATTGAATAAATTGTTTTCGTTGTCTTTATTCAATCGTCTGTCTGCCTTTGCGGCTTTAAAACGATACGCTTTTGTTTGAATTGGTATTGTTTCTGTTGTCTGACTACTTGGCTATTCCTACGGACCTTGAGTGCACGACAACTGAATTTAACGATGCTGTTTTTTGCAAGAGACTATGCAACAAATGGATAAATCGTGGTGGACCCACTGAATGGCCGCCACGGTGACCTGACTTAAATCCGATAGAGTTTTTTGTTTGGGACTACCACAAAAAACTAGTTTATGCTAAGGAGTGTCGAAACATCAGCGAATTACGCAAAAAATTAACACAGGCTGAAGAAACAATAAAAAACAACCAAAGAGCTTTTGTTAATTTAAAAAACAATTTTTTCAGATGATGTAGATTATGCATCGAACAAGAAGGTAGACATTTTGAAAATTTCTTGTGAAATTTAATCAACTTAATGAAGACATTTGATAATTTCGTTTCATTTTACAATTTCCCACTTACATGTAAAAAAAATCTTAGCAAAGTGGCACAGGTGGTCATCTATCGATATTCTGTTCGCACTGAATGTGTTTTATTGCGGCACTGATAATCATTCGGCCTATTAGCGCCCTAAACTTAGTTATTGTTTCATTTAAAATCCCATCGCTAATTTCAAGAAAACTCCACCTCTTGTCTTTGAAGGTCGATTGGAGACAAAGTAGCCCCATTGAGTACTCCTTTTTTTTAACGATTATAATAGCTGAGAGTCTGAGGAAGTTTTTAGACCTGCATAGAAATCATGAAATCACCTCTTTAGATTTTTAATTGCGAGTCGAAAATCTAAGTCATAATTAACAGAACGTACATTTTTCACTTTACACTATAATTTTCATGACTTTCGTCAGATGTGCTAAGCCGATTCCTTTATGTTGTGAATAGTAAACTCTTAAAGATTAATCAGCAAAAAAGAGAATTTGGAAACGTCTTTTAATTTTTCTTTTGGAACAGTTTTAAGTTGTCGAGGTAGAGAATTCTCTAAAATTCAGAAAAAAATTCATAACTCGGAAACTACAAAAAATTGCATAACATATATGGGGGTGATTGAGGTACGTCTAGGTGTGCTCTATCTCTGGACTTCCGCTTGACACTATTTTTTGGGACACCCTGTATAGTTGTCGTCCAAGTTAATCTATTTATAGTCTACACCAATTGTTTTAGTTGCCTGAGGATGAGTTAATATAAGTCGAAACGTCGGGAATAGAAAAATAAGGAGTTTTTGTTTGAATGACCTTATCCTACAAAAAGCAACTGAAGTTCATCACAGTAGGTCAAAATCCTTTACAAACAGAAGGAGAAAAGTCTACGGAAATAGACATTATAAGAGGAGTTAGATAGGGATATGTAATTATGTATTACTTATCGTAGTAGGCTTGAGTCATATTATTGCGATTAAGACACTAGAGGCGGCGTGATTCTGAATTCTGTTGTCAAGTCGGTTGTCATTATTTTGTTTGAGAGTTCATCAGTCTTTAAATTCAGTTCTTCATGATTTATTAATTTGGTGTTATACGAGCAGTGTTATTTGGAATTCATAGTACATGTATGACGAATTTCATTAAAATATCTGGGGTGCGATTCCGTTTTGAATCGAGAAACTCGATCTCGATAGATGATCAACTCGATAGAATTATAAACCCGGATCCTGTTACTCGACCTGTTTTGGCTTCGGAAATCTTCGGGAATTCGATAGTTGAAATGACTCATATGAACTACCTATGACATAATCGTTGTTTTTTGGTCCTAATTTGTGGTCCTAACCTCAAATATACCCTTATACCCTTGATAAGCTTATACCCAGAAAAATTATTTTTTCTTTCTTTTTACTTCTGTGTCATCGGCTTGGACTGCTCTGGTCACTAGCCTCACTATTTTTTTTTTGTTTCCATCTTTCTAATAATAACATTCATAGACATAATGTTGCCAATTGTGAGAAAGCATCTATTACAGCAACAGAGAGAACAGCAACACTTGATTAATATTCGGAGAAGAATGGAAATTAGAGAAAAAAGCAATCCTTTCGAGCTTCCCGACAATAGGTTTATAGAACTGTTTCGATTAAATAAAGAGTATACGTACATGTATATTTATAGAAATTATACAATAGCATAAACAGAAGGTCCTGTAGGCATATGATTGAGGAAATTCGACCTTTGGTTCAGGAGAGATTTTCAAGAAAGGGCATTACTCTGGAGGCTAAGTTCTTTTCTGCCTTGAGATTCTACGCCACAGGTTTATACCAACGATGTAGGGGTATTGGACAAGAATTCATAGCTGGAATGAGTCAAACAATGACAATGAGTCAACAAGTGAAATAAAAGTTTATTTTCTAGTTACTGCCGCCACTAATATACTCATAATTTCTATTAAGTTTGAAAAAACTGAAGTACAGAGTTCACTATAAAATTTCAATGTTTGTGTAAACAGATGTATAACCTCACTCTTGAGAATCTAAGCATCGAATCGACTGCTCTGCAGCTGTCGAGTATAGGTATCGGGTTTATTGTCGAATTGTGGCAAACGGAATCGCTACTATCGTTTTTGGTATCAAACTCGATATCATTTTTAAAACGGCATCCCGTCCCTGAAGTGGTATTGTAGATGTTAACAATAACATTATTTATTTTCGAAAACTTTACCACCCTGTGTTTCAAAAGGTAAGACGTTTAGGACATACGTTCATATGATTCATATGAAGTTTTCTTCTGAAAATGGACCCAAAAATCGCCCCCAAAAATATTGACATTCAATTAGGAAACACCATGTATGCTACAGTAGCTGAAGATGCACTCCAGGAGAACAGTTCATCGGACAGTGGCCGCGAAGGCCTTACACAATGCAATAGACTACTAATACTACATTATCCCAACTTCAACAGGTTCCGAGCGTTCTCGTTGTCCTGGATTCTTTTTCATATCCCACGTGGAAGTCGATAAACGTCGCTGTTATCCGTTTCTCGGCAAGCCCTAGACCCAATTACACTTTTTCCAATGTTTGTTTGTTCCAGAAATCTGAAATATCTCCTTGTTTACCTTCCGACTTCGCCGATTCCTGCTCTTGACGTTGGCATCGATCCCACCACAACACAATCATATTTCACGGTTGATTAAGAAATGCTAATAGGCGTTTCAACAGTGATGCCAACTAAGTCGATTTTTCTTTATTTTCCTAAATAGGGAAAGAATATTAGGTAAGGGTTCGTTTTAGCGAAACTCGAAATGGGGGTTGTCATGTCATGAATAAGGACCAGAGGCTATCCAGCACGGAATGTGGCTGGTGCATAGGCCACACGATGGGCCTTTTTGCGCCTCTATCCGCGCTAGTTCCTAAGAAGTGCCCTTTTGGCAAAGGCAAGTACATTCTTAGGTCCTATCCGTTTTATATCTATTGGTTCCATGGTTCTTGAGCCTTGAGTCTGCCTGTGATAACCCAGGGTTTCACAGCGACACAAGATGTGTGCCGAGGATTCTTCCTCTTCACCACACCACGTGCACGTTGGGTCGTAGACCACCCTCATCACGAACAAGTGACGCCTGAAGGTGTTGTGACCCGTTAGTAGGCCTACTAGCAATCTCAAGTTACTCCTATCCAGAGAGAGACAAAATCGTCCTATTCTCTCTGTAGGCCCTGCTAATAGTTCCCGAGCTTGACGGAGATGACCAGAGATATTGTTCCATCTCAGAGAGTGTTGATTCTGGATCCACTCTCCAGTTGTTTTCCTAATCAAGTTTGCAGATAGTCCTAAGGCTGGTTCCGCGCCCACAAAAATGTTGCCGGATCCCATCCTGGCCAGATGATCCGCCATTTCGTTACCCTTTACCCCAGCGTGCCCAGGTACCCACATCAGTGATACCTTGTGTTTAGCTGAGATGTCGTCAAGAGCCCTCCTGCACTCCAGGACCAGTCGTTATTTTCCAAGCACTCAGTGCTTTGATGGCTGCCTGACTGTCAGAGCAGATAGTAATCCGCCTCCTAGACCCGTCAGTTTCCCGAATACGATTTACACAAGCAAGTATCGCATAGATCTCAGCCTGGAATACTGTGGTGTGCCCCCCAAGAGGGAGTGAAAGTCTTGTATGGGGTCCGTAGACTCCCGAGCCCGAGCCCTCTCTAGCGAGTGAACCGTTTGTGTACCAGACCTGTCCTCCTCCTTCGATGAGCGGTCTTTCCCTAGACTCCCACTCTTCCCTTGACGAAAACACCACCGTAAATTTGCGGTTGAAGCGATGCGTAGGAGAAACTGTATCGCTCCTCGCCAACAAAATAGGACAATCCTCATACAACTCTACTAAAATCGTCGAATGTCCTTTACCTATATCAGGCCTCAGCTACTACCGACAACTCTTCTGCAGGCCCATAATGAGTTTCGAGCCTTGCTTACCTTACAATCCACGTGCTGCCTCCAAGTCAGCCTGTGATCCAGTATGACTCCTAGATACTTTACTGACTGAGACAACTCAAGTGTCGTTCTGAAAAAGGTAGGCCTCACGAGGCGAAATGGGGGTTGAGATTGGTGTCAATCGACGCGGATTGACATCCTGAGTCGAACGATACCACTCCCAGACTGAGGAAACGCTCCAAGGAAAAATTACAGCATTTTGAAAATTCTGAACCTAACCTAACTTAACCAAACTAGTTGAATTATTGAAGCTGAATTGGGTTCTAATCGACTCGGCTTGAAGTCCTGAGTCAAACTAGACTATCACCAGCACGAGGAAACATTTTGGTCAAAATCTACGCTACTTTGAAATTCGCAAATTCCTATATCTTACCTAACATAAAAAACATAGAAAAGGTGTGTCAAGCGACTCGGCTTGATGTCTTGACTCGAATTGTATCAAATCTAGACTGTACATCCGTTTATTTTGATACTTAATTGGAAATTAACTAAAAAAAGGTGATTCTGAGGCCTACCCCGCACGCTATGGAAAAAACTGAAGAGGTGAGAACCCTACTTGGGGAACCTGTTGCTTAGACTATTCAAAATATTCGAACAGTGACGTCTGGGGGGGAGCCGGGCCGCCCCAGGCCCCCCTTATACGTCTGCACAAACCTAATTCAACATAAACTAACCTGGTTTTCAGTTATGAAAAATAATCGAAATATCGAAGTCATTTTGAGGTTAGGTTTGAAACTTTAATGTAGCGCAGATTTTCATCGGAGCGTTTCTTCAGTCTGGGAGAGGTCTAATTCGACTCAGGATATCAAGCAGAATCGATTAACACTTACTTAACTACCAATCAAACCGAATTTGGCCTCAATAAGTTGACCATTTGGCATAAGATAGGTTAGGTACCAAACTTTAAAGTGGCTTAGAATTTTATCGGGGCGTTTTCTCAGTCTAGGAGTGGTATCGTTCGACTCAGGGCGTCAATCCGCGTCGATTGAGACCGCTCTCGATCCTCATGTCGAGTTTCGCTAAAACGAACTCTAGCCGAATATTATTACTCGACGCAACATTTTTCAAAATACCAGTAAATGTTAACTTGATGTTTTATGGAGGTGAAAATGATATTTTTTTAACAGTTACACATTTTATTCTACTAACTTCACAGAAATAATTCATATTTCGCTCTCTCGCTGATTAAGATACGTTTACGAATTCAAACCAGTACAAGACATAAAGTGATCAAGATAGAATTCACATCTAGATTTTATATCGAACTAGGCTCTGACAGCTCCACCAGGCAACGGCATGACAATTAATTTAATTGGAAATGGTGTTAAAATCTGACAAGTAGCAAGAGATTTCAACCGCAGTCCTCCAGTAATCAACCATGTCTATGATCGACTAGCCAAACGAGGTCGAAAGCGGAAAGCCACACGTGATCAAGACCGGTATTTAGTGGTTTCTTCTTTGTGTGAATGAACATCTACAGCCAAAGACCTCCAAAATGCTCTTAGGGCGGCTCATCAAGTAAAGATCATAAAACTTTGCTTGTGATCTTTTGCAATATCAGCTTAGGCATTGGAAAACTGTACTCTTCACATCCGTTTAACCCATTGTGAAGGTCGAGTGCGTATGTACAGACGTCCTCCACTATCACATACTACGTTTCCCCGGACTTTCAAAACGTTTTCAATACGTTTTGAGTTTTCAAATATTACGTGGAAACGTCAATTGGATACGTTTTCAAAACGTTTACTGTTGAAGGTCGATTCGCTAATTTTTGGGATCGTATAGAGCTCCAAATGTCGTGGAAACACCATCAGCTGTCACTTTCAAAAGGTTTTGAAATGAACTATGCTATTGCGTAGCCGTCTTATGTCGGTATCGTTAGTTTATTCAAGTCTATTCGAATTCGAAGATAAAGATTTATGATAAAGTACAAAATAGGTTATAAAACTAGGAATTGACATTTGTCAAGAATGTCAGTTGAAATCGTGGTGGGGAGCAATAATGTCCATGGGCACAACACCCGGAAACGAAAGAAAAAAGTTATGGAGGAAACAATTTCCCATGTTAAGAGTAGGGTACAGCCGCTAGGTGGCGCCCCTATATGTCAATAGAAAGGGCTCGAGGTGGGGAGCAGTAATGTCCATGGGCACAACACCCGGAAACGGAAGACAAAAGAGTTTTGGAGGAAACAATTTCCCATGTTAAGTCTATGGGAATTTTTCGAAAAAATGTTTTCTCATTAAAAGTCATTGGAATCAAAAGGAACATGTTTATTTTATTTATTAAGTAAGAAAAAAGCAAGAATAAAGTCAGTCAGTCATAAAACTGACTAGTCAGCCTCACCTAACCTAACATAACCTAAACTAACCTAACTCAGCCTAGACTAGCCTAACCTAACCTACGTGGAAGATTTCATCCACTTTTAACAAGAAAGAAAAATTCCCATAGACTTAACATGGGTATTAGTTTCCTCCATAACTTTTTTGTCCTTCGTTTCCGGGTCTTGTGTCCATGGACATTATTGCTCTTCACATCGAGCCCTTTCGGTTGACATATAGGGGCGCCACATAGCGGCTGTACCCTAAAGTAAATCGTAGCCTATCTTGAAAGCAGTTTTGAAAGCCCGTGGAAACGTAGTAAATGTACAAGAAATACTCAGATTTGGAGGTGGTTCGGTAATGGTCTTGGGTGGAATAAGTTTGGAAGAAAAAATGGACCTTGTAGTGATACCAGAAACCCCTACAGCTGCAAGATATGTTGATATGATTCTTTCATATCCTGTTATTCCTTAGTATATGGTTATAGTTCTGGATTTGTTTCTATCCAAGATAATGATATGCCGCATACTGCTAACTTAACAATGGATTTTCTTCGTGAGCATGAAATTCGTACAATGAATTGGCTAGCGTTGAGCCCCAACCTCAATCATGTGTGGGATATATTGGAAAGGCGTATTCGTCGCCGCCTGAATTCACCTCAAACGATTTAACAACTAACAGAAGCACTTATCGAAGAATGGGACAGTATACAAGAAGAAGACATTCGATAGCTTATAGGAAGTATGCCAAGAAGATGCCAAGAAGTAATTCGAGATGCAGGAGGACACATTATACACAATACTAAACCCCACTAAACCCACAGCAGTCAAATAACCAGACCTAGCTATAGAAAACTATCCGATTTTCAATTTATTTTTTATAATTTTTCCAATTTGTAAGTTTTTTCTTGGAAACAAATTAATTATTAAGAATATATTCTTCAATTTATTCTGAGAAAATGTGCCTCTTTTCGAGTATGTATGGTCCATCTGAATGTAACTAAAACTTTGAAAGTTACAAGTGCACTCATTTGCTTCGGTTTGTTTGTGCATCTGTCAAAATTTTCTGCGTAATCTCAGTAATCACTCCACCGATTTTGATGAAATTCAACATTGAACCTTTGTATGTGATGAAGCTGTGGCAGAAAAAATATAAGATTCAATACTGCCTCAAACTTCGTTTTTAAGTATTTTCGGGATTGATTGCTTTCCATTTTCCACCGGGAGGTTTGATTCGGGTTACAGAGACAGTGGTGATGGGAGAACTTTTTTATTCATAAAAGATTTTCTATTGTCCTAGAAACTAACCCACTTTATAAACCTATACGAACTTTGCCTTTGAAACTATAGATAGGTAATTTATCCGAAGAAGAATCTTATTGACAAAACTATAAAAAACAAAACAAAATTTGTGGTGGAATATTTACTTAAATTCATCATCTAGGCCGTAATGGGGTTTTTGACTTCTAAACGAGGATAGATGCCTATTATACAGGATGAGCCAAGTTAAACCCCTCGGACTGATCAAACGATACTCTCTTCAGGAAAACAACTATACTGTGTGAGTGTATGCCTGTTGAACAACATTTTGAAACTAACGAGTTTTATATAGAGTAAGTCAAACACCTTGACTCCATTTTTTCATTAGTCTTTTCAGTCCATTTGTGAAATATGTTTAGATAGAGTTAGGTAAGGAAGTTTTAGGATTGTCACTTTGTAGCTTGTTGGAGATACGAAGGTAGGGTGTTGTGGGTAATTGAAATATCAAATAATCTGTCTACTCTTAAATTTATTAGACAATAGTTTCTCTCTCTTACAAAACATCGGCCACTTAAATTATTTAAGTTGAATTTTTTTTTAGATTGTATTCACACATTGATAGCAATCAGTAGTAATCATCAAGATCTAAGTCAACTACTTCGATGGGTTTCAGTATCAAATCATCCAACTCTTCTCTTTGTATATCTAGGAAATGATTAATTTCCAATATTTTCTGCCGATTCCTTTCTATTTCACCTTTGTTCAGACATTCGATGTAATTATTCAGCCATCCTTTTGCTCTGCTATTTAGAGTGTCTTCTCTAAAACATGATCCTTATTATTATTAAATATTTCAAAAACTACAATTTTTTCAACAGTAGTTTCTAAAGGATCAAATTACATTTATAAGCGCCGATAGGTTTCACATAGTCGATTTCATATTTTAATGCGTCAATTGTAGTTTCAAATAATCAATCGAATATTCAGAAACATCTTATTAGTTTTAAAAAAAGTCAAATGAAAGTTCTAAAATGCCAATTGTAGTTTCTGGTGTCAGTTAAGCAAAAAAAACCTATGATTGTCAAAGCGATGTTCGTTACTTTTCAGGCCTGTAAAAAATGAATAATTTTCGATAGCTGTCAATTTTATGGTGTCGATAATAATTATCCTGGGGAATCTATGAATGAACATTAAAGTACCTATTATCAATAACTAGAAGGTGCAGATCGTGGGATGCTCCAATAGCGTTCGTAAGTGCTTCTCGGTCCGAAATAATGGATTTTAGCCCAGGAGAGACATCTTTGAAATCGGTAATGACTGCTTGGGTCATGTATCTTCCTCCTGCGTCTCCTAGATTCTCGGAAAAAATTACTTCAAGAGCGCGGATCTGGCTAAACAATGCTTGGGACTCTTCGATGAAGGTGTTGATCATTTCCGCTGAAATTTGACAGATTTAGTGTGAATTGCTCAGCCTCAGTCACCGAACAGAGAAATAACAAGAAGGGTCACTTGGAGTTGGTCACTTGAAGTGGGTACCATAGAGGCGAACCGGGATTGGGTGCTCTTGTGCTGGACATTCTGTTCACGTTTCCTCTTGTTCGAGATTTAATGAAAATGTACACATGTACGGAGTTCGCATGCGATGCATAATCTTTTTTGAAGAACACCAACACAGGGTGTTTCCTAAGTTAGGACTTTTCTTCAGAGGACATATAGCACTCGTAGAAAGGAATATCTTTTCCCAGTAACATACAGGGTGAGTTTTTAGTACCGGCTCCGTCGATAACTCCATTACTGTAGAAGATAGCGAAAAAAGTTGTAGCCACAGATATGCTCCTTGCTCAGAAAATATTTAGATTTATACAGGGTGATCCATAACTACGTGGTGATGCAAACATGCATTTTTTTTAAATGGGATACCCTATATATTATCCCATTTTTGGATTCTATTAATAATTTCTCTTCTCACAATATAAGCCATTATAACATTATACAGGGTATTTCAAAAGTTATGACCATTTCTATATCCAAATCGCTGCCGCTGTCAAACGAACGTACTGTATATCAAAAAGTAATGAATCAAAGACTAGACTGTCAGCAAAAATCTCTGGTAGTTTTCCTTTCGTTACAAAATTTTAAATCGTAATAAGATGGTCATATCTTCTGGGAATATCTGTTTGATGGTTGTATATCATCGTTCAGTGGTACATTTGTGGAGAGCGGTACGACGTCAAAACTAACCAGAACATCGGACTATTCGAGTTGTATATTCTGGGTTTTGGATATAAGGTGCGCCGAGTCCTTGAGATACGTATCAGTTTCCTCAGCATACGGATTCAGTTATGTGGTCAGGTGTTTCGCTAGTTCATAATAGGTGTAGGTGCACATATTGCGCTAACAATTGGACGTAGTAGAGTATTGGGCTTGTGAATTTTTGGCAAATGTCTGCCGGAACACGCCGAACAGGTAACACTTCTGAGGATGTCAACCCATGTTGGCGTAATGTCAAGTAGCGAAGCTCGCCGACGCCAAGGCGGCGGAGCGTGTCGATGCCGACCGAACAGCTCAAGAACCAACAGTTCATCGGACCATGGCCGTAACAGCCTTAGACCCAATTTCACAGTTATTGGTAACCTCTGGTAGTCACTTAGGCGACAGATGGAAGATAAGCAGTAGGGGAGCTCTGTTTCACCAAGAAAACCAATGGTTAGGCTTATTTATATTTAAGTTTGCACCACTAAAGGGTCTCAAAGTACTGCTAAATTCTGTTACCTGATACTTTGGACTGGCTTTACGTCTATTTGATAGGTATCAGCTGACGAACTGCATCTAGGATATACTTTTTTTGTAGAGGTCTGAATTGTCAAGCCTGCAAGTCAAGACCGTCTTAGTAATATTTTTAATGAATATTTCATTGCAAAAATTAATGACTATTTTTTTGAACACGAAATTGATTCAATATCTAACAATTCAGAGCAAAAATGTTTGACCGAAATAAATACATTTTTTTCGTTTATATATTGTTAAGAGTCAATTACTAGTCAGTACCGGTACGAGCACCGAGTGCAGCCCTGTACGTATGCCGTCAAAGCATGTGTCAAGATTCTGGGGGTTTTTTAGTTGTCACTAGGCTAACATCTGTTCGCTGTTGACACGGCTGACAGTGCAAAGTATTGGGTAACACTGTATATTATAATTGTGCTCCGTGAGTTCAATTTACAAAGACAAAGACAGATACAAAGAAACCTAACCTGTGTCCTAGGCATCAATGTCAAAAACCATGTTTATATTACCTCCAAACCAAAGCAAGTTTATCTGTCGTCGGTTGACCACAACAAATATAACTTTATTCTTTAGTTAACTTAACTACTGGTTAACCAGAGCGTTTGATGTAAGCCGCTGATTGTGAAGTGGATTGTTTTCTCTAACCACTAGTTTTCTTTTAACCACCAGTTAACTAAGGATTGTGAAACTGGGCCTTACACAATAATTTAGTGGTAGAACTTATGGTTCGCCCGCCTGCTCTCCTGACCTTGCTACATGTGACTTCCTTTTGTTTTCTGGAGTCAAAAAATAGACTATAGGTCGAACATTTGAGTCGGATTTAGAGCATGCACAACAACGATTTGATGGGTATATTAGAGAGTACTTTGAGGATAGTTCTTCAAAATTTTTAAATAGATATTCCATTATTATATTAAAGTACCAGCCTTTTGATTTTTTAATACATCGTCGTTTCTGTGCCTCTGTCGGTATTGTAGTGTTTTTCCTGGAAGATTTATTGGACATTCTTGTATGTGCTTAAGCCGCTAGAATATTAAATACCTCGCGGTACACGTGCATGGTGATGAGAACACATGTGCTGCAAGGCTTAGGCGGCGTCTTTTTATTAAAATGCATGGGTGGACATGCTCATAATGGAGCTTGTTCATGCTTGTTCCGTAGTTTCCTCGCGCAATGTAATTAAACGTGCTAGTAAAAATGAACAACAGAATATCGATTACTGTCTGTTAAGAAAATATTCCTGTTTGGTTAGAACACAAACGGTGTATAACAATTCAACTTGAGATTTTTTATTCAAGCGTTAAGGTACTAAATATGCTAGAATTCTTTTGAATGGGCGGTAGATGGAAGACCATACTACATCGTACTACAAAGGTCCACTCCACTCACTTCTGCAGTGATACCTGTGGATTGCTTTCAACTGTAAATACACAACTACACTGGCGAGCAAAAAAATTAGGTCACCTAAGAAATTACAAATCATTTTCCGAAAAGTGCTAGCGGGCATACTGACTCGTTATACAGGGTGGCCAATCGGGTGACGATAATAATTTTTTTTTAGATATCCCGTACCGAAACCTATCCAAAACACCCGCATGTATGTGTACCGATTATTGGTAGTTTTCGAGTTATGATTTTTTTTTGAAAACTTAGCGACTTTCCAGTTTTTCCAGGAAATCGTCAAAAACAAAAACAAGAAAGCTTTTTGGCTTTTATTTTTTCTGCAGTTATACTCAGTATTAAGCCTATTTTAATAACCAATAAAAAGAACGTGTACATCTGAACAATAATTAAGTGCATTTTGTGCCCAAAGTTTGAAATCTATCATCTATCTATCTATCTATCTAGTCAGGAGACAAAAACCTTCAAAATAAAATTAAAAATACTTATGCCTGGTTCTGGAGCTCCGATCTAATCTTAAAAACTCTGCAAGACATTGCACTTTCGAAATAATAATGAAAAAATAGCACTTATGGGGGCATTTTGCGCCGTACGTGACTGTTAAAGGTAAAAAGGTGATAATTCACGAATTTCCAAAATGATTTAGATAACTATTATTTTACTTTATTATGACAAATTAAAGAAAAAAAACTCATAACAAGTAATAAACACGATAATCGTTGATGTTTTAATCACTTTTAATAAAAAAATTAATACCTGTGCTTTTTGCTATGCACTATTGAACTTCTGCTAAATTAAGTTGTATGGAAAGTTAACAAAGGAAATGAATAATAAAACAACAATCTGACGTTTAATTCTATGGCGGAATTACCTGGGAAGCGTTATTGTAGCATACGCCATCCCTTTCTCTTTCCACACCGATAGGTGAAGGGAGGCTTGTGATCGTGAAAATTTTCGATTTTCAGATAATAGGTTTTTTGGGCGTTTTATAGTGTCTGCATAACGAAAATCCGCGTCACTCATTTCCGTCGTTCTGTCTGTCGGTCTGTCTGACTGTATGCGTTTTTCTAGCCTCGTAATCTCAGTAACCGCTGTATGGACTGTGATGAAATTTGGGCAGCAATATGCTGTGTGTTCTTAGTAGGTAATGCTACTATAATTTTGGAAATCGATATATGGGCGGCGGAGTAATTACAACAAAAATTTCAAATATTCCTCAAATTTCATTTTTAGGCGTTTTAGAGGTTCTTGATCATTTTCTGCGTATTTTTTGGGTGGGGGTGGAATTTGGGTGTTTGGTGGGGTGGGGGGTTGAAAAACTGAAAAATTTGTTATATCCGTGATAGGATATCTACTGACCTGTCAAGGAAGACCTAGCGACATAAATCACCTTTTGAGGTCCATCTGAACATTGCCTTGCCTATTACCGAAACTAAGGGCTTTCTGTGTATTTTGTATTGTGGAAACTATTAAATCGCCGGCTTAAGGATAATTTCATGAGGCGATGTCGTTTATGCATTGAAGTGAACGGAGGTCATTTTGAAAACCTCTTGTCATAAACTGTCAACGAACTCATAGTCAGAAAGTCAGATTATTGTTTTATTATTCCTTTCCTTTGTTTACTTGGCATACAACTTAATTTAGCAGAAATTCATTAGTACATAGCAAAAACACGTCAAAAATCACAATTTGGGTATTCGTTTTTTCTATTAAAAGTCATTCAATCAACGACTATCATGTTAATTAGTTTTTACGAGATTGTTCTTTAAATTGGCAATAATAAAGTAAAATGGTAGTTTTTTAAACCATTTTGGAAGTTCGTGAATTATCACCTTGTGTATCTTTAACAGTCACGTAAGGCGCAAAATGCCCCCATAAGTGCTATTTTTTCATTAATATTTAGAAAGTGTAACGTCTTGCAAAGTTTCTAAGATTAGTTTGAAGTTCCGGAACTAGGCATAAGTATTTTTAATTTTATTTTGAAGGTTTTGGTCTCCTGACTAAAAACAGTGATTTCAAACTTTGGGTCCAAAATGTACTTAATTATTGTTCTGATGTACAGGTTTTCTTTATTGGATATTAAAATAGGCTTAATACTGAGTATAATTGCAGAAAAAAATAAAAGCCAAAAAGCATTCTTGTCTTTGTTTTTGACGATTTCTTAGAAAAACTGGAAAATCTCTAAGTTTCCAAAAAACAAATCATAACTCGAAAACTATCAATAACTGGTACACATACATGGGGGTGTTTTGGATAGATCTCGGTACGGGCTATCTGAAAAAAAATTATTATCGTCACCCGATTGGCCACCCTGTATAGGTACTACTCGCAAGTGAAATCTGAACTCTGAGAAAAAAGGGTTGCGGTTGATGAAATGCGGTAGGACTAAATACAATAATAAACGAACTCATTTGCCATAATTAGTTTATAAAAAAATACAACAATAATGGGTGGACCCTCCATGTTGGCGAAGGCACTACTCTAGACTACGCGGCATGCTCGTAATCTGGTTGGTGATAGAAGTACAGCATCCCAAGCTGCCCTCACAGCATGTTCCAGTTCGTCCAACGTGGTCGGAGGATTGGGTAAATCGCCTATGCATCGACCCATTCAATCCCATACTTATTCAATAAATGGGGTGATCGTGGAGGTTAGGGGAGTACCCTTACTTCAGATTCCCGTAGGAACCTCATCGATACCCTTGCAATATGAGGACGTGCATTATCTATCTAGAAGAAACCCTCTTCAAGGCCTCGGACATATGGAACGTCAATTGGTTCTAACATTCACATTCACATAACGTTGCGCAGACATTGTGCCACGAATCACAAGTAAAGGTGACTTGCTGTTGAATGCAATGGCACCCCAAACCATCAAATCAGTAGGACGGTGTACATCGCGCTCAACAGCCAACTGGAGATCACGTCGTTCACCCCGTCGTCGTCTTACGCGTTGGCGTCCGTGATGTGCCCTCAGAAAAAACCTGGACTGGTCGGAGAAGGCCGTCTGATGCCACTCAGCATGCCATTGTCGGTGTTCTTCGCACCATTCTAATCGTTAGCGACGATGATTTGCAGTGAGTGGAAACACTAGATGAGGACGATATGACCCTAAGCCCATTTCACTCTCTGGTACACCGTGCGGATTCGAATGGACTCCCTATAGCTGCATACCAAGCGTCAGCAACAGTTCGAGTGAATCACATTCTGTCTCGAAGGGCCAATAGTTGTAGATGACGATCTTGCCGGTCTGTAGTTCTTCTACGCGCTCCAGAACCTCTAGCTCGCTGCATTTACCCTTCTGCGATCCATGCGCGCCATGCTGCTACAACTGTAGCCACGCTACATGGTTACAGCAATTGCTCTGAAATAAGCACGACGCTCTTGTTGGCATACAATCCTACTCCGTTCAAAGAGGCTTAACTGCGAAAACTGGGGCTGTCGTCTTCTAGGGGGCATCTTTACAGAACCAACTGGTCTTTCGCCACATTGGCAACCGATATCATCGTTTTTGAATCGCCAAAAAGCCATGCTTTGTTTTTTCACGTTTCGAGTTTTTTTAGAGATGCTATATAGTTAAATAGCGTCTGAATGAACAAAAAGTGTTACATGTGTACTTGAGATGGTAGGACCAAGCTGTGTACAAAGGTTCAATGCAAATATCCTTTTTTTCTAGGTGTTCGGATTTCACTTGCGGGTAGTATATTTTGGCAGTCAGTGTTTCTTTGAAATTTTTATGAAATAACGTGAATTTGGAAATTCAATTTATTTAACTAAATGAACGAGTAACGCTTAACAATAATGAGAAAATATGTCAAATAATCCGTGTATTTCCTCTTCTTGCGTTAAACACTATTTGTATTCGAAAAGGCATGCTTTGAATTAAATTAAGGGTTACATTCTGGTCGATGTTATTCCATTTCTCCATTAGCAACTCTCTTGAGTACCTAAGCACTTCGATGGGATTAATGTCCGGATGGAGTGCTGGCCAATCAAATTGCCTAATTCCAGATATTCAGTGACCATTCTGGCTGTACGGGGTCTAGCATTATCGAGCATAGAAATGCCGTACTATCATAGTGCATGATCATCCAGGATTTCGTAATGCATAAAAAAAAATAGTGTTGCGTTTCCAATTAATTGTTAGTATAATTGATGTTTTTCCATAGCTTTAAACATATTTACAGTTGTTTCAAATCCATGTCATTGAAAGAATTCAATCCTTATATTCGAAGTAATCACAGGTACGCCAATAAATTCAAAATAACTTTATATTCGTTCTAGCGATGTGTATAATCCTTCTAATACCAGTATTGACATATGATGCAATCAAAACATCCATTTGTTTTCGAAATTCACCCTATGTTTCATTCAAGCAAAGCATACAATCTATTCGATGTACAAAAATTATTACTGCAACAGCAGTTCGTGATAATTTATCTGATAAAAATTAATTTTGTTTCAAAAGGTAACTATCACGCGAACAATAACCCATGCTTTCAAAACATTGTCTATGCTGTGAAAGAAATTGGTAAGTAGTATTCGTAACAACATCATACATCAAATTCAATGGCCCTTGTTGTTCGCTGAACTATAATCAGTATTCGGCGAGGCGGTCCCAATTCAGTGAACGTAGAAAGAAAGAACAGGGGGATCGTCTTAGTGTTATTATCGGCGCCAACCCGCCAACATGGACGGTTGGAGGTTGTTTTGTTGTGTTTCGTTGTGTTGTTTCGGTGTTGTGTCATCTCGTGTTTTTGCTTTTTGCATCATTTATTGTGTGATTTAAATGTGTCCAGTTATATACTAAATGGAGGACCTACTGAGAAATTAGGGCTTAGAAGAGCTAACACCCACATTTGGATGTAGGTATTTAGATTAGTCAGACAGTTACATTTCAGATAAAAATGTAACAACTGGTGCAGGCTTATGTCTAATTCTTATATCATGAATGATTTTGTGGTTCTTGGGTGTTTAGGCTGGCGTCGTTTAGCGTTAAAGCTTGACGTTTCGTCACCACGAGTGGATGGCATCTTTAAGCTATTTCACTTCGGCGAATTCCAAAATACTGTAAAATACAGGCCTAAAAACCCAAGAATCACAAATTCATTGGAAGATCGCCGCGAAAGCCTTACACAGTATATCTTGTATCATGCTCCTTATAACTTCATACGAAATCACACTATTAAACATCCAAACGAATCGATCAGCTGTTCTCGCAATAAAATGTGTTGGTCCAAGGAAAAGAAAGTAGTTTAGAATCAATTACCAAACACAGATTTGATTCAACGACAGGCTGCGATTGAATTATTCAGTGGAATCCAATGACAACTTGTACAACCTGACAAGTGTAGCAAGAGACTTGGGAATTTCGCCGCTGTCTCACACGCACACGTCATTTCATATCCTCTCGTCTCTTGCTAACCTTGCCTATTTCATATTTTTCACGGCTCTTGTTACACTTGTCAGGCTGTAGTTGAATCGACAATACGATATAATTCGTTACCAACTATACACTTCCCATTGGATAAAACATCGCCGTATTTGAGGAATGCTGAGTCTAACGTCCCATTGAATCCAAGCGTAGGTCTTTGACAAAACGACATATTTTTCTGTGTGTGTGTGTGTGTGCGGGTGTGTGTGTGTGTGTGCTGTCAGAGAACCATTTTGTATGAAGACTAGATTCTGAAACCATCATCGACCCACCACCTGGGAGCCTTCCGTCAATAAAACCGGGGGCATATCTTTCTCCGGGTCTCCTCCATACTCTTTGACGGCCGTCTGACCCAGTTAGGCAAAAACGGAATTCATCTGAAAACCGTAGCTTGCTCCATTCATAATCGTTCGGTTGATACAAACTGACCGCCGAATTCACAAAAAACGAATTTAAGAAATGTTAATATGATGCCTAAGGTTTCACTAAAACAATTATTCATCAGGAATCGTTATAATCGAAATGTTTGAAGCACCTGAAAACTTCTGTCATTGTTCAATATACTTACTGAGAGCATGCTCGAGGTTTGAGTTGACCTCTTCAAGTTGCTCGAATAGCTGTATTTCTAGTTTCATTAAATTTTTCCAAACTTCATGAACTATGTCATTGAATGTATCCGTAATTTCATCTGTTTGGTCGAAGTAGTCCGATTCGTCAATTAGATCATTGTCTGCTTGTACCTGAAATTGGGAACACATCAGAAATTGCTACTGCTTTCTATTGCTGCAAACAACCGTATACGACAGTCATATACTCCTTGTTAGAAATATTCAATACGATATTTTATTTATTTAGCGTATGGCATAAAAATACACAGTAGGCACATCACTAAGTTACAGCTTAATGCCTAAATTTTGAATGTAATCAATCGACGTTGAAGCCTCCTTGGCCTCTGTCGTACTTTCTCACACTCGGGTGTGATGAATTGTTTGCTTTTCCGCTCCATAGTCACTACGCTATAGGATAAGGACCTAGGATAGAAGGGCATATAATCAATGCTCAGTCAAGAAGTGTTTGCCAGAAGTGGTACCCGATAGTAGATGCATGATTGGTAACGTACTATTCCTTTACCGTGTCACAAACCTAGATAACCACATGTTGAATAGATAATAGTATATTATTTAGTGAGCGGTAATGACTAATAACTGACGGAGTTGAAATTTGCGGCACCAGCCGTAGGCAAGTGCTCTAAATCAACAGGTGAGTTATTATCATTACCTCGAGTTGAATACTACACTTTATCTACGACCTAAGCTATACTGCGATTTAAATATATAATAATTACACAACATTGACAACTTAACCTCACTAAAAGAAATACCGCCACCTTTGGAATTAGAGTTTGACGTTTCAGAACGACATTTGCAGTTATTATAGTGTCTATATAATCCTATGCATTTCCTAAAGATCGGGTATCCAGTAGGCGGTGTTCATAACCCACATGTTTGTGTTCTTCCCGATAAAGCAATTCCAACAAACTAGCACACTTGGGGTCTGAAGTGATTCATTCAAGAGTTACAGGTACTTAAAGGATGGTACCACTACTATTGATTATAACATGTACCCCTACAGTTAAATTACTTTGGTGGTGTTTCATAATGGTAGTGGTACAGTCCTTTAAGTACCTGTAGCTCTTGAATTAATCACGTTAGACCCCAAGTGTGCTAGTTTGTTGGAATTGTTTTATCGGGAGGAACACAAACATACAGGGTGTCCCATTATTAATTTTGAATCGGACGTCACGTGGCCAAAAACAAGTACCTCATTGGGTGACACAATAATAACAAAATATACTATATTTGCTCTAATTTATTAGAGTGCAGAGTTATTATAGTAGGCGAATCGGTGGCTCATCCAAATCAATAATTTGTCATACTTGATGCAGCCCAGAGAACACCAATTCGATTAATCAGTGCCTTAACGCGTCAACTACAGCCAACCGGCCGGCATGCGGTTAGTGACCTTTCACTTTTCTATCGGTATTCAAATCAAGCATGCTCCCCTAAGCATCCTCTATATCACAAAATCATTTACAACGTTAAAGTCATCAACACTGGTTTTACCGAAAATTCCAAGAAGCAGCGTATATCGCTAGCAACAAAAATACATTCAGCAAATCCAGCTCAGAAGTCAAGCCGATATGGCACCTTTTCATAACAAAAAATTCGAAACTACACCTTGATAGACCAGACTTGAAACTTGAACACAAACGTAACAAGTATTATCATGTAACGGCCACGTACGCAGAAAGCAGCGACACTGAACTGGAACATCACACCGACCAATAGGAAGCAGGCTACGCAGAACGACACGTCAAAATGGCGAGGATTGATAGCTATAAGAGCAACATGTTCGCCAAGAAGATTGAACGCAGTAAAACAATCGAAACGTTGTGATGCTGGAAACATTGTATAGATAATGAAGTCCGCAATAGATCTCTTGAAATGCTACCTGGTCTGCAAATTTCAAACGACTGTACTTTAAGTAGCAGGTGACAGAAAGGTTCTGCCGGTGGGCCATCTGGTACCCGAAGGTAACGGCAAACCAAGGAAATCGCTGCTGAACAGCAGTACATTTCTTGGTGGGAAGTCACGGCACGTCCGCTTTAGCAACCAGAGAGCGCGGGTTCTATACGCTGCTGCGTATGAAAGCCGATATACGAGGGTTGCTCTGTCACCTGCTACAACATGCTTCACATGTCTTGTAGACATGAAAGAATTGATGCTCTCTATTTCCGTCAATCGAACTATGGCGCATTGATGATCGCTAATAAACGTGAAACAGCTGTCTGCGTACTGGTGGATTGACGGAGGCATAGAGCAACCCTCGTATATCGGCTTTCATACGCAGCAGCGTATAGAACCCGCGCTCTCTGGTGGCCAAGCGGACGCTCCGTGGCGTCCTACCAAGAAATCTACTGCTGTTCAGCAGCGATTTCCTTGGTTTGCCGTTTCCTTCGGGTACCGGATGGCACATCGGCAGAACCTTTCTGTAACCTGCTACAACATGCTTCACATGTCTGGTAGACATGAAAGAATTGATGCTCTCTATTTCCGTCAATGGACCTATGGCGCACTGATGATCGCTAATAAACGTGAAACAGCTGTCTGCGTACTGGTGGATTGACGGAGGTATAGAGCAGCCCTCGTATAACTGCACTTTAAGTTTGATAAATGAATGTTTGTATGTTCGTAACTTACAAAAATGCTTGTTAAAGTTGGATGCGAGTTATAACTGTTACTTGTTAAAAACGAGGCTGGCTGCAGTTTTCAAGTAACCTCGGTGCAACAATATGGCGTACCTTTTAAGGCAGGTGCGGTTCCTACCTTTAGGGCGCAATGCCTTTCGCCCCATCAGTGAAAGATAAAAAAAGAATTATTAGTAGGTCTATATGCAGTGCAGTGCAGTACCTACTCGTGTGGGGGCGGGTTATAGAATATCTCCCATCGTATATACTGCGTGTCGTAAAAGGCGACTAAAAGGAACCGAACTACTGTCGGTATAAACTGTAACCTCTTCTCAACCAACAGCTTTGGGTGGACGAGTTGAGAAGAGTCAGGACACCTTCTTGTCCTTGGGGTGAGAAATTGCCCCTAAACGCGGATAAACCACTAGATACCATCTGGTCAACGGCATGAGGATGCAGAAAGCTAATGGGAAACTACTGCATTAAAGATCTTAAACATATCCTAAGAGAAACTAGTAAAATGAGCAAATGCGTTTTACGAGTTCACAACATGTCTGTTAAGATATTGTGACTATCATGATGATGCAGTACCTATTTGTAGCTGCCGGTTGCCTAATCTGCACACTTTGCTCCTGTCAATCCCACGTAAGTGAGCGCTCCTATTGGTCAATTGCACGTCAATCGACTTTAGGAAACCAAAGGAAACAGAAAGATTATGGGTAATATATGGCCAGAAATCGCCGCGATCAATTACGCGTCTCATTGATCTTCTTGTCTCGGTGGAGCGTGTAGACAGACGTCGCGTCATTAGAGTATACCCGCACACGCGTTCTTGATATAGGTGATTCGGTACTAACCTATTACTGGATAATCGGGTCAACCTGTTGCTTTAGGAGAACTTTGGCCAACTTTCCCTAGAAAACAAAATAAAAATTAAGGGAATAGGACGACCGTGAGCGAAAGAAAGCCCGAAAACTCATGTTTCGTTCGACGTTTTTCGTTTTTCGAATGACATTTATCATAAAAATAGCGGATGTGAAGTGACCAACTTGTTATGCTGTTTTCCGTGCATTTTGTTCTATAATCTTGTATAAAGGAAGTATAAAATCATTAAATTATCATATGGTACAATATAGTATATTAAAGTGCAAGTGGATAATAGACTCTTTAAAACACGCATGGATTTTCGGGCATAACGGCGGATTGCTCGAAATGGAGTAAGTGTTTTAAACAGTAGTTATCAACAGGCACGTGTGACAAAGCTTACTAGAGTATGGCGTGACCATAACATCACTAAAGCTACCAAAATGTCGCTGGTTCAGTCTCTCTCTTGTGTTCTCCATATTTTTGTATGCCTCGGAAACTTGGAGTGTTAAAAAGGCAGATCGAGCTCGCATAGATGCTTTTGAAATGCGGACGTGGAGGAGAATGCTAAGAGTTCCTTATACTGCCCATCGAACTAACGTTTCCATACTGGATGAACTCAGTAATCCAAAGAGAGGATCCTCCATTGTGTCGACGAGACTGCTTACATTCTTCGGACATATTCACAGAAGCGATAATATGGAGAAACTTGTAGCTCAGGGTCACGCCCCGAGTGAGCGGCGCCTTTCCCCTACACGTTGGGTAGTTACGACGAAACAGTTGCTAGATATGAGTATCAAGAGCGCCACTGAACTGACACTGAATCGCGAAACATGGCGAGCTACAGTTACAAAACTATTGATAATATTCGTGTCGGCAATACTCTAGCTGCGACTTAATGCATTTTACGAACTCGTAACATGTCTGTTAAGACATTGTGACTATGATGATGCTCTTCGAATACTACAAAATATGTAAATAAGTAGGTACTAAATTTAAATTGATTTGACAAAAGTTTGCGTAGTGGCTTTTCAATACAGGGGTTAGGAAATCGATTCCCAAGCTAGACGACTTTTTTTCCTAATAACACGGGATGATAACTAAAAAACTCTTCAAAAAATAGGTATTTCTAATGAATGATAAGTAAAAAACTTTTAAGAAATAACTTTTTGTGATGACTGATGAGCGAGAAACTCTTTAGAAATAACTTTTTGTGATACTAGCTAGAAAAAACTTTTAAGAAACTTTCGTTGAACTAGTTTTTTATTTTAATTTTTTTAGGCCCCCTTTCGAAATTCGCGAACCGCCACTGCTTCAAGGTAACTTTAACCAACTCTCAATAATACCACAGTGAATTTCCAAACTTACATTTAAAACCTTTATTTGATCGAATATCTTCTGCTTCTCTGCCATGAAGACGTCCATGTGTCCGATACTTTCTTTTTGGTTGTCCCTTTTTGCTTCTTCGACAGCCTTTTCGAACATTTCAATTTCAGCCATCCGGATTTTGTAATGTTTCTGACCGGCCTGAAATACTTGTCTACATAAATCAAGGAACTGCTCTTCGAACTCCGAAAAAAAATCTTGCACATCTTCGCCAATCTCCAGCAAAGCCTTACCTGGGAAATTTTTGTTTATTTGAGTCATTTACTCCTTAAAGCTGGTACGTTTTCTAAACAAGGCTCTACAAAGTTCTTATCGGAGCGAAGTTATAAAGGGTTTTTCATTAAGGAAGGGTCGATGTTGAGGTGAACTAAAACAAGCTGTGTGTGAGGTATCAAAGAATTTTGGTTTTTATTTGAAAGGCCCATGTATGCCATTACGTGTGGAATATAGCATCGTTCATATAATTATGTCTGCTGCGGCTTCTCACGAGAGCGCGCTGGTCTAATTTTGATTGACTCTGCTGCATAAATCTGGCTGAATTTGAGCCATGACCTGGACTATATTGACTTTAAGATCACTGGTAGATTTCGGCTTATTGGCATAGCCTTGTGACTTCAAAAAACCTCACAAGAAAAAGTCTAGTGGGGTCAAATCGCACGAGATCTTGGTGGCCAATTACACCACCTCTGCGTGAGATAACCCGACCCTCAAAATCGTTCATGCAGAAAGTCCGCTGTGTGGCAAGTAGCGCCATCGTGCTGGAACCACATGTCGTCCACCTCCATATCGTTCAACTTTGGCCAATGGAAATCAGTTATCATCACTCCACATCGCATCGCAGTGGCGGTGATGACTTCTCCAACGTCGCTTTGGAAAAAGTACGGGCCAATAACGTCGCCGGCCCAGAATACGCACCAACCAGTAACTTTTTGTGGATGCATTTTTTACCTGGTGATTCGCATGAGGGTTAGCGTTGTCCTATATACGGCAATTCTATTTATTCATATAGCTATTCATCCAAAAATGCGACACGTCACTAAAGATGATGTTTCTACCGAAATTGCTCCGAAGCCCAGTCAGCGAACAAAGGACACTGTCTATTTTTTTTTATAAATGAGCAGACCGCGTAGGCAGAGCCTAAATAGCAGAATACCGCGGCTGCTGTAAAAAGGTTATGTTAGGGGGAGTTTGTTAACGCGGGATTTGAATGGGCCAACACCTGCAGGCCCAATAAATATATCTCCTGGCAGTTCATTTCAAGCATTGGACACCTTGGGAATAAATGTGGGGTTATACCGATCGGTTCTTGATGTATTTTGGACACCATTTTTGAGTTCTTGATGGTTGATGTCTGCGAAATGCTGAGTTCATGTGCACGGCGAGGAACTGACTGTTTTGGCTTCTCCTGGACACTTTCTCAGACAGCGGCAAAGCTATCGGCCGACCTGGAACTTTTTTATATACGTGTGTTGAGTGATTGTTGGCTGAACTGGTTATCTCAAATTTCGTAACCAAACGTTGCAGAGTCGACTTTGAAGGACCACCGCGTCTTCCGTAGAATGGGCGCAATGCGCATTGCGTTTGAACTAGTGAACGCTCATTTTGATAGTAGATTTTTATGATTTATACACGCCGCTTAATTGTGTAACTTAGGCTAATGACCAGAGCAGTCGGTGTCGATGACAGAAGTAAAAAAAATTGTGTAACTTGTCATGATCATTTGGTATCTGTGACTATACTGCATTCACTGAAGAAAAGGAGTAAAAAATTATTTCAAACCCATATTTTGGGGCTTTACTCGGATAAATCGGACTTAATTTTTCTGTTTATAATAACACCACTGCTCCCAGTATGCAGTTTTGTAGACGGTGTGCATATAATCCTTGACCATACAGTAAAAATTTATATAATAATAAACAACCAGATTTGACAGACGCTGTTACCACGTATCAACAAACAATCAGCTGTCATACTCAAGGTCTGGGGATGCTTTCCGCCGATCCCTTTGTGCATCGATATTTTGGGTTAGACAGAGATAGATTTCAACAGCGGCGGCACGGCAGGGTCACGGCCATCTACATAGAATATGAGTATAGAGATACATAATATATATCACAGTGCATGACAAGTTACACAATTTTCTTTATGGGAGGTAAACATTAAGGACAACTTAAACTTTATGTTATCTTTAATGCTTACCTTCCTTTTACACCGCATAGATTGAGTATTATTTCTTAATTCTGCCCTGTTGTACACATTTTTCTACTCCGCCCCTGTCAGGGCGAGTGAAACTATTCCAAAATGGCATCGCTGATGTCAGATATTTGCAACACGTCATCACAAAGGAACAAACCGCGAATAAAGGCGCGTTCTCACGAGTCAACTTTAGTTGACCGACTGTAGTTGATCAACAAAGGTGGAATACGACTAGAATGAGATTATAGTTCACACATTTCAACAGAAACTGACCGATTGTTTCAGTTGATTGCCAAACCAGTAGGTACATGTTGTTTTTTGTACATTGTTCTGACAATTTTGATTTTATTCTTCACATGAGTAATAGTATGACCAGAGATATCAATTTCCTTGACAGTAGAGCTCAGAGAATTTTCTTGAGCACCGTACTTTTTTAATTATCTGTTCGGTGATTCCAAAGACAATCAATCATGCTTATAATTAGTTCCACAAGTGCTACACTGATTGATCTTTTTGTATGCTCGGATAATATAAAAATTAGTAAAACAGAAGTAAACCCAAATGTACATATATCTGATCACTTCTGGATTGATTGCTATTTTGATTTCTACACTAAAGATAATGAAACTAATTTCGCTTATTTCAGAGATTTAAAAAAAATTAATTTAGATCAGTTTAATTCAGATTTAAATAGTATCCCATTTCATGAAATATATTATGTTCCAGATATTAATAATAAATTAGAACTTTTTAACACGTATATATTACAGCTATTTGAGATTCATGCTCCTATGCAGCAGCGTGTACTTAAAAAAAAGGGCAAGCCTTGGATAACACATGCCATAATCTCTATGAGGAATGTGAGGGATAAATATTTAAGGAAGTTCAAAAAAAGTAAAGCTGAAAAAGACTGGTTATTATATAAGGAATGGAGAAATTACTATAATGAGTCTCTTATAAGAGAACAAAAGGCGTACATTAACAGTCGTTTGACAGTTGGCAGTAATAGAGATAGATGGCATAATCTTAAAAAAATAAATGTTGTAAGGTCCAATAAAGCTAGTATTCCAACACATTTGAGTGATCCTGAAAACATAAACAATTACTTTAGTAGCATTTTGAGATCAAATCAAAACCCTGATAGTGAAACATTTGACAGGTATTCAAACAGTAAACATGAACGAGCAACCGAATTCTCATTTAAAATGACCTCAGAAAACGAGGTAGCAAATTTTATTAGTAAAATAAAGTCAAAGTCTCTTGGTGTTGATGGGATTGGTATTGATATGTTGATACTTTGTTGTCCGACAATTCTACCGGTGATTACTCACTTAATAAATGTTTGCATTGAAACTAACTCTTTCCCAGATATATGGAAAATAGCCTTTATTACACCTGTCCCCAAATGCAATACGCCACGTGACTTTAAAGATCTGAGACCCATCAGTATACTGCCAACGCTTTCTAAAATCGCAGAAAAAATATTTAGTTCTCAGCTTAAAACTTATTTGGATCACAATTGCATACTGCCATCTGTTCAATCGGGATTCAGGTCTGAACATAGCTGTGCAACCGCGCTTTTGAAAATAACCGACGATATTTTGCAGGCTACGGACAACGATCAGGTAACAGCTTTGGTGTTGCTAGACTATAGCAAGGCGTTTGATAAAATTAATCACGCATTACTACTTGCCATACTTAAGCATATAGGCTTCTCGATTAACTCAGCGCGTATAGTAGAAAGCTACTTACATGGCAGAAAGCAAATGGTAAAAATTAAAGATAAAATCTCTGTTCCTGCTCATGTCTCCTGTGGTGTGCCCCAAGGTTCAATCTTGGGGCCACTTTTATTTTGCATCTATACATCGCAGCTTTGTAACTGTTTGAAAAACTGTAAACCTCACTTGTATGCCGATGATACACAGCTCTATTTCTCTTTTCCTTCTGGTGAGTCGCATGATGCTAGCTTGAAGATTAATAGCGATCTGAACGCTCTTTCGCGCGTTTCAGAAGATCACTGTTTAGAGCTGAATCCCAATAAATGTGCAGTTATGCTCTTTGGCAGACAGAAATCAAGGGCGAGGGTTCTTCGTAGTAATAATTTTTCAATACAAATTCATGACGAGTCGTTACCAGTAGTAGAATCAATGAAAAATTTGGGTATTGAATTTGACACATCATTTAGATTTTCTAATCATATCAATAAAGTTATAAATAAAGCATTTGGATGCTTAAAATTGATTTACTCGCACAGGAAGGTGCTGCATAAAGATGTAAAAAAGCTACTATGCGATGCCCTTGTACTCTCACACTTCAACTACTGTGATGTGCTGTATAATTCGTGTTTAAATAAGCGTGACTCCAACAGAATTCAAATTCTCCAAAATTCTTGTCTTAGACTGATTTGTGGAATACCAAGAAGGCAGCATATATCACATAAGTATGTTGAATTGAATTGGATGAATATGTCCCAACGAAGAATTTTGCACTGTTTAGTTTTATATCACAAAATTATGCAAAGTATGACACCGGGTTACTTATATGAAAAAATAGTTTTTAGGTCAGATGTACATAATGTTAATGTTAGAAATAGAAATCTCACATCACCTCCCTTGCATAATACATCTACTTTTCAAAGAAGCTTCTCATATTCCATCTATAAGTTATATAACCGTGTACCATGTGACATAAAAGGCATGTCTGTATCTAGATTTAAGGAAAAGTGTAAATCGCTGATATTAAATTCATACTTTTCTTGAAAACATACCTATAGCAGTTTATATAATTATGTGTATCTGTCTGTGCTTCTTATATTCTATGACGATAATCTATCTAGATATTCCTAATTCTTTCAGTGGCAATCTCTTTTTTGATCTAGTTTTTAGCTTTGTCTATTCAAAGATATCTTACACTGTGTTAAATATTTATTTTTTGGATCCTGCCATCTCTCAATTATACAAGGCATCTTATTCTTGTTCTGTTAAAATTTATAGGTTAATTAGGTTTAGTTAGGTTGAGTGGAAGATCAGTTTGCCATGTTCATGGCGTTTGCTGAACTCCGCCTTTTGAGATGTATTTTACATTTCAATAAAGACTATTATTATTATTATTATTATTATTATAATATAAATATAAAATTTCCTCATAACACTTTCCGTCCATTTGATGCTCATTGTTTTACTAAACTATTTGACTTTTCAATATTCTATAGGAAAATACACGCGGAATGTATTAAGGGTTCTACACTGCTTACAAACGTTGAACGCCAGTTCACACGTTTCAAGACAAGTTTCAACTTGAAAATGATCGGTAATGATTCGCCATTGGGTCAGCAAAAGTTTGACAACAAGAAAGTTGATCAACAAAAAAGTTGATCAACTCTATTGAAAGGAAGGTTCTCACAGTTTTCATTCAACTTTTGTTGATCAACTACAGTTGATCAAGTAAAGTTGACTCGTGAGAACGCGCCTTAAGGCAGCTGATTGTTTGTTGAGCCGTGCTGTTACCGCAACATGGCCGCAACAGCCTGCCAAGATCGACCCGTCCCAACGAATTCGAATTCGTTGACCCATCCTAATCGAAAAACCCTTTATGTTATTAGTCATCGTTGCATCGGTGGCCGAGCGGCGATTGTAGTATGACTAACCATGCCACTCAGCGGTAGCCTCCCTCACTTACGCAATTTGTGTCGTGAGGCTTCCGAAAGTTTTTGTTCATTGTAAATATCTTTACATCGGGATGAAAAGGATTATACATTTATCATTGAATATGTGGACATTGCTTTCGAACCAGAGCATCTTGATAATATTAGTTACATTTGCTGATCATACACCTAAACTTTGTTTTTATATAAACTTTGTTTATATATTTGAAATAAAAAACTGGATAGTGTATAGCGGAACAAAATTGTTCAATGATGAACAAGTGATAACCTGATTGGACAATTGTTTTTGAAATAGAAATAGTCAATAATAATTACCTGGACTTGATATCAACCGATTAGACATTATTTAAAACTAGGAAGATATACTTGAAATGATGATTTTAAGATAGTTACCTAATCATTTTACCCTTATCCATGGTATTACAATATTCCTTTTTGTGCTTCTAAATTATTAAGATTTCTGGGAGGGTTTGTTTAACTGGTTCGATAACTCTAAATTATGTATGTTGTTCCCCGAAACTGAGTTAATGCTGCTTATTTAGGACGGTTGGAGCTTAAAGAGAACTTTGAGGATATGCTGTAAAACAGCTGTATGTTGCTCAAGGTGCTCAAGCAGCCTTGAGAGAAATATGCGTCGTTGAGCAAACTCTCATTCGAGATTTTCCGCTTTTTTTTAATTCTATTTTTGTTATTCTTACGGGCGAGTTTATTTCCCAAACGATTATGCTCAAATTGAACATAATATATACTTTTAATGGAGGTGTATGGCTCGAGCTAGATCCTCACTATACTACAATAATACAAAACCAACTCCGCTTTGAGGTTCACGTGCTCTTTATACTTGGATTTTGAGATATGTTTATTGGACGTTTCATGATTTCTATTTTCATCACGTAAATCCACGTCACTCAAATCTGTCGGTCTGACTGTCTATATGTTTGTTGCTATTTTTCTGCCCGCGTAATCCCAGTAACAGCTGCATGGATTTTGATGAAATTTGGGGTATGATATGATGTAGGATCGTAAGTTGTATCTGCTGCATTTTGCTATACATGCATTGGGCATTTGACCACTTTTTTGTATCCACAAAGCATTTTGTAATGTGACGCAGTGGGTTGTAGGAATAAAAGACGAGAGTTCACATCGACTACAAAAAATGGCGAATGCTACATACAGCACAATACTGATGGACGTATGTATAATGCATGCCACATCCACCATTTTTTCACATAGATGAGAGCAATCAGCTGTGAACAAATTCAATTTCCAGCGTTTAATTCTGGGCCTAAAAGAATTAAAATTTTTGTGAACATTGGCCTGGAAATGCTTCTCAAGGGAGCTAGAGCCCATGGAGTGATTCATTGAAGAAGGCTTAATCGACTACCTCTTAGACTGTTTGAGATAACATAATTCTGTCTAAATCTAATTGAACATGGTGAATCTAATGATCTCTACTATCAAGTGAGACGTAACCGTACAAAATTTGGTTCTATGTGTAACAAGGATAGCTAAGAAAAAAATTGCAATATAATTTTTTTCTCACATTGAAAAGGCATAAATACGCGCTTTGTTAAAATACATATTTAAGTTGGTAACAAAAAATGATTATACCTGCTTTCAAATAACAACCCTCATCAGATATATCTATAATCTCCAGCTTGATCTCAGAGTCTTGTGATATACACTACAGCATGGTTATAAATATTATCATTAATTCTAGTGAGCTTTTTTTTCCCAAACTCATTCAGATCTGCAGACATTCGATATATTTTTCATTACGTACATTAATTAACCATACCATTGTTAGGTTTATACCAAGCCTCGTTCTGCAATGCAGAAAAGTTATAGATGACATTTCGGCAAAACATCAAGTAGTGTCACTTATGTAGGTGCCGAGTCATGCTGGAGTTTGAATTTGTTGTCTGTGTGGCTAGCAGCAGGTGAAATAATTAGAAGTAAAAATAGAAAGAAAACAGAGGCGATGAAAGTGGAAGTATTGGCGATGCTATGAAATACAGGGTGTTCCATTTAAAATAAAGAAAATTACGGTTGCGAGTTTTGATTCACCCTGTATACAAAATCAAAGATAGCAAAAACTTGATAACTTTAGACAAAACTAGACAATCACGAAATTATCCTAGCATTGAGAATCAAGCTTGCTTTTGAAGATACAGGGTGATGAATTTATTAAGATGTTCATATAAAAGTCGTCATATCTCTGAAATTACCCTGTATAACCTGATAAAACCCTATATTTCCGAAATAAGGAGAGCGAGCAGAATTCAGATTTTGGGTAATATATAGGGTGTTACATTTTAAAAAACACAAATTTGGTATGCCGTGAGTTTATCAGTAACCCTGTATATCATAAAAAAATTTCAAAATGTAGACTTTAGCTTTACCTACAAGTTTTATTGGGAAGTTTTATTTGTATCTCTCATAATAACGGAGGTATCAAACTTCGGAGTATAAGTTGATCGCCCTGTGGAAATGCAAAAATTATGTTTTTATTAAAATATACAAAACTTACTTTTAAAAAGCAAATAATATCAAACCATATCAACTTTGGTTATAAAAAAATATAATTAGGAACAGAAACTAAAAGAGAAAAAAATTATGATTACTCAAAATCTAGAACATTGGACAGAATATACAAAAGCGAGAAACAAGTGTGTAGCAGTTCTTGGAAGTGAAAAGAAAAAATGTTATGAAAACAAAATTGGCAGCAATAAGAACAACAGCAAAATGATGTGGAGAATATTGAAAAACATCGTCTCTCCCAAATTAAGTAATGAATTATCTAGAATGCGTTTCGATGACTGCCTCATAAAATAATTTTAAAATATAGAGCTTAGCTTTATCTACAACTTTTTTTCGATTTTTTTTTATATCTTCCATAATAACGGAGGTATGAAACTTCAGAGTATAAATTGATCACCCTATTTTTTTTTATGGTCAGCCTCCCGCAAAGGCTAAAGGCCTATGTCGCTGTAGAAGCGCTGCGAGAGGATAAGTGTCGGTGCACGTTAGATTTGAAACGCTGCAGGTTTTAGCCGACGGGAAACAAATTCTCCGGCAGCTCGTTCCACAGCGTCGAAGTTCTCCAAAAGAAGTAATGCTGGAGGAGACTGGTGTTCCTCGTTCGGACGGCCTTTGCTGTTATTACCTGGGAGAGCTCACTCGAACATCTTCCGTGATAGAATCTGTAGAACAGGGTCAGGTTAGCCACCCTTCTTCGATGTTCCAGGCTATGGAGGTCCTTTGTGAGGTTAGGCGTATCGATTAGTCTAATTGCTCTCTTCTGGATGGTGTCCAGAAGCTTTAGAGAGTGCTTCGGAGCGCCTCCCCAGACATGGGAGCAATACTCCAGCGATGGTCGGATATAATTGTTGTTCCAAGTGTTAGTGTTTAAAATAATTATTATTGAGCTTACACCTAAGATTATTCCCGGGGGGTTGCCGGGATGTCGAAATTTTGGAAACCTTAGCCGCAATTCTGCTATTTTCACCTACCTTCCACATCATCAGCAAACATGCTGTCGAACAGGTGTCGAGTATTGAGGTACTCAACAAAACTTACGGAGTGTAACTCCGCGTCGGCCCTTTCCTTCTCGATAAGCAATATCTTGGCGTTTATTTCCTCCTCTATTCGGAGCAAGTTGCGCAACTCAGTTTCAAACTTTGCTGCACCTGCGAACATGATCCACCTTGTTATTTTGCTCTAATGGTAATAGTATAGTAGCACAAAGTTTCATTTAAACTGCGCAGAATATTGGTATATTGTTGCACCTCCGAATATGATTCGCCTAGCTATTTTGCTCTAATTTTAATTTATTATAGTACGGTAGTACGCGGAGTAAAAAGTGGTTTGAGGTAGGTAAACGTGTACACTTTATTTGAAGAAGTAGTAGGCTGTGGGTTTTTGAAGAGATTCGAGGTCGCCCCGCGCGACCTTAATTACAGAAATTGGAGGTTTCAGACGTATCAATGCCAACTAGGTATCACCACAGCATACTAAACAACCAGCAGAATATCTCTGAGGATTTACCATATAAAAATGGTTCCCACAGAATTTGACCTTGACGGTTTCATTTTGGATGATTACGGGTGTGAAGTCTGGGTAGAGATGCGAAAACAAAAGTATCGATACCGGTACCAATTCGATATTTTTTGGCCAATGAAGACGCGCTTGGTTCGTACAGAGAATTTTGTGCAATTGATTACACCCCTCAATAATTATATAATTATTTTCTATACCGATACCGCCACAAAAGTAGCGATACCAGCTTGGAATCGCTCAAAACGCAACTAGATGAAAATACTCGATATTTGTGCAGAAGTATCGATAAATTTCAAGTATCGAAGTATCGTTAGCATCTCTACAAATAATCATCCAAAAAGGGGGAGGGGGTGCGCGTGTAAATGCCGCCAACCTGAGATATTGTGCTGAGCGTTTACTATGCTATGATATTACTACCGTGCGGAACACAGAACATACAGTATGTTAGTGCGGAACTCAGATCTATGTCACATAGAACATTGCATTCGTCACGACCGAACATTGCGTTTCATTTACATTGTGATTTGTGATTTTCATCAACTTTAGTTAACCTTATCTATGTTCTGTGCTCTAGTTTGTTGACCTTTCCATTTTAACTCAACGCTCAAAAAGCGGCGGAAATTAATCGTAAATTCAATATTGGCTATATTGGCATGTAATAGCAACTTCTACGCTGTTTTTCCATTTATCGATGGTTTGTCATGGGCGAATTCCTGTCAAATGGACCACGAACATTGTCACGACGAAGCAAAAGGGTATAGGTTATTTTTTGTGAAAGTTGGTGAAAAGGGCAGAGAAGGTGGTTTGGTGATTAGTTTCAAAGTGCCTTGTATGATTTTTCGTAGAAACTTTTCCCTTCTTCCACTTACTAGTGAGGGTAAGTCGGAATTGTGTGGCAGCGTGGCACACCTCTACGTAGGCATGGGACATCGAAAGAAAGCATCGATGTTGGACATCGATATCGACATCGACGGTCTGCCATAGATAACTACGATATATCGTATTCAAATCATCGATGTTTGAACATCGCAACAACATCGATGTTCAGTTAATGGTATTCTTCAATTTTAATGTTAGAAATAAATAATGATATGTATTTTACTATTAAGTATTTCAAATTTCAAAAAAGAACAGTAAACAGGAAATAATAACTAGCAGAAACCAGCGAAACTAACAAATTTATTAATTTAAAATATTTAAAAAATAGTTACTCAAATGCTCCTAATCTGACTATAATCCCCAAGCTTAAATATCTGGCTGATCGATGGAGCTAAAAATTGCTTTTCAACTTTAGCGAATTTGAGAAGATGAAATCAATTAATGTCAAATGTCGATCTCAAATCAATTTGAATTAGGACACGACAAAAAAACAATTCACATAGAAAACAAGGACGTTAGCCGCGGCTTTATCAATCGACCAAATCTAGGATCTTGTGGTTCTACCCCCCTATCCCATAAATTCGTATTGACGTCAATCGGTCACCTTCACGTTGGTGTTGTTTTCGGACAGAATAGTAGTTCGTTTATGAACTAGTTCCCTAAAAGAAAGTAGAATGCACATTGCACACCTCTACAAAGGAACACAAAGCGCGTTGGATTGGTATTTTAAATCATGCAGCAAAACCAAAGACCAGAACATTGCAGACCCGCTAAGTTTACTTTTCTGAATATTTTAAACATCGCTGGAAATTTTTGTAAAACATCGATGTTTTATCGATGGTTCAAGTTAACAACACTGATGGTAAAAACATCGATAATCGAACGTGAAATATCGATGTTTTCCAAATATCGATAATTATCGCCCACCCCTACCTCTACGTCTTCTGATTGGCAAATTTGATATTAGTCCCGTGACGTCACGTGACCAGAAAAAATTAAATAATTATTTGCCTTATTCTCTCGCTATCCCAGGCTCAAAAACATCGGGGGAAAATTTCAAGCTTTTCATGATATGCTGTATCAAAAACAATAACAAATAAAAATAATGATAATAGTACATTTAGCAAAATATTGTGAAAAACGTGTAGATTTGATTGAGTGGGCAGATATACAAGGAAACAGATAAATACAAAAGCATTACCTTCCTCTCGTTCACTTTCCGAAAGTCTCTTATATTCATAATAAACGAGCTTTGGAACAAATGTTGCAACATATATCCTGAAATCAGGTTCTTCAGCGCAAGGGTTAAGGGCCATATTGAGCGACGTGAGTTTGTCGAATTTTCTCAGGTAATAAATATTCTCTCTATCATTTATCTGGTTCTTGCCTATAGTCAGGATTGTCAGATTTTTCAACGTATCCATATTTTCAATTTTTTCTATGATGTTATCATACAGGCAGAGCTTTTCCAGATTTACCAAGGTATCCATGTTTTCTATTTTGGCGACTCTGTTGAACGATAGGTCGAGCTCTTTGAGATTTACCAACATTTCCAGATTTTCTATTTTTTCGATGTAATTGTTGTTAAGCTGTAATTTGGTTAATGACTTCATGACCCACAAATGATCTATTCTAATAATGTTCATGTATTCAATTCTAATTTCCTGAATTTCTTCCATTGCTATGCCTTCTTCTCTCATTAGGCGGCCAACTTCACCTGAAAAGCATTTAAAACTTTTTTATTTTTTAAACGTTAATACTCCAGGTGGTAGGGATTTTTTGACAGCAAAAGGTCTGAAAGAAATTAAATTTGGTGGGATGATACCTATACTCAAGTTTGGGTGATGAAAACTCTGCTTCGCGGCTATTTTAGAAAATAGTGCCGTTTTAGCAAGTGATATAAAAAAAAAGCTTCAAATGATTTATGGAGATAATAAAATTCTGCATAATTTTGGTCTTCACATTTTTCCTGCGCGATCAATAGTTTCGTCCTACAGTGCGCTAAAGTTAGGGGTTGGTTTGTGATTTTCACTAAAATCAGAATTTGATCGCCAATTGATATAAAGAACTTTATCAAAAAGTCTTGTAAAATTTGTATTTCCCCAAGCGAATGATATCCTCTCATTTTTTATTATCTGCAGCTGCCTAAACATACGCATCTGGTTTAAAAAAAATTACAACATTTAGGAACACCGCTACCTACTACCGATATGTCTTATTTATGCATACTTTCAGTGATAACGATACTACCTCGGCGGTGTTTAAGATTTTATTTGTGACCTCTGGGGGTTGCCGCTCGAGGGTAGGGGTAGGGTGGTGAAAACTGTTTCGTGACGCTTTTCGCCAAAAAGCGTATGGTAAGTGCTATCGAAAAAAAGTTCAAATAATATATGGAGACAACAAAATTATCCACAATTTTGGTCTTTACATTTAATAGTTTCTATTCTACAGTGCCCCAAAGTTAGAGGGTGTTTTTTATTAATACTAAAATCAGAATTTTATCGCGTATATTAAGTCGAAGAACGCTATCATAAAGTTTTGTAAAACTTTTTCTCCTAAAAGAACAACATTTCTCATATCTTTATTGTCTGCAGCTGCTAAATAACACATATGGGCTTAAAAATGTACGACACTTAGGAACACATCGCTACCTACTACCAATAGTAGCCAGTCGTCAAGTTGCACAAGTCTTTTGGTCGCAAAAGGTCGGAAAGAAATGGAATTTGGTGGGATGGTAGACACTGGTTCCCTGAATGTACACCTAAGTTTGCGACCTCGAGGGGTTGCCGCTCGAGAGGTGGGAGGGGCTGAAAACTGCTTCGCGACGATTTTCGAAATATGGAGTCGTTTTGGTAAGTGCTATCGGAAAAAGGTTCAGTAGTCATTTTGGCCTTAGCAATAGGTCGTTGCTCTATGGGACACTGTGCAGTGCTAGTAAGTCACAGTAAAGCTTACCTTTAGGGTATTGGTAGTCAATACATTTCTGGATAAGCGCATTGTCGATGACTCTCGGCTCGCGAGCTTTGCACGGATCTGTCATAGCCATTTTTCACAATTTTTTTGAGTTCCTTCGTTACACTACACAACACGACCTTTATAGGTTGAATTAAACGTCAGTGCGTTGACGCGCGGTTGTTTGATCGATACCACGATTGCCCTAGTAGCTTGTTTTTCACCATTCGTTCTGGGGACAGGGCTTCGGGTTATAACTATTACTCAATGCGAATAGTATTATGTTCAAGCGTATCCGGATAGTGTTTTTACTAAAGAGGATCGCTATTATAGAACAAGAAACAACATAATTGGAAGGCTTTTCGACACAACATGGGATGCCACTTTGCAATCGTCAGTTCTGGGATTGGTATATTCTGCTGCTGAATACTGTGCTGCGGCCTGGGTGAATAGTCCCTATACAAAAATAATAATAATAATAAAACAAGGATCACCAGGTCCACTCCAACCTACTGACTAGTGGCGTCCGTTAATCACGTGATCTTTTATTTTATTTTTAACCCCCCCCTCTCTTTGATTATGATCATGATTTATTGCCATTCTCAGTACATTAAATATAAGTATAGTAATTTAAATCAACCGTACCCATTTTACCAGTTACATAACAGCTTAATTATAAAAACATGTACATAATATTTCTGAAATGGATATATAATAATATTAATTTAGAAGACAATTTTTGGCTAGCCTTCTATCACTTACTTTAGTTTTTTTATTTTCTATTTTTATTACATTTTTTATTTATTTTATAAGTATATCTTTGTCTGTTTTTTCTTGCTTTTATCAATATATCTTCGTCTGTTTTTTTTTAATTTTTTGATAGATAATTTATTAGCAGCATTGAACATTGGCTGTGAAGTTAATTAATCAGCGTAGTTAATTAATAACTGATTCTCTCCTTTGATGACATGTAGTGATGATCTTGGAAATTTTTCGAATACTATCTTTAAATACAGGTATAAAATAATCTACATGCCGCTTTCTGTTAGAAATTGCGCGTATAAAAATCACGAAGATTTATTAAATAATATAGTTACCTAGATAAGTAGCATTTTAATCAAAATTATAATGGATTTGACGAAAAAATTAATACACGTGATATCTTACTAGATCCCTCCTCCCTCCTTGCGATATTTCGTGATTTTTGTCAAACCCCTCCCCCCCCTTCAAGCCTTACGTGATTAATGGACGGTCCCCTACTAGTACTAAGCCATACACGTCCATCACATGTAACCAAGTACAATGTCTTAATAAGATAATATTATAAAACTTTATAACTATTATCCTTCTTGTGTAAACATAAAGTTGATTCCATTTTACATTGTGCCCAAAAGTGTTTGTTGTGGGTTGATATTGATACCACAGCATAATCAACAATCAGCAGAATATCTCTGAGGTTTTCCTGCATAAAAATGGTTCATACAGAAGTTGACCCTGACGGCACCATTATGGCCGCCGGATACCAATTCGAAATTTTTTGGCCAAGTATCGATACTTTCCAATACTTGAAGACAAATTATCGATCCTCTTAAGTATCGGTATCGAAAACATGGATTATCAAAAATTTTCATATTAAAAAAATTAAACTACTCAAAGTGCTTTTACAAGTTGGATCTATTTCCACTAGATTTTAGAATCTTAAAATATTTTTTTAAGTAGCTATAGTGGAACTTGACTTTTTAATAATTACTTTTTATTAGTAGCATATTTAGACGCAATCTGCAACGAGTATGATTGAGAGCACCTGAACTCAGAAAGAAGTCTAGTTCCATTAGGTACCGAACGATGACTAAACTACCCAAAGAAATAAAACAAAGCAAGAATGACCTTAAGAGCTCAAGATATCAAATGAACCCTTTACCGAAAGCTGTGTATTTGCTTGATTGAGTCGATTTGATAGATGGTAGCCTCAAATGCTGATGATTAGTCAGTAACACTTCAAGTTAATTTTGACCAAAAATACTACTGTCAATAACAAACATTCCACCTTTTACTCCTTTTAGTGAGCTCCCAATTTTTGTTCAGTAATTACTAAAAAAACATAGGCTTGTATAATATTTAGCTCAAAAGCGTGTGACTGATCAGCTGTTATCTATCAAATCACTTAAGTCGTCTCGATCGATCCGTAAAAATAGTGTCCGTATATTTCTGAGTACATATTTTATTTGTATATTAAATGTATTTACCTATCCGTCTTTGGTGTGCAGGCACATTAATAATCTTATTCTGTTCCTGTTTATTTTTATTCGTTTTTATTGTGCATGTTGTGTGAAGTTATATTTTAAAACCGTTAGAAGTGTCGTATTTTTCCAGTATTTTTATCTAGTTAAACTGTGATGATTATTGCCATACAAACGACGAAAACTTCGTTTTTCTGTTGACTGAGGATGACTTAGTATAAGTCGAAACGTTGCAGATAGAAAAATAAGGAGTTTTTGTTTAAATGACCTTATCCTACAAAAAATAACTGAAATGTATTTACCTTACGAGATCATTTGGAAATCTATAAAACTTTCTCTGCAACGCTTAGCAGCACACAGTAAGACTGTTTCTATACCAGGCCAAGATTTTTTGCTCAGCAATCGCTCCAATATATGTAGTTGCCATTAATAGCTTTTAACAGTTATTGAAGAACAGTTGTATAAATGTTCGGGGAAGGTTGTATGTTCGCAATGAGGCAGTGGAGAGAGTAAGAGGGTACAAATACCTGGGTATCATTTTGACCGAGACTGGAGGGCACTCGAGAAATAAGGTCTAGAATACGTCAAGCTTCTCGATCGTTCTCTATGGGATGGAGTGGTGGACAACGGACAAAGTTGATCTGAGAAGACTTGAGGCTTTCGAGATGTGGCTGTATGGACGCATACTCAGAGTTTCTTGAACGGAAAGGGTCACAACAGAAATGTCAAAATGGGGAAACTTTCTTATCTGGGTCACGTTACGCGTGGAGAAAGATACCACATTCTACAACTGATAATACAAAGGTAAATACAAAGAAAAAGGAGTGCGGAGAGCAGACGTATTTCGTGGCTGAAGAACTTGTGAGAATGGTACATTGTTAGAATCATTTCGAGCAGCCGCATCTAAGGCAAGAATCGCCATGATGATAGCTAACCTTCTTAGAGAAGACGGCACTTAAGAGGCCTGGGTATACTCAGTTATACATATGTATTTGCCATGTTAAAACACGAATTCCCATTTCGAACAGAACTCACTTGTTTTTCAAACTACATACACAGTATTTCAGAAGCTGATAATTAAGACCTTAATGAATGAGAGTTATTTGCGATATTCTCAAAAAAGTTTTTTAATGTGCAAAAAAACTGTCAATGCAAAATCATACATTCTTCAAATGTTTGTAATTTAACAACCAAACACGATATAAAAAAAGGCCAAATAGGTGACAACGCGCAAGCTTTCTTCTTAAATTTGCTTTTTGAATCATTACTGTAAGTTAAAAGGTAACGTCAGGAGCTTGGAAACGAGAAATTCATTTTTATGGTGATCTTTGAACCTTACCTTTGGACCTTTTGACCTTACCTTTGGATTTTTGGACTTATCTCGTCTTAGACACACACACACACACTGGAGAAAGGGAACAGGCGGCCACGCCTCCTCGCTAACACGGGAATACGTCTTTTCTTGGATTCTCAATTTCGCGCGCTATACCCTAGACCCTTAAAGAGAGAAGAGCCCTCGGCTTCACCCACTGAGCCAACCACCTACCCCCCATATTATTAACCCTCCATTAGTCGCGTGTCCTCGGGTGATGAGTTTAGTCGCGTGGTCTACATATGTAGCCACCTTTTTTACTTTTGATATCTTACTCATAGCAGTTTTGTGAAAAATAATTTCGGCACATTAATGCAGTTTATGGTGTTTGCTATACAAACAATTGAAATATTATATCCAAATGATAAGGAGATTATAATAGAAACACACAAAAAACGTAGTTTTTATGCCTTTATTTACATGGAATTCTTTAGTTACAGCTTATTATTCATGCTCATGAGTACAAGCGATAAGTTTCACATTTACTACATTAGAAATATATAAAGGCAAACAAAAAATGAAAAAATCACAACTCCGATCAGTACTTTTACAAAAAAAATTCGTACAAATAAATTTATTTTTATTTTTCTACATATGCAACGCATAGATCTCGCATGTGATCTTTGCACGCGTATTTACCGCAATTTGCACAAAACTTCCTTCTTGGTTTGTCTCTGGCTCTAGGACAATATGAACAACGTCCCACGAGATTTTTGGGTTGATTTCGAGGAGGTGTAGGAAACCTTTCTTCGGTTTCTAGAAGAGCCGGTGCTCGCCTTCTTGAACCGGTAATGTGTCAATTGTAGATCTATATTCAATGTGCGGTTTAATGAGCTCCCATGCTGTTTTCTGAAAAGTTACAACTATCTATTTGTTCCTCAGGGTGATCAGCCTTATAAATCAAAGTGCATTTATTCCCCTGATATTGATTAGATCATAAAAGATTATGTGAATTACAAAAATATTCTTTTGTCAAATTTTGAACCTTGAGTAATGCTGTGGAAGCGGCCGAAACGTCAATAAACAGTATTATTTCAAGTGACTGTGGTTTAATTTACCGACTAAATGAAAGAAATGTGTCTCAGATATAATCACAGAATAAATTTTGGATGTCGCATCATATATTTTTGATTTTTTTTTTGGGGGGGGGGAGGCCCTAGGCCACCCTGTAGTTACAGTAACACTTACCATGATGAAAATATCTATCATTTAGAACTCCTTTTTGAGAAAAAAAGCACAAACATGAAACACTGCATCTACGCTAAACTGTGACACGTTTGGTCACGCGGTCTACGATTGTAGCCCAGTCGTATTTCGACAATAATAGTCTTGCGATACGCTCACTGTAAATACAGCAGATCAACTGAACGTTTTGTTGGGAACGTTGTCGAAAGGTACTGAAACGGACACAAGAGCCACCCGTAGGATAGAGGGTTGGTGCATATACAAGGTGCGTTTTTAGTACCGGCTCCACTACTGTAAAAGATAGCGAAAAAAGTTTTATATAAAAGTTGTAGCCACGGATATGCTCCTTGCTCAGAAAATATTTTGATTTATACAGGGTGATCCATAACTACGTGGTAATGCAAACATGCATTTTTTTAAATGAGACACCCTATATATTATTCTATATTCAAATTCTACTAATGATTTCCGTTCTTCCAATATAGGGTATTGTTACATTATACAATTGTGTTATGTCAATTGAACGTACTGTATATCAAAAAGTGATGAATAAAAAATCATTTCTTTTACACGGATGGATAAAAAATATCATCTAGTTTTAAGATCGCCTATAAATAAGGCCCGCTGCGCATATTGATATACAGGGTGATGTAGAATGCAAAATCTCGATTTTCCCTCTTTTTTTAAATCTAACCCCAAATATTTTATTATACCAAAGAATTTCCTTTAATATGCTCTTTCATATTTGTATAGCACTTGTTATGGCTGAATTCATTAGTTTCTGAGATATTTAGATTTTTCTACAAATTTTAAATATACCTTCTATTTGTTTACTAAAATTTATTTATTTTGAGAAAATACTATAAAAATTTTATTTTTGCTTAACAAACAACTAAAATATAAGGCCGTAATAGTACTTGATCAAGTCAAAACACTGGATTAACGAGATAATGTAGGTCAAGTGTGCTGAGGAAACAATTTTATAGACGTCATTCATAATTATCAAGCAGATCTATCAGATAGGCTATGAAATATTAAACGACACGGTCCAAATAAAACGATTCTTCAATCTTTCAAACGCATTAGTTTTAGAGTGCCTCCGTTCTGGATATTGCTGTTCATAGTTGATATATTCTAGAGGCAAGTAGGCAATTTCTCAAAGATTCTCCCAAATACCCTCAATGGAAAAATTATTTTTAAAGCTCGTTTTTCACATAGTACGGAATTATTGAACAGGTCATGAAAACCGTCAATTTTTCAAAGCATACCTGATAAATCTGCTTGATAATTATGCGTCACGCCTACAAAATTGTTTCCTCGGCATACTTGACTTTATTATCTCGATGATTCAGAGTTTTGGGTTCATCAAATACTACCATGACCTTATAATTTAGTTGTTCGTCAAATAAAAAACAAATTCGATAGAACTTGCTCAAAATAAATAAATGTCAGTACGGAAATAGATGCTATATTTTAAATTTACAGAGAAATCGAAATATCTCGGAAACTGATGGACGTAGGTACAACAAGTGCTATACAAAGATAAAAGAGCATATTAAAAGCAATCCTTTGGTATAACAAAATATTGGGGGTTACATTTGAAAAAAAAGAGAAAACCTGTATTTTGCATTCTACATCACCCTGTATACGAATATGCGTCGCGCGCTTTTTTATAGCCGATTTTAAAACTAAATGATATTTTTTATCCATCCGTGTAATAAATATGTTTTTTGATTCATCACTTTTTGATATACAGTACGTTTATTTGACAGCGATTTAGAGATAAAAATGGTCATAACTTTGGAAATACCTTGTATAATGTAACAATACCCTATATTGGAGGAACGGAAATCATTATTAGAATTTGAATATGGAATAATATATAGGGTGTCTCATTTAAAAAAATGCATGTTTGCATCACCACGTAGTTATGGATCACCCTGTATAAATCAAGATATTTTCTGAGCAAGGAGCATATCCGTAGCTACAACTTTTATATACAACTTTTTTCGCTATCTTCTATCGACCGAGCCGGTACTAAAAACTCACCCTGTATAAATGCGCGTGGTCTACCAGTGTAGCCCACGCGACTAACGAAAGATTAATAGAGTTATTAATGTAATCTGAGTCGAATGATTTATGTAATTTAATACATTGCTGCTACCACACCAGAAGTTGGAAACAGAACTGGTATTTCGCGGTAGAACACCTGGCTCCGGGGGCGACTTCTAGTTCACTAGCAAACTGTAATGGGCAAAAACGATTTCCGCCGGCGTTGCAGTTAATTATCTTGCTGGCGGGCGCGGCGAGACGGAAATTTTCAAATCAGACACAGCTGCCGGCCGGCCGGTGGCCAGTCCGCTGGTTCAAAATGAGAAAACCGGCTGATGGATTTCATACAATGGAATAGCTTGAGCGTCCGGAATGTTTTTCAACGATGGGTCAAACGGATACGTAAATATGGCGACACCTGGGAATAGTTGGACATTTTTTAATTGTGCATTTTGTATCTCGCAACCTCAGAGTAACAACTGAACATAGAGGTAGTAAACAAACCACTTCAGCATGGCGGGCTCAAAGCCATCATCTTTTGACACTTCAGCCTCCAAACATTGCCAACTAACCTGAAAATTCTTCCAATGCAACCTATGTTACAAACACTGCTCTGCACTGTCCCATTTCGAAAAATTGTTAAACTACACTCGAATATAGCACAGCAAGTCCGTAAAGCTTCACTACAGTTACCAACAAATAGCGAATTTGATTTTACTGACCAAGCATAAAAGACGCACAAACAAAACAAACGTTTGACAGTCGGGGTTTACCGTAAACAAATCGCAGGAAAATTATATAGGCGTTGCCAGCTCCTCAAAATTTATGTAAGACAGAATTTGCGTTTTCGATGAAGAAACATGCAGTAACGCAGTAGAGGTCAACATATTATCTATTGATTTTGCTGTAATCATTCCTGACCCATCAAAATACCGTCTTTTTTAACGTAGAATGGAATATTTCTGGATACTATACAATTAACACGATAGTAAACAATTATGATTGCCGTATCTAGTGGTCAATATGACAACGTAAGAAAAGATGTTGGCCGATTAGGATTAGTTGTTTACTACCTCTATGTTCAGTTGTTACTCTGAGCTCGCAAGCGATTTCTTATTTGCTTGAATCTTGTTTTGTTTGTCGTTAAACTGCTCCATTATTAATAAGCTTTATGAAAATACAATAAGATGCAAAATAGACGCAAGTACAAAATTTAGGTGTAATCCAAAAAAAATGGAGTCAAGTTGATTGACTCAGTACTTCCCACCAATCATTATGGTGTTCATTATTTTCCCATAGCATAAAACTATAGTCTGAGTTCGCCTTGCAACCAAATCATCGCTCACCCATCCGCGAAAAAGTGTGTTATGCCGCTAAGTCTTTCTTCACAGGTCAATTGATAGTTTATTATGAATACAACAAATTTTACAACCTCTCATCCCCAACCATTTGGTTAAAAAAATTACGACATTTCGGAACACACCGCTACCTACTATTGATACGTGATATCGTGAAAAATATCTTATTTAAGACGCTTTTCGACAAATAGCGCAGTTGTGGTAAGTGCTATCAAAAAAAAGTTCAAATAATATATGGAGACAACAAAATTCTCCACAGTTTTGGTCTTTAAATTTTTCTTGTGCGACGAATAGTTCCCATTCTACAGTGCCCCAAAGTTAGGGGGTGATGTTTCATTAACGCTAAAATCAGAATTTTATCGCGTATTAAGTCGAAGAACGCCATCAAAAGGTTCTGTAAAATTTTTTCTCCTAAAAGAATAACATTTCTCATATCTCTATTGTCTGCAGCTGCCTAAATAACACATATGAGCCTAAAAAGAGTACGACATTTAGGAACACATCTCTACCTACTACCGATATTAGCCAATCGTTAAGTTCCACAAAAGTCTTTTGGTCGCAAAAGGTCGGAAAGAAATGAAATTTGGTGGGAAAGTAGACATTGGTCCCCTGAATTATACCTAAGTTTGCGACCTTGAGGGGTTGCCGCTGGAGGGGTGGGAGGGGGTGAAAGCTGCTTCGCGACGATTTTAGAAATATGGCGTCGTTTTGGTGTTATCGAAAAAAGGCTCAGTAGATATTTCAGACTGTTTCAAAATGAGAAAACCGGCTGATGGATTTCATACAATGGAATAGCTTGAACGTCCGGAATGTGTTTCAACGATGGGTCAAACGGATACGTAAATATGGAGAGACCTGGGATTGGTTCGACATTTTTCATCGTGCATAAATATTTCGCAAATGCTCTATTGTTAATATGTTTTAAGACATTGCAATAAGGTGCAAAATAGACGCAACGCGCAAAATTTAGGTGAAATCCAAAATATATTGTGAAACAAATAAAACAAGCTTCACTATTCAAAAAGTAAATAACAAGGTTGCTATTAACTAATTCGCATGTATTCGAAAAAATTCAAGTAGCTACTCAAATCCCACTAATATAAAATGTCCAGCTCTAACCTTCTCCTGCCTCAATAATCTAAATTTTAAATCCTATAAATTACAAATTTGTCTGCCTATACCTGTCATCCAGCTTTGACCTGTTCACTTTAAGTTGATTTTAAGAATCTTCATAGTTGCTTACTCTGTCATTTATTGTACATATCTTATTTAGATAGCCTGCTTTGTTAGAGGTCGCTGGATATAACAGGCATCAGTGCCTAGCCTAGGTCGCGCAACCTTGTGAACTAAATTATTATGTATGCAATAATTATGCATACAGGCGTGGAAATGAATTTGATTTGATTTGATTGTATAATAAGAATAACGTTCATTGTAAATATAAAATAAATAAGTACATAACTACAATAAACAGCAAGTATCAAAGAAAGTTAAATTCTTGTGCTTGGGTATAGGGTAATTATAAAATGGAAGCAACACATAAGGTCAAATTTAGGAATATTTATATTATAATAATCATGTGATCCATATATATTAGTAATAATAGGTATTACATATGTCAACAAATTGATGAATCTACATGCGCTTATTGTTTACATTTCCCTTTTTTTAATTTATATACTTGAGTGAGTTTAAAGGTCCTTGACATTTTATGCTCTCTGATATCTCATTGTGTAGTCTTGGGGCAAGAAACGTATGGCTTCGTAATAAAGAATTTTTTCTTGCTTTAGGTACAACATTAGATTTATATCTTATGTCATATTTATGTTTGTATTTTGCCAAGTTTGATTTATTTTTATATTGGTAAATACCTAAAGACAGGAAAAATTATTGGCGAATATCTAGAATTCTTGTTTCACTTCACTTTATATAATATTTTTATCATACGTTTATGTATAATTTCTATTGTGTTTATATTACTTTTGATTTGCAGCATTGACATATTGCAAATTACGTATTAAAACTGCCTTTGTTCTAAAATGTAATTTTCTTTGCAGGTGAGTTGCCATGCTATTGTCACATCACGCATCATTTGGTATGTTTTTGCACAATCTCAAACATTAGGCTAAGAAATGGTTGCTTATTTTTGCAGGAAATATAATACAGACGATATTTAAATAGCAGAATGAGCATCAAAGTAGCACTAGATCTCATACAAACATTCATATCAACACAATTAACCGCTACTTGCACCAGTAACATTTAAGGTCAACATGCGACTTAGGTGGACCTAGGATGACAGTGTTGCCTTGCACTGCTGTCGAGTAAGCTAAAGCATGCTCAGGATAAGGTTTAGATTTTTGTGGCTTAAGGTCATTTAGCTTCACTTTGTGCTATTTTTAGTTTTTTGGTGTGTCGTCAATCGTTTTAACCTCATTCTCGTCGATATAATGAGTACCTAGTTGAGACCATAACATTATGTGAAAAAATCTCAGGAAAAGGAAAATGGACCGTAGAAATGAAAACACCATGCTTGATGATGACGAACAGGACCGGTGCAACTAGCAGTTAAAGAAATACTATACGTTCATGAGACAGTGCTATGGCTACCAGATCATTATACAGTTTGTGGATTCGCTAATAAAATATCTAGAATTTTACTTGTTACTTAGTATATTATTTAAATAGGTTATCTTCTAGATGATTATAACGATTTATTCAAAAGCGTATACTCAAAGAAACCAGTAAAAGCTACGATACAAAGGAATGCCACCCACAGCAAAATACCTTCTGGAGCTCGCAAGCTTTTTCTTATTAAACTATACGCAAAGGAATATCAGATGCAGTTATGCCAGCACTTCAAAGTTCAAGCAAGCTTTAAAAGAATGCTACACTTTACACTCCGAAGATAGCTAAAGAAAACTGAACTATGAAATTGATATCAAGAAAACAAAAAAACTTCAAATGCTGCAAGTTTCATTGAATAAATTAATCAATATAGTAATAAGGATAAAATTTATAGTGAGTTGAGGAATTGTTACTGTTACCATTTTTATATCCGCATAATCACGATAACCGCTGCAAGAGATTATTTTGATGACAATCATTGGGTGTCTGATATGCTGTGAGAGCCGGTAGTTTATTAAATTGGTGTAGTAATAGCGGTGCAATTAGCAAAAAAAAAAAGATCAGAAATACTCAGAATTGCCCCAAATTTCGCTTTTAGGTGTTCTATGTTCCATGATGTCTACATAACGAAAATTTACGTCACTTATTTCCGTCGGTCTGTCTGTCGGTGTGTCGGTCTGACTGTCGGTGTGCCTGTCTAACGCGTCTTTTTAGCCTCGTAATTTCAGTTACCGCTGCATGGATTGTGATGAAATTTGGGCAGCGATATGCTGTGGGGTCGTAGTAGGTAATGTTCCTATAATTTTGAAAATTGGGGCATGGGTGGCGGAGTATTCAGCAAAAAACAAGAAAATTTAAGTATTCTTCAAACTTTGTTTTTAGGTGTTTCAGGGGTACCTGATCATTTTCTACTTTTTTTTTTGGGTGGTGGTGAAATTGAGTTCGTTGGGGGTCGTAAAACTGAAAAATTTGTTGTATTCATAATAAGCTGTCCATTTACCTATGAAGTGAAAACCTAGCGCCATAATACACATTTTTAGGTCCATCAGAACATTGTCTTGCCTAATAGGTAGATACAGAAACCAAGGGGCTTAGAATATTTTGATGTAAACATACGAGTATTTCTTTAGATCGTTCTGTATTCTGTAGCGTGGAAGTTATCGAATTGATTTTAATGAAATGAAATAATACTGTGGTATTATTACCGTGGCGAGGATAGAAAACGTTTATGGTTTTTAAAAATCGTGTCAGCGGCGGCGCAGCAATAATAAAAAAAACTAAAAATACAGAAACAGCTCAAACTTCGTTTTTAGGAGTTTTAGGGGCTCTTGATCAATTTCTACTTTTTTGGGTGGGGGTGAAATTGGGGTAATTGGGGGGTAACCGGGTAACGAGAGAGCGGACCGATTAGCCAGGATACGGGCTGGCAGCGCTTTGCATTGGCCCAGAACCTATGCTTGGGATTAGCAGGCGCCAGGTCAATCTTGCCCTGGACGACTGGCCTACAAGGAACTTGCGAAAGCCTGGTTAGAGAGAGACGACTGCACCCAAGCTAAAAGATTCGCGGGCCCTGATAAGGGCCGAACGCCATGGTTTCTGAATAAAGACAGAGAGACGCTCTGGTGGGGATTCTCACTGGCCATTGCCGGCTGAATAGACATTTGTCACTCATGAGGGTGGCAGGGGACCCCATCTGCTCCAGATGCTGGGAGGAGGACAAGACAGCGTTCTACTTCCTGGACAGATGTGCTGTATCGCAACCTTAGGGTTCAGGTATTCGGCACGACAGAGATCGGGGAGGACTCACTATATTCAGTGAGATGATCGGGCATACTGTCCTTCGTCAGAAGGTTTAGTAGGTTCGACAAGGACGTAGGATTTCGGTGTTTTCAGTGTTGGTTCAATGGGGTTGGCAAAAAGGCCTATACTTGCCTGGCTTCGCCTCCCATCACTACTACTACTACTACTAACAAAAAAAAACATTTAGTGCATGTCAAGGGTTATCAAACTATAGAAAGAATGTTCACATAGCTGGCTAAGCACGCAAGGGAAACAACGATAGCTCCCGACACGTGTTTCGGACTTATTGGACCTCATCAGGGCAGCGTAATTCAAGTCAAGTATGGTAGGACTCTGGCTTTCCAAAGTAGAGGGTGTGTCCAGCCGAAGCCGCAAATGTGTAATTGATCCCCTGTTACGACATCCTGGGCAGCGTAATCCAAGTCAAGGATGGTAGGACTCAGAGATGACAAATATCAGGATGTCGTAACAGGGGATCAATTACACATTTGCGGCTTCGGCTGGACACACCCTTTACTTTGGAAAGCCAGAGTCCTACCATCCTTGACGTGGATTACGCTGCCCTGATGAGGTCCGATAAGTCCGAAACACGTGTCGGCAGCTATCTTTATTTCCCTTGCGTGCTTAGCCAGCTATGTTAAAATTTTTACTACTACTAACGGCAAAACTTCTTAATCCACCTCGAATCTCTACTTCCCATGTACCCAGTTATTGAAGAGCGGGGCTTCGTCTGACATCAATGAAGAAGGCTTAGGAAGTTTATGCGACTTTTGTCCGTAGCTACGCAACCGTGATCACCTATTTTCTCCGCTAAAGAATGAACGTTTAACAGTTCTGAACTGGCTCTTCAGCACCCTCAATGTTATCGTCGCATTCCACGTCTCGCTTCTCTTTCGCCCTTATTTTCCACAGCAGTTTCCATTGCAAAGCGATATGCGGTGACGGGCGCAACCGTTAGAACTTTTAATTCAGTGAAATTACACAGACAGACAAAAAAGCGCCGCACTGCAGAGAGGAGATTAGTATATCCCCGGCTCGCAACATGGCTCTGGTCACATTCATCAGAGTTTTTTGTGAACCGACAAAAGAGATCCGTTAGAATAATATACCAGGTATCCCAGAATGTCGTTAACACTTTATATTCTCGTAATAAAAATAATTTCAAACGAAAACTGAACGGTATTTTTAAAGTACCTACTATATAGGGTCTATCATAGCATGCTTTCAAAACCTTTTTTTTGTACTTCAACCGTTAAAACTCCCCTCCAAATTTTTTTCAAATAGCAATAGTTTCTCCTGCACAGATTATGTCTTTATTCTATATAAAATCTTGTAGTACCTTTGATTTTATACGCAGACTTATTTTTTTTGTTATGTTATAAGCATAAAATAAATAAAATACGGATTTGTTTGAAGCATGATATTTTGGTAACAAAAACAGATAAAAAACAGAACCAAGTGGTCTTTCAGGGGGTACTGAATGATCTATCATACTATGCTTTTGAAACATCTTTTTTGTACTTAAACCCTTAAAACTCATCCCCAACTTTTTTTAATAGCACTCCATAGCTTTTCCAACTTAAACGAAATCTTCATTTTATTTTAAGTCTTGTAGTGCCTTTGATTTGATACACAATCCATTTTTTTTCGTAAAGTGATAAGCATAAGATCAATAAAATAACGATTATTTTGAGGCCTAATATTTTGGTAATAAAAAAAGCATATTTTTTCCAAAGCATGGTATGATAGGTTATTCAGCACTCTCAAAAACTCACTTCGTTTTCTTTTTTATTCGTTTTCTTGCAAACATATCAGGCGTCAAACAAATTCTTATTTTATTTATATTATGCTTATGTTTTTACGAAAAATATAAGTTAGCGTATAAAATCAAAGGTATCGCAACATTTTAAATAACATATGATTTATCTAGGAAAACCTATGGGGTGCTATGTATTATTATTTTATTTCCAAAGTCTTATACAGAATATACACTTCATAACATGGATGACATATTTTGCTTGAAAATAAGCGAACAACACCACTGAAGGCAGATACTATATGAACCTCTTGCGTGGCGTGATCATTCATTTTTCAATACAACTTATATCTAGATTTAGAAAGTTATTTGAAATAAAAAAGTTGGTGGTGAGTTTTCGGGGATGACATACAAAAAAATGTTTTGAATGCATGGTATGATAGACCTTATAGTACCTTCCAAATTACAACTCAGTCCTTGCTTGAACCATTTTTCGTTACGAAAATAGCACATGACAGGGAAATTCTGTTGCTATTTTGCTATTTCATTGTTCCAAAGCAGGTTTTGTGTTGAGTTACGGCATCCCATTATGAGATGTCTGTTATCATACCTGTTTAAATAGTCTTACACATGAGATCAATTAGATGCATTCCCAATAGTAGACCTAGAATTTTATGCAAGCTACTATTGTTTAGAATACAAAATTATGACCGTATTAGCGCTATTCACTCCCAAATCGTCATTCGTTAAAGATAAAATTTTCAACAAGGGCGTTTTGCGTTTTCCGTAACGTTGTCTGTCAATATCGTGATATTGTAGCGTCGCAGATTAGCGTGATTATAGCATTAATATTGCGCTACAGTGTCAATTTAATAGCGTTTTTCACTGGGCTCATTTTAGTGCACTCCGTGCGAGTGCAGAAAACTGAAAAAGTTCGCCTAGGGTAACACTTTTGCACTGAGTTCTTCCAGTGGAATACACATCAAAAAACAACAATTTGTTTTGACAACAATCCTTGCATATATATACTATTTATTCGTTTGTCTGAAAACTGTTCAATAGTTTCCATGTAATTGCTAATTCTGGGAATTTTTCTCCCGAATTTCCTCCTAAGCACATTATTTGTTCATCCTTAGAAGATGAGCTGGATTCTGCCAATTCAAACAAGGACATTAAAAGTTTGATTTTTTTGTTCACTCTACTCATTCTGAGTGACATTAGTGGAAATCAACTAGGTTATTACCGTATTCAGAGATTGAAAGTTCAAACAGGTGAAACACCATTCTATGATTTGAAGTTTCCCGCTCAAACCTACTGTCATTTTCTTGGTTCACTTCCACGACACTCACTTTGAAATCGGTGCGAAATTATTGCACTCAGTTCGACCGCCCCGAGTGCAGAAATGCCAGTGAAATGAGTGCACTTAAAAAATTTTGCAGTGGAACTGCCAGTGAAATGCAAAACAAAAATCCAGTGCAGCCCGAGTGCAACCAGTGAAAAACGCTATGATAGCGTTTTCGACTTATTGCCCTATCACTGCACTCATAGGAACTGAGTGTCAAAATTATGTTCGTCTTAGATTTGAGTGCAAAACTAGTGTGGTTTTTTGTTTTCGGCTTATCCGCTTAATTGCACTTGAGTGCAAATTATCGCCACGGACTCTCTGAGCTCGTGGAGATTTCAGTGCAGTTTTGACGTCTATAAATATTAATTATAACCTATTTTATTTGTCAGAGAAAATAATTTTTTGAATTAAGAACTGGGTAGTGGGGTAGTATACATAATAGCATGAAAGGTGCGGAAAGTGTAGTTGGAAGAACTGCGAATATCATCATCTTCGGATGATGAGGAAATTGAAGCATATCTAGTTAAATTGCAAACAACGGCTGCGGGTGTTCCAAAAATACGAATATTTGTTGAAGATGTTGTTCATATACTAACGGAAGAAGAGATACAACAAGATATACATAAGTATTTGCCGATATAGATAGATATTCATTTTTAGTGCAAAAGCCATATTGCACAAAATGCTGTTAGTTTTTATGTCGATAAATAGAATAAATTATTGAATAACGCGGATTCAAACTATTCAAATTCCAAAACCACCACAGAATGAAATTGTGCTCTCGCGATGCAAAATGACATCAAACTGTCATCAGTTGGCTGACAGAACAGTTACTTGAATTGCACTGAAATTTGGTGTATGTTCGACTTACCAGTTCAGATTTATTGCACGTCTGGGCACCAGACGAGTTTTCAATGTGCACTGTAGTGCAATCATGGTTAAAATCAGTGCAGTAAATCGAAAACGCTATAACATCGCGGTATCCTAATTTGACAGTACTAATCGAAATTTGTAATATGAAGATATTGGTATGACAATACCAAAAAACTTGTAGACGATTCAATATTTCAGTTAGATTGAAAATTTGATTTACGCGGGGTTTATCATACCTCTCGTATGGGATGTTCAACTCGCACCCACTTTCCATTATAGTATTGTCATAAAGTATATTATTTTATAACAACAACCTAATTCAACTGGTCTAAGATAAAAGTTGGATACTGGTCGTACAATATGGCTTATCTGAACCGCTCTTATCGGGTTTGGGACGTTAAAAAAGGGTCTTTGTAAAGTGACATGTATACTGTCCTTATCATCAAACAGAATGGCCTGACAAACGGATAAAGTTCCAATTCCGGCGGATTCTATTTGGGTTTTAGCTGTAAAAGTTCTGCCCAGAATCTACACCTGATCCTTTTGGAGAATTAGTGAACGAAAAACCAACGGCAGCATTTGAAGTTTATACTCAAATTTTTAAAAATTTCCGAAAATGCGTGACCGAAAACTACAAGATGGGTTTTGTTTTAATAGTAGGTGGTTTAATAAGTCTGAGGCTTTTTCAGTTTCCCGCAGATTTTAATGGCAACACTGCCATCTGTCAGTAGATCAGTATAAAATATTGTCAAATGCGTCATTTAGTTAGTGTTTGACAGCCATTCAGAGCAGGTAATCTCACTAAGTCTTATGAAAATAGAAAATACCTTTAAGGAACAATAACATGCTTGATAAGTGGGAAGCATAAAAATATAGATTTTGAGAGTGCAGGGTAATATACAGGGTGCCCACTATGTATATAATGTATCTCAGTAAATGGCAATTGTATAAAAAATTATATAAAAGCTGGTTAATATTGTATTTCCTATAATACGATCGCTCTCAGTTGTTTTTGTTTGAGAAAACAAATGAGTAACGAAAAACAATTGATTTATTTGAATTGCAATGTACTTACTATTAGGCTCATTTCATAGAGATTTTTTTTGTCTCTTTTTAATGACATTACGTGTCAGTACTCGTATACAAGAGAATATAATAGAAAATTAAAAACTTTATCAAGTTTATTATATCAATAACATTAATCTAGATCTTCGACATGTGTGAGTAGGTCAGTAAATGTGACAAAAACTCATTGATATATGTCAATACGTCAATCTGGATGAATCAGAACAACAATTACAAATTGAAGGGGCAGCAGTTTCTCCCCGATTGCTCGGAAATTCTATTCCAGCTTTCCTGATAGGTTAAGCTACTGTCTTGCAGTTAATGCTGAACATTTTGGACACTATTTATACTTACTGAGATATATATCCCACAACGTACCAATCAGAAGAATATTTCAGGTTGGCGGCAAGCATACGCGTGCTTACGCGCATCCCGCCATTTTGGATTAGAATCTGTCAAAAGGGGGCATACACGTCTATGGAGACCATTGACGCAAGGTCGACGTTAGTATTTGCCGAAATAAAGTACATAGACATGCGCTGAAAGATTTTGTATGCGGTTTTGGTTTATGATCTTTAAAATGGATAAATAATGTGCTGGAAGTCCTACTAAAATTGAAGAAAACGTTTTTTTTAATTTCCGAATGATTCCGTAAGGTAAGTACATATAACCTACAAAGAAAATATGTACCTCCTCAAAAATGTATGGTCACTATTTTTTCGGATCGATTGAGAGGACTTAACTGATTTGACTGATAACAGTCGATCAGTCAGCACGCTTTTGGGCTAAGTTAATGTTTTTTCGTAATCACTGGACAAAAATTGGGAGCTCACTAAATGTGTAACCGTTCGCTTGAATGTTTGTCATTGACAGAAGTATTTTTTGTAAAAATTAACTTATAGCGTTTTCGACTTACTGCACTGATTTTAACCACGATTGCACTACATTGCACATTGAAAACTCGTCTGGTGCCCAGAAGTGCAATAAATCTGAACTGGTAAGTCGAACATACACAAAATTTCAGTGCAATTTAAGTAACTGTTCTGTCAGTCAACTGATGACAGTTTGATGTCATTTTGCATCGCGAGAGCTCAATTTCATTCTGTGGTGGTTTTGGAATTTGAGTAGTTTGAATCCGCCTTATTCAATAATTTATTCTATTTATCGACGCAAAAACTGACAGCATTTTGTTCAATATGGCTTTTGCACTAAAAATGAATATTTATCTATATCGGTAAATACTTATGTTACTTATCTTGTTGTATCTCTTCTTCCGTCAGTATATGAACAACATCTTCAACAAATATTCGTATTTTTGGGACACCCGCAGCCGTTGTTTGCAATTTAGCTAGATATGCTTCAGTTTCCTCATCATCCGAAGATGACGATATTCGCAGTTCTTCCAACTACACTTTCCGCATCTTTCATGCTACTATGTATACTACCCCACTACCCAGTTCTTAATTCAAAAAATTATTTTCTCTGACATATAAAATAGGTTATAATTAATTAGACGTCAAAAATGCACTGAAATCTCTACGAGCTCAGAAAGTCCGTGGCGATAATTTGCACTCAAGTGCAATTAAGCGGGTAAGTCGAAAACAAAAAACCACACTAGTTTTGCACTCAAATCTAAGACGAACATAATTTTGACACTCAGTTCCTATGAGTGCAGTGATAGGGCAATAAGTCGAAAACGCTATTAGAAATGTTACTGACTAATCATCAGCGTTTGACGCTACCATCTATCAAATCGGCTCAAACCAACGAATACACCCATTTCCCCTTTAACTTTCTTTATACTACTACAGCCATCTATTATCCATTGGGTAAAGGTTTTATTCCCATCTTTTATTTTTCTTTTGTTTTTCCTTTCTCCTTTGTTTTATTTCTTTGGGTAGTTCAAGCCGTGGTTCGGTATCTAATAAAAATAGTTTTTTTGGTATGCAAACTCTCGATAATCCGTGTTGTCGGTATCGATACTTAGAAGAATCGATACTTTGTTTTCAAGCATCGGGGAGTATCGATATTTGGCTGAAAAATATCGAATTGGTATCGGTATACTTACTCTTTGTTATTTTCGCATCCCTACCAATACTTCTAATGTATGATGGCGCCGTCATGGTCAACTTCTGTAGGAACCATTTTTATATAGGAAATGCTCAGGGATATTCTGCTGATTGTTGATTATGCTGTGGTATGAATATCAACCCTCAGCGAACACTTTTGGGGCGCAATGTAAAATGAAATCAAGTCTACGTCTACACAAAAAGGGTCACTTGATGCTTGAGATGGGGGGGGGGGGTTTGACAATAATCACGAAATATCACAAGGGGGAGGAGGGGTCTAGTAAGATATCGTATGTATTTATTTTTTCGTCAAACCCATTATAATTTGATTACTATATATTTTATATAGGTTACTATATTAACTAATAATTCTTCGTGATTTTGATACTGATTGTTTAAAATGCTGAGTTTATACTATATTTCATACATTATGGGCCCCCTGTATTGCAGTATATTTTCATGCACTGGATCCTAACATACGATTAGAATTCCAATTTTGGCTGAAATCCAACACACAATCAATTTTCTCTGAAATACATAGCACTAATAATTGAAATTGGAAGTCGACTTGAATGCGAATTTCCTCGATTGCTAATTTCATCTGCTTTATTAGTGGGAATAAATCTTACTATTTCATCTTCCTGAATCCTCAATTTTCCGCGATTGCACTCGGGGACTCGGGAAATATAAATGGAGGATTTTTATGCTGATCGAAGGGCGGTTATCTCGCATGTCGTAACGGAACACCCATTTATTTACGATTAATATCTCTTGATGGGAAAGGGTCGGTTCGAGTACCTTTATTAGCCGTATTAAAATAGGGCTTCCATCGAAATTTGATTACGTTCTTTATTTCTACATTATTCGCTGACGAGGAAGAAACGGAACAAGGAAAGATTACAGGTGTAGGGGATGAATGAAATAAATAGAATAGAATAAAATATTTATTAAGCTAGAGAATGTCAATGCATCTTTGGCGTGTCAAGTCATCAGTTCCAGGTAACAATTTGATACATACACGTAACGAACAGACAACAAGTTAAACATTAATAATAAATAATTACAAGTAATTAATTAATACAAAGTAAATTAAAAATTAATTAGCAGCCGCTGCTTAAAGTCATAAAAACTGTATAGGGCCATGTCAATACAAATGTGTTTCAGTTTTCGTTTGAAGCCGTTCATTGGAAGGGACGTAATACTTGGAGGTAATAAGTAAAAAAAAGTCTATTCCCATAAATCTGGACTTGGATTAATTTGTATTTCCCTCGTGTATTGTGGCTATGTATGCTCTCTAATGTTTGATATGTGTTAATGTTATTTTTACTATATACTAAATGTTCATAAATAGTTTGCCCATAGACTGATATGATTTTGAATTTCTTGAATATTGGTTTACAATGCTCTGTGTTTTTGGCTTTTATTATACTGCGTACTGCAGCCTTCTGTACCAGAAAAATTTTCTGAAGCTGTGTTGCAGATACATTTCCCCAAATGAAAATACCGTAGCTTAAAACAGAATGGAAAAGTGCGTAGAAAGCGATTAATGCAGCTTCACGGTCAACCATAGATGATGCTGTTTTTCTTATGGGAAACATTGCCCTCGAGAGTCTACTGCACAGATTATCGATTTGTGCTGTCCACGATAGATGAGAGTCAAGATCAATGCCCAGAAATCTTGCTTCGGTTCTTTCTTCTCCATTTCTTAAACAGAATGTACATATCTCAGTTTTTTCGTTGTTTAAAAATAATTCATTTGAATTAAACCATAGGCTAGCATGCTCGATTATTTTTGCTATATAAAAATCTTTACTGATTATTTCCTCTCTATCTATACTAAGGCTGAAGGTCGTGTCGTCTGCATACATTATTGTTTCCACCGCGATATTATTGAGAGTTAGCATATGTCTTGATATGTCGTTAATATATATGATAAAAAGGAATGGACCAAGTATCGAACCTTGCGGAACTCCCCTCTTAGATGTTAACGTTTCACCAGTTTTGCCATTTGCCCAAACCTGCTGTTTCCTGTTACTTAGCTACGACTGTATTACTTTATTGGCTTGACCCCTTATGCCATAGCGTTCAAGTTTCATTAGCAAAATATTATGGTCGATACAGTCAAAAGCCGTTGACAGATCGGTAAAGATACATATCAAGGGTCCCGATTTTCAAATGCATGAGCGTGTCTTATAAACAGTACAAAGGTAGTAATTCAATCGATAAACAAATTACCAAGATAAATTAAGAATGCAATGAAATATTTAAACAATAACCTACTACTAGCTCGAGATACCTGAGTAACCAGTTAAGTGAAAAATGACTAAATTTGAAAAATAGGTTACTATATATGTTTAATTGAAGAGGATAACGTTATTTTTATACTAGTCTAATTGCCATCACAATCAGGTTAATAATTGTTGTAATTAAACAGATAAACATAGACAGATTACGGGGGGTGAGTTGGATCAGTGGTTAGAGCGGAGAGCTCATGACCTGAAGGTCCCGAGTTCGATTCTCGTTAGAGGCAAAGATCTATTTGTGTTTTTATCAATCAAAAATAAATATCCACAAAAAAGCTCAGCGAGAATCCCCACCTGAGCCTTCACTGTTGGCTTCTAATTAACAGTGCTGTTCCTAGAGTGGCACCGGGAAATAGTAACAAAGCCTACACAGAGCACAAGGCTAATGACCAAAGTAGTCGATGCCGATGACACAGACGTAAAAAAACAGATTACACACTAAATAATTCTTTAAACGCCAAATAGGCAGATACAATAATATACTGTGCTATTACACAAAATAACATACAGGGTTTCCATTTGAAAACTTTCCACCACGGATAAGTGTCGATTCACGTCAAAAGATTTGTCAAGGGGAACAATTTTTAACCCAAAAACTACTTCCCTCCCTTGTACCCCCTGTCCCCCGTAAAAAAATTCGGAGAAGGGGTATCGAGTAATATCTTGTTTTAAAGGTATGTCGAAGTCCTTTATTTTGACGTTTCATTTTTTTAAATCTCGTTTTCGAGAAAATTAGAAAAATCATAGTGTTACCCGCTACTGGCCAAATACTGATATAGGCGATGTTTAAATTCCTGAACAGTAGAAATGATTCCAATGTATGGTGCCCAAAATCAATGTGCTCGGAAAATTGCCGTACGTTCAACGCCAGATATCCGGGGAAAACAACTTCGGATAGGTATGTTTTGAACCTTGTTACGAAATTTACCCTAACTGCATTTGTTGCAAATAAAAAACAGAGATTTTTGGATGAAGCCGCTCAGTTTTTGCCATTTTGACATAAATCCTAATACTACCTCTTCCTATCAGTAGAGTACGAATCAGCTCCGAATAACGACGGGTCTCCTCACAGGACATCGTGGCCTGAAGGAACACCTGAACAAGATGGGACTCTACAATGGAGACCTCAACTGCAGACTGTGTGGAAGAGGAACTGAGTCAGCCCTAAATGTGCTCTGTGAGTGCGAAGCGCTAGATCACAAGAGACAACAGCTCTTTGGGAAGACCAAGCTAGAACCAATGGAGTACACCTCAGCACCAGGATCAGTAGGAAAACTGCATAAACTTATGCAGGGATCTGGATTGCTGGAGTGGATACTGTAAATGAGAGGAGCAATGATACAATAGGCCTTAAGGCTTAAGTATTGACGGGGACAGTAGGGTCGGACGGTTCCTGAAAAAAAAATCTCTACCTATCGGTGTGAGAAGTAAAAGGGTATCGAAATTATTAAACATCGCTGGGAAACATGTATAGGGTTGGGAGGAGATCATGTTGAAAAATGAATATATTTTTTCCAAAATTTTTCTGTTTTCTTTGTCGGATCGGGTACTTCTAGGACCATCCTAGTTGGCAATCAATTTGTTCTTATTTTATTTGACCCAAGTTGAGTAAAGCGTTGAAAACGCGTTTCAATAACGCTCCTTATGTGACTTTATTTTTATGTAAACGTGGAGAGAACCTCCTGCCAAATTTTTCTGTTCTACAAAATTTGGAAAGTACTTACATACTTCCAAAACTTCCTGGATATCTCCCACCGCTTCCAAGGAATCCTTGCATTCTGAAAGTAACGCTTATTTTCTAAATACCCTTACTTTACTAAAAGGGTGGTAGCTAATACTCCGTTTGCTCCGTTGCGTTACAGGCCTCTGGGCGGGACAGTCAAAGGTCAACGCTAGTTACCGAACCTTGATGGCCCTCTGTCGTGCCAACGGGGAGGTGTCAACAAGGGAGTTTGCTGCAATTAGCGTAGAGCCGAGGATTATGCGAACCAGTTAATTGCACAAGGGGGGAGACTGGTAGCGGGTAGAGGATTTGCGGCTGCAGATCAACCAACAACTTTGACATATAATGTAATTAAGGCTGGATTATACAGTACGCGTACAAACTACGGAATAAATTCATTATTCTCTTACAACATGCCAATATACAATTAAAGGTGAAGCATTACAGAATGTCGATGAGATCAGCGATTTGGGAATCATTTTCGATACAAGATTAAGGTTCAATTTGAGTATTGAAAGTATAATCAGCACAGCGTTCAAGGTGCTAGGTTTTGTGATTTGGAATAGTGTTGAATTGTTATAGTAAAGCCCAGAGATATACCATTTGTGTACAAAGTGAGGATCTCCGCAAAAAGTGCCGACGGAGAAAGGGAACGGGGTCGGACTGGGCGTTCGAATTCGTTGGAGTGGGCAACAACGAAAATGTTCATTCCATTCATAAAGTGCTCATACATCAGTTGGTTGAACAAGATGTTTGAAACTTTATTATCTGTTGATAAATATATGGTAGAGACATTTCAATATAACCGTATAAACCATATGGTAAATTATTCCTTTCTACACTCAATTTTAACGTTCGATTCGTTGTTTTAGTTGTCCCCAAATTAATTCTATCGGACTGAAAATGCAAAAATAGGGAGGCAACCTTAAGACATCATGTCCATAATTTTTAGCTATGCTTTCTATGACATATTATTTTTCAAACTGTTTAGTTTGGAAGACCAATAATTCAGTAAGTTTCTTCAAAGTACATATCACGTTTTATGAGAAAATCTTGTATTTCCGCCTCCGATAACGTTGAATTCGGAATTTTGTACCTTTGTCTGGAGTGATAGCTTGCGTTGTCCATTACGATGACGCTAAATGGCTTTAAATTGGAAATAAGGGTATACTCAAACCATTGCTCAAATATTCCCGAGTCCATGTTTTTGTGGTAGTCTACATTGCAGTCTTCAATTTTCTTTCCACATAATTTGAGTGCGTTTTCGACCTAGCCGTCAGATGATCCGCAGTGTAAGATAACTATACGGGATCCTTTATTTGGTGGAACGCCTTTTAGCTAACACTTCTTTGTACCGTCGGTCCATCCCTTTTTAGCGGTATCATGGGTATCATACCAGGTCTCGTCAAGGTAGTACACTGACCTCCCCTCGTTCCGGTATTGCTCTATCTTATGCAAGTAATCGTGCCGCCATCCCACAATCCTTGCCCTTTCTATTATAGCCATTCGTTTGTTCACAGTTCTGTACCTAAACCCAATCTTCCTAATCCATCGCTGCAATGCACGCCTTGGATACTGTTACCCCATTCTAGCCAATTGTCTTTGAACGGATTCGATTGTGGGTAGTTCATTAATTTTGTACTTTTCGTACACAATATTTCTCAATAATTTTGTGATCGTGGGATCTAGTTCTTTTGAAACACCAGCATCAAACCTACGCTTCCTCTGTTGTGGCCCCTTTCTCAAAATTTCACATACTGTTGGATATGGAACGTGTGTTAGAATGGACGTCTTTTTGATCATACTCCCCTTATTTTCATTCTCTGGATCGTTCGTTAGTTCGTTATCATTTTGTGAGGTTTTAATTGGTCTACCTCCACCTCCCTCTGTTCAAATTCATTATCAGTGTCCGTACTATAGTCACTACTTTCACCACCGTAAGGACAAACCGCCGACGTAGCTTCACTGCTGCAGGGTAATTCACATCGCTGTGAAATCCCATTATCTTCCCAAGGCCGAAACATACTCTAGCTGTCACACTTCCAAAAAAAAACGTCCGATTCAGACAGAAAAGTGACGCACAAAAGTAAAAGCAGATTGGCGTTGCTATCAATAACGGTAGCAATACCTGCCTAAACAATTTGACTAAGTCCGGTCCTCTTCATGGATCTAGTCGCTAATAATCCTGGAATGTGTCGGTCTTATCATAGTTCAGTCAAAATATACATCGTGAACGTCATCCGACAGATTTACGTCCAAATACAACTTAGTGTTTCATTTTCACCATTCTAAAAGGTTACGTTTTGTTAGAAAATTGGTTAAAAGCACATTCCATGAATTGGTTACGAGTACGAAAGTAAAATAATGGTCTTCTTCTTAGTGTGCCTGTCCGTTCCGGACGTTGGCGATAAGCAAAGCAATTTGGACTTTACTTGCTGCAGCTCTGAACAATCCTCGTGTTGACAGGGAGAACCAAAATAATGGTAACCATTGAATATTATCAAAACTGTATCTATTCCAAATGATGAACTGTACTAAGAGATGGTATGCAGTTTTTATATAGCGCAAAACGTACACAAATGGTATATCTATACTACATTCATTTAAAATTTTGTATTGTTCGCTAGTCCTTTTTTTGCTTAAGTACTATAGTTCCATCTTATCTGCAAGTTACAATACACATATTTTTCAAAAATTTCATTAAATGCTAACCCTAAGAGAACGAGACACTCTGACATATTTTATATTTTATGTACCGTTTCATAACACGAATTATGGTTTAAATGAACCAAATATCACAGCTCTCGAGATCTAATATTCATATATTTTACAGATCATCTAGTGCCGAGGGTTTCTAAATCTTTTTAGTAACCCGCTCTCCCCTTGTGCAAACAATAAGCAGCCGTGACTGTTTATTATCATTTCGTCGAAGGGGGGAACATCCAACTGCAGGTTTATGTAGAGCAAAAAATGTCCTGGTTTCCATATATTTCTATAGTGTTTCCGATCCCAATTGAAACTGGATAAAAAACATGCGCCCCACACCTCAAAGGAAGACCTGTCATGGGCGTCACACTTTATACACATAATTTTGAATATTAAAATTATTTCACTAATGGTTAATAAAGTGTCTGTTGAAAGTTCCAAATAAAATTATGGCAGTTATGAATTTTCTGCAACTGATTGGGTAGCAACCATGACACTTACGACACTGACAGATATGATCACTTGGCGGACAGATTTCGAACCGGTCTGCGCATGACGTCACCGTGTGACAAAGGTGTACAAGCATATGGCGCCAAAGCATTGATTTTTGAAAATTTTATTTCGTTTCTTGTTATATCTGTCTTAGATATTTAATATTCATACAGAATGAAAATAGCTCATGCGCAGTATAGTATAAACGATACATATTGCTCTAAATCTGAATAAAAAATTGGTGAAATAGTTATACAGAGAATTGATATTAATCGACGCCTGACCCATTTGCAGTAGTTCCGAGCGTTCTGAATTTCAGATAAAAAAATTTGAATGTATGTACTCAAAAAAAAATTACATTGTGGAAAAAGAACAGAGCCAGAGCGGTCTGGACGTATTTTTCTGAAATCTCATATAAGAGGTTGATTGGAGTGCCTAGTGAAACCATCTTTTTGTGGGAAAATTTCTCGGGTAGGGGGTGAAATTTTTATATACTCTATATATTATGTTGCGTCACCAGTTCTTCAAGCCAATTTGCATATGTATTTACTGTATAATTCTCTTAATAAAAGGTAGACAAGAAATAACATGATTTTGTCATTAGAGGTTTTAAAAATCATGAACAAGCATAATGGCATTATGTTTATGGCGAATGAATATTGACTTTTTTCTGCTAATGATTGGTGGAAAAATACATTACCAAATTTTCTTATTTTTTATTTATTCAAATATATGTCACAACCGCGTATATGTTAAACATAAAATAAAAACATATCACAATACAACAATACAATATCTTTCTGGGCATTGTATTTAGCTAGTACAGGTGAATTCTCGTATACTAAAGATTCCTAGTAATAACAGGTTTTTCATCAATTTTTTTTCACACGATGTATCTGTTTAATAATATGCTTTAATTAAAAAGTTTGATCCACTTGCAGTGATGGTTTCTGATGGCCTGGGTATAGGGCACATTATTTGTTGCGCTTTTGTGTTGTAGTTAGGTATTGATTCTGTATATATGAGTCTATGGGGAAATATATTTTGGACAGACAGTAACAGCTGAAAAAGGGATGAATAAGAACATATAGAACTAGCCGTTCGCTATATGAACTGAAAATGAAATATCAAAATACGTTCTGCAACCTGTAAATCTCCAACCATCTTTTAGCGCATTTTTATTTTATGTAGCATTTTTTTTATTCCAAATAGGAAAGGCGCTAGGAAAGCTGAATGCACCGTCCCAGGACCCTGTATACTTATTACTTTGTACTATTTTACAATGTTAGTGAATTTCAGTTTTCTAATATTCGAGGTCTCTCTAATTCCCCTATCAAGAATTCGTATTCTGAAATACATGTGCATATAGAAAACAAGCTCATATTTGCTTCATCAGTCACATATACATTCTCTGATAATTTGTTTAAATTCGCAAGGTAGTTTTTTCAATTTTCAAAGCGTTTCCATTATAGTTGGAAAATATGGCCGAGCTCATTACATTTTGCCAAGAACTCATCTGTATGTTTTTGTAGTCTACCTTCTGTTAAATGGTTGACCCAACTGAGAGAAGTATCTGTGCAATCTGATTCTCCTTATTTTTCAACTTAAATCCAATGAAACATGCCAAATTTTCCAAACCATCCCAAGTAGCGGTAGTGTGACGAATAGTTTGTACTTTTTTATTATTACATCCCACAACCACACAATAAACCATTGTTCAAATATGTGTTAAACTCCAGAATCGCAAATAATTAATGTTTTATCAAACTTTACTACGGTGAACGAGTAAACCCAAGAAAATAAACTGAAAATGTTCGGCTATAGCCTGTAACTAAACGAGTAAACAAACCCCGTTTGTCACACGCTGACGTCACAGGTGGAAGCGAGACGGAAGACATCATGCGCGTGAGCATACCTTCTAAAGTCGTAGTACCATGGGTAGCAACCGGTCTCCAAAACGTCACTTCCGTGCAGTTTTTTAAATAATAACGATAACGAGGGTTGCTCTATATCTCCGTCAGTCCACCAGTACGCAGACAGCTGTTTCACGCTTATTAGCGATCATCAGTGCGCCATGGGTCGATTGACGGAGATAGAGAGCATCAAAATTTGCATGTCTATCAGACATGTAAAGCATGTGAGAGTAGGCGGCAGGAAAAATCTGCCTGTGCGCCATCTGGTACCCGGAGGTAACGGCAAATCAATGAAAGTCACTGCTAAAAAGCAGCAAACTTCTTGGCGGAACGCAAAGGCGCATTCGCTCCACCTAACCAAATAGGTCCGCTTCTATGCCAACTGCATATGAGAATCGATATACGAGGGTTGCTCTATATCTCCGTCAATCGACCTATGGCGCACTGATGATCGCTAATAAGAGTGAAACAGCTGTCTGCGTACTGGTGGATTGACGGAGATATAGAGCAACCCTCGTATATCGACTCTCATATGCAGTTGGCATACAAGCGCGCCTATCTGGTTAGGTGAAGCGAATGCGCCTTTGTGTTCCGCCAAGAAGTTTGCTGCTTTTTAGCAGTGAATTTCTTTGGTTTGCCGTTACCTCCGAGTACCAGATGGCGCACCGGCAGATCTTTTCTGCCGCCTATTCTCACCATAACGATAACGTACGTACGCCCAAATTGGTTCAATGCAACACGGCTAATTGGCGGCTTCTTTGAAGACATGATATATTGCTTTGCTGTTCTTTGACTGGTGACTTCCTACTCGAATATTTCCTGCTTTTTATAAAGGAAAAATACGAGGTGTGATTTAGTGGTTTTTTAAGACGGATCATACCATCTATTTACATAGGATGTTATGATTTATCAAACTGACCTGGTGGTTCCAATTAGAATTAGAAAGACAGCCGGCGCGTTACATAAAAAGTAGCCCTATCATGAAGCCGATCAAAGCGATACACAATTTGGATTTCGCAAAGGATTAGGAACAAGGGAAGCACTAGCCAGTTTATCAATCCTCTTCCAGGAATGCCGAAACTGAGGAAAGATGTATATGCCTGTTTCATAGACGACGAGAAAGCCTTCGATCGAGTTGATCACACCGTCCTTATGACATTAATGCTGAAAAAAGGTTTAGAAAAACAAGACATCGAGTTCATTGGAAAGCTTTATTGGAACCAAGAAACAACGGTGAGATATGAACAAGCAACATCAGAACCGGTGTGTTTAGAAAGGGGGTACGACAGGGTTATGTTTTGTCGCCAATACTATTTAATGTGTACTCTGGGCACATATTCAACCAAGCAATAGGCGATGATGAAGACGGCATAAAAATTAACGGCAGGATATTGAACAGCATACGTTATGCAGACGACACGGTTATCATTGCGGACAGTCTAGAGGCCCTTCAACGCCTAATCAACAAAGTTCTAGAGGTAGGAGTTCAACTAGGCATGAACATTAATGTCACAAAAACTAAAGTAATGGCGATAACAAGATCTCCAAACCCACAACTGGATATAAACATATATGGCACCGCAATAGAGAAAGTTGAGAAATTCAAATATCTTGGCAGCTGCATAACGACAAATGTAGACCCTGACGTTGAAGTAAGATCACGCATAGAACAAGCCAAAGCCACGTTCCTAAAGATGAAAAACCTATTATGTAACCCAACCTTGAACTTAAACCTAAGATACCGTTTTGTAAAGGCATACGTGCACTCAGTTCTCTTGTATGGAGCAGAAACATGGACATTAAATGTGGATACCATGAACAGACTCGAAGCTTTTGAAATGTGGACCTTCCGTAGTTTATTAAAAATATCATGGAATCAACACATATCTAACGATGAAGTGCTTAAAGAGAGTTACTTACTACAATAAAACGACGAAAGACCGCTTATCTGGGCCACATATACCAGAACAACAAGTATGATATACTAAAACTAATAATAGAAGGAAAAATCGAAGGTAAACGTGGTCCTGGTCGCAGACAACATTCATGGTTGAAAAACATACGCGATTGGACTGGTATGAACACATCATCTTTAATTCGTACCACTCAAGACCGAAATAAGTACGCCATAATTGTCGCCAACCTTCATTAAATGGAGATGGCACCTGAAGCAGAAGAATCATCTAAAAAAAAGTTCTAGGTGTTTTTAGTAGTGAGGAGGTTGGGGTTCAGTTACCCTAATGGTTGCCGCTCCGCCTTAAGGTTTATTCTGCACCCCCCGGTCGAAGACAGGTGAAGCCAATAAAAGCTTGTTAAAAAAGATTATCACAAAGAATTTTAAAATTCAAATTCTGTATATGTCTCTTTTAAAGTCGATGACTTTCACCAAGCAACAGCATCAACAATATACATAACTATGAGCCCTCAAAACAAGTTCATAATTGCAGATATGTTGGGAAGCATACTTTTCTTATGACTATATTCTAGTTTGACCTTGAAATGGCAACAACGCATATAACGTTGAATTTAAGTGCACAGCCACTATCTCACGCTATATTATAAGCCTTCGAGCACCTGCTATTCAACATCGTAACACAATGCCTTCTGATTAGATTACAGCGTTTGATGAAAGGTTGTGAGAGGAAATTAGCGTGATAGAACATGACTACTAGAGTCTATCATTTTGTAGTTCAAATTACCAGTCTAGGAAGCAAAACCATCCGAACGATGATTGCTTATATAAGTGTAGTACAGTCAATGAATAACTTTTGAACAGAATCCTTGATAGAGTTAGTGAAACATTCTGCAGCGTCATTATACTCCCCAAACTGCCTTTTTTCCAAAAAGAAATGCGGATATATCAGTATATATAGCGAGACTGGATGTAGCTTTTATTTCTTAAAACACAAAAAAGGAGACATGTACTTTCGCTCAAGTAGGCTTTGATTTAAGGTTTGACTTTTTTTAGAAATCGTTATGCAATGTCAGTGGTTTTCGTATGTCAAAAAAATTGTGGGTTAAAAATTTGCGATAAAATTTTGGGCTTGGTTGATGGTATTTTTTACCATAGATGAATAGAGGACAACATTCTTAAAACGTCGTCGCAAGATTGAACTTTCTAGTTTTTTTTAACCGGAGACATCAATAAAACAAGTATTATGACAAGTGTGCTGTGAGTTTCAGAAACAATTGTTGCCCTTTAAAGGTATAGCCTCCGTCAGAACGTTTTAGTAATTATTAATTATAATTGGCCTTAATTTGAGGATCTCCTCACATTATTTTTTCTACTTCTTCTTTGGTTGTTGAGTCTATATAACACTTTGTGATCAACTCAAATTGACTGTATTTCGAGGATCCTTAAAAACGCTAAAGCTCATCGGAATTTCCCTCAACCTGGTGAACCTCATATTGGAGTGGTATCCGGTAATAGCACCATTCGCATTGCCTGGAAATCGAGATGAAGTATTTAGCTATCTCATCACTACGGGAGGGTAGAGTAGAAGTTCTGTAGAGGTTGAGCACTCAGAACTATCATCTATGTGGCCTTAAAAAAGCTTTTTGGGTGCATTCTCTTTTACTCAGCGAACCATTATGTTTTTGACACGAATGCCTGATGACAATCCAATGCTGAGCTCATCGTTAGCTTAAAGTATTTTAGAGCCAGTAGCGCATGTCTGCTATACAACGTTTCCGGACATTGCCGTCGGAGCCTTTAGGGGGATAAAATACGTTAATTTTCATCGACAAATCACCTCTCAAAAGTAGTTTTTCTCCCACCATAATAAAATGGCAGCCATTTTGTTTTTTGTGTAATTGATGCACGAGTGTTGGACTAATTTAGCCATAGCTACCTACGTAGAGGTTCCACAAATTCAAAATAAGTCTCATTGGATAGCGAAACATATACCATAAACTACTTTTAAACGAAAATAATTGTGTAATTTTTTGCGTTTTTTACAATTTTAGTTTTCTAAAACAAATCTAAGCTGATAACCTACATTTTTTTATCTCTAAACGATAGTACATGGTGTTTCCTAAAAAATATAGCTTACATCTTAGCCCTAAGCGAAGTAGTTTAGAAGCTATGATAGTTTGCTTTATTGTTTAATCGGGCAGTAGAGAAGACAATTAAACAAAATACTTAGTGGCCACCATATTTATTTTGCGAAAAAAAGAAACAAATGTTACAACCATTGTTCGAAATGTCCTCCTTGGTGTTGCAGACATATTGTTGCTCTTACTGACACATGTTGCGTAGAGCGCCGGATCATCGCTTTGTCATTCCGTAATTCATTTCCTACTTGAATAATTTTGCTAAGAAGCTCCTCGTTTGTATTTGGCACGTCGACACAAACTTTCTGTTTCATTGAACCTCACAAGAATACATCATCATCAAAATAAATGTCGTGACCATAAGTATTTTGTTTTGTCGCCTTCTCAACTGCCGGATTGGACAATAAAGGGTCATATTCAAACCATCATAGCTTCTAAACTACTTTACTTAGGGCTAAGATGTGCAGCTATTTTTTCAAGAAACGCCATGTACTATCGCTTAGAAATACATTTTTTTTTTGGAAAAACTAAAATTGTAAAAAAACGCAAACGCAAAAAAATGTGTCCTGATATGAAATGCAATTTGGAAAATGTTTACCATTAGTTTATGGTCTATCGTTATCGAATGAGGCTTATTTTGTGTTTGTAGGTACACAGATAGCTATGGCTAAATTAGTACAACACTCGTGCATCATTTAAACAAAAAACAAAATGGCTGCCATTATTTATGGTGGGAGAAAAACTACTTATGGGGAATTATTTGTCGACAAAAAATACTGTATTTCATCCCGCTAAAGGTTCCGACACCTATGATCGCACACATTGTATACAGGGTGTCCCACGACAATTAAGACAAGCAATATATCGGAACTGGGCAGTAGTAGCGAATTATAATTCTGGGGGGGGGTGTAAATTAGAGCAAATACAGTGTCTTTTCTTATTATTGTGTCACCCAATGAGTTATTTGTTTTTGGTCACGTGACGTCCGATTCAAAATTTTTAATGGGACACCCTGTATATTTGTGACTTTTTGTGTTCCTCCCGATAAAACATTTCCACAAACACTTGGGGTCTAAAGTGATTAATTCAAGAGCTACAGGTACTTAAAAGACTGTACCACCTCCGCATTGCGAATGGCGCTTTTACTGGATGCCTCTCCAATATGAGGTTCACCAGGTTGAGGGAGCTACATTACTATGTTTAATTTTACATTTTACGAAATGCAGAATTTGATAACGTTATTTCCGTGTACATATTTCAAATTTGAAAAATGGTGAATGTTGTATGTACAATTCATACATTGATCCACCATTCATTCGGTCATACAAGCACCATCCACCATTTTTGTAACTGAATAAGAAATGCCTATTCGAAGGTTCGGGGAATATTGGATATATGGATTCTAATTGGATGTACTCATTTCCACCGGTTTTTGTAGGCGAAGAAATCGAGAATTTGTGAACATAATTTTCGGGCGCTTAATGTAACAACGACAAGACATTAAACCAAGTTGAAGAAATGGTGAAAGAGACATGCACTAAATATACAAATAATCGGAAATGAAATGAAATATTTATTCAATAATGTTCAACAATATACCTTAAAGTACTCTTCATTCTTTTCAATACTTGTCATAAACTTCTGACAAACCATTTTTTGTTGGTATGTTCAGTAAACCTATCACAGCATTCTTTAGCTCTAAATCTGTCCCAAGCCTTCGACATCTCAATTCTTTTTTGACTTTAGGAAACAAATGAAAGTCACATGGCGCAAGGTCAATTCTTCTTTGACAAATAGCACTGTCGTGATGCACCCTCCAACCGAAGTCTTCATAAAGCGGCCATTTCTGCCTTAATTTTTCCCTTTAAGGGTCCTCGGAATAGAGTCGGGTGGATTCGGTTTTAACGACCAATTTTCTGAGGTACGAGTACGAATGCATCAAACTTACATTGAGCACTTTACACTTCTACGCCGCTTTGTATACAATGATCAAAGACCTGTTTCGATTTTGTAATATTTACAGCTGCGACTATAATGAGGAGTCGACAGATTTCTTCGACTGTTATAGCTTCGTTTATAACAGAGTGTTGTGACTGCCAAGGATTGCCGACCGTCTTAAATCACGTGATACCGAATCACCCTTAACAACTTGTCGATACTCGTCTACATTTCTCATGCTTTTTATCGAATAATATACCAGAATCGGAAGATGGGGAAGATCCAGAAAGAAACTTCGAACCAACAGATGAACAAGTATTTGGAGCGACAAAACCTTATATGTTTGCTTGAGCTCAATCATTTTCAATGCAATGTTAAATAATAATTTGAGTCTGTACAAAAAATAATTGTAAATTCTCTGTTGTCCAAAGAGTGTATCTTGACATGATTTCCGACTTGAATAATTTTGCTAATAAGCTCCTCGCGTGTATTTGGCACGTCGACATAAACATTATGTTTCATTGTACCCCACAAGAAAAAATCAAGTGGGGTCACCTCCGGTGAACGTGGTGGCCAAGCGATTGTTCCACCGCGTCTAATCCACGGCGAATATCGGTCATTTAAATGTCGTTCACCGGACTTGACCCCACTTGATTTTTGTTTGTGGGGTCCAATGAAACAGAAAGTCTATGTTGGCGTGCCAAATACACGCGAGGAGCTTATTTATTCAAGTCGAAATGAATTACGGAATGACAAAGCGATGATCAGTCGCTCTATGCAATGTGTGTCAGTACAACAGCATGTCGCAAACACCAAGGAGGACATTTCGGACAATGGTTGTATAACATTAAATGTTGTGTGTAAAAAGAGACAAATTTTATCTTTCTTTTCCAAAATAAATATCGTGGCCACTAGGTACATATTTTGTTTAATTGCCTTCTGTGCTGCCGAATTAGACAATAAAGGGTCTTATTCAAACCATCATAGCTTCTAAACTACTTCACTTAGGGCTAAGATGTATAGCTATATTTTTTTTGGAAACGCCATGCACTATCGCTTAGAAATACAAAAATGTAGGTTAACAGCTTAGATTTCTTGAAAAATCTAAAACTGTAGGAAAAACGCAAAAAATTACATAATTTCACCAATTTTTTTCGCCCTTTTATGAAATAACATTTGGAAAATATTTACAACTAGTTTATGGTGTACATGTTTCGCTATCGAATGAGACTTATTTTGTGTTTGTGGAACCTCTACTTCGGTAGTTATGCGTAAATTAGTACAACACATCAACTAAACAAAAAATAAATTTGCTGCCATTTCATTATAATAGGAGAAAAACTACTTTTGAGGGATGATTAGTCGATAAAAATTAATGTATTTTATCCACCTAAAGGCTCCGACACCGATGACCGGAGACATTGTATGTTCTTTCAAGAATTTATCTCTGTGCGTGCAGACTCAGGCCCGATTTTATTTATCAACATGCATATTTAGCAAAGACGTTGACAAAGCTTTTCTATTGGATCTTGTTTAGCAAAAGCCTTCTATTAGATATTGAGGGCTATGTTAATGATATCATCCAAATAGTATTTTATCAATATTGGAAACAAAACGTCAAAGCTGGATGACACTTTCATCAAAAATATTTTTGAATTCATGGATCAAAATCATAGCAGAAAATCAGAACAAAGCGATTGATCTGCAAATTAATGCTAGATTTTTAATGTTTACCTTATAATATAAAGAACCCACTTACCCCTCAAATAATTTATTTAAAGAATCCCAGAAATTTGATATCCGACAACTATACAGCTATAACATATTGAATTTCGTCCACAAACATCAAAATTACATCAATTTCAATAGCCATGAACATAATACACGAACCAAGAATAGGACCTTAAGACCTCCTATATTTAAGTCAATAGGCCAAAAAAGTTTAATATATCTATGTTGCTGCATATACGATTTACTTCCTGCTTCACTGAAATCCATAAAATCTCATACTGTATACAAAAAAAAGTCAAAAATTTGATAACGGACACACCCAGAGATATTTTTTCAAATGTTTTTAACACGATTTTGAACTGACACACTTACAAGTCTTTAATATAGTTAGTATTAGTTTTAATATACGTATTGTAAAATATATGTATGTAGTTTAACCCACGCACAAGGTCAGCACCTTCTGTGGGTCAAACAATTTATTTGCCCTGTATTGTTGGTGAATAAATTATTATTATTTTTAAAAACAAAATTATTGTATAATTACCAATTGCAATTGCAGTCAGATTGATTATAGACTGGACGCGTGTTTGTTATTGACCTTCTTATATAAATATTCACAGAGGATCTAAAGATTGCAAAGGCACTGCGTAAAAGGAACCGTAGCGCAGAAACACATTGTAAGGCATGCATATGAATAAAAATCCCTCCCTCTTTTCCCTGAAAATTATATAAATCACCTTATTCACTTTCTGACTATACGAAAGGTTTCTGGTTTAGGAAAAATGAGGTTATACGTTATACTTTTGCCGGCTCGCAAGCTTTGCTGTTAAGGAGGATAGGCAACCAGTATTGCACACTTGTTAAATCGTGTGTGTCTAGCTTTGCGAAATGCAATAAAATGTTATTTTTACCCTTTCTTACTATAATACAAAGGTATATTGCAGGTATTTATAATTACTATCGATTGTAAATTATTGTCTTATTAAAATAATGCAGTAATTTGAATTTTTTGTCATCATTATCATTACATTAACAGTACATTTGATCCAGTTATCAAATGTACTGTTTTTGTGAATCTGATTGGTTGAGATTAGCAACTGCTAAACTCTTTGTCAAACAGAAAAATGCAAGTTTCTACCCATTTAGGATGGAAGATCAGAGCTGAAGAGATACTAGAGAGTTCATAATGATCGATTATATATAAAGCATGTCTTTTTTCATCTTATCGAAGTTAATTTCAAGAGAAATAAATAATTTTCAGAGAACTTTGACAGATGCATGTTCTTGAATGAGCTACTCTGATTGGTCAAAGCCTTTGTTATAATGCCTGTGTTGATAAAATCGGGCCTAAAGAAAGTAAATATCGGACACCCCGTATGCGATGCATCGAAGCGAGTCCTACAAGCGCATAAATTCACCGAGTGCGCTCTCTGCATCCCTCACTCGGATATTGCAAAACTCCCTGAAGCTCTAGCAAACAGTGTCCTCTGGTGCAGCTATTCGGGTTCCGAAGTGCACCTACATATTACCTATTATAGCAGTATCCGAGTGGAGGTTTGCGTCATCCCCTATATTCATTTAAACTTCCGCTTGGAAGTTTAGAGTGTCTCCGACAGGGTATCTGGACGTCTGCAGCCCAAACAGCGGTGATTATTTGCAAGTTGCGGGAACGTCGATGGGCGCAAAGAAAAGTGGAGAGGAGGGGGCAGTAGTAGGTTGAGAGCTGAGAGAGAAACGGAACGTCTAACACATCGGCCACAGCATAATAAACAACCAGCACAAGTTGGCGGAAATTACACGCGCATCCCCACTTTTGGATGGGTTTTTTGTAGGGATGGTAACGGTACTTCGATACTTCTGCACTAATATCGAGTATTTTTGTCATCCATACTTTTTGAGGCATTACAAGCTGGTATCGATACTTTTGTATTGGTATCGAAAATAATTATACAATTATTAAGGGGCGTAATCAGTTGCACAAAATGCTCTGTACGAACCAAACGCGCCTATTTGGCTAGAAAATATCGAGTTGGTACCGGTATCGATATTTTCATTTTCGCATCTCTACCCAAACTTCACAGCCGTAGAATCATCCATAAACCCTCCCAAGGTGAAATTTTGTGGGAACCATTTTTATATAGGAAATCCTCAGAGATATTATGCTGGTTGTTTATTATGCTGTGCATCGGCTGAGAACTTCACAACCCTTACGCCAGATTACAGTAAACTACCACTTACGGTATGCCGAAAGTACACAAGGATGGCATACCGCTCTGAGAACAAGTTCAAGAGGCTCTCCCACGTATAGTCTTGCGAAACATCTACTTAACATCATACAACCACTAGAGGGCAAGATATCATCATTTGTGAAGGACTCCAAACACTTCGTGGAAATAGTTTCACGAACATAACTAGATGCAGAAAATCGGTTTATAAGTTTCGACATCCATAGCCTGTATAGAGATTTGAGGGTTCGGAAAAAACCAGAAAAATTGAAAAAAACAAATGTTTTTTCGTTTTTTCCCGAACTTGGGAGAAATTGAAAAAAAGAAACGGGAACATATTTTTTTAAACTTGAAGCCGGAAATCTAAAAACAAGCTACAGTTGTAAGATACATGTATATTTGTGAATATAAACCTCATTAATAAAAAACAAAAATGATATTTATATATATTATAAAAAAAGAATAACTCTGGTTAACAAAATAACATAAACTTTAGATATCTATATAATAAAAAAATCATCATCATAGTCACAATGTCTTAACAGACATGTTTGAACTCGTAAAATGCATTTATTCATTTTACGAGTTTCTCTTGGGATATCTTTAAGATCTTTAATGCAGTAGTTTCCCATTTGCTTTCTGCATCCTCATGCCGTTGACCAGATGGTATATACTGGTTCATCCGCCTTTTAGGGGCAATTTCTCAGCCCAAAGATAAGAAGGTGTCCTGACTCTTCTCAATTCGTCCACCCGGAGCTGTTGGTTGAGAAGAGGCTACTGCTTATATCGACAGTAGTTCGGTTCCTTTTAGTCGCCTTTTACGACACGCAGGATATACGATGGGAGATATTCTAACCCGCCCCCACACGGGGCAGATAAAAAAAATAAAAAAATATATACATGGAAAAAAATTTAAAAGAATTGCCAAAGTAAGTGAAAAACATACATGGGCAAGGCCACCATTGTTTCAAAATATATAAAAAAGAAAAACTCTTGATTTCGCTAACAAAATAACAAACTTGAGAACATGTAATAATAAACAGAAATTAACATAAAAAAACTTGATAAGAACTAACAAAACAGGTAAAGAAGATATTATTTGGCCAAAGCCAGAAGACTTGGAGGCACGTCATCGTCAGGATCTGAGTCTTCGGAGAATGAATCTGATTCTGATTTTGAATGCCTAGAATCGCTATCTTAAAATTCATGAATATGCTCAATATCCATTTCAGCCGGCTGTAAAAGCGGAAATAGTCGAGCATTGTAGGAACAGTTGTCAGGGTTGTAACGTTGCATTTTATGTTTTAAATGTATTTAAAACCATTTTTGAATTGACTAACATTTGATACGTGTACCTTCCTGAATATTAAAGTAATTTTTTTATTTCTTAGGAAAATACATTTTTCCTGAAACTTACCGTTTTTTCCTATTTTTCCGAGAGAAGACCGGTTCTTTTCCGCCACCCAATTTTTCGGGCAATTTTGAAACACTAGCCTGTACACAAATGTGCCGGTTGAAGAGACATTGGGGGTAATCCTAATCCAGAAGAGGTTACAAGAAGACCCAACAATAAAAGATAGAACGATTCTTGCTGTGAGGGGAGTAATGGAGCTCTTAAAATTCTGTCTCAAGAACAGGAATTTTCGAGAAAAGTTAATATTTTACATGCAAAAAGAAGGGTTACATATGGGATCTACCCTCACACCCATTCGTGGCCAAACTTTACATGAAATGGTTCGGATCAACTGCGGTTAATAGCTCAAACGTCAAACCAAAGCTATGGCTTCGCTATGTGGATGACGTGTTCATAATATGGAACCGAGGAGACCAACATCTAGAAACTTTATTTTCGCATCTCAATAATATGAAACCATCCATAAAATACACAAAAGAAGAACAGAACCACATCACCTTCCTTTTTTGGATATCTTGGTAATGAGAAGGAATACTTAAAACCAACGCACACAGGACCTGCATTCTAGCTCAAGACGTCCAATAGTCCAAATATACAGGAAATTAACGTAGGGTATTTATGCAAAGTAGTATGACAACAATAAAGATCTAGTCGACTTGATGACACCTGTTATGCCTCTTTGTCTGCTTGAGTTGAGTATTAGGGTACGCTGATTTTCGTCACTTTCAAAAACATGAATTTGCAACTTTGAAAAGGTTGCAAAACCGAAGAACAAATGCTTTTTTATCTGACAAAAAAAAGAATTTTTTTGTGTTGAACTGCCACAATGACAGGTAATTTTTGAATTTTGAATTTTGTCAAATTAAAATTCTGCAAGTTTGAAACTTCTTCGAAACATAAAAGCAAACATTTTTTGTTTAATGATATAAATATAATTTTTACTTTTTCAACTGCCACAAGAGAACTGACATTTCAAGGTTTTTTCAATATTTGTATATTATGAAAAAAAATTGTGAGAAAAAGTACTGAAGCGTTTTCCTTATATAGTTTTTTCTATAGTCCCCACCTTTTATGAAATAGAAAATAAAAGAAAATAACAGAAAATGTTACACGACTTTTTGATAAAGTTCTTCGTCTGAATACGTGATAAAATTATGATTTTAGTAACAATCACAAACCACCCTGACTTTGGGGCGCTGTAGAATAGAAACTATTGGTCGCACATGAAAAATGTAAAGACCAACATTGTGAAGAATTTTGTCCATCTCCATATGTATATGATTTGGACTTGAATCTTATCTTAATTAAACAATGCCGGGGTAGTATAATTTCCACTAAAAGTATGCACAAATACGATATTTTTCGCAACAGCACATATCGATAGTAGGTAGGAGTGCGTTTCTAAATGCCGTAATTTTTTTAAATCAAATGAGTGAGTTTAGGCAGCTGCAGATAATAAAACAATGAGAAGATATCATTCTTTTAGGGAAACAAAAATGTTACACGACTTTATGATAAAGTTCTTCGCCTTAATTCGCCCTTAAATTCTGATTTTAATGAAAATCACAAACCAACCCCTAACTTTGACGCAGTGTAGGACGGAAACTATTGGTCGCACACGAAAAATGTACAGACCAAAAGTATGCAGAATTTTGTTCTCTCCATAAATCATTTGAAGCTTTTTCCGATATCCCTTATCAGAACGACGCTATTTTCCGAAAATCGTCGCGAAGCATAGTTTTCACCCCCCCCACCCCTCGAGTGGCAACCCGAGGTCGCAATTTTAGGTCTAGGTTCAAGGGACTAATGTCTACCATCCCACCAAATTTCGTTTGTTTCCGACCTCTTTTCGCTACGTAACGATTGGACTATTGTGATATGTCGGAAGCAACGACGTCCTACTGATAGACTACGCATCCAAGGCAAATTGTTTGTCGGCATTCCAAACATTGGGAATATATTCAATGGTCCTCCGCAGCGATGCCAACTTGACAATTATTTGGAATTAATATTCAGAAAAACGTATGGAACAGTATCGTCAATATGCTGTAAAAAATTATGATTATGGCTTGCTTATCTGTAACAGAAAAAGTGCTCTGAAAATACTCTTTTGTAAAATACGTGTAATATTGCAATTCTGTCAAGAATTAACCCCCATTTTTATATTTTACAAACATTGCTGCATGCTGTAATGCACAACTGGCAACGTCGGGACTGTCTACGTCAAGTGCCGACCAAGTATCTACTCAGGTGCGTACACAGGATTTTCGTTCGGGGGCGGTTTCAAAAAAAAAACGAGATATCTATATCAGTGCTAAGCCAGTCAGTCGATAGTGGTCCACATCCAGCCAACAAAACAGCAACACAACAAAGCTTCAAGTTTTCGAAAACAAAAACAGATTGGCAAATGCTGTCCACATATTTGTAGGCAACAATTAGTCAACTTCGAGGCCGCCGATAGAAAAACGTGGCCTGCTCAAAATTGCGAATTGGGTTTTCTTATTATTTACAAAAAAACGATTTTTTTGGGTTAGACCCAGCCTAAGAAGAACCGACACAAAAGCTATATTGAGGAATTATTGGAAGATTTACGAAAAGGTGATGTCTTGGTAATGCCGGTATTAGTAGGGAAATGGGATCTAGCTTCTAGCAAGTACGATTCTGCAATCACATATGGCCACTATAAGTACTGTTTTCCTGATACAATTAAAACTTAACATTTATTGCAAAGTGCTATCCACAATTTTGACTTCATGGGGATATTTCTGTTTCTTTTCCGGTATTATGAACTAAGTGTGAAAGTATTTCATATTGCTTTGCCATCGACGTATCTCGCGAAAAGAGGTTTCAATGTGGTTTTCAATCTTACACAGAAAAGAAGTTGTAAATATTATTTATTGATTGCCGAGGTTTAGGGTTGAGGCGGACCAGTTTTAAGTTGGTTATTATAAATTTGCTATAGATTCAGGTTCAATGCTCTCATTAAAAATCAGTGACTTTTTGTGTACCTACTTAATTTACGTAAAAATGTTACTAATCCCAGATTATCTACTGGTGTAAATAAGACATGAGTAAAATCCTTGCGCGTTTTTCCTTCCAAACAATTTGTCATTTCTAGAGACCCTGTCAGAGTAACTACCTAGTTAAAAGACAATTTTGCGTGTCATTGATACAAATCATTGCCAGATAATGTTTTGATTTCACTGTGACAAAATTTGCGTATCCATTTAGGCATTTTTTTGCCAATGCGATGTTAACAATTGAATACTTATTACAATAACACGTGGTAATTAGCTGAATATACATACATTTTCTTTGCAGACTTTAGAATTAACATATTTTATGATCAATGAACTAGTATCAATGAAAAAAGTTTTATTCATATCTTATTTTTCAAGAATATCACTTTGAATGGGAGAAGCTCATGCAGCAGTTATATTCTTATTTGAACACACAAGCAAGTGGTGTGAAAGGGAAAGTTGAAACGGATAAATAAAATTTTGTTATGTGTATGTGTGTATATATTCAATAATTCTACGTTTTTTAGCTGCTCCAAATGAACAACAGTCTGACAATTACTTAATACATCTATTATTTAATATTGTTTGAATGTTTATTTGTAAACTTCTGCCATTGTAGAAATTAAATGTCTACTACACTGACTAGGAGTACGGTCATAAATACAGCTGACGTTCCTCCCTGCCGTCGCATCGCCAGAAACGCTTACAAACATTTGGTATACAAAGCGTAGTCTATCAGTATCGACGTCGAAAGATAAATTACTACCCACCATAACTGGTACAGAGCGGGTGGCAACAAAATACTTTTAGATACAAAAAACATGTCACGTTTATTCTAATACAAATGGCTATAGTAAACACTGCTGTTTAAAGAATTTCACGTTCATGTTGCTCGCTGTGTAGCTAGCTCTCCACCTATAAGCAACGGTAATCCTGGAAATTGGAACACCAACCAGTGAACAGTCTGATGGAAATTGGCACGGTTGTTTTGTACACGTCCGCAGTTGCGAGTAGATTAGAGCATTTGCTGTTATTTCAGTTATTCGTCGTAATCTACAAGTGACTAAGCGTCTCTGGAAATAAGTTGAATTTCAGGCAGACGTAGGATATACAGGTAGAATCGATTTAAGTTTTTTTTTATACCTGAGCAGACCGCGCAGGCAGAGCCTAAATACCAGAGTACCGCGGCTGCTGTGAAAGGGTTATGTTAGGGGAAGTTTGATAACGCGAGATTTGAATGGGCCAATACCCGCAGGCCCAATAAATACATCTTCTGGCAGTCCATTCCAAGCCTTGGACACTCTGGGAATAAATGTGCGGTTGTACCGCTCAGTTCTTGATGTATGAAGAACGACAGTCTTAGGATGAGATGCAACGGTCGCACGGGTACATCTGATAGGAGCAGTGAGCGGCGGAACGATAGAGGATAGCTCAGAGGAGCAAATTCCGTTGGAATATCAGTAGAATAGTGAGAGGCCACCAACAACACGCCGGTGAGAAAGTGACTGAAGGTGGCGCGTTAAGGTCGGAGCGCCAATTAGTCGAATTGCCCTTTTCTGGACGGCATCTAGTATAGACAGGATAGTAGGGGCAGCAGCTCCCCAGACATGAGAGCAATACTCCAGGCAAGGTCTTATCTGGGCTTTATATAGCGTGAGGAGGTTACATGGTGAGAAATACTTTCTGGCTCTAAATAGGTACCCAAGCTTTTTACCAGCGGCTGTTGCAATTGACGCGACGTGTTCATGCCAGATCAGATTTTCTGTAATGTTGACTCCTAACAGCTTGAATGAGTGACTCCTTGGCAGAGCCTGGTTGTTCATTAGAACCTGGTGTTGGCTTGGGCACTTCTTGTTTGATAGCGTACAATACTGGGTCCTGGAGGCATTAAATTTAATCATATTCTTAAGCCCCCAAGCGGTAATGGTATCGAGATCCTTTGAAAGTGAAGCTGCCACTGCCAGTCTTCTATTCCAGCTCGATCACAGAGATCGGTCTATTGCTCATGATGCCTGCATGCAGCGTACTGTCATCCGCAAAACTGTGGATTGGGTTTGTAGTGCTAGAGAGTAGCTCATTAATATGAAGCAGAAACAATGTCGGAGCCAATACCGATCCCTGCGGAATCCCAGCATTGATGCTCTGGAAAGAAGAGGAAAAGCCGTCTACCACGACAGAGATTTTCCGACCTGAGAGGAAGTCTGCGAGCCAACCGCAGAGCTTAACAGGGAGCCCATAAGACGGGAGCTTGTTGTGTAAGTGGACCTATTGTCCTATTTAAGTTCAAGCGTACTATCTTTGCCAGTGACAAATGTCTTTATTGAATTGGTGCTTGGGCGTCGTTTAGCGTTAAAGCTTGACGTTTCGCGACCATGAGTGGATGGCATCTTCAGAAGCTATTTCACTTCGGCGACTTCCAAAATACTGTATTCATCCACTCGTGGTGGCAAAACGTCAAGCTTTAACGCTAAACGACGCCGGCCTAAAAACCCAAGAACCACAAATTCATTGGACGATGGCCGCGAAAGCCTTACACAGAATGTCTTTATTAACGTTTCGGTTTTTTCAAAGTACAGTTTGTGAATCAGTGATATCTAGTGATTGATAAGCTGGTCTAGGATTGCAGACTATGCGCTGTGTACTATTATTCTAGATTAGGTGATTGTTTATCACCATGTTGAGTGTTTGAGTAGCATAAATGGTTTAAAGACAGCTGAGAATGAGTTGAAGATGAAACTCGTCCCAGTCAACCATAAACTGAATGCCACTAAAAAAATCTAAAATTTCAGAATTAACTATATGATGCAGGATTCGCACTCAAAAAATTATTTATGAAGAGTATCGGAAGGTCACGGCAAGATGGATTTCAAATCTGACGGTCGATAAACAGAAAGTAAATCTAGTGACATTTAGTAAGTAGTGGAAAAGGCAACTGCAACGTAATCCATTGTTTCTAAACAATGTTGTTACATGTGACGAAAGTTGGTTTTATCATGACAACTTTGAGTTGTCTCAAAATATGCAATGGACCAGTATTATGATTTTTTTGTGCTTGCATAGGATAGAGTATGGCATAAGAACCTTCTCATATTTTTCCGCATTTTCTTGGGCTCGAGGAAGCCGAGAAAATAAAGAAAATATTTGAACCCCTCTAGGACCGTCACATTATGGAACAGCCAATCGTAAGACGGATATGTGTGCCATGTTGCCGTTCTACCTGATCCAAGATTATACGTATGTATATTGCCTTGTCTTCTCGTTCTATGGATCCACGATTCTGTGAGGTTAAAGCACAGGTTAAAGTTCGCGATCCGTCAATCTGTCCCGTCACTCATCAGTGATACTTAGCACGGCATTCGTTGTGAGGCGCGTCGACTGTATTGTATTTGTTTTTTTTCGTCAGGAATCCTGATTTGTTTCTATTTTTGTTGTAGAGTATTCATTATTAGTATCTTAGTTAGGTTTTTTTAAGTTAATTTCTCATAATCAACAAGGATGGGTAAAGTACATAGTGGATTCACTAAAGTCGATTCAGATAATCTGCCTAAGTTTGATGTGGATCTATGGTGAACCTATGTAAATAATATTAAGTTCTTCAATACAGAGCTGAAAAACGTGAAAACTAAGAAGGAAGTTCCAAAATATTTAATAACATTTGCGCTGTCAAACAACCTAACAATTATATCTTTTCGACAGTAATATGCATCTCCTTTTCCAATTGGAGAGAACGACAATTTACACTTGGAATAGTGCTTCTGCGACATAATGGCACAAAACATACCTTTTCCATTTTATTATCTGGAAACAAAAATAAATTGAGTTTGCAATATTCAATGCATACGTTTGTGTGATCTTCTACACATTTGAAGAAATACATAGTTTTATATAAGTATGTGGCCAGTGAAGCAGACCTTACTAACCTGGTTGATATTTGATGGAAAAGTTCGTGTTTCTCAAGTAGATATAATACGGCAGTAAGGGAAACGTGTGAAGAGTAACCACTAGTGCGAAAATGTGTAAACTTTTCGAATTCTCGGAATCAATCATTCACTGTACAAGAACTAAACACAAAAAAGCTTCCATTTGAGACAGGAAATTTATAAAATTATAAGGTTAGGGTTAACGTCACTTGCCAACCAACTGCACAGCCAAGAGATGAAACCTACAGGGCATCCCTTGATGGGAGACATCACAAAACAGTAGTTTGTTTCGAGAAAATTGGGTCAATACTGTGAATTGGGAGTCGACGAGGCAACAATGTACTGCTGATGTATGGCGTGCTTTGCACTGATCAGCTAAATTTTAATTCCTTTCTTTAAACTTTAAAATGAAATTACTACTGAACAAGAGGATGCAAAGGGTAACGAAATTCATCAGTACACCTATTTTTCTATACACTAAGAAGCTATAATGATTTAATTATCGTTTTCAAACCCATTATACTAGTCCATTGAACTATGAAGACAGCTCGAGAACCAAAAAGGCCAAAACTGGTAAAGTGATGCATCTGATTTCATTTGGATAGATGTGGAGTTATTTACGGTTATATTATTGTACTAAGAGGACATTCAAACTTGAATATTTTTAAATAAATATTCATTGTCATACTATAGCATTATTTTCTGATTTGTACTCTTACATAATTATGTTTTTTTTCACGTGAAAAAGTGGAAAATGTTTATTCTGTAACGTTTAGGCTAATTCACTGCAGAAAAACTTTAGGTCATAGACATATCCAATCTAAGGTATCGTGCTTCTGGTATCGTGTTATTTCATCGCTCTGTTGATGTAGATAAAACAATATGACTATTACAACTGTGTTACCCTGTATTTCGATTATCAGCATTTTTTGATGGTAAGTTAAGTTTTTGGCTAAACATCCATATTATCACCTAAAAAACTCATCAGTTTTACTGCTTACTGTGTTAACAGAATTTTCAGCTGACTCAATTTCCCGCATGAGACGCTTCCAGCACGAAAGTTTCCCTGTTAAAAAGAAATGAAGAACTCAGTCTTTCCGGTGCATATTTAATGGAAACAAGTACAGCAATGTTCCAGCTATTTTTAACATAGCAACTTTTATATCTCTCTGTCGCAGAACTCCTGTGAATGGACAGACATCTTCAGTTCTTCATATTGGCTTACCGGATCACAGGAATTCCTTGAAGTGCCAGAAGACTTGAAAATCGCCAGGAGCAAGAGCAAGGCTGTAGGGTGGATGATCAAATAACTTCCAGATAAATTCCTTCCAAACCTCAAGATCATCATTCATGATGTACCGTCGCCCACTGCGCTCTTCATCATGAGGGCCATTGGAGAACTGCCTATACCAGCGATGGACCATCTGCTGACCAGCTTATATACTTGATGATGAATTTGAATTGTTCCCAATCCAAGTTCATTCAAGAACTTAACACCAAGCGAATCTCGCAGGCGGTGCAAGAAGGAATAATACCTTCCACTGCTACCATGCTACAGCCACAAGGCGAGACCTGTCCGGCTGGCATATCATAGATATGTCATGGGTCTGTTACGCATGCCCTTTTGCCATGACCAATTACGAGAAAACATCGAGATTTACTTTGCGGATGTGCCCCGTATATATTTCTAAATACAATTCTGACGGCCAAGAATATTGCTATTCGTTGACTAGTCAAGATCAAAGACGCTGTCTGGTAGAGCGTATTCTGATTGTTTGATATTCTGTGCTATTACCACAGCATTTTGATATACCAGTAGCGGAACTCTCTGCAGTTGTAAGGGTTTGATATGCGACTATAAAGTTTTGAAAACTTTTCCATCCTAAACGACCTGAAGTAAATCCACCAGCCGTCTGTATTTCGGATGACACCGAGGTGAAATAGCTTCTGAAGGTGCCATCCACTAATGGTGGCGAAACGTCAAGCGTCAACGCTCAACGCCGGCCTAAAGACATAAGGACCACAGATTCATTGAACGACGGCCGCGAAAGCCTTACACAGTACAATAATTCTACTGGAGTAATCATTCCAGAATTGATATTATTAAAAAAATTGAAAATATATTCAGGAGACTGCAAGAAGTTCATTCCTACTCGGCTGTGTAGCAAAATTCGTCTCATTTGTATAGAAGAACGAATTTATATTAATTTTAAAACAACAAACCAAATTAAAATTAATAATTTGGAAGAATCCAACGATATTCATAAAGAAGACTGAAATTATGATGCCTATGTCGTCTTTTGTATTTGTAGAATATGATTTGAACCTACTTCTTTGTCACATTTCTATATGTGATTACAGTGCAGTTTAAAGTAGTCTGTTTTTTATTCTGCAGTCCAGCTAAATACGCTTTAGTTTTTTCTGTGTATATTTGCTACAGTTTCGCGATGATTACAATTTTTTTCTCTTGAATGTCTTACAGAAAACACACGACTTGATCAGGAGAAACAGTGATAAATTAGTAAAAATCTGAATACAAAAAAATTTACATACAATGACAATGACTGAATGAATTGAAATCGCAAATGAACAACTATCAAACTTAAATGAAGAAAATCTTCTTATGATGTCGTCTCCGGATGTTCTTCAACCAACAGTTTTGGCGTCTGCAGACAGAGCTTCTACCTTAGACTTTTCCTTCTATAATCAGTCGCAGAAGTTCGTATTTTTCTTCTCGCATGATATGACCAACATAACTTGTTTTTTGTTCCTTGTTGGTAATCTTTTTGTTTCTTCATACGATCAAGTACCTCATCGTTCCTTATTCTTTGAACGCTTGATATTATGAGTATACGGCGGTGAATATACATTTTAAAGGCATGTATTTTCTTTTCTAGTGAAGCATCTAGGGTCCAATTCTCGCATCAATAAAGGAGAACCGAAAAAATGTAGCATCTGGCCATGCTTAACCGAAGTTTTACCTTCAGATCTGATATGGAAAATCTTCTCATACTCTAATGCGGCATTTCATTTATTTCTTCGGATTACATACCCCACTTACAATATTTGCCAGATTTTTGTATGACGACACTTATTCCACCGTACTACCATTGATTTGATTTGATGAAGATACAACTCTTATTGCTGCTTCTCAGGAAGAACTAGTAGCTCTATTAAATTCTTAGAACAACACAGTGCAACATATGGTCTTGGTATTAACTACAACAAGACCAAGGTTATGATCGTAGATAGAGAGCAAGATAACCATCGAGAAATAAAGTCAGTAGGCCGTTGTGAAGTAGTTTAAAGTTATGTGTACCTCGGTTCTTTGATCGACAATTCGGGTAGCTGTGAAAATGAGACTCTACGGCGCATTTGAGAGGCACGTGTGGCCATAACAGTCTTATTAAAATATGGCGTGACCGTAACATCACTAAAACTACCAAAACGTCGCTTGTTCAGTCTCTTGTGTTTTCCATATTTTTGTATGCCTCGGAAACTTGGACTGTTAAAAAGGCAGATCGAGCTCGCATAGATGCTTTTGAAATGTGAACGCGGAGGAGAATGCTGAGAGTTCCTTATACCGCCCATCGAACTGACGTTTCCATACTGGATGAGCTCGGTAACCCAAAGAGACTATCCTCCATTGAGCCGACGAGAATGCTAACATTCTTCGGACATATACACAGAAGCGATAATATGGAGAAACTTGTAGTTCAGGATCATGCTCCGAGTGGGCGGCGCCTTGGCTATTCCCCTACACGCTGGGTGGATACGACGAAACAGCTGCTGGATATGATAAGTATCAAGAGCGAACTGACAGTAAATCGCGAACGATGGCGAGCTACAGCTACAGCAAAACTATTGATAATATTCGTGTCGGCAATACTCTAGCTCCGACTTAATGCATTTTACGAGTTCACAACATGTCTGTTAAGACATTGTGACTATGATGATGACTATTGATAATCATAATGATTTTAGATTTTGCCGTGTTAATGAGACAATAAAAATTTACTCCAATTTGAAGTACAAAATATGATTACTTAAAACTGTTGCAATTAAATTTGAGTAGTACATGTTATTCTTCACTCGCTTAGTCACGAATATTCCTAACCTGACATAACGTGTACGTGGAGACCTTGGTTAAGGTCGTGTGGAGGTCACGAATAGTCGAACAAAAGTCTACGTACATAAATATAGTCATGGGAGGTAAAACGACGCCACTGGTGAATATCGTTATCCAGCCAGCGTATCCAATCGGGCGGGAGACAGTGAGCGTTGTACGGATTTTCTAAAGAATGATGGGATTGCCGCGTTCTCGCAATCTGGATGCATTCACTTCGAGACGCCATGTTTATGAAAATGCCCGAGCACGTTTGTCAACAGAGAAGACGTGATGAAAATTCGCGGCTTCGAGAGAGACAAGCCGGGATTACAAGCAATGTACATCGTAAAAAATGCAAACAATGCTCGATATTAATTTATACAAGAGAATGATATATACTCTGAGCTGAATCTACTCCTGTATACGAAGCCATCAAAATAAGATGGTTCATGTCTGATTGAAGCTCCTCGCCTCAAGCAACTTGAACTCATCCTGATGGTATCCGTGAGGCAACGAATCTTGTCCATGACGTGAGAAACACAGTTCATGAATTTCGAAGTGACCAATGCCAGTGGAGCGTATTTCTGGTAGAAATGCTTGACTCATTACATTTTACAAGTACAGAAAAAATACTAATAATTTTACCATTTTGGATTAATTTCAATTTGGTATCGCAATTAGAGCAATTGACGATTGATATTGATGGATAAACTTCATTTCCACTGATTTTTTGATTTCTAGTGCCCATGTACTGTGCCTCCGAAATATTTTGCACTAGTGCAAGTAAAATCTCTGATAACATTTGATTGAAAAACATGTTTATTTCGATCGTAGAAAAAAATGTGTGTAACATGTGCAAAAAGCATACCAACAAATTTTTTGGCAAAAAAGTTGTCAAGCTCTGGGCTCGAACCCAGACATTGTAGGGTGGAACAGGTGGAAGGCTATTCGCTTAGCCGTTAAGCTACCATGGCGCCGAAAAAAATGTTTCAATAAAACATATTTGATTTGGTACTTTATTACTGGAATTCGTAATCCAATTTGAAATTTTCAGTAGCATATTTATTTCGATCGTAGACTTCATCTCGAGTTGCAAACTTCATTCATCGTCTATAGTGCAAGAAATATACACTGCACCTGTTCCAGCTGTAAATCAGAAAGCATCATAATTATGTAAATCAGAATAGTCAAAAGAAAATCGGAACGTATCACATGTAAATCAGAAAGGATCATACGAATTTCAGAAGCTATCAATTGTATATGAGAAACCATCAATTGTAATTCAGAAGGGGTCAAATGTAAATCAGAAGGAAATATAAAACTTAGTACATGTATCCTTCTGATTTACATATGACCTCTTTTGAATTGTAATTGATGAGTTCTCATATACAATAATTGATACCTTCTGAAATTAATATGACCCTTTCTGATTTACATTTGATACGTTCTGATTTTCATTTGATTATTCTGATTTACAGCTGGATATTTTTGTTCCTCCACGCCAGTCTCTCACTGAAAACCAAATTGCCAACACCACCCGGCATAATACATATGACTGTTGCGGTATAATGTAAGTTTTCTGTTGCATTTTAATTATTTGTTTTAAATTGTAATTTTGACATTTTTGATATTTTATTTTAGTTTTAATACCTGAAGATGACGCCTAATAGAAGCGTCGAAACGTCGTAAAAAAATTATATTTTAGAAATATAATAATTGACCGTATCCCAAGATTGTTTTACTAAAGATTTACATATGATGCATTCTGATTTTTAATTCACTGTTCTGATTTACATTTGATACGTTCTGATTTTCATTTGACTATTCTGATTTACATATGATGCTTTCTGAATTACAATTGACGCTTTCCGATTAACACATGAAGAAGGTGTAGTTACACAAGCAATTATCCGCAGTAGGACCTATTTGGTGAAAATATAACATTTTGACGTCACACGCGCTTTTTTTTTGTACGGGTACTGTCGACGCGTCTTCGGTACTGGAATCAATTTTTATTTTGATATAACTTTTGAATTATTGAGAAAACAAAAAGAAAATACTTAGTTTAGACATTTTAGAGTGTTATTAGTACTACAACATAACCTAGATTCTTCAAATTGGTGGAATGTCAATGTGACAACTAACAAGACGTAAGGTCGCTTGTTTAAGGGAACTGGGAATTTTCATGTTCTTTTTAACAGCCATTTGCTGCAAAAATTCAAGAAAACAAGCATCTATTGTTTTGTTTATGATTTTGACAATATGTCGTAACTGTAGCACTCGTGAATTGTCGTCCTAGCTGCATTACTGTGATTTGCAACAACTAGATACCAATTTCATGTCCTAAAACATAAAATACTTGAAAATCCCTTGTAAATAAGTCGCGTGTATACTAGTCACCGACCACTGATCGTAGAATTTGTTAAACGATGAAAAGATAAACACATTAAGAGCCTTTTAGAGGGGCAAAGTGAGCAAGCGTATTTTATAGAGTAAATGTGAAATTCTAATAGATATTTACTATGTAGTATGTAGGTATCTATATAGATTTCATTATTCTCCTAACGGAAACAAAATACCTGTCCAGCCGCCGTGCTTTTCAAAGAAAATGCCGATTGTCGGTCAGGACTTAGTTTTTAAGGTGATTCAATTCACAATAGGTGAGCCATACCGGTGCAGTGATCCTTCTTGTAGTGATGCGTTAAATGGGTGATACACGTACGAGCAAGTACGCGTAGTTATGGCTCGATGACCTTTTTCGCCTGTGTGTCACCGTAAGTATGCGTACTTTAGAACCGTCGCGCAAACCGCCGGCGATCCAACTGGTTTGAAATCTTGCTCGTAGTTTGTATCGGCTCATTCTGCGAGCCACGAGCCACCACTTTGTTTCGGCAGACCATCGATGCGCAACGCTTTTTGTGTTTGGCGTTTGTTAAAAGTTTTTTTTATTTAGGAAAATTATCAAAATGAGTGATTTCAGCTTCACGTGTGTCACCGACGTCGAGCCGAGTAAGTTCGCGAACTTAAAAGCCGCGTACTTAAAGTTCGTACGTGTGTCGCCCCTTTAGGTTGCAGGTACGCTAATGGTAGGCGATACTAGAGAGACAAACGTTACCGTAGAATAGGAACAAACGCTATTATAGACGAGAGCGCGTCTTTGTGTATATCAGGCGTGAATGTATTGTCTACGAATACAATATATCCACAATACTGTGCTGATTGTAAAAAGACGCCTACGACAACCTGAATATTTTGTATTGCTGATCAGTTGGAAATGTTTTGTTCGGATTTTCTATTTCTGATACCGGTGCGTTCTAATCTTAGAGTTTTGTTGCACTAAAATGGGACATACAATAAAGGTAGCTCGTTAGTACAACAGAATAAGTTTTTCACCTTTATAGCACAGATATGACGTTTGATTTTTTTAAATCGGTCTATACGTTTTTAGGAAAATTAGAAAAATCTTTATGCTTCTTAATTTGTTCAGATAGGAAACAGAAACACACGAAAATACCTCGTTTTCTTGCAAAAAGTGTTCAAAATACTGCCAGTTATTGGCCAAGCAATGGCGATGTCCAAATTCCCATGAAAGGAGATATTACTCGATACTCCTCATCATTTAAAATTCTTGAGGGCAGAGAGTGCAAAGCAGTGAAGTAGTTTTTGGTGATGAATCTTTTGACGTGTTTCGGCGTTTCTTTTTTTAATCAGTGTTTTTCGCTACATCCGTGGTGGGTTTTCAAATAAACACCCTGCAAGGGATGTAATATTGCCAAATTTAATATTTAGTAATTAAAATAATAATAAATTGGCAGAATGGTCTAAATACTCAGGATTCACTTTTACACCCGAAAAGACTAACTGTATAGTATTCTCGAAAAAACCAGTCAGAATCAAACCAAATTTGAAATACAATGACGTTGATCTTCACTATACCACTGAAATAAGATTTCTAGGCCTCATATTTGACCAACAGTTAACCTGGAAACCTCACATCCAAGAACTCATAAAATCATGTCAAAAAGGAATCAACTTACTTAGATGCTTGGCCAACAAAAGATGGGGCGCTGAAGGAAACACACTATTATGTCTATATAGATCCTTAGTCAGATCAAAAATTGACTATGGGTGCATAGCATATAATTCCGCTACAAACTCAACCCTAAAACAGTTAGATGTGCTACATAATAACGCTCTACGGCTCATTCTTGGAGCCTACAGAACAACACCAAGGGATAGCTTATATTGCGAATCCGGAGAAGCTCCATTACATCTCAGACGACAGATCTTGAGCCTTTCGCATGCTGCCAAAGTCAGCTCGAACCCATCAGCACCAAGCCAAAAGCCTCTGATGGACGCTTTATCCCAGGACAACAGAAATACACCCAGAAAAAAGACCTTCTACCAAACAATAAGCTCCTACCTCAGATTGCTGAACATATCCCATTTACCCCCATTCTATCACACTACACCTTCCATACCACCGTGGTTCATCCCTACCCCTGAGATCAATACAAAACTGTCAGAACTCAACAAGCACGAGCTGCCCAACGACTTGTTAAGGCAAAGATTTCACCACACTATGGAAAAATACCCAGAACACCAAAAAATATACACGGACGCAGCTAAAATGGATTCTAAGACAGGCACAGCAGTTGTAACACCAACAACAATTATAACTACAAGATTACCAGATGAGGCAACAGTTTTCACGGGAGAACTTCATGCCATACTACAAGCCCTCCAGTATATTAAAGAAACAGCTATTAGAAATTGGGTAATAGTATCCGATTCACTTAGCTCACTCACAACAATGCAAAGAGTTTATAGTGGCAATACACTAGTAACTATAATTAAAGGACAGTTACATAAGTTGAACAGTCAGGGAAAACAGGTTATCTTCGTATGGGTTCCGTCGCATGTTGGCATCAAAGGCAACGAAGAAGCAGATTAGAATGCAAAAATCGCAAAAAACAAAGACATGTTAACAGGGATTAAAATACCAGCATCAGACATAAAAACTCACATCAGAAATAGAATATACCAGGCGTGGAATAACATGTGGCAAAGTAAGAACTCCAAACTCCGCGAGGTTAAATCAACTATAAGGCCTTGGCGCTGCATTACTCCCAACAGAAGACAACAAACATTAGTAACCAGGCTTCGACTCGGACACACCAAACTCACCCATTCGCACCTCTTCAGCCATGAACCACCGCCCACCTGTGATTTGTGTGAAGAAGTGCTTACCGTAAAACATATTTTAGTGGAGTGTCCGATATTTGAAAATGAAAGACTGCAAAATAATATTGAAGGAACTCTAACAAACGTATTAGGATATGAATGCAATGTAAATAATCTACTGATGTATCTTAGTGAAATCCATGTATTACACAATATATAATCACATCCGCCGCCGATAACCCTTAGAGGTTAACGCGGCTTTGTTTTCTCAATAAAAAAAAAGGTGAAAACAGTAATAGAAATAATAAAACCTTTTATAGGCACATGGGCATAGGGCGATTCTCATGTCAGGATGGGCAGTAGCGCACCTGAAAAAAATAATAGACCCACTAAGCATACTTGCTCCACAAACTTAACAAAACAAATATATTAAGCATTGTCAGTAAGAATTATGCCGGTAATTAACCAAAGTAGTGTTGGTCGCAAAAGAAAGCTGTTGACAATCGTTAAGATAAGAAAAACATCATACATAGGTCACATCTTACGCAACGATAAATATATACTGCTACAAAACATTATGCAAGGCAGAGTGGAGGGGAAGAAAGGTATTGGCAGAAATAAAAAATCCTGGCTGCGAAACATAAGAGAATGGACCAATCTCAACGTCGAAGAACTGTTTCATGTTGCAAGAGACAGAGACGCATTTAGAAACGTGGTCGCCAACCTTCAATGAGAAGTCGGCATTACAAGAAGAAGAAGAAGTGTTGCTACACTATTATGCTGTCCCCAGTGACGACAACGCAATAACCATGGAAGTATGTACAAGGCTTCTGGTTCCAAGCACTATATTGCACTGGTCCCTCAAAAAACGTATCGGATTCTGCAATGAGCAATACAGTACTCATTCAATACAGTAGCGATAACGCTACATGTTCTATGCTAAGGAGTGCAATGGACAGCAAAACGCGCGGGTACCTTCCAGACATAGAGCCTTGCACGACCTGCTCAAGGTATTTCCACAAGAAACAGCAAAACATTGCCAAAAACCTTCAGGTTGATAACGCAACAATCAGTAGTAATTGCAACAATCAATATTAATTGAAGACACAAGTGGATAAAGGTGTCATGTTACAAAATAATTATTCTGAGAAAAATCGATTTAAAGATTTTCGATTGGAACTTTTTTATGCACCACATTTGAGGCAAGTATTTTTAAAGCTTAGCTGTGTATTTTGTTAGACTGTTTTTTTAATTTGGAGACACTTTTATATTTCACGGGAAAATGGACTTTGAATGTACATGACACCTTTATACATGAAAAATTGGCATAGCCTGTATTAAAAGCATATGGAAAAAAGAGCTACATACACAAACATTGGTGTTTTTTATTGCAAAAAAACACAAAACTTGAAACTAATCTAATCACTAATTGGTTTTTCTTTTTTTCTTTGGATGCCCTTCGTTGTCTTCAAACATTTTTTCATAGAACCATATTTATACTCTTTCTTACCTTGACTCCTTTATCCACTGTGAAAAGTAAAACGTATTGTACATACCTTTCACCTTGTTTCTAAAGGGAACAAAACTAAACTGACTGAAATTTTGACGCCTGTTCGATAGTGCATGCACATTGTCATAACATAAATAAACCACATTAGCTCCTAGTGTGTACTTATGTTTACTAAAAACCTAACGCAAAAACCAAAACAACGATCCCTGTTTCATTTTAATGGAACAAGTAAATTGTTTCCAGTAAATTGAAATAAATCCAATTAGCCAGATAGAACTATATACAAATGCTACTGACTAATTTATAGAATGGGCTGTTCGATTCGGGTAAACAAAATTGTGGAAAGTGCGCAAAAAATGGGAGTTGAAATCATTGACTATACTGTATAAAGTTACCAAGCTACGAGTCATAAAAGACTCCCTTGCAGGAAATGTCAACATCCGACTTTTTTTTTATTGTTTTGTCCTCTCCAGCAAAGCTCAATTATCATACACAGTAGCCTATATGTATGCATCACTTTATTTTCTGAATTATCTCGTTCTTCGCTTCTTTATAAAATGAGTAAACAAAACGTCCATCATGAGGCACGTTATTGCATATGCAGTGTTTCACTCTGGACGTAAGTAATTTTACCGGCATATCATAAGCTGTCGGCGGTATTTTTATGGTCAACCTCCTGCAAAGGCTGAATCGAGGGCTGAATCTAGCCGCAGATCAGGCTCTTTCCGCACACAGAAAAATCTGTCGTTTTGTCAAAGACTTACGCTTGGATTCAATGGGAAGTTACACTCATCATTCCTCAAATACAGCGACGTTTTATCCAATGGGAAGTATATATTTGGTAACGAATTATATCGCACCATTGCTTCAACTACAAGATGTCATTGGATTCCAATGAATGATTCAATCGCAGCCTGTCGTTGAATCGAATCTGTGTCTGATTCTAAACTACTTTCTTTTCCTTGGACCAACAGGTTTTATTGCGAGGACAGCTGATCGATTCGTTTGATGTTTAATGCTTTGATTTTGTATGAAGTTATAAAGAGCATGATATAAGAATTATACATAAGCTTGTACCAGTTGTTGCATTTTTACCTGAAATATAACTGTCTGTCTAATCTAAATACCTACATTCAAATGTGGGTGTTAGCTCTTCTAAGCCCCAATCTCTCAGTAGGTCCTCCATTTAATATATAACTGGACACATTTAAATCACACAATTGTTGATGCAAAAAGCAAAAACATGAGATGACACAACACGGCTAACACCGAAACAACACAACGAAACAATCTCGTCCATGTTGGCGGGTTGGCGGCGATAATAACACTAAGATGATCCCCCTGTTCTTTCTTTTTACGTTCATTGAATCGGGACATGAGTCCCGCCGAATACTGATTATAGTTCAGCTAACAACAAGGGCCATTGAATTCGATATATGATGTTGTTGTTACGAATACTACTTACCAATTTCTTTAACAGCATAGACAATGTTTTGAAAGCATGGGTTATTGTTTGCGTAATAGTTACCTTTTGAAATAAAATTAATTTTTATCAGATGAATTATCACTAACTGCTGTTGCAGTAATAGTTTTTATACATTGAATAGACCGTATGCTTTGGTTAAATGAAACATAGGGTAAATTTCGAAAACAAAATTATTAGAAGGATTATACATATCGTTAGAAGGAATATAAAATTATTTTGAATTTACTGGCGTATCTGTGATTACTTTGAATATAAGGATTGAATTCTTTCAATGACATATATTTAAAGCGATGGAAAAATATCCAAATACTAACAATTAATTGGAAACGCAACAGTATTTTTTTCTGTGCGCGTTATAGAAGAATCAGGTGATACCGAACACATGACAGACCTGGCAGAAATTAGTGGTTTGTTTTTAAGTGATGTTGATGTCATAGAACACAAAAAAACCCGTTCTGTTTCAAGATAGAAATTTTTCAATATTACATTTCCTCTTCCTTCTTTTGGCGTTGGACGTAAAGGTATCAGACGATCAAATATCGTGAATCATTGATATTTCGTTCTGGATTTTCTGTATCGCGGAGCCAGTTTTAATATTAGCTAGAACCCTAGAACGCAAAGGCGTAAAAGGCAATATGCGTACTCGTATGTACCAGCGATTTAATCCGCGTTATATGAGAGCTAGGAAGTCTCATAATACTTTCATTTGGAATGCGGACTTCAGTTTGCGAAAATGTACGAATATTATTTGAATTTACGGATGTCATTACATATTTCGGGTACATTAGGATTTCCCAATATGTTTTCCTAGAATATGTGGCAAACCCAAAACGCGAAATTAAGGTACAGGTTGCTACAGGCTGATCTTTTAGGATGTGGATCTTTTGACACAATTATAATTATTATACAGTATGAGTCCAGGTCGGGCTCTTTGGACCAAAATAAAAATAACTGTGTGTGTATGTACATCGATTTTCGCTAAATTTTAAAAATAATAATTTTCATACATGATGACTAATAAAAGCGTGACATATCAAAGCTGTTTTTTTAAATAGATATATTATTAGATGCTCAGATACCTTGGTCAATTCTAACGTGACTTTATTTATCACATATATGGGTCTTAAACAAACTGTCTAGGTGCAAAATATCATTTTTGGTTAAATATCAAAAAAAAAGTTGAATATCGCAGCGATTATAAAACATAGAATGCTGTGATTTTGCCGGATGGCTAAGCGTGAAATGCATCAGCTTAGGTTAGACGTTTAAATTTGAATTGTTTTTGTACTTCGAGAAATCGGTAGATTAATTACGGAAACTTCAATCAGAGATAACTTGAATATCAGTCTCTGATGATATTCATTTCATTTAAAATTTTCAATCAAATCCGTATTCAATGTTCCTACCTATAGGTAACCTAGGAGGCCATGAAATATGTATAAACAAAAACCTGTTCAGATGGAAGCACAAAGATACCGACGAACCAGAGTAAAGAGACAAGATTATAAAAATTACAACAAATCAATAACAGAAATAACACCAGTAACATATTTAAGGTCAAAGAGAAGGTGAAGTATGACAGAAAGAAGGTGAAGCATGACAGAAATGGGTATTTTTCACAGCTACCTCAATGTACTAGAGATTGCCAATTTCCAAAACCATTAAAAATTCTGAATTGAAAGGAAAGGTAGCAGCGCAAATTAAAAGTCAATTTTTTTTGCAATCTTGATAATAGATACTGAAAAATTTGACGAGCTACACTCAGAGGTATCGTTACGTTTGATTTGAAAACACTAATTTTTTATACCATTAAATGTGAAATTGAGTCCTGTAGATATTATACTACCAGCAACAATCGCTGAGAGTTTCACTTTCATTCCAAGGTTTTCAAAGGTATCGGAATTTTTTAATCTCTTGTATCCATGTTTGTTGTACTCCAGCTTCCCATTGACCTTAGATGTGTTACCGCCGCGCCGTTGGTTCTGATTAGAGTTGATTTGTTGTAAGGAATTTTCATAATCTTATCCCTTTACTCTAGTTGGTCCGTATCTTTTTGACTTAGTTATTTTCTTCCATCTGAACAAGTTTTTGTTTATATTTCATGGCCTATATATAAAGATACATATATATACATAAAGACACCCTAGAATTGGCCAAAGAATCTGAATATGCAATAATGTACAGGGTATTCGATTTAAAAAACATAGCTTTCATATGCCACGTATTAAACACCCTGTGTGAAAGTAATTATTTTTAAAATGTAGTCCAATACGACCTTCATACACTTGCGTAGTTGTTTTCCTAAAAAGAGATATCTTTTGAGCACAAGAGTTTGAGTCGTTTACTGACTCACCCTGTATAATTCGTTTGCGCTTTTTCCAAACCAAATGGTGCATTCAGGTTTAAATGTACGATATTTTAATTTTTATTCATACGAACGAATACAGGGTATAGTAATATTTTCAGATTTACGTGCAGTTTATGTGCTTTATTCCCAATCAACAACAACGAATTTTATGGCCCGGGCTTACATTAGCCTGACCAAATGGTGAATGTGACACATATTATGAGCACATCCACCAAATGTTGCATTTGGCGATCACTTTTAATACAATAGGCTCGTTCAGCATATTTTTTTTATTGCATATTCTAAAAGGGCGTATTGAGTTTAGCAGCTGTGCAAAATTTCAGAATTTTCTGAGCTCGATTTCATATTCTAATAAATTATCAAAGTGCTGCAAATTGAAAACGCGCGGCACTTGCGAGTGTGCGACGGTGACGTCACTACACCTTTCCGACCGGCGCGGCGCGGCACCTTGGCCACGCATTGTAGGGGTGCTTGGTAAATAATCACGCTGCAGCGCATCCTACTTGCTATGCAAGCTTTGCGAACTGCATACGCGTGTATTGGATAATTTATTTAATTGTTTCATCGACACTGAATACTTACCAACCTATTTGAATTCGTTGATACTGAGTACAATAATGGATGCAGGATATATGAAGAAAAATTATAAATATTGTATGGTTCCCCAATGTGAAAATACGACAGTGACCACTCCTGATGAATTTTTATTGGTTTGCCACGAAATATAAAAATCAGGAAATTGTGGCACAGAGCTATGCGTAGGAATGAATTTGTGAGCGATAGGTCAACAAAGTACTCTGTGAAGACCATTTTAATATAAGTATTTTTATAACTAAGTAAATTGTATTATTATCAAGAATCCGCATTTGTGAATGCCATTCTAAAGGTATGTTGACGTCAGTTGTTAGCAGACTTTGCTGCTACCGTACACTAAAACGTAAGAGATACAAGTAGATTTTTTTAGTCCAAATACTGAACTAATCATATACCTAGCAATTATAAAAGCATTGGAGAAATCAATTCTCATTGATATGTAAAACGTGTAAAAGGCTGTTTTCAGTCCTTTGATGTAACCAAAATTCATATGTATTTTCGTTATGTAGAAAAAATTGTTTTATATTATATTATCTAGTTCTTTGTGTCTCACATTTCTGTATTTTGGGTAGAAAATCGTGGATACTTAGCCTACAAAATATCCCTACTTCAAATGTGTATCTCAATCTTGTATATTTTGTTTAAATTTGAGGAAGATGTTGAAAATTACATGTGTTACAAATTAATGAAAGATGTAAAACTCAAGATGAAACCGGAAGTAGTTCCGCACATTTTTGTTTGTCAAAAAGACCGACAAGCCTTACACGCTAGAGATCCTCGGAATGTTTTCCTTAAGACAATGAAAATGAGATTTCGATGAACCTAGTACCAGCACAAAAAAAACTCGATGTTCGTCACCAAGCAGTGAATCTATTATGGCACCAATGTTTCGCAAGTAGAACTAGAATGTACTGAAGACAACGAGAGAGGGAACGTTGGAAGACAGATAAGTGAGTCCAAGTCAATATAAAGGTCAAAGTTATACTAAGGCAGCCACTAAGGGAAGGCAGAAACAAATGCCATTAAAACATATCCCAAAATAATGTTACTCCTTAACCAGTGGTTCGAGTTCGGATCATCCAACAAGGAACTTGTAGAAAGGCGAACTGCTTTTCTTATACAAAATAATCCGAAAATTTATATCGCGATACCCAGTCACTCATTTTGAGTTTTGAGAACTACCGATAAAATGACTGTAGAAGAATCTGGATTTTTGAATGTGTTAGAAAAAACCACCCGATCAAACAAAACATAGCGTCAACCAAAGCACTTGAACGTATTATAAACGTATGCTGGGCGCTGTCGCTGTACAGCCGCCAGCCGGTCTGGGCTCGCCGACGGACCCAATGACGTCACAACGATGAATTTTGAGCGCATGAAATATTTTAATCTTTGAGGGCGCGTAACTTTTTCAATTCTCATCCAATTAAGCTGAAATTTTTTTGTTATAACATACAACATGTAAGTAATACTTCATGAAAATGTGCATAAATATGGTTATTGGAATTTCACTGAACGACCCTATTTGATAGACACGGTTTGCTTTCTGTGTCAGCGCCTACGTGGTTATCTATGTTTAGAACTCGTCATTTTTACTTCCCACACCGGTAGGTGAGGGGAGTATTGTGATCGCGAAAATGTTCGATTTTGAGATAATATACTTTTTGGGCATTTTATGATGCCTACATAACGAAAATCCACGTCATTCATTTCCGTCGGTCTGTCTGTCGGTCTGTCTGTCTGTCGGTCTGTCTGTCTGTCGGTCTGTCTGTCTGTCGGTCTGTCTGTCTGTCGGTCTGTCTGTCTGTCTGTCTGTCTGTCTGTCTGTCTGTCTGTCTGTCTGTCTGTCTGTCTGTTTGTCTGTCTGTCTGTCGGCGTTTTTCTAGCCTCTTAATCTCAGTAACCGCTGCATAGATTTTGATGAAATTTGGGTAGTGCTATGGTGTAGGGTCGTAGTAGGTAATGTTGATACAATTTTGAAAATCGGTGCATGGGCGGCGGAGTAATTAGCAAAAAACGAAAAATTTCAAATATTTCTCAAACTTTGTTTTTAGGTGTTTTAGGGGTTCCTGATCATTTTCTACTTTCTTTTGGGTGGGGGTGAAATTGGGGTGGTTGGGGGGTGGGGGGTTGTAAAGCTGAAAAATTTGTTGTACTCATAACAGGCTGTCTACTGACCTGAGAGAGAAAGACCTAGCGGTATAATACACTTTTTTAGGTCCATACGAACATTGCCTTGTGTATTACAGGAACCAAGGGACTTGAACTTTCTGATGCATACAGAATACATACGAGTATTACTTTGGATCGTTACGTGGAAACTTCTGAATTGACTTCAATGACATTTTGACACAGATTTATTACCGCGACGAGTATGGAAAGCGCGTATGGTTTTTAGAAATCATTTCAGTGGCGGCGCGGCAATAATAAAAAAAACTAAAAATATAAAAAACACCTCAAACTTCGTTTTAGACGTTTTAGGGGTTCCTGATCATTTAAAAAATTTTGTTGGTTGGGGGTGAAATTGGGGTGGTTCGGGGGTGGAGGTTTGTAAAACTCAAAAATTTGTTGTATTCGTGATATATCGTCCATTAACCTGTGAAAGAAGCACCTAGTGAATAAAACGCTTTTTTGCGGTCGGGCGAGCGATGATTTGATTGCAGGGGCATCTGGACTATAGTTTCATGCTGTGGGAAAATAATCATCGGAATGTGTGGGAAGTACTGAGTCAATCAACTTGACTCCATTTTTTGAAATCAAAATAATAATCTTAATATGTTTTACTAGAAACTCTCAATCATCGCTGTGGTAGTGCTTCATACATTTTATCGTGACGTGTGGCTGTATACTGCAACTCATATCAACGGTATTTTGTCTTTTTCGATTACCTCCTCCTCCAGAGAAGCCATATTTAGTCTCCAAACATTAGTACAAAACTGCCAAGACCAAAGAATAGATGTCTTCATGTGCTTCATAGATTATGAGTGTTTGACAATGTCATACATGATCTCATATCATATCTTGGCGATGAGTGTTTGACAATGTCAAACATGATCTCATATCATATCTTGGCGATTTGGGAGTTGATGGCAAGGATATAAGGCTGTTCAGTAATCTGTACTGGAAATAGAAAGCAATTACCGAATCCATAATGCAGGATCAACAAATGATGTTGAAATATAAATGGGAGTTGGACAAGGTTGTATTTTTTCAAACTCTACTAAGGTGTGTCAACGAGGAAAACCAAAGGCTTGGTCTGAAGATAAATATCAAGAAAACCAAGTTCATGGTTGTCAGCAGAAACCATATCCCAAATACCCGAATACAATTGACTGGAGAGGACATCGAACGTGTCAGCAAATTTAAATATTTGGGATACATCAAACGAAAGATGGGACCCAGATCAGAAGATAAGATGCAGAATTGAACAAGCTAGGACAATTTTCCTGAACTTTGAAAATTTCTTACTAACAAAATTTTGAATTTCAGTCTCAGATACAGAATGATGACGTGTTATGTCTGGTCTACTCTATTGTATGGCATGGAAGCATGGACGCTGAACGCAGCTATTATAATAAGATCGAAGCGTTCGAAATGTGGAAATGTGGACTCTGCGACGAATGCTGAGAGTGTCCTGGGTCGACCGTGTGAGAAATGAGAGCTTAGCAGAACAAGAGTTTTTTGAGGTTATAAGGAATATGAAAAGAGCTTACCTAGGTCACACAACGCATGGGGAATGCTATCATTTCCTGCGTCTCATTCTTCAAGAAAAGATCGAAGAAAGGAGAAAAGGAATTGGAGGATAAGAGCTATCAAGGCTGCGAAACATCCATCAATGGACACGAACAAGCGACTTCCAAGAATTACAGAGGGCTACAATTAATAGCATCATCTGAAGAGAGAAAGGATGGACGCCTATGCAGGAATTTGCATGGCACCCTAAGAAGAAGATTACCTTCGAATCTAATTGTCATTGCATGGTTTGCTTCGAGGGCTATATTGCACAAAAATGTCTATTTTCGTTGAAAAAAAAAGAATGATTTTTTGTCAGAAACAACAAAACGGTTTATTGCAAAATAGAATTGTTTTAAGATTACACTACTTCGTTCTATTTTTGTCGTATAAAGAGTATTGTAATTCACTTTTGAACTTTTAATATTGTACCGTTCTTATAAGTTAATTTGGGGTGTTAAGAACTGGAAATCATTGATACATTACTTGTTGAAGCTTCTGTTTGATGGATCCAATTTTAATTTTAGCGTATGTGTGTGGCAGCGATGTTATCCGCGTTACATCGGAGCTAGGAAGAATCATCATACATTTATTTTATTTGGAAGCCTTCTTTGGTTTGCGAAAGTATACGAATATTATTGTATAGATGTTATTACATATTTTGGGTAAACTAAGATTCCTCGATATGTTTCTCTAGAAGAAGTGGCTTATCCAATACACGGCACCAAGGTGAAACAACCCACAAACTGATTATTTAGGATCTGTAATTTTTACACAGTCATACGCGTATAATGTCTTATTAATTTGCAAACCAAATAGCGAATTATTTTTTTTCAATATTCATCCATACGTGGGGGCAGTAAAATTTCCAGATATACATGCTGACTTTGTCCTTTATTTTTGATTAACATCAAACAAATAAATGGTCAGGGCTGAGATCGACTTGAAAAAATAGTGGATGTGGCAAATTGGCATATTAGAGCACATTCACCAAATTTTGCATTTTGCGCACCTGTTTTTTATCTATCAGCCTATTAGTGTTTATCTGCCTTGTTTAAATGCCACCATTTGGTAATTACTAAATCATATCACATATTTCGGATACACATAGTATGCTAATCTCAAGTGAGAAAAAAGGAAAGACAGTAATAAACGAACTCATTTGCAATAATTAGTTCATAAAAAATACAAGAGTTCAATAATGGATGGGCCCTTCATGTTGACGAATGCACTCTTCACTGTTTTGATTCGAAAAAATCGATATAAATTGAATTATCATGCAAATCAATGCAAATCCTAAAAAAATCAGATGGCGACTTGTTTCCATAATGTATATTGGATATGCCATCTCATACAGGAAAATATATGATAAAATCGTATGTGTACACGACATACCTACTGTGTAATGATATTATTTTTTATTTCAAAATGATTTCATTTCATTTATTTGTACGGATTGGTACAAATAGAGCCACCTCGAACGTAACCATTATGTGAGGTATTGGCATTGAACAGAAAAAGTCACATTAAAATTTACCTGACATATCCTGCTCCTTCAACATTGATTTATTTGTATGGCATCCAGCTGCGTTCCTTCTTATTGTTAACAGCAACCATCTTCCACAAATGAAGCTTCTGCTGCAGACCATAAGCAATTTCTTCTCATATCCTTTGATTATCTAAAAATTTTAATGTTTACGTAACAACTGATAACAAACTCCGAAAGATTGGCAGATAGAAGACGAGTGTGACTGTCTGACTACTGTATTTCAAAATTGCAACATTTGGTGGATGTGCACATAATGCACATAATCGATCTTTTTTCGTGTCTTTTTATTAGCAATCTCATTTAACATTCTATAAGCTAATTTGGAAGTAAATCTTACTTAAAGAAATGAACAATCAATAGCTTGCCTCGGTTTCTCGTAGAAGATCCTGGCCAAATTCTCCTTAGTCTTTTGTTGTCCACTGCATGTAGAGGTGGCCTAATTAGTGGTTATACGACTTCCTAATTTTAGGTGGTGTTTATTGATTCTTTCATCAATAACTGTCAATTGTCGGGGATTTTGAGGTCATTGTTCAATGTTTGGTTGAATACGTACCATGGTGCGTTTACGATGGTATGGAGAATATTTGATTGACATCTTTGTATAATGTCTGTGTTTGATTCACTGGCACAACTTCAAAGTTCGATCCCATTTATGTTCAGATTAATTTGTACATAAACAATTTATTTTCGATTGATAGATGTGATTTCTGACCTATCCACCAGTTGATTTCTTTGAGCTTTAGTTCAATTTGCTTTTTTTTCTTCATTATATGTGTTTTCCAATTTAGTTTTTTTTTTCAAAGTGAATCCCTAGATATTTGACTACTTCTGTTTTGTGGTATATCTATTTGATTAAGGCTGCCGGTTGAGCAATTAGTTTTTCTGAGAGTAACATTATCTGCGAGGATTCAGATTCATTAATCTTGATTCTCCATTTCGTTTTCTGAAAAAAAAAAAATTTGAAAAAGTTGTTTATTTTATCTTAACGACTCCTATACACAGTTTAAAAAAGTATTAACTTAGGACTCACCCTAAGAATCCTATGTGCACACGACGTAATACTTATCTAATATTATTTTTTATTATTTTTGAAAACCATTTAAACAACACAGAGCGAAAGATAAAAAAACAGGTGTGTCTGCCTGAATTCAAGGTACATATAGTTAAATGTAGCATTTTGGGAATGTGCGCATAACATGTGTCACACTCGCGTTAAGTCCATGTCGATTTAGACTGTCGTCATTATTTGTCGTCAGGGAAAAAAGTATACAAATAGCACGTACATCTGGAAATTTCACTAAATCCTCTAGAAAATAAATAATATCCAATAGATCCTGTTATGATTGGATTCTGAAAACCCGTAGAAACTGAATAATAATAAACAAAGAAAAAGATAAAAACTCTGAAAAATTGGTTTACAGCTCGTTTTAGCTTAAAGTTACGTATCATTTTTATAAATCCTATTTGTATACATAATACACAGGGTGAGTCCTATCTTGATACTTTTTTGTCTTATTCATCAGGCATTGTACCTATCAATGTCACCTAGTCACCTTTAGCTTATCGTAGTTAATTCTCAATTGGTAAATCCTAAAAGTTGCGTTCATAATAATGTGCTTCTTTTAGGATTTACCAATTTAAAGTGAACACCGATAACAGAAAATGACTACTACACTATCTGCACTACACTTCTAAAATAGAAACTTATTATGGCTTTTTCAACAAGTCATGTTGTATAGTCCTTTTTATGCGTAAATTCTCTCTCGGTAAACAAATGTTATAACGTTGGGACGAACTATAAACTTAAATGAAAGCATATACTTTTTGTAGTGCTATTTTTATTTGTGTATAACTGGACTACTTTGCTTAATTTAGTTTTTGACAAAACACAAAAAAGGACAAAAATCTCAGAAGAGTACGTGTATTGAATAAAAGTGGCCCTCTGGCTATAGCAGTAAAAAAAGCTACAGCGTCGTAAATATATTACGTGCGTTACATACATGCTTCGTGATATGACCGTAATATTTCAGAAAACGCATAATATATACAAATTTCCTATCTGTATATCAGTATACAACGCAGGGCACACAAATAGCACGTCATGTCGTGTGAGTTTTTATCTGCAAATAGAATGCAAGCAGCGCCAGCAGAGTAATGCCTCCGACACGACATGATGATAAAGAACAACATGAACGCTCATTGGTGTGCTGGTTTGGCCGAGCATGCCGTGCTTGTCTGTCACGATTTTTAACATGCTTTTATTAACTTCACCGGTATACAGGGTTTAATGTAGTTCGACGTATTTCTGCTGCGGCATGAGAGGCGAAATGTAAAAAAATTAGCTTAATATACACCGTGTCCCAGGCAGGGGCGTATCCAGACCTCAGTCTTGGGGGGGGGGGGTAGGGGGCATGAAGAAGTTGTGTGTGCTTTCACCATTTTTGTACTACCTTCGTGAAGGACGTTGAGGCAAGAAAAAAGGAAAATCTTAATAGTATCAAAATAAAAATGAAGATATAACCAGCCAGTGATACAGTGGAGTATCAGGTATTTTAGGGAGTTGAAATAAAAAATCTATTGATGCATTAACCAATTTCAATTTTACGGAATACAAATAATATGTGATACGGATCATCCGTGAACATTTTATTGGCACAGCATACAAAATTAAACGATCATGAACAGTCAACAGTCAGGTACCCTATAGTAGCCACAACACGTACTCCATTTTCTTTTAATTAGTGTTTTAACTTTTCTAATCGATGCAATTTTCAAAACAGGTAGTTAATGAGTTAGGTAAATTTTTGTGACAAGCTACCATGTTGGATAGGACATTGAACTGATTATGTAGCAATGGGAATGTATTTGATATGCATCACTGTAATAATGCAAAACCTTTTGTAATTTAGTTACTGCAAAAAATATTTTTTTTCAGTGCGACAATTGCTTAAATAGATAAGTCAAATAAAATAAGTCAATGTTGAATCGAGTTTTTTTTTTTAAATCTTGGGAGGGGTAATTACCCCTGTTACCCCCCCCTTGCATACGCCTGTGGTCCCAGGACGAATCCCGCAAAAAGAAATCGCACTTCGGTTTCGGAATGTGAAGCTGACATCAAAGGGAATTATTCTGAAATTCGCATGTTTCAGAGAAGTTTGAAGTTTGATTGTAAAGATATCTGAAACGTGTGTGGCCCACTTTAGCTTTCGAGAATTCCTTGCAACGGAGAAGGTCAGATTACGCTAACGGGTATTTTGAAGGTTGTTGTCGATTGTTTACAGCAAATGAGTCGCTCCATTCCAAAAGTCTCCTCATCCAGTTTCCCCAATTTTTGGTAAATGAAGAAAATCGTTTTTTGAAGATAATAATTACGCGATCGATGCATATATTTTTTATGTATTGATAAGGTGATAACAACAGCAACGGTGTTTCTGTTTTAAAGAAAACTGATATAAATAACGACAATTACCACTTTTTGGTTTGGATACAAGTTTTAATGCAAATATTTCAAAAAACAATGAGATCTTAATATTATTTCTTTAATATCTATCTTTATAAAAAATCGTCACATGAAGGCATATAAAAAGAAACAGATTGTTTAATCTAAACTCAACGCTTCTTTCATTCAACACAAAAAATAAGGTTCTTTCTTAAGTATCTGAAAAATAATTCTGGTTATAAGACGTAAAAAATAAGGTTGTTCTCAAGTACCAGAAAGCAAACTAAATTCTAGGTTCTCTACCTTCATTGTGGTAAAATATGAGTCTCCTAAATATTACTAATATTTTCACTTTTTATGATACCCACTATACCAATTTTGTTCTAAACAAGATAATAAAACGTGATATTTACGATACCGCATTTCATTACACACTAAAACACGCAACACCGGCTACACGTCTACTACTCAAAGTGCTATGATTCGTCAGTGGGGTAAGGGAACCTTTGACGCGTCGTTTTGAATGGATTAGGCGAGTTTTGGAATGATTCTATTGCTTGTAGAGGTTTCTTTGATCAGTTGGTTCAAGGTGAGGAGGTCATCAGTCTCCTGCACTTGAGAGTTTCCCCTTAATTTCCGTTCCATCAGTGTTAGGATTTGACCCTTCTTATTCGTCCTGTTCAATATACTTGTCGTTAGCCTGCTATCTCCTCCGTTATAATCTGCCAATCTGGATTTAGTTTTTTGGCATAAGTCTGTTCTCCTCTTTGTTCCATACCATAGTTCTTCCATTCAGCATTAGTTTTTGGAATCTGACTTTAACCTCCTCTGCTTTAGCTTTCTCTTCCGTCGCAGCATCCCTGATCTTCTTCTGTATAAGTATTTCTTTTCTTGTAAGTTCATTGTCTATGAAAATGTCTTTACCCTTTAGCTTGTTTTTTGCCTTAAGAATTTCCACTTTTTTCCCATGTAGGCAGTTCTATTGTGTATGTTTTTCTCGGTGAGTCTACGTTACTGATGGACGCTTTCACCCCTATGTCACGCGCTATTGCGTGTTTGATCTCTTCTTTTAATACTTCATTATCTATAGCTTTTGTGATTTTTCAGTTTTAATAATTACCCAAATCTGGCATTTTTGTTTAAGCAATAAAAAATCTACGTTAAAAATCAGTGACATGTTCACTTATTTTTACTTTTCAATACACACTAATTCAATACCATCATAAATAGGAGAAACTTTATAGAAAAACACAGATATTGAGAAAAATATAATAATTCCCATTTCCATTCCGTCTGATTAGTATCAGTGCACTACCTGTCGGTCAGGATCTTGAAACAGTGGCGAGACAGTGGCGGACGCTTCATTAATAAGAGGAGGTATCAATTACCGCTTGGGGCTCAGAAATATGGTAAAATTTAAGGCTTCCAAGTACTGCACGATATCAAACAAGAAGTGCCCAAGCCAGCACCCAGTTCTTATGAACAATCAGGCTCTGCCAAGGAGTCACTTATTCAAGCTCTGAGCAGTCAACATTACAGAAAATCTGATCTGGCACAAACACGTTGCGTCAATTGCAAGGGCTGCTGGTAAAAGGCTCAGGTACATATTCAGAGCCAGAAAGTACTTTTCATCATCTAATCTACTCACACTTTATAAAGCCCAGATAAGATAAGGCCTAGGCTAGGGTATTGCTCTCATGTAATAATAATAATACCTCCAGCCACTTTCTACCGGCGTGTCGTTGGTGACCTCTCACTCTTCTACCGATATTCAAACGAAGTCTGCTCCTCTGAGCTATCCGCGGTCGTTCTTTATACATAAGAACCGAGCGGTTGACCGTACAGTTATTCCAAGAGGGTCCAAGGCTTGGATCGGACTGCCAGGAGATGTAGTTATTGGGCCTGCGGGTGTTGGCCCATTCAAGTTTCGCGTTAACAAACTTTCCCTACCATAACATTTTCACTGCAGTCGCGGTACTCTGGTATTTAGGCTCTGCCTACGCGGTCTGCTCATTTATATAAAAAGATAACGATAAACACAATAATGTAACGGTTGGCACGTTACAATCTTTTTAGCGGCTTCAAAAACTTCTTAAGATATCTGTAAAGCCGTGGCAGTCTCATTTCTACAAAATGTAGGTATGAGATATCCAGGCTTTTTGCTGGAGCCATCATAACAAACACCAAGATGCGCTAAAAGCAACACCCGCATGGTAGTTTCTGTACGTAACGATGTTTTTGAGAGATGTCTCTTTCTGTTTCAGATAAAGGCGTACGAGAAGTTGGAATGCTACGAAGAACGACTGAAATGCGCTAGGGATATATACGACAACTTCATCATGAAGGAGTTGCTGTCTAGGGCGCACGTAAGTTGATATACAGCTTATTGCTCATCTCCACGCAACTTGTTATCGTCTGAAGTGCGACTTAGTTTTGACGAGAGTCGCTAAATCATCAGTGGCCCTAGATAGAAACAAAACGATCGTACTTGTTACTCAAACTTGCAGTCATTAGGACCAAACAGTTCAAATAAAAAGCTCAAAAACTTCAGATTATGTGAAAATGTGCAACGCCTTGCCGATTGCATGTATTAGGCATGTAAGTTATTGCCTAATACGCGGATACGGCAAACTGAATATAATGTCGGTTGTGTTATTTTGAAGTTGATAATGTTGATATTGTTTGTTGTTTTATTCAAAAGGCCGTTCCGTTTTCTCATTCATCAAAACTGCATATTAAATTGTCTGTGATTAAAATGGGTTGTAAAAGAGCCAATTGTGGATACGAGAAAACAAAGTAATGAAAATTCTAATGGCCATAAATAGCTATTTACCTAATATTATCCAGTTTTCAATAAAAAAATGTAGTAGTACTATTATAGTATATAGTAGTATATAGCTAGTTTGCCTTTCCGCGGAATATGCAGCAACATTCAAAAAAATGCCCATTTCATGTAATCGGCAAGATTGCGAACAAATCTGATTTAAGTTTTATACACTTATCAGAAACCAGTGTAATTACAGTAATTTAATATGTTTGTCTCATTATACAGATCCGGATAGCCAGAATTGAATAATTTAAGACTCAACCTTATTTGAAGATTCGATAGAATGGTGGAAGTGCCAGTTAAATAGCCTACGGCACGGAAATTTTGAATGAATATCAATTTAATGCCAATATTGATGATCCCCGTCAGGGCAGGGTAACGATGCAAACGACCAGATTTAATTTAAACTTTGTACAATTATCAAGCACCAGTGACTATACTTTAATTTAATAAGTTTGCCGCATTATCCTGAACTAAAAAGCGAAAAATACACGTATAATTCTCAATATAAGCTGAACGAAAAATACTAGTAATACTGGTATTTTCCGTTCATTATCTAGGGTGGGTCCTTGGTTCATAGTATTTTTTAACTGTGTATAGGAGTCGTTAAAATAAAAAAACTTTTTTACAGAAAACTGAGAAATAAGCGAGATTCAGAATAACGAAAGTATATCTGGACTTGTGTGTATCAAGACGTACCTAATCTGTTTATGTTTAGTATTTTGCTCAGATTTTTGTAAAATCAATCACGGATTGTACCTGTCAGATAGTGCAGTAGTCACTTTTTGTCTATCGTTGTTAATTCTAAATTGGTTAATCATAAAAGTGGCACATTGTTATGAAACAGGTTTTAGGATTTACCAATTTTAAAATTAACTATGACAAACTGAATGTGACTAGTGCAATAATTGACAGGTACAATGTCTACTTTTTATTCTGTATTTCGCTTATGTTTCAGCTTTCGAAAAAAGTGGTTTGAAAAAATTGTTTATTTTAACGCCTTCCATACACGGTTTAAAAAAAGTACCAACTTAAGTCTCACCCTATATTTTCAGCTTATAGTAAGAATTATGTATGACTATTTGGTGCTATAGCCAGTTTTTTTTAAACTATATTTATTGAACTGCAAATGTTGCACTGACCATTGTAAATTTCGGATATCGGTACCAAAGATGCTTTGAGACATGTATTAAGTATACAATACAGAACGTTGTTTCCTCGACCTCTATTATTGTCAACCTCAAAAAATGGAATCAGGTTGATTGACTCAGTACTTCCCTCACATTACGGTGAGACCATTCATTTCTTTTTATAGCAGGAAACTATAGTCTAAGATTTCTTTGCAACCAAATCATCGCACACCCGCAAAAAATATTAAAGACAAAAACTCTCGTAAATAGTATTTGCATTTTTCTCCCTAGGAACTAGGACGACACAGTTTTTATCCTACAATATTCAACTTATGTCCTAATCAAATGGCATGCCGATTTTCCGATTACCAGTATCACTTTTTAAAGGAAAATGAAACGAATGAACGAAGTTCGAGCTGTTTTTATGTTTTTACTTTTTTTATTATTGCTACGCGGCTTTCTAAAACCCATACGCGTTTTCCATCCTTACCATGGTGATAATACTCGGTCAAAATTTCATTAAAAAAATCAACAACTTCCAGGTTACACAATACACACAACGATCTAAAGCAATACTCGTTTATTTGTATATATCAAAAACCTCTCACCTCACAACCACTCTAATTTCACCTCCAAGCAAAAAAGGAGAAAATATCAGGAACCCCTAAAACGTCTAAAAACGAAGTTTAGACTGTTTTTATATTTTTTAGTTTTCTGATTATTGCTGCTCCGCCACTGACACGATTTCTAAAAGCTAGGCGCGTTTTCCGTCCTCACCACGGTAGCTTCCACGTTACACAATATTGAACGATCTAAAGAAATACTCACATGTATACATGAGAAGTTGGTTTCTGTAAGCGGCAAGGCAATGTTCGGATGGACCTAAAAAAGTGCATTATGCCGCTAGGTTTTTTTTTACAGGCCAATGGAGAGCATATTATAATACAACATATTTTTCAGTCTTATAACCCTCCACCTCTCAACCAACCTAATTTCACCCCCACGAGAGAAAAACTAGAAAATGATCAGGAACCTCTAAATTGCCTAAAAACGAAGTATGAGAAATATTTGAAATTTTTGTTTTTTGCTAATTACTCCGCCGCCCATGTACCGATTTCCAAAATTGTGCCAGAATTAGTTACTATGACCCCACAGCATATATAGTTACCGAAATTCCATCAGAATCCATGCACTAGGAGGCTAGAAAAATCCCGACAGACAAACAGACCGACGGAAATGAGCGACGTGATGGATTTTCGTTTTCTAGACATTATAAAACGCCCAAAAAACGTATTATCTCAAAATAAAAAGTTCTGGCGATCACAACACTCGCCTCACTTATTGGTGTGGGAAGTAAAATAACGACGATTACGTCAATCTTTGACAATTTACACTTCGTCATTGTTAGAGCGGTCCGGTGCACCGTTGCTCTTAGTTGCGGTCGTGTCGATCGATCTGTCAGGTCTGGTTACCCAAAGACCAGACAGTCATGGAGAAGTAAGGGAAGAAAAAAGAGAGGAAGGAAGGAGGAAGTGTGTCGGTTGGAGGGTAAATCTTTGACTTTGTTAACGCTAAAACAAATCAAAATACTCGTTAAACATGACAGATGCTTAACCGCAATGAAAATATGACTTGCTTCAAGTGTGACAACCATAGTTATCGGCTAAAAAGTAATTACGCTACCTCACATCCTATCGGGTTGCCTATTCTTTGCCTGGACAAACTAGTCGGTTGCCAGGTATAAGCAGGTACGTCGATTCCAGTTATCTTCACTTGCTCGATAATAGAAGAAAAATGTATATCAATATAAGCGTTGGTTTCTGGCAAACACCTCCATACAGACTTGCCTGCAAAAAACTTTAACGCGAGTGGAAATGTGTGTTATTTTGGAGCAGCTGACATTTGAGCTGCAAAAAGAATAATCAATTAAATACATATAATTATACAAATATATTAATTACAATACTAAAATATTAAACAATATAAAATCAATTAAATGACCACAAAATATAACGACGTTAATAATAAAAATATCAATACTAAATGTTTTTCTCTTTCTAGAAAAAATTAATGGGAGTGGACAGCTGGAAATTCAAATTAAAAAGAAAGATAGACTAAGGCCCGATTTTATCAACATGCATATTTAACAAAGAATTTAACAAAGCTTTTTTATTGGTTATTATTTAGCAAAAGATTTCTATTGGGTATTGCGGGCTAGGTTAATAAATATCGTCCAATAGTATTTTATCAATATTGAAAGCAAAACGTCAAAGCTGGATGACACTTTTCATCAAACTATTGTTGTAACATAGGCGATGAATGAAGTTTGGAGCTTGAGACGAAGTCAACAATCGAAATATCTTTTTGAATGGTTGAAATTAGATCACAAATCCCGGTAAAAAAGTACCGAATCCCAAATCAAATATGTACCGTTGAGGCGATCCGTTCGCCGAGATGGCGGGTGGCCGAGCGGTACGGTGGCCACGCGTGCCTGTTTTGTGGGATGTGCTGATGGCTGTTGGTTCGAGACCCTGCCCGTGCAATTACTTTTTTTCATTTTTTTTAACCAAAATATTTATTGATATACGTTTTACTCATATTACACAAATTTTTTTGTACGATCGACATAAATGTTTTTGAATCAAATTTTATTAAGACATTTGACATAGGTATTGCAAAAGCTAAGTACCGGAGGTGGTGGAGAATTCAGTCAGTGGAAGTGAAGTTTATTCGTCAATATCAATCGCCAATTATTGCTCTGATAGCGGCATTAAAATGAAATTATTCCAAAAAAGTATAATTATTCGGAATTTTTGTTGTGCTAGTAAAACATGTAATAAAATTTGATTCAAAAACTCATTCACGTCGATGGTACAAAAAAATGTGTGTAGTATGAGTAAAACGTATATCAATAAATATTTTGGTTAAAAAAAATGAAAAAAAGTAGTTGCACGGGTAGGGTCTCGAACCAACAGCCATCAGCACATCCCACAAAACAGGCACGCGTGGTCGGCCACCGTAACCACTCGGCCACCCGCCATCTCGGCGAACGGATCGCCTCAACGGTACATATTTGATTTGGGATTCGGTACCTTCTTACCGGGATTTGTGATCTAATTTCGACCATTCAGAGATATTTATTTCGATCGTTGACTTCGTCTCAAGCTCGAAACTTCATTCATCGCCTATGTTGCAACAAATATACATTTTAGTTACAACTGTTACAAGTATTTTCATGAAGTACGTCACACGGGTCGGGAGCCGTCGGCGTGTTTTCGGTTCTGGATTCAAAAACTCATTTTTATTTTCATATAACTTTTGGATTATTGCGAAAAGAAACAAAACAAAAACAGTTTTGTTGTAAAACTTATATTTGATCTCTCCATTTATCACAAAAAAAATTATTCAAAACCCTAATTTTTTGTCATCATTATCATTTAGCAGAAGAAAAAACCAGCAATCAAATGTACAGTTATGGCGGAATCTGATTGGTTGAAATTAGCAATTGCTAAACTTTTGATCAAACAAGAAAATGCAATTTTTCACCCATTTAGGATGGAAAATCAGATTGGAAAAGATACTAGATGGTTCTTAAAGGTCGATTTGTATATAAAACATGTCATTTTTAACCTTTTTGAGGTAAACTTCAAGAGAAATCAATAGTTTTCAGAGAACTTTGACAGATGCATGGTCTCGAACGGGCTGCTCTGATTGGTCAAAGCCTTTGTTAAAATGCGCCTGTTGATAAAATCGGCCCTAAAGATCTTGTATTACGTTTGAAAATAATTTTAATGAAAAATAAATTCTAATAAATATTGTCTATTCAATATCTGATTCATCACAAGTATAATTTTGACTTTCCAATTCATATGATTCATTGGTAGTTTTTTCCTCATTTTCTTCCATTTCGATCATGTCCTGGGTTTTCAAAGGAGTTTTTTGATCTCCGATAAAACCTGTGGGTTTTAAGAAATCGTCCAAATGCCAACCGCAGCTTTCAGAGTTTAATTTTGATAGAATTGACATACTTAATTATATAGTCCTAAAATTTTTTTGCGCCGTACTTCTCATAAAAATGCGAAATCTTACATCACTAACTGTCTGGCAGTGATTCACGCCATACATTTTGACTGTAAACTCTTGAACAGCTTTAATTAATTACACTGCAAGGACCCTATTGTAGAGATTCAGTACAAGTAGATAAAATGTGACAATTTATACGTGAAAGATAAAAACCACTATTGCATATCAGCATAAATGTTGACGATTTGAAAAGTTTTACACGCAACAACGTAAACAGACGAATGTAACAAAACTACCTTATTCCGTTTTATAACCACGATTGGGCTTTGCGATGAAGAGTTAATTAAAACTGTCAACTGTCATTAGTGCGCTGCGATACAGCTTTGCCAGCGTCGAATTTAGAGAGTTAATGGCTGGGAAAACTTTATAGATGGGAATTAGAGGCAGAGAAAGGCTGTGTGGATCCGTTTGTGACGCGCTAAATTTTATTGCTCACAATACTTCAGCAAAAGGATGTTGTATTGGAAATAGATTTAGAATAAGTAATTGTCTTCTCTAAATTAATTTGCATTCGGCCGCGTACAAAAAGAAATAGGAAAAAATCGGAAGCTGTTTATGCAGTAATGATAGCTATAATAACTAGCAAACAAGATAATTCACAGGATAAAGGAAAAGGAAAAGGAGTTGAGTTGATTTACTCAGTATTTCTCGCACATTACGGTGATACCTACTCTATCCGAGACCCTATCCTACCTCAGCTCATTTTGACCGCTCCAAAAAAAAAAAAATATGACGTTCCTTTACAGAGCAATGAAGACCCACTACGAATACAAGAAATTTTTCAGTCCCCCAACCTCAAACTACCCCAATTTTAACTCCCCCTCTAAAGAAATGTGGAAAACGACCAGGAACCCTCAATTCACCTAAACCCGAAGTTTGAGCGGTTTTTATGTTTTTAATTTTTTTAATTATAGCTGCTCCGCCACTGACACGATTTCTAAAAACCATACGCGTTTGCCATCCTCGTCACGGTAGTAATACTGTGTCAAGATTTCACTAAAATCAGTTCAACAGTTTCCACGCTACTCAATACAGAACGATCCTAAGCACTTCTCGTATGCTTACATCAGAAAATTCCGAGGAAAATTCTGAGTCTCTTGGTTTCTACAATCGGCAAGGCAATGTTCAGATTAACCTGAAAAAGTGTGTTATGCCGCGAGGTATTTCTTTCACAAATCAACGGCAATCTATGATGAATATAACAAAATTTTCAGTTTTACAACCCACCACTTCCCAACCACCCCTGCCCAAAAAAGAGGGGAAAACAATCAGGAACCCCTAAAAATGCCTGTTATATGCTTTGTTGCATAAAAGTTTTTTAAAAAAAATTATTTATTCTAATCAAAACTTAGCTACTGATACTGATACTTGAATGATACTGAATACGGCTGAAGACCCTGGCGTAATGCACGCTTATAATGGTTATGAAACCTTATATAGACTCAGATTGCTTCATCAGCATCCGGTCAAACGTTTCCCAGGAAAATAGCTGTGACACTTGGATTGTGAGTAAAAAACTCATATAACATGCCTAAAAACGAAGTTCGAGGAATATTTGATTTTTTTTTGGTTCAAAATTATAGCTGCATTACCGACAACGAACCCACGGCATATCATACCCAAAATTCATCACATTCCTTGTAAGGGTCACTCTAGGCCAGAAAAACGCCAACACATAGACAGACAGACAGACAGACAGACAGACAGACAGACAGACAGACAGACAGACAGACAGACAGACAGACAGACAGACAGACAGACAGACCGACAGACAGATAGACCGACAGACAGACAAACATACAGACAGACAGACGGAAATGAGTGACGTGGATTTTCGGTATGTTATATATAATAAAACGCCCAAAAAGCGTATGATCTCAAAACTCGAAAATTTTCGTGATCACAATATCGGTGTGGGAACTAAAGATTTAAAAAATTTAAAAGCACGTATTTATAGCGGTTTTACAATCGTTATTAAATGTTGTTTCATCATCATCATCATTTCTTACTTAGATCTGCTATAAAAGTGTTTTCTAGCTTTTAGGAAAGTTAACCTTATTCTCTACAAAGTATATTTCACCATTTTTTTTTCAGGACTATTCAAAGGAGTGCCTGCAGCATGTTCAAACGCACCTCACGAGAAATGAGGTGCCCGTTACGCTTTTTGAGGTGAGTAGCCTTCTGATATGTACATCCGTTTGTTGTTTGAAATATCTTGAATTCCAACAACATTGGAGTCCTGTTTAAACGGTTTTACATTGAGGTTTTACGTGTACAAGAATATATCAGTATATAATGAGAAGTGCTCTATCTTCTTTCAGAAGTAGAATTTAATAAAACACAAAATAAGACATGGAACAGATGATAGTTTATCACGATGCGCTATGTATAGGGTGGCCGACTAGGGATGGGCGCCAGCAATATCTCGAAAACCCGGTAACTGCTGATCATATAACTTTGAGCAAAAAATATTATTGGGTAAATCACTGGAAAAATTCTTTTCAAGTTTCGCATGTAGCCGCTAGATGGCCTAACTGTTACGATCGATCAGAATAAAGGTTTTTTCTTATAAAATATACAAATAAAGGTATATTATATAATATTACCATCATATAAAGTGGACAATCTTTGATCATTTTTGTTAAACGTTCTTTGCTCTATCTTGTAAGTTATAGTGGTGGGCGAACTTTTTTTTTTAAATGGAAATTAGTTTGGTATAAGTTAACGGAATTTATTTATTTATTATTTATTACATTTAGGATACTTACAGATAAAGTCCAAATTGCATCCACTACTTACGTTTACGCAGTATACATAGCAAAAATAGAATTAACTACAAAACAGTCGAAAAAAGTTATTTAGATCAAATTATAGCACACTAGGTTAGTAGATGTTAGTATTTTACATTATTTCAGTTTATGGTGTCTAAAAATTGATGTTTCATAGCAGTTTTAAATGACATTAGACTAATATTAAAAACATCTAGGTTACAAAATTCATTGTGATATTTTTGGGTTTTGAACAGTGGCTTATTAGTTCTAACATTTGTACGCTGCTGCTGTAGTTTAAATAATGCGTAGTGTCTGTATCTTCTATCCGGCACATACATTTTGAACAGTATATCACTACGATCAATATAATTATTTGAAATTTTGGTAAGACTTCGTTTTAGCGGAAACCGAAATGGGGGTCGAGAGTGGTGTCAAACGACGCGGTTTGACGTCCTGAATCGAACGAGACCACTCCCAGACCGAGGAAACGTTCTGGCGGAGAACTACGGCATTTTGAAGTTTGGTTACCTAACCTAACTTATCCAAAAAAGTTTACTTGTTGAGCTCAAAATGAGTTTTAATCGACGTGGCTGAACATCGTGACTCGAACTTGACCACTTCCAGAGTGAGGAAACATTCCAGTGAAAATCTACGCCACTTTAAAACTTGGCAATTTCAATATCTTACCTGATATAACCTAACTAATACGGTCGGGCTAAAAAAGGGTATCAATCAACTCAGTTTGATGTCCTGACTCGAATTGTATCAATTAGTAGACTGAAAAAATATTTATATTGATTCTCAGTTTAGGAAATTAAGCCTAAAAAGGTGTTCGAGGGTCTGCGCTTGGGGCCTATTCCAGCATACTGAAAAAACTGAACAGGTGACCTGCCCTACTTACCTGGGAGTATGTTACATGGAGTACTCAAAATTTACAAAATTAGTAGCGTCTGGGGGGGCCAGCCCCCCCAGGCCCCCCTATCTATACAAGTGAACAAACCTAATCCAACTCAAACCTACCTTATTTCTAGGAACATTAAAAATTCATCAGTATCATTTTTTTTTATTTCCCATTTCATAGTGTTGCTTCTGGTGTCGCTGTACCCTACTCGTCAAGTACTTTCGAATTAATCATATATTTCGTGGAAAAAATATAGAAATTTCGAAGTCGTTTTTAGGTTAGGTTTGAAATTTCAAAGAAGCATAGTTTTTTATCGGGCCGTTTTCTTAGGCTGGGTATGGTCTAATACCACTCAAGGCGTCAATCCGAGTCAATTAACAGTCCTTTAAACCCTATTTAACCTATTTTGACCTCAACAACTTGACCCGTCGGGTTAAGTTAGGTTAGGTACTGAAACTTTAAAATGCCGTAGTTTTTCACCGGAGCGTTTCCTCGGTCTGGGAGTGGTCTCGTTTTACTCAGGACGTCAAACCGAGTCGATTGACACTACTCTCAAGCCTCAAATCGGTTTCCGCTAAAACGAAGTCTAGCCGAAATTTTTTATAAAAAAATGTATCTGATATAATTCTTCTTTGCTTTAAGAGTAAAATTTGATGAACTGTCATCATTGGTAAATAATTTCGCTCTATTATTGGCTGTCCAATTTTAGATCCTAACATTAGTAAAAATGTATGTTGAACTCTTTCAATGTGAACTGTATGCCCAGTACAGTAGGGATTCCATATTATGGAGGCAAACATTAACTTACTATGTACATAGGCGTAATAGAGTAAGTATTCGAGCACAATGCTTAGCTTTTTGCGGAAAAGGACTAATATTTGTACACTTAACAAATAAATATATTGATTGATTATTATCCTGTAGCACCTGTCTCGTTAATTTCTGATATATCTTCGTATGTATACATCTATGTATAGAGATAAGAATTTCAAAATAACCAAAAAGACAATTTCGGCTTGACTTGGTTTTAGCGGTAACCGAAATGTGGATTGAGAATAGTGCCGATCAACTCGGTTTGACGTCCTGAGTCAAACCAGATCTCTCTCAGATCGAGAAGACTCTCCGGTGAAAAGCTACGACAGTTTAAAATTTCAGTACCTAACTCTATCTCAACCTCCCGTTCAAGTTGTTGAGGTCATATTAGGTTAAATGGGACTCTAGCAACTGTTAATAAACTCAGCTTGATGTCCTGAGTCGAATTAGACCACTTCCAGACTGAGTAAACGCTCCGAGCATAATCTGTGCCACTTTGGAATTACAAACGTAACCTAACCTAAAAACGACTTCGAAATTTTGATACCTTTTCATGGAATATATGGTCAATTCGAATGAGGTTGACAAGTAGGGTACAACGACACCATATGCAACATCAGGAAATGAAAAATACTTACTTTACTTACTTTACTTTGAATTCTTAATGTTGAAGCTATTGGAGAAACATTGCTACATAAAAATTAGGTTAGTTTGTGCCCTTGTGTAATTGGGAGGCCTGGGGGGGGGGCAAACGTCTCTGACTGAATACATATATTGAATACTCGAAGGGCCGGTTTCACAATGATGGGCTAACTCAAGGTTGTGTGTTGACCGGAGGTTAACCCTAGATGTCATGTTTCACAAATGGCAGTTTTCGATTTTACTTGAGGTTAACTCTGAGTTAACTTGACACCAAGAAATTCTTGAGTTAACCTCAGGCTTGCGATGACGCATGCGCATTAGGTTACGTCACTTTGGTTTTGCGACTTGCTAGGCCTTTGAATTTTCATATTTTATCGTTTACCTTAACGCTTTTCATGTTTTTTTTTATTTGAAATGGATGGTTATGATGTAAATGCGTGTATAGCAGTGATGAGGAAGCAATGAGATCAAGAATATTTTGACCTAGAGTCAATTATTTTGAGGAATATGATGACCATGACTCCTTGGACTTTTTAAATTTTTGTAATTTTCTTTCAGCACCTTTACAGATCTGCTGCTATTATTTGCAGATTTGCAATTAAATTCTTCTCCTATGTTTTCCCAGGCGTTGTCTTTTTCGCGCGATGTTGTTGCACCTTTTGTTTTGCATTCTATTGCATATTACATGCCTGTACTTTCTTTTGAAAAGTTGTTCGCTCTTTTTGGTTTTTCCATGCTGACACACGGGTACATGCACGCCTATTATTTGAAAAAGGTCCCAGAAACAATTACAGCGCCAAGCAGTCCAAACACAAACCCAACCTAAAGATCTTTTATCTATGCCAAACACCAAATATGCGAATGAAATGGAAAAACGTCAGTAGAAAAAACCAAAATGAGGTTGGATATCGCATGGAACTGACAAATCAACGAACTCATTATTTCACAGTCTTGTCAGAAAAACACAAAACACCAGCACGAAACACCTAACGAAGGAAATAAGAAGAAAATAATTTTAAATATTGCGGACACAGTACCACCAACCGCTATAAATAAAATACAACTTGCGGTCAGTTAACCTTACGTCATTTTATGATTGTGGAACAAGAGGCGTTCCATTGTTCGAGTTAACTCGCAGGTCGAGGATAGTAAACCGTCAGAGTGACCACTGATTGTGAAACTGGGCCTAGCAACATACCCCCAGGTACGGTTGTCAACTGTTCGGTTCAACCATAACGCGTCGGCGTAGGCCCCAGGCCTTCGAAGACGATTTCTTGGCTTAATATCCTCCTGAAAATCAAAATAAACGTTTATTCACTCTATTGATTCATACAATTTGAGTCAGGACATCAAATGAGTCGATTGACACACCTCTTTACCTCGACCGATTTGGTTAGGTTATGTATTGAAATTTGCAAATTTCAAAGTAGTGTAGAGCGTAGAGCAGAATATTTCTTCAGTCTGCAAGTGGTCAAGTTCGACTCAACACGTCCAGCCGATGTCAACGCGATGTTGACGCTATCAGATCAACCGCTTTAGTTAAGGAAACTTCAAAATGCTGTAGTTTTTCATCAGAAAGTTTTCTCGGTCTGGAGTCATCTCGTTCAATCCAGGACGTCAAACCGAGTCGTTTGGTACCACTGTCGACCCCCATTTCGGTTTCCGGTAAAACAAAGTCTTCCGCAATTTCATAAATACGCAACTAGGGAAATTTAATCATCGACCGATAAATACTGAGAACGATGGGAACATTTTTGACTAGTGTCCGACCGAACATTCGGTTTCGGTTTCGGCCTGGTTTCGGCCAAAAAAACGGGTTTCGGTTTAGTTTCGGTTTCGGCTGCCATCCAGCCGAAACTACGGCCGAAACCGAAACTAAAAGCGATGGATTTGGCGCTGCGATCGGACGCCCTCGGACCACTAACCTTCAAGCGAAGAAGTCTGATTTTGCTGAGTAGATGATGGTAATAACTTATCACAAGTTAAAAAGCCTATTTATCGGAGCCAAGCTTGCAAAGAAACGCAGATATTACTCGAGAGAGATATTACTCACGAGAATTTCAGTCGATTTCTGTCTTTGAGAAATTTACGTCGGCCTTACTGACGACTGTTTCCTCTGAACAACTACTTAATGCTACTAGTCAAATTTATTTAGACTGAGGAAGCTACTTGCAAAGAAAGTTGATAAATTATTGTTTCTCGCTTACAATATTACAATATTAGGTTGTTCAGTTATGAATTATTATTATTATTACAACACTATCATGAGTAGAGCAGCCCAAAAGACACATCACGTACGCATATTGTTCCAGTTATCGAGTCTGTTCTTGAATAGGTTCACGGACTCACTATTCACTACGCTGCGCTGGAGGGGAGCTTATATACTGATAGTCAGCAATAGCTGTAGCTCAGTGCAGCTCACAACAGTTTCTTAAATTCAGAGAAAACTCCTTACTTTCAAAAATACTTAGTAGTTGTACTTAGGACGTAGGTACTTCAGAAATTTCGTTTAAGGCAGCTAATTGATAACAGTGTCATAAAGATTGAACAAAGTTTGGAGTGTTATTTAGTATATACAAAATAGTTGATATTTGGTTCAAATTAACTTCTTATTTCAAAAAGTATAAATAATTTATTTGAAATAAGGTGTGATAATTCTGATGAAACGTTATTCATTTTTATATCCACGAAAAAATTACTGACGTTATATTGATGTTTCGGTTTCGGTTTCGGCCGAAACTGAGATGGAGGCCGAAATTCGGTTTCGGTTTCGGCCGTAAAAAGTAGTTTCGGTCGGACACTATTTTTGACACCATCCTATTGGATTAATTTCGTTTCCATGAATCAGTTTTCAGTTCCCTGTCACATTATTTCCCCCTACAGAGAACTGTTTCTCGGTAATCTAACGTTTTACGAATGTCAGTGACTCTTCAGCTTCGGTGAAGCTAATATGTCACAGTAATTTGAAAGATAAACCTCTTCATCAATTCCCCCAGTGCCCTCGGAACACATGTGTGTTCTTCTCTGGAATTTCAAATTGTCCGGGGATGTTTGCAGTTCGACGTTGGGGAATGCTGTGAAATAGCAATAACAAGAAAATATGTAGGTGAACAATGAGTGTTGTTATTTTAGAAATCGGGAATATTGGTTTACCCCACAAGTCCTTGGTGTTTAAAAAAATCAATTGTTTTTCGTTACTCATTTGGAGTAACGAAAATACAATATTAAACATCTTGTTTACACTGTGTCCCAGCTAATATTTGCCACCGTGTAATTAGATTGAAGATTTATCAATTATTATGGAAGTTAATAAAAATGTGATTATCAAAATAAAAAATACCTGAAATGTTATTGTAAGAAAGGTTTCAAACGGTAGTCATTTTGTTCCATACAAAAGTAACAGGCGACATTCAAAATATCTCATTTCTCAGCACTGACCTTCATGTAAATTATCGTCGTTTTCAAGCAGGTGAGTGTTTGAGGGGTTAACGGTTATTTCGAGACAATCGACATACTTTTGTTGTTCCGAAGACATTTTAAATACATCTGTATGGAACAAACTGACTCTTATTTGGAACCTTTCTTAAGATCATATTTCAGGTAATGAAAATAATACTTCAATAATAATACTTCATTTTGTGAATCAATTTTCAATCCGACTACACTGTTGTATTTGTCAATGAATTCCCTTCACAATGATGTATCAAGAGTACAGTGGTTTCATTTAAGATTTTTAAGTAGGCGTTGCTGGGGGTGAGGGAGTTCCCCCTCGAAATACAAATCAACGGGTCTTGGCAAAAATGTATACAATCATTATTTACTGAGATATATACTATATTCCATCCATAGTGGGCACTCATATAGGGCTTCAGAAAAGCATCTAAGTAGTCAATGCTAAGTTTGTTTAAAACTAAAACTAAATATGATTTTATATGTTTATGTGCCAGCAAAGCCAAATACTAACCTTAAGATAGTTTTCTGAAGTTGGGTCACTCTCACCAAAAACGAAAAAGTAAGTCATCGCGTGTGATATACAAAAACAATACTAAAGGCTAAGCATTATTGAAGGTTTCCGATACAGTTAGAAATTACACTAAGGAATATATTGTCACGACGGCCTCTTTTTCTTCACCCAGGGAATCAAACTGGACGTAACTTTCAATGTTTTACTTCACAACTCAATACAATATCTCTTAACCTTATTTCAACTAGAACTGAACTCAACTGAACTGAACTACCACGCTACCCGTGGCGCCTTATATATACTTCATCGAACCATCTAGAGAATTCGATGACATTTCTAGAATCCATCCGTCATTCTCGAAAACTCTAGACGATTCGATGACGTTTACACTTCAAAAGATCTAACCTAGCCCTTTGACTTTACATCATGTATGACAACTAATGACAACTAATACAAATACAGAATACCATAATATACAGTATGTTACATTCTTCCCCCTTAGCGTTCGGCGTCCTCGACGAACAACTTCGATTCTTGTATCACCACAGACGTCAGCATAGTCGACCTTCGGTTTTTCACTTTCCGTACATAACCTGTAGACTACGTCGTTGAGGCGCTTCATCACCACGTAGGGTTCCTCCCTATGGCGTTGTAGCTTCGTACATCTACCCTTCCTTCCATCGTGCGTTGCAAGACCATACCAGATCACCTCGTAACTGCGATATTCTTTGCCCAACTTGCGATTCTCATGTTCAGCTCCAGCAGGATTATCTTTTCCTAGCTCTGTTATCACTCTCTTCAGTTGCACCTTTTCGTCTTGTCGGTTGTCCACTCTCGATACTCCCTTCTCGTCACTCAGGTTGCTCTCCAGTTCCTTAGTGAGTCTGCTGAGTTTGCTTCCAGTTGCGTAATCCTGATCTTCTGCTTACCATTCTCGCTCCTGAGTTGCGCGGCTTGATCAGAGCCCCATGACACGTCCTTGAGCGCAACGTTAAGCTTGGTCCCTACCTTGGCGTTTCCTCTCTCCAGCTGCGCCAGTATCTGCTTCAAATCTACATCGTCATTTTGCATCGCTGATATTTCGTATACACCTTTGTTTGCATTTTCAATGACTTTGTTCGGATTCTTCTTTAGCCTATCACTATCGACCTCGCTTTCCATCTGCGCAATCTTCTGCTTTATCTTATTATGTCCGTACTTTAATTGTTTCATCCCAGAACTGTCAGCCTTTGCTGCAGCCAAAGCGTCTTCCAGCTCCTTTTTCATTCGAACGTTCTTATCTTCCAAATTCGCCAGTTGCTCTCTCATCTTATTGTCAACATCTCTTGCTTTATACAAGTCTTCCATGACCTTTCTCACACTATCAAGCGTATCTGTCATATCTGATTTCATCTTCTTGATTTCTGCTTCATGATGCACTAACCTTTCTCTCAACCTTGACTCGTCTTCCTTGACCGCGGACTTTCTGGCCTGCACAATCGCGTGGTCTAGGTATTCCTTTAAGGATGCGTTCTCAGCCTCCAGCTGGGTAATCTTCTGTTTGAGCCTTGCATTTTCGTCCTTAACTTGATCACATCTACCCTCCGCTTTCTTCGACTGATCCAAAGCCTTCAATCTCTTGATTTCATTTTTCAAAGCAGAAACTTCTCTGTAGTATTTTTCGTTGAGCTTTCTCAAGGCTGCCTCGTGTTGGTCATTTTTCTTCAACAGATTCTTTTTGTCCCTTTCAAACTTGCTCTTAATACCCACACATTCCCGTTTCTGAGAGTCAAGCAACTGCTTTAGCCTATCCCGCCCCCGTATCATCTAAGGTCGTAGACGCTATGCGGCAGCCGCATGTTTGGCGCTTGCTTCTGTCAAAGTCAAATTCGTATCATGTAATGTCAGCAGATGCAGCAGCATGTCCGCAGCCGCAGCCGCAGCACTCAGCAGCACCATATGCGGCAGGAAGCGACATTACAGCGGACATATTGTATTCTAAAATTTTTAAATTTCAGAGCTACAATTATGAAAATATGAGAGCGGACAAGACGTCGAAGTGCTTTTTGCGTAGAACGGTCAGAGACCATATAATACCTATTACCTACGCCCATGCCCCATTTAATACATACCCCATAGCATGTGAACTGATATTGTAATGTAACAGTGAGTGATTCATCCTCGATCCTCCCTAAGAAGTTTTTAAACTTAATGTGACCACCTAAAGTAGAAAAACAGGTAAGTGAACTAATATTTTAACCGCTTGCTAATGCCGAATCACGATTTAACGGTGGAATCTTTGTAAAAACAGGAATATTATATACTCGCTCATTTTGAGGTTATGTGAATATGTTTATTTCCTGAAAACTGTAATCAACAGTACAAATAAATAATAATAATATTTTATTGCCGAGTTGGGCCCCAGGTTGGGCCCACAACGATCAGAGAGATTTCTGCAGTTTTTACAGGTTTCCCAAAAATAAGACACTTGCAGAAGTAGTTGAGTTTTCTAAGTTACAGAAATTTCTTATACATTCTGAAGTGATTGTTTGCCTTATTGTGGCTACTCACTAGCTGTTATCTAACCTATCCAATTTTTAGTGGATCAGAAGCAAGAGGTTGTGATTGCTATTTCTGTGAAGCAGAGAAGACTAATTGGCCAGAATTGTAAACACATAATGTAGAGGAGTGTTCAACCTATATCATCTTTCTCCACAGAGACCAGAAATGGGGCAAAACATCTTCACAGATACCTAGGTAAATACTTATATATTATGTATTGCACTCAAGGTTGTCTTACAAAATGATGAGTCTCCATGCTCCTTGGATTTCTACCAAATATCTTTCAGTAACAAGGGCATGTAACTTTTTGTTGTTGATATATAATTTTATGTTTGGTAGCCTTGAGAAAGTGGTATACAATCCTAAAAGCTAGAAAGAAGTAGATATTGTTGTTTAATTTGTTGCTTCCCAGCAATACCTACAGTTTTGTTTTAAATATATATATTTGATTATGTCTGACCATACCACCAAAAAGATAACAATTATAATACACATTTATCAAAAATTGAAAAATTATGTAGAAATCTCAGCAAAAATAACAAAGATAATTTTATAGAGGACTTACATAGTATAAAGTGGGAGGTATTGGAAAGTGATGTTGGTGTGCAGTGAAAAATTTTTCAAACTGGCTAGATATTGAAGAATGTAAACAAAAGTTGGATATACTCTATGTTTCAAGTTTTGCTGATAAAAAGTCTAAAGAAGCTTACAATGATGTGTGAAATGTTTACAACAAACTATTAGGTGATAGAAAAAATATTTTTAATAGAATTGTTACCTCTGATAACAAGATAAAGTGTGTGTGTGTGTGTGTGTGTGGAACATAGTCAGTGAAATTAAGGGGTATGCAATTGATTCAGATGTACTTATTCCTGGAAATTCAGAAAGTGTTGCAAAGGCATATATATATTTCAAATGTAACCAAGGACTCCCTTTTATACCCTTTTCATACAATATAGTCTAACCTAATATATAAATACGTACAGAGTTAATAACAACTGAAAAACTGCAGGAGTTGAGCCAAATTTGAAAAATAAACCAACAAATAAATTCAGCAGTGGTGAGGATAATTTTCCTAAAACCTTGCTGATATCCTATATTTACCATATTGCTAGTCCATTGGTTTTTATTATCAATAATTGTTTAAAATTTGGTCAATTTCCAGAGAAACTAAAATCAGCAATACAGTGCTGTTCCTAGAATGACGCCAGGAAACAGTAAAAAAGCCTATACAGAACATGGGCCTGATGACCAGAGCAGTCTATGCCGATGACACAGAAGTAAGTAATAATATCAGTTTACAAAAGAGGATATGTAGCAGACATGTTAAACTATAGGCCGATAAGCTTACTCTCTGCATTTGTGAAACTTGTACTTCAAACAAAGGTATTGAAGCATTTGAGCAACTGCAACCTAATAACTGAAGCATAGCATGGTTTTATAAAAGGCAAGTCGACTACTACAGATATTTATCATTTTAATCGCCAAATTATTGCTATTTTAAAAAAAGGAAATATTCCCCTTGGTATGCTTTTTGACTATGTAGACCTTTTACTATTTAAACTGAAAAAGTATGGAATAGGTGGAACGTTTTTGCAGTGCAATACATCGTACCTCACATGTTGAAAACAAAAAATTATGATTACAAAAAATTATAATACCAAGCAATCAACAAACATCATTAGGAATCGCACAAGATAGCATCCTAGGTCCACTTTTACTTATAATATATGTTAAGTTAATGATTTGTTCCTAGATATTGATAGTTCAGTTGAGATGATAGTTACCCAATATGCAGATGACACTAGTGTGCTTGTTACTGCTCCAATAATTTATAAGCTAGTTGGAACAAAAGGCCACCTTAGTTTTAAATGCTACATAAACAAACTTCTTATTATTCAAATCAAAAAATCCTAGATGCCAGGGTCCACCAGTTAAAATGAGCTTGGGAAAAGATGTTCAAATTCATTTAGTAGACAGTAGTAGACAACACCAAATTCCTTGGAGTATATATAATCTATAGATGAGACGCTTAGGTGGACATCTCATGTGGAGGCCACTAAAAAAAATCGTATCGTACCCTGCAAGGAACTTTAATTATAGGTATCCAGTTCATCACCTCACCTTAACTGAGAAGAATGTATAGTATAGTTGAATGAAAATCTTCAATTATCTACCATCTGGTCTTGTAAACAATTTGACAACTTTCAAAAAAAAAAGATACACAAAATCTTAGTCAATTTGGAACCCTATTCTCTTGAAGACTATTTAAATTTTGTTGTTCCCATTTGTTATATTGACTCTATTTCACCTAATTCTGTGAGGACATTATGTATTTTGCAGAGTTATTTTGCAATAAAGATTTGTTATTTTATTATTATAATTACAAATAATATATGACATACTGTATGATTTTTTATGATTTCTGTTTACAGAAACTCAAGCATATCCTCTTTAGACCAACCAAGTTCTTCTTTAGCCTCAGATAGGCCTAGGTGTGGCCAAGATGTTATTGATGCAGGTACTGCTACTCCCTCATGTTAAGGTTCGAATGTGTTATTGGACGAAGAAAATTATTGGCAAGGATTACGACTAGAGCGAAAGGATAAGATAATCAAATCTCTAGGTATAAGTATGAGCTATGTATAAATTCGTGACAGTGATAAGTATATTTTTTACTACACTGGATTGCAGTCACACAATATTTGAAAGTGTATGAATTGATCAAAGATATTAAGATAAATTATTAATTGAAATGGAATGTTCAAAAAATTAAGTGATTTGGTCAGCTACTCTTGACATTAATGAAACTTTGAAACTGCACCATATTTTTACTTGTACAGATTTAGCGTTCAGATTCAAAATATCTGAAGTTGCTGTTACAAATATTGTCGTTACTTTGTACAAACTCTATATGAAGTCTTGTTCTTGAGGTTTATTAAAGACATTTCTAAAAGATCAAAAAACCATTCTTGTTTACCAAATTCACTAATTGTAGAATAATAATAGATTGTACTTGTATTTTGTGTTGTACCAAGAATCATGATAATCAATGAAGAACTAGCGTCTTACTTATAGTAGTTATAAGCATAGAAACAGTTTCAAAAGCTTAGTTGGTGTGGTCCTAATGGCATACTGACTTATGCTAGTATGCTCCACCCAGGATCTAATATCGATAAAAATATTGTTCAGCAGCATTTTGACACAAAGTGGAGATCTAATATTGGCAGATCAAGGTTTTCTTAAGTGATATTGTACCTAATGCCGTAAGTTTAAATATTCCACCATTTCTCAGTACTCCAGAATTAACATCAGAGCAGATACAATAGACAAAAAGTATTGCAAGAGCAAGACTTCATGTAGAAAGGGCAATATGTAGAATCCAAGGTATTTAAATTTTATCTTTTATACCAGAACTAGAACCAGATTATAGTTCAATGATATTCAGGACAGTATGTGCTCTAACAAATTTACAATATCCATTGATTAGAGAAGTATCACAGTTTTATATTGATTGGCAGAAGTTTAGATTACATAATTATATTGGTTGCATATACAGGGTGAGTACCAAGTTGATATTTTTTTGCTGTGTATAAAAGTCGATAAAATAAACAAATTTTCAGAAAACTAAAAAATAAGTGAGATACAGAATAAAAAAAAGTATATCTGGGCTTGTGTATCAAGACTACCTAGTCTGTTTATGTTTAGTTTTTTGCTCGGATTTGTCAAATCGATTAGGCATTGTACCTCTTAGATATTGTAGTACCCACTTTTTGTTTATAATTGTTACTTTTAAACTGGTAAATCTTAAAAGTGGCGCATTATTATAAACAGCTAGGTACGTCTTGGTGCACAAGCCCCGATTTACTTTTTTTGATTCTGTACCTCGTGTATTTATCAGTTTTCGGTAAAAAGTTTTTAGAAAAAATTGCTTGTTTTAACGATTTTTTTACACAGTTTAGAAAAAGGATCAACTTAGGACTCACCCTGTATATATCAAGCCATAAAGACACAAAAAATGTGTCACTGAGCAGTGTACATGTGGAATAACCTTTATGTCTTAGACCACCTAATTAATTCGTACCTACACATCTTTGATAATGCTGTGATAGCACTTGTGATATTTTTAATCTATTTTTAAGTTATATTCTATTTTGTTTTATATGCTATTTTATAAGCTCCATCTTCCATCATATTTAATTACCAATTTTTTCATAAACAGCATAAGAGTGAACAACATCATCGGCTATGCAGCTTGCCTGTTCAACAATAGTAATAATAATATAATATATAGTAATGTTTCAGTTACATGACACATTGGTTTTAAATCCCTTCAGGTAATGAGATGTTTTATATTTGTTAAGCCTGTTAGTTTATAAATATCAAGTATGTATGTTTTTGCTCTGAAATTTTATAGCAATGATTATGCTCTTATATAATATACCTAAGTGACTTTGATTTTGTAATATATGGAATACATAATAATAATTTGATAACGGATTTTCTGTTTGTTGTACTACAGTCTTTATTACTTTTGTATGTAGGATTTAAATATTTTAAATGTATAACTTGTCTTTATCACTTAGAACAGTAATATCAGTATTTTTTTAAGCTTGTTGTTAAACAGGTTGCTTGATAATGTACATTGAATTATTTGGAATAGAATGGTGTTACTGGACTTTTTCCATGAGACATAATTTTGTCCAATGTACAAAATTATTTCTGAAAAATATAAATATAGGAATAAGATTATTAAGGTAAACTCTATTTCATATTCGAATGCTGTATTATGTTAATAACAAGATTAGTTTACACAAATAGCAATCAAAACAACAATTTATTCCTTTAAAGATTAGAGTTCAGTTATATAAGTTCATGAATTATAATGCAAAATTATACAAAACTGATTTACACTAAACTAAAAACGAGATGCATATAACAACAACACATACACACACACAGCATTATTATGATTTGAAGTGTCAAGTCTAGAACATAGAAGAAATTTTGAGGCAGGATTATTTTTATAAAAATTATTACAGATTGTTCCTAAATTCTTGAAAAAGTTCATTTTGTTGTGCCTCCTTATACCACTCAAGATAATGTTGCATTCAAGTCACCTAGAGCCAAACCTAATATTGATATTACTGAAGTCTCCAATCTCATTACTATGTACCTATGTTTATTTTGTTACTGATTAGATGAATTAAGTTCTGTATTATGAAGATATTTCAATAAAATCTAGGATTGAGATACTATTATATATTACCATTAATATATGTATATTATCCTGAATTATATAATATATACTATTTAACAATGGTTTGATATGAAATAAATTTAATAAACAAAAAATGTTTTTTTTTAATGAAAATTGCATGATAAAAAAATGATAAGTTTTGTTGCATTTATTTTGTTACCCTAATGGATTATTTATAACAAATATATCTTTGTTCACTTATTTCAACATTGATCAACTGGAACATGCAAAGAAATGATTTTTCTGCAAAAAACTATTTAAATAATTTACACGAGTAAACAGATATTAAATTTGTAAACAAATTTCATATTTGTAATGTACGCGAAGGGAACATATATGTGCATGCATATTCATTTGCATTAAAAAAATAATCGTTAAAATCTGTCAATATAATTATGCAGAGATATAATAAACTGATCCAACTTTAATTATTTTATATTTAATTTTTTGAGCGCACACATTTCTAAGCAAATTTCATTTGAGCTGCATTTTTGAAGCTTTGCTGGTTCATCTGGAAACATGCAATGTCTTAACAAAATACATGAAAGCTTTTGACATATATCTTTTAAATGGCGCAAATTAGGTTCCTTAATTGTCATAAACAAAGGAGCTGTAAATTTTAAAAGAAAAATGATAACTTTGGCCCAAATTAACCTATGAATTATGATATATATTTTTTTCAATTTAAAGTATGTATAGTAATGCCAGCTTTTTGCATATGAAAAAAAATTATGTAAACTGTTATTCTATTTGTTTATAAGTACAAAATTATAATTATAGAGCATTACATTATTTTGCAATGTTGTAAAATTATTTTTTGCCATTCAATTAGGTACAAAGTTTGGGCCTTCTTCTTTGATATTCTGCCCATAGGATCTGGATCTTTAAGATTTTCTGCAATATAGCATTCGAAAGAACATGTTTGTCAAACTATTTAATGAATCGTACTGAAATTTTTATCTCATATTTTGTACCAAAAGCCCGCATTGTTAATGTCATATTAGGGTCCCTAGATACATTTTTGTCAATGTTATTGTAAAATTACGTATTATTAATTTTAGTCCGTTTTTTGAAATTTTCTAAGCAATAAATAAATTCAAATATTTGTGGATTTGTGCATTTGTAGAAGACGATGCTCAATATCAATTTTCACTTTATTATGGATATACTATGGAAATATTAAAGTATATGTTCATCTAGGGTAAAAAATTAAACATTATTAAAATCATTATAAAAAATAATAAATAACCAAAAGCGGCAGAAAAAGATGGGTGAACATTTTAATATTCCATGTATTTAACATAATTCAGAAGGATTTACATTAATACATTCAAAGTATTCAGAGTCGGAGATCAAATTGCCTGGGCACTCCACCATTCCACTTCGACAATCACGATTCCGATACAATGAATTTCCTACTGTTCAGAATCAGCCCTTCTTGGATATCAAAGGAAAATATGTATAATAAAAATATAGCAAAATTCAACAATAGTTTTGTTCAAGTAATAATCCTCAGCTTCTAGTGTGTGCAATTTTACAATCACCCAATAAGTGTTTTTTAGATAACCACTAACATTAAGAAATTAATCACCCTCTATGTTCATGTTTAGCAAACTTCTACTAAAAATACATGTTTTTTCTAGGCATACTTTAACTAGATACTATTCAAGGTTACATATTTGGAAAAAATTATGAATATGGGTATGAAACTATTTATAATTTGAAATACTTTTTATTTGATTACAAACAATAAATGTTTCTATACCTTTTATTGACAGATAACATAAGCATTTATTAGTGCTGTTAGTATACACAGTTTGTGGAACATGTCTGTATCTACATTTTTAGAAAGTCATCATGATGGAGGCTCTCAACTCGTAACCATCTGTGCTCTTCGCCTTCTGGTATCAGTCTGCCTTTTGTGTCTTGAATACTTGGGATGCTGATGAATTTTTTCTTCAAACCTATAATGCCAAAAACAAGCATTTTTGAAGTAGTGAATATACAATGTGTTTAAAGTCATAATAAACATATTTTTTTTTATTGCACATATCTGCAGGCACCTGGATATTGGATATCAAAAGATTAATGTTTTAATTGATCCATTCCTTGAACATTTATATACATCTAAAATTAACAATTATTAAATACCGAATAAACGTTTTTTCTACTTTAACATGGACTAAAGGTTTAATAAAGATGTGTTTAGTTGACCTCTACACTTTTGAAAATATTTAATATTCTATTACATTTTTACTCACCATAAGCAGATGCAATATAAATATGATCACTCCGATGTCGGCTCACTGTCGATTGAATATCTGAATACCCAAATCCAGGGGCATTGAGCCTGCCTGCAATTTCCTGCCACATGCAGCCTAAGATCCAGACCCACGCCTTGCACCAACGATATATTTTCCATCAAAATGTCCAAAAGCTTGTTTATTTGACCATTTAACACTCAATGTTCCCTATTTACTTCTAAACTCTAAAACGACGCACTCAAAATATAATAATATCACGGACATAACCTACAATCTACAATGTAGGCCCGAGACTACCCCCTCTTAATGTAGGCTGAATGAAGTCAGTAGTTGGCCAGAACGTTTTGTGGCCAGAACTGTCATGTGACAGCACGCCGCAGAATTAGGAGATACAAACGCTGCTGCTGCCGCATTCGCTGATTTGTGGATGTTTTGAGGATGTTTTGTGGATGTTTATCCGCTACCGCCTAGCAGCCGCTGTGCGATTCCTTCTGTGATTAGGCTGCCGGTCTGCTGTAAGTTCCCTCATGGCTACTCTATGTTGTCCTTGAAGCTTAGCTATAGTTTCCTCGTTCTTCTTCGTGTCTCTGTCAAACTGCTCTTTCATTGAGTTGATCATGCCTTGCATAGATTTCATTTTGCTTGCATATTCATCTGCTTTTTCTACATCCATCTGCATCTTATCTACCTGTATGCGGCAGCCTACTCTAAGGTGCCCCTTCTGCCCACATCTCCAGCATGTAAACTTCTCAGTTCCATCTGGATTTCTGCGAACTTGGTTTCTTTGGAAGGTACCATCTCTTCTTGTTGGAACGAACGATGTGGCCCTGACTTCAGCTTCATCATCTTGTTCTACAGAGCGTATCCTTCGTGTCATTCGCGTGGCTTTTGTGGCAGCTTCAATTTCTAGAGCTTTGACCAAAGCGTCTTGTAAGGTCCTAGGACTGGACAGTCTTACCACTCGCTGAACGTCCAGGTCCGCAATGCCTTCCACAAACTGACGAGCAGCAACATATTCCTGTGTCTCAACGGGGCTGTTGACGAATGTGCGTTTGGCTAAGCTTTGGACTTCATATGCAAACATGGTCAGCCAAGGATGGCTTGCTGTGTCCGGTTATGCAACTAGCGATGCAACGGCTCTGTTAAGTGTGTATCTCCAAAGCGTAACTTTAGTGCAGATGTTATCTTATCATAGTCACGTAGATGTGATGAGCAAAGATTTTCCAAAATAGCTGCGGCAGAGTCTATAATGATGGATGTCAGCAAGCTTTTTCTTCATTTGACCAGTTATTCATACGTGCGATGTTTTCAAATTGCATAATAATAAATGTTCCATGATGTTTTGCCATTATATGGATAGGACTTTGCTACTACGCCACTGTGTCTATCAGGAAAAACGGGTGGTACAGCTGTTAAACTACGCTCACCTGCATTAAACTCTCGCAGCTCCTCGCTGACCATTTCTTTGACTTGATCTTTCACCTGCTGTAGCTGTTCCTCCACGTGCTTCTGTGATGTCCCTAGCTCTTCCACCTGCTTTTGTGATGTCGCGAACTGTGTCTCTGTTGCACTAATGCGTTGGTCTTGAGTTTCTAGTGCCTGGCTTACCGCTTGCTTCTGCTCCTCCAGCCTAGTCATCACAAGTTCCTGTCCACTCTTCAAATCTGCGACTGCCTCATCCTGGTGTTATTTTAACTTTTGCTCAAGGTCCTCTTGGTGGTGCTTTAGCTTTTCTTCAAGGACCACGACGCTCGCTTGCATAACAGCTGCCTGGTTATCTTGGCTACTTTGAAGATTTCTCATTTCTGCCCTCGTTTCCCTCGTTTCGGCTGCACTTTGTTCTAAACTGGCTCGCATTTCTTGTATCATATTCATCAATGCACTCATTTCGGATGCCATAGCTCTGGTTACTGGCATTGATTGAAGCTGTACTCACTTCTAGTTTCCTTTTCCTGGCTTGATTCGCTGGATGATCCCACACTTCTGACACTAATTGTCACGACGGCCTCTTTTTCTTCACCCAGGGAATCAAACTGGACGTAACTTTCAATGTTTTACTTCACAACTCAATACAATATCTCTTAACCTTATCTCAACTAGAACTGAACTCAACTGAACTGAACTACCACGCTACCCGTGGCGCCTTATATATACTTCATCGAACCATCTAGAGAATTCGATGACATTTTTAGAATCCATCCGTCATTCTCGAAAACTCTAGACGATTCGATGACGTTTACACTTCAAAAGATCTAACCTAGCACTTTGACTTTACATCATGTATGACAACCAATGACAACAATACAAATACACGAATACCATAATATACAGTATGTTATAACATTATATTGAAAAACTTAACAATAAATGGGGTAAAATCTCCCCTCTGTTAGCTGTCTCCCCACCTGTTGCTCCACACAATGAAGGATTTGTTTGCTCTATCTGTTGTTCGTTCTTTTTGAACTAACTTCATGTGATACACCCGATGTTGAATTATTGACTAAGGTTGGCTATATTACTAATAAGATTTGGAATTAGGATTTCTCCGCATCAGATGTTTTGCTCTTGTCAAAATCTCCTCCTTTATCGCATTTAATAAAGTTATAAAATTAGTTTATGACCGCAGCGTCAATTGGCGGAGCAATACTGGAGTTAAAACGCCATCCGTGTGAATGATTTCATGTGATTTTACTGTGTTTGGAAGACACTTAATTCAAATTTACCTAGAAAATGTAAGTAAAACTATATCTGTAAAGCATACTACTCTTCTCCGTTAATCTGGGTAAATGGTCCAATCAAAATACTCACGAACATACATGATTTGTAATTTATAAGGGATAATCGGGACGCTCTAACAACATATTTGAAGTTAGGTGAAATGTTTTAGTTTAGTCATAATAGAGTACTTGCAGAGGTCATGAAATCGTCTCGGGAGTATACATTTCGTAAAGAAAACCATATCAAGAAGGAAACAAAAAACATGATTTTACTGACGGCCAAAAAAAGATATTTGCAAAATAAAATAAGGATATATTCAAATTTTTCCACGTGACTTAAAACAAGGGCTGACGTCACAGGTATCTTATCGATATCGACAATCGATACTGCTACAGCGCAGGTCAGTGAGATTCAACTGCAAACTAGACATGCTCTGAATTCTTTAACAATGCGACTCAATTTATTGATACTTAAACATATTTGAAACAGGCAATTAACCCACTAGCATTTTCGTTGCAATACATTTTTATATCTGATAGGTATCACAGTTCATCCTGTTTGTGACCGAGATTCGCAACTAATCGAAGCCATCATTTTATTTCGGCGCATTCCATTATGAATGAATCCAAAGATAGAATCTAATTCAAGCCCATCCCTACAAAGTGAATTAGTAATCTAGCCTAACTTTTATTTTTTTTGACTTTTGTAATTTTGTGTGTGCTTAGATAAGGAAAGAGAGGGGATACCGCACGCCCATTTGATGCTATATGGATTAGCTGATACCGAAAATGAATAGCTGTCAAAATGCTGGTGGAAAACTGACGGTAGTGTCAAGGTGGTGTTTTTTGCGATATTTAACGTTTTTAAGACCAATAATTGTGAAATATTGTGGTGAGCGTAATGGTGGGGTGTGCAGCTTACCGTTGTAAAAGCCACAGCAGCAGGAATCACTTTTCACAGGTAAATTTATGATCTTATTTTTTTGGTGTATCCGAAATTCATGCAAATATCTCGATATCTAGTTCAAAGATATATGTGTATCCGAAATATAATTTGGAATGTACCACTAACATGCGAATCATAATGTTTTTGAGCACGTAAAGTCTAAAAATTATGTTTTTAAGGGATTTTTTGGTTCAAATACAATCAGTTTTCCAGTGGCGTATCTATTATAGCTTACATTTTGAATAGAAATATTATGACTTTGCATTGTAATATATAATATACCAATACCCTTATACAAGGTGTGCATTTCAAGGGTGGCCTTTATTTGTAGTTGTATGAATAATAAAATTAATTTTCTTTCTTCCTCGACAGGTTTCCTAAAGATCTTCCTAGACATGATTTATGGATCAAAAATATGAGGATCGAAGGTTGGAAGCCTACAAGCAACGATAGGCTTTGTTCTAAGCATTTTGAACAGAATTTCCTTCATCAAACAAATCAAAAAGTATATCTTCTGAAAGGAGCAGTCCCCACCATATTTGACGAGCTTCCGGAATACTTACGTCCAAAAATTGTAAGTTATAATTCCTAGCTTACATTGTCTACGCTTAATCAATATTAAAATAATAAACATTCTAGGATTATGATAGATGTATAGATGGATAGATTGATAGATGGATAGATGGATAGATGGATAGATGGATAGATGGATAGATGGATAGATGGATAGATGGATAGATGGATAGATGGATAGATGGATAGATGGATAGATGGATAGATGGATAGATGGATAGATGGATAGATGGATAGTTGGATAGATGGATAGATAGATAGATCGATATACTTTATAGTCTAAGAATTTACAAGATTCTTATTGACAAAGCTATATAATAACAAACAAAACTTTTGGGATATTCACTAAAACCTGTGAGGAGGAAGTTTGTTATAAATCTTCACTCCATTGTATATAATTGGATCATTAATGAGTTATGATTTGGGTGTGATATTAATTTAAAATCATTCTTATGCCTTATGCCTATATTCTATATTTATGGTCTCAAATTTGGTTTTATATTTGAGTATTAGTGATGACGTTTCCAAAATAAACAGTGCAATAAAGTAAGGAGAAATACGATTACGAATGGCTGAATAACCATTTAAAAATTGATAGCTATGAAAATCAAAAGGCAGCTAACCTCAAAAATGTAATAATTTCTTGTGTTACAGTTACATTATTAAACAACTATATTTAGGTGTGTTTACTCGATACGAAATCAAAACAAAATGTTACTGTCACTTTTCCTATAAGATTCAGTCACTCATTCACATCTACTTAAATCATAAATTAATTTGTTCTGTCTTTCTTTCGGAAATAATGTTTCAAACATTGTCTAATATACAGCTCTGTTATTTTAGGCAAAAGAAAGAAAAAGACCCCGTGAACGTGATGTTCATCCAGAACCATCGCCATCAACCTCAGCTCTGGCTGCACAGGACGACTCTCCCCGGAAAAAGAAACTTAGAAGAGAAATGCTGCTGCAAAAAGATAAGAATAAGGAAAAAACGAAAAAAATCCGTGCCCTTGGTCAATCACTGAAAAGAGCACACAAAAAAGTAGCCTCTTTAAAGATAATTGCTGAGGAATTAGAGCGACAAAATTTACTATCTCAAGAAAATTTAGTTTTAGTTCAAAATATGAGCAAGGTTAACATAGAAATATTGAACAGAAAAATGGGGAGAAATGTTCAATATTCACCTGAACTTAGGAAATTTGCCCTGACATTAAATTTTTTTTCACCAAAGGCATACAACTATGTGAGAGATGTTTTTGACACTTGTCTCCCGCATAGCAAAACTATTGCTAAATGGTTTCAGAATGTGGATGCTGAGCCTGGTTTTACCAAGGAATCAATAAATACCTTAAGAAATAAGGTTCAATCATCTGACAGACCAATAATTTGTTCATTAATTATCGATGAAATAGCCATACGGAAACATTTAGAATGGGATGGAAAAAAATTCCATGGTTATGTGAACTGTGGTACAAATTTAAACGATGACTCTAATGCTTTAGCCAAAGAAGCTTTTGTTATAATGTTGGTTTGCATCAATGGAACTTGGAAATTACCTGTCGGTTACTTTCTTACAGATTCTTTGAATGGCAGTCAAAAACATTCAATTGTATCTCAATGCATCCATCTGATTGAAGATACGGGAGCCAAAGTTATGTCAATCACATTCGATGGTGCTCCATCTAATACCGCTATGTGTCATAACTTTGGATTCTTATTTAACATTTCAAATATACAGACAAGTTTCAGAGTTACAGATCACAATGTATATATTTTTTATGATCCATGTCATATGATAAAACTTGTTCGCAATGCATTTGGTGAAAAGAAAATCCTAATTGATTGTGATAACAATTTTATTCAATGGAAATACATAGCGCTTCTAGAGAAGCTGCAAACTAGCGAGGGCTTACATTTATGGAATAAGTTACGTCGCGCTCATACTATTTTTTTCAAACAAAAAATGAAGGTTCGGATTGCAGTTCAGTTACTTAGTGCATCAGTAGCCGATGCTATTGAGTATTGCGAAAAAAAGCTGAATCTTGAGGATTTTAAAGGTAGTCAGGCAACAGTTAAATTTATTAGAATTGTAAATAGCATTTTCGATATTTTAAACAGCAGAACCCTAGTAGCACCAGGTTATAAAAAAGCATTATGTCAAAAAAATATAGATCGATCTGCGGAATTTATCAATAGTGCAATTTTTTATCTTTCAAAGTTGAAATTATCTAATAATGAGCAAGTAATCATGTCTAACAGAAAAACTGGGTTTATTGGATTAATAATTTCATTATCAAGTTCTTTAGGATTGTACAAAGAACTTGTTTCTGAGAGAAAAACATTACTGTACCTTCCGTTGTATAAGATTAGTCAAGATCATTTAGAATTATTCTTTTCGTCAATTAGATCAAGAGGTGGCTGGAATAATAACCCAACCGCTCGACAGTTTCTAGCTGCTTACAAAAGGCTTCTGGTTCGAGCAGAAATTAGAGAGGGCGGTATGGGTAACTGTATTCCATTAGATCAAATCCCTATTCTAAGTAGTTCTACAAAAAATGTAAGGTCTGAAGATGTAATTAATAGTAGTTTATCTAACCATAGTTTAATAGACATAAATGAGCCTTCTGATGATCTAGAAACTATTTGGAAGGATCATGACTACATCATGAATGCACCTGTGATAAGTGAATGTTCATCCCAAATTGTGCAATATATTGCTGGTTATGTTTCGCACCAATTACAAAAAACAATAAAATGTGAAACATGTGTCACAGCATTGATTGGTACTAGAGATCGGTTTCTCAATTCCCTAATTGAATTTAAAAGCCACGGCGGTCTGACTTACCCATCAAATGATGTTATCAAGATATGTTTGAAATCGGAACATTTTCTGAGAGTTAATGAAAATTGTATTCACACCAAACATTTTGTACCTTTGCTGATAAGCAAAATAATATCAAGTTTTCTAGGCACCCCTATTTTCAGCTGCTTAGAACGTCACGTATTAGAAAATGATGTAAATCATATATATTTTTTAATAAAAGCTGTATGCACAAAATACTTAAATATCAGAATCCATTTTATTGTAAAATCTCGATCACAACAGGACAATCCAGTTCGGAGCCAATTAACAAAAATGATTCTGTTTAAAGGGCAGTAAAATATTGGTAGTTTTTGACCTTCGTGACTGTAATATTGACTGCCATCAATTGTAGGAGCAAGCGAAATGCCACGTTCCTACAAAAAAATTATTTTTGTTGAAGCACACAATACTGAGTTTCACCCAAACTTCCCCATAAGTAAATACATAACTGCAATAAATTAGAACTTACTGGAAGCAAGGGGTTAAGTGATAAAATAGAGTTGTAATTTCTATGTAAGTTATAGGACCTCACCTATATTGAATGAATTGTTCGTTTTTATTTACTACTAGCTAATCTAGGAGTCATTTTCTAATTTTGTAAATGTTTTGATTTTGGATAAGATTAAAGGACCTTTGTATTTCTAGCCCAAAACTTACTTTATTTCATGTCTGAGATAATTTTTATGTTTAACCCCCCAGCTTTTTCATTAATTATTGCCACCGTCGCAAAAAGAAGTTATGTATAAAAAAGCCTCGTTGGAGTAATTAAAAATACTGCTCTTCGTTACACACTACAAACAGCAAGTAACAGCGTAACAGCAACAAAAATGTTTTATTGCTGCTTCTGTTTACAGTATGTAATAGACAGTATTTTATATATAAACATAATGTCAATAAATATAAATATACTATAGGTATTATGTGTTCTTTAATAATAAAAAATTGATTTACTACAAACTACAAGCAGTTTTTTTCTTTCTGGGTAGAAGTATAATCGTGTCTTCCATCAGTCATATACTGCAAATGAACATAACATGTTCATGACTGAATAAAATATATACATTATCAATGTTTATATATTATTGGCCACAAAACAGCAGTCGAATGAAAATCACGGTTACGGTAATGTTAGTCACTTAAGTTTTAATTGTGGATGGCGAAATTGGCCATATAGAAACCCTGAATAACAATATTTCATTAAATTTTATTTGAAAAAGATTATTTCTACAAATAGCTCAACCAGAACGTTAATCCCATTAGTTACGCCACTGGGAATAGCGCTTTGGTGCCATTTGGTATCAGAAATGTCAGTCGCGGGTTCCGTCCTCTCTCTTTCCTTGTCTAAGTGTGTGTGACTGCGTTTTGTGGTTATAATGATCAATGTCAAAATGTTAGGTTAGCACTGGCCAAGGGCACTGGCTATCGATATCGAATATCAAAACTTTACATCCCATCACTATAGGATATTACTGACGTCAGAGGTTGTTTGCGCGGCATTTTCCGGCATTTGAAATAATTTTTGGAATATCTCTCACAGCCGATTCCAAAAAACCAAACAAGTGATTTTGTCATGTTTACTAGGCTCCAAGGAACGTGCAAACGACATAATATTTTTTTCTGCAAGTACCCTATTGTCCTCGAACGAAAAAAGTGTCCCCAGTTAATCTATCCTCCGTTAACTTTTAAGGTATCCGAAGGGGAGACTGCTTAACAGAGTGCATACTTAGTACACACGTTCTTTATAATGCGATTATAAAAAAAAAACTGTTTCCTACCAATATGATGGGCAAGTCACAGATTAATCAGACAATAATAGACATAACAAAAAAATATGGACTGAGTCTATGCGTAGACTTAGTGAAATTTATTTTTCTCAAAATGTTAGTATTTAAAAAAAATAATTTTAGAGCTCGACGGCTTTTGAAATCCTATGAATTGCATCAAGTCAAATCAGCTGACCAAAAAGTATAAGACAAAAAATTTTTAAAAATTCATTTTTTGTTTACTATACAGGGTGTCCCAAAAAATAGTGTCAAGCGGAAGCCCAGAGATAGAGCACACCTAGAAGTATCTGAATCACCCCCATATATGCTATGCAATTTTTTGTAGTTTCCGAGTTATGAATTTTTTTCTGAATTTTAGAGAATTCTCTACCTCGTCAACTTAAAACTATTCCAAAAGATAAATTAAAAGACTTTTCCAAATTCTCTTTTTTGCTGATTAATCTTTAAGAGTGTACTGTTCATTACATAAAGGAATCGGCTTAGTACATCTGATGAAAGTCATGAAAATTATAGTGTAAAGTGAAAAATTTACGTTCTGTTAATTATGACTTAGATTTTCGACTCGCAATTAAAAATCTAAAGAGGTGATTTCCTTATTTCTATGCAGGTCTAAAAACTTCTTCAGACTCTCAGCTATCACAATCATTGAAAAAAACTAGTACTTAATAAGGCTACTTTCGCTCCAATTGACCTTCAAAGACAAGAGGCGAAGATTTCTTGAAATCAGCGATGGGATTTTAAATGAAACAATAACTAAGTTTAGGACGCTAATAGCCGAATGATTGTCATTGCCGCAATAAAACACATTCAATGCGAACAGAATATCGATAGATGACCACCTGTGTCACTTTGCTAAGATTTTTTTTACATGTCCGACTTCTTTTTTGTAAGTGGGAAATTGTAAAATGAAACGAAATTATCAAATTTCTTCACTAAGTTTATTAAATTTCACAAGAAATTTTCAAAATGTCTACCTTCTTGTTCGATGCATAATCTACATCATCTGAAAAAATTGTTTTTTAAATTAACAAAATCTCTTTGATTGTTTTTTATTGTTTCTTCAGCCTGTGTTAATTTGTTGCGTAATTCGCTGATGTTTCGACACTCTTTAGCATAAATTAGTTTTTTGTAGTAGTCCCAAACAAAAAACTCTATCGGATTTAAGTCAGGTGACCGTGACGGCCATTCAGTAGGTCCACCACGACCTATCCATTTGTTGCATAGTCTCTTGCAGAAAACAGCATCGTTAAATTCAGTTGTCGTGCACTCATGGTCCATAGGATAGCGAAGTAGTCAGACAACAGAAACAACACCAATCCAAACAAAAGCGTATCGTTTTAAAGCCGCAAAGACAGACAGACGACTGAATAACGACAACGAAAACAACTTATGCAATGACACGTTTTGAAAAGACGTCACAACAATATCATAGCTATCTTTTTCTAACATCGCCATCGTTTACTGCGTAAGCGTTAGCCCTTTTTGTTGGCGCTCAAGTAAAAACCGGTTTTGAAGAATGCGCTCCTTGTGGTTTTTTAGCAAGAAATAGGATCTTTTTTAATAAATGTTTAATTTATGCAACGTTTTTAACGTTTATTATTGCGGTACTGACAATCAATCTGCTATTAACGCGTTAACATAAGTTATTGATAAATTGAAAAACACATCGCTAATTTCAAGAAATCATCGCCTCTTGTCTTTGAAGGTCAATTGGAGCGAAAGTAGCCCCATTAGGTACTAGTTTTTTCAATGATTGTGATAGCTGAGAGTCTGAAGAAGTTTTTAGACCTGCTTAGAAATTACGAAATCACCTCTTTGGATTTTTAATTGCGAGGCGAAGATTTAAGTCATAATTATCAGATCGTAAATTTTTCACTTTACACTAAAATTTTTATAACTTTTATCAAAGTTACGAAGCTGATTATTTTATGTATGAACAGTAAACTCTTGGAGATTAATTACCAAAAAAGATAATTTGGAAAAGTCTTTTGATTTCTCTTTTGGAACAGTTTTAAGTTGTCGAGGTAGAGGATTCTCTAAAAATAACTCGGAAACTACAAAAAATTGCATAACATATATGGGGGTGATTCAGATACTTCTAGGTGTGCTCTATCTCTGGACTTCCGCTTGACACTCTTTTTTGGGACACCCTGTATAATATTCCGAATTTGGTGAGAATGACCCAGTTACGATAATATGTGCATTTACGTTTTAACACATTTCTTTGTTTCAGCCTTATATAGAAGAAATTTATAATCATTTAAGGGAAGAACCATTTAAGAAGTTTTTAGAAAGGTGAGATAAGATGTTAGTATTGGTTCTATTTCATGTTTCTATTTTTTTTCTAACAAATCAGTTGCCTAACTGACTGACCTAACTACTTCATAGCAAAAATCAGTATGTAATAATTGAATCACATAAATGTTTTTGGTTCCGTGAAAAATTCACTAGAAAAAAGTAACTGGTAAGATTAAGTTGCCTTTATTATAGGTTTTTGTAGCAGCACTATATTTGAAAAACTGAAGTTTCAACCTGGTAACTGGTTTGTCCTATACTCCTATACTCATATTACTAGAAGTACAGGGTCCGGCATAAAGGATGGACATTTTTGAGATGGCTAGACTCTTCTCCCATCGGGGTAAGAGAGTTGTGGGGGGGGGGGTACTAGGAGGAGGGTACTAGCCATTTCAAAACCGTCCGTTCTTTGTGGCCGGATCCTGCAGTTTCCTAATCTACAACGCTTATATCACAAAAATATGTACGTTTCTCGATAAAAAGCAGTAATGTAACAGGTGGGCTGAAATATTCGTAGGCTGAAGGCGCATTTAGACTGACAACAAGTTTCATAAACTTTTGCTTCAAAACAAGTTTATTGAAACATATTGTTTTAAAGCATGTTGCAAAATAATAAACACAATGAAATCACGTCGCCAGTTCTAAAACATTTTTCATTAGGATTTATAACTTGTTTTACAACACTGTTTTGAAATACATCGTTTTACAACCTGTTGCATAGTCTGAATGCGCCTTGACACATAGGAGGCATTATTAGAATGAAATTCATATGATATTTAGTTAACTGGGGTTTTGACTTAAAAAAGTTAATTGTTTTTATGATAAGTGGAAACATCATACAGGGTTCCCACGACGATTATGACAAGCAATATATCGGAAATGGGCAGCAGTACAGAATTATAATTTTGGGGGTTTAAATCAGAGCAAATATAGTATCTTTTCTTATTATTGTGTTACCCAATAAGGTACTTGTTTTTGATCACGTGACGTCCGATTCAGAAATTTTAATGGGACACCCTGTATATTTGTGACTTTTTGTGTTCCTCTCGATAAAACAATTCCAACAAACTCGTACACTTGTGGTCTAAAGTCATTAATTCAAGAGCTACGGGTACTTAAATGATTGTACCACTACCATTGATTATAACATGTACCCCTACAGTTAAATTACTTTGGTAGTAGTTCATAGTGGTAGTGGTACAGTCCTTTAAGTACATACCTGTAGCTCTTGAATTAATCACTTTAGACCCCAAGTGTGCTAGTTTGTTGGAATTGTTTTATCGGGAGGAGCGCAAAAAGTCACAAATATACAGGGTGTCCTATTAAAAATTTTGAATCAGACGTCACGTGACCAAAAACAAATACCTCATTGGGTGACACAATAATGAAAAAAGATTTGCTCTAATTTACAACTCCAAGATTATAATTCGCTATTACTGCCCAGTTCCGATATATTGCTTGTCTTAATTGTCGTGGGACAACCTGTATATAAGTTTTATAACAAGACTATTTTTGTTTTATTTTTTTTTTTCGCAATAATTCAAAAGTTGTATCAAAATAATAATGTGTATTTGAGTCCTGTACCGAAGACACGCCGACAGCTCCCAAACCCGTGTGACGTCGCGATTGTGGTCTCGATGCATTCCTTTCACGAAAGACATCCTACTCCGATAGTGGATTCTAGATTTCCGCCAATTGTGGGAATGGTTACTTGTAACTGGTGTATATTTGTTGCTACATAGACGATGAATAAAGTTTGCAGCTCGAAACGAGGTCTACGATCTAAATAAATATCTTTTTGAAATTAGATTACAAATTCCAGTAATAAAGTGCCGAATCAAATATGCTTCGTTGAAGCAACCTCTTCCATAACGCCATGCGTCTCCCTACGGAGTACTCAAATAATAATAATTTATTCACCAACAATACAGAGGATAAATAAATTGTTTTACCCACAGAAGGTGCTGACCTTGTGCGTGGGTTACATTGCAATACATACATATATTTTACAAGTACATATATTAAAACTAATACTAACTATATTAAAAACTTGTAAGTGTGTCAGTTCAAAATCATGTAAAAAACATTTGAAAAAATATCTCTGGGTGTGTCCATTATCCATTTTCGACTTTTTTTTGTATACAATATGAGATTTTATGGATTTCAGTGAAGCAGGAAGTAAATCGTATATGCAGCAACATAAATATATTAAACTTTTTTGGCCTATTGTTTTAAATATAGGTCTTAAGGTCCTATTCTTGGTTCGTGTATTATATAAACTGAAAGATGGTTTCACATTGATGTTCTCATTTCCCGGCTATACCAAACCGCTGGCGCCGGCACAAGTCACCATAGCAATCTTCATGGACAGTGCATACCCCGTCCAGACCAAGGTGTTGCTGCACCGATTCAGTGCACGCCAGATTACGAGCATGCCGCGTAGGCTAGATAAGTGCATTCGTCAACATGGAGGGCCCACCCATTATCGATGACCTGTTTTTCTATAAACTAATTATGGCAGATGGGTTCGTTTTTAGTTCTATCGCAATTCATGACCGGCATCCCTTTTTTTGTCAGCGTTCGGATTTTATCTGCTAGTAGTATATAATAACCAGTCATAACCGCTAACAATTTACGTATTTAGAAGTACTGTTCTGCTAGTCGTAGCGGATGGAAGCAGCAGAAACTCCAGTAGCGTTCATTAAGTCTTTGAGCTGTTGGATAATTAGTTGTGGAAACAGGCAATTTGTATTTCAACTCGATTTGGGCAAGAAAAATTATTCTGGCACCTTCCATTTGCTTATCTGAGAAAGTTTTCGCGACCATCTTTTACATTACCCCAGTAGGGTTTTCAGCAGAGTTTGGTATAAAACTTCTGTCATTTACGTTCGCTGTATCAGGTACAACAAACTCCAGAAAATTGTTGTTTCATTCAATGAAATTTTTGACTCCTTGTTTTCGACATAGCTTCTGTAAATATTCCAGAATGCATTACGAATGAAACGCAGTAGTTTCGCAAAGAAAATGTATAGCAAACAACGTACTCGCTACAACGTTATTCGTGACCTCAAGGTACTTTAGGTTTAATATACTACTTAGAAGCTGTTTCATGTTCGACAATTCCCAAGAAATTATGTGGCCACTATTTGCTGTATTGGGGTATCATTGGAATCTGTGAGTGCCTTGTTTCGCTACCACTACTTTGATAATATTTTTTGACTATACAGTATGACCCTTTCATAGTGATATAAACTTTTCGTTTTACGCAATGAGCTTTGCTACAACTTATTTAGAAGAAGAATTAGCTGTCCGAAAGTCAATAGCTTAGAAGCTATGTTTTGTGATTATTTGCAGTTAAAATCATATAAACTTGTCCCATTTGTACATAAGTGCCACAGTGACGAAGCAAGCAAGTAATGAACGTTTCTTTCAAACCATTGCTTTAAAAAAATTACACTATGAAGGGCCCACGAGGGGGCCCACATTACACTGGCGAGCAAAAAAATTAGGTCACCTAGGAAATTACAAATAATTTTGGAAAAAAGGTAATTAGTGAATCTTAGGTCTAGTAGACGGTGAATCATTCATTTTTATTGGTGTTTTTTCGAATTTTTATAAAACGTGAACTTGGAAATCCAGTTTAGTTAACTAAATGAACGAGTAACAAATAACAATAATGTCAGTAATGAGAAAACATGTCAATTGCTAGCATGTATTTCATTTTTTTGCGCATGCCTTGAATTAAAATCAGGGTTACATTCTGGCTGTTGTTTTTATTCCATTTTTCCATTAGCAATTCTCTCAGTTCTTGGGAACTTCTTGGAGTTGGTGTATCTCTTCGAATACGTCGTCCGATCTAATCCCACACCTGTTCGATGGGATTCATGTCTGAACAGAATGCTGGCCAATCAAACCGCCTAATTCCGACCTTATCCAGATAGTCAGTGACAACTCTGGCTATGTGGAGTCTGGAATTTTCGAGCATAAAAAAGCCATGCTATAGCCCATAGTGAGCCTTACATAACATGATCATCCAGGATTTCGTAATGTAAGCTGTCAGAGAGCTATTCTGCATGAAGACCAACTCTGTGCGTGGTTCTGAACTGATTCCCCCTCAAACTATGATCGACCCACCACTATGTGGCCTTTCATAAATAAAAAAAGAGGCATATTTTTTTCCAGGTCTCCTCCATACTCTTCGCGAATGTCTGACTCACTTAAGTAAAAAGAGAACTCATTCGAAAACAGTACCTTGCTGCATTCATAATCATTTGATTCCAAGTGATTTCGGGCAAAATCCAATCTTGCAGTTCGATGCCGTCGGTGCAAGGGCAGCTTTGTAGCCATTCTTCGACAAGACAATCCATTGAACGAAACCTTCTTCTAACGGTCCAATCGGTAACATTAACATCTCGAACCTCTTGAAGTTGATTTAGCAGCCAAACCGCTGAGGCTATCCTATTTCGTCCAAAATCGATCATACTCATTCTGTAGTTCCGGGAAGAATCAGATACCACCAGGCAATAGAAAGTCCTTTATGGCTAAAATAATATATTTTTTTTTGAGTAGCGCCACTTCTACACTGTGACAGTTTTCCTTCTGTCATGTTTTTAAGTAATCAGCTCTTAAAAAGGGAGTTTCACTTTTTTGTTTCTGCGCTGCTTATCATTGCTCCAAAAATTTCTTAGTTCTGCATTCCTCAATAGTGTTCATAAATGCAAATGTATTCAGGAGTTTGCAGCCTCTTTGGCTGGTGATCCTTCTCCGACTGTATCGTGGTCATCTGGTTATCAAGTTGATAGCGTTGATACACATTTTGTACAGCACATACGCTCTTACAAACAATCCAGTTTCTCGTTGTCCTCGACCATCTTGCATTAATACCAAAAATCACAAAAATATGATCTAAAGGCATTATGACCAGCAAAATGCAGACTAGAACACAAATACACCATCAAACATGCAAGTTTTATGGAGATGTTCAACAATAAACTTAGAAATAGCCACCGTGCGAACGTTTATTTAGGCTAAATTCGCGTTATTTGCTCAAAAGCCAAAAATACGCTGACAACAACCGATAGATAACAAATATGCCCGCTATCATTTATCGCAAAATGAATGGTTCACCGCCTACGAGAACAATGATACAATAATTTGTAATTTCTAAAGTGGTGACCTAAATTTTTTGCTCGCCAGTGTGTATAGGAGCTATTAGTAGTAAACTCTTTTGCAATCTCGTACTAGATCCTGAATTTACTGGAGTGTTTCTCATTTATTATTTCTAAACCGAGGTTACTCTTGATTACGGTTTTTAAATTAATTCCGAAGTTGTAATTAAGTTCTAAAGTTTTTCTAATTAGTTTTTCTTTGTTTCAGTGAAAAATATACTAGGTTTTGTCAATGGAAAAATTTAGAGCTTAATATACAGGTAAGAGAACTGCATGTTTTTAATAAAAGTTAAATAATCCAGAGCATTTAAAAGAAATGTAAAAATCCGGATCAGGACTTCATGACAAAATGGCGTAGTTAGAATACTCAGTACCAGGTTACATTTACAGATGGTCCCCTTAGTATGTAACAGAATTAGTATGAAAATTTAGTATAAGAAAACATCCAAAATGAGTGACTAGGCAAACTTTGAATGGCTTTTCAAATGCAAACCATAGATTTTGTTTTTCGAAGAGCATGAATATTTAATATCCACTTATTTTGAAATGTGGTAATGACCATGGAGAAACAATTATTCCCAAAACTGCCTGTAGATTGTTCCTTGTGAGAGTTGTATGGCACAGAATTGTTATACTCCTTCGCCCGCTGCTTTGTACTTTCAGCCGTGTCAACAGCAAACAGCTGTTCGGCTAGTGATAATTAAAAATATCTCAGAATGAGTCTTGACGTATACAGTCTTTAAGCTTTGAAGGGTACGACCCTACGAAGTAACATACTGCATATTGTATAGACCATTTTCATATACTGTGGGCGTGGTTGGTGTACGAGCTATGTATAACTCAGGATATAACCAGTGTTGCCAGATGAAATGCAGAGAAACTCGTGGTACTCGACTCCCAAACATCGTGTAAAGTCATAAAAATACTATAATTACATCGCACCTGCAGTATTAAAAATCGTGAGAATTTGCCTTTTATTCGTGTAATAGGGACCAAAACCATGTTTTTACACGATTAGTCGTGTAATCTGGCAACACTGTAACGAGCTCGTACACCATCCACGCCTACATTGACGTAATATTGAAATGATCTATTGATGATTTATGTCATATTGTTGTCATGTATGACGTTAGTGTCAACTGTGTCAACATTATAGGTTAGATTTTGGATGTGCAAACGTCATCGAATCATCTTTCAGGGCCCCACCGACATCGTTCTTTTTCATCAGGTTTGCACGACGTGCCAACCGATGTCGGTTAAACCGATGGAACGATACCTCCACAAACTGTTCGGTTTTCTTTCAGTTTCTCGCAAATTTTTGGTCCGTTAAACATGGATAATACTTTAGCATTGGCGGCGGCTTTAGCCATTATAGTGAAATACAGCAAGAAAAAACGTTCTAGAAGGGTGAAACAGTGGCTTTTAAAAAGAGGCCAATTCTCCCATATAAATCTATTAGAAGATTTGCATCTGGAACCAGGGGATTGGTACAATTATTTGCGGATGGATGAAGAAACATACTTAGAATTACTTAATTCAGTAGCACCTCTAATAAAAAAACAGGATACTTGGATAGGACAAAGTATTTCCCCTCATGAACGTCTGACAGCTACATTGAGATTCCTTGCTACGGATGTGTGTTCTAGAATAGACAAGATGTCATCAGGATGCCTCGAAATCTCTAGATATAGTGACGTTGAGGTGTGTATATACAGGGTTGAGATAAAGTATGGAACCAAGCAAGTATCTTTGAAACGGAAAGAGTGATATTGCTGAAAATTTGCAGGTAAATGTAGTGATGCATAATGCATCTGAAGACATTATGTTAGTTATTAATGTACTTCCGGTCTAACCGGAAGCACCGTCAACTTTTTTAATTTAGATGGGACACCCTGTATATTTTTGCCGATTTTAATACATCTTTTTTTTTTCGATTACGTCCATAGTGAGTTTAGTATTTGTTTCTGTAAAAATGGGAAAGGAACCTTTTTTATTTGTCTCACAAATTCGTCCGTGGCGGTCTGTGGTCTTCCCGTTTTAGGTAAATTTTTAATATTCCCAGTTTTAGTCACTGTCGAACGTGTTATAGGACTTCTGTTGGGATGTAAATCATTGAACAGTTGACACACTTCTCTGTGAGTTCTCACGCGATCATCATTAAGACTTTAAATGGTCGGCATTTTAAACATCCGAAATGATAAAGAAGCATTATCTTTCCCGTTTTTACAGAAAGTAATACTAAACCCACTATGGACGTATTCAGAAAAAAAGGATGTATTCAAATCTGCAAAAATATACAGGGTGTTCCATCCAAATTAAAAAAGTTGACTGTACTTCGGTTAAACCGGAAGCACATTAATAGCTAACATAATGTCTTCGGATGCATCATAAGTCACTACAATTGCCTGCAAATTTTCAGCAATATCATTCTTTCCGTTCCAAAGTTATTTGCTTGGTTCCATACTTTATCCCAACCCTGTATAAACCGCCATGAGTGGCATGGACGCATGGAGCGAGCGGTCAAGTAGTCGTCGAGATTGAAATAAGGATAGGCAATGTTGTGTTCAGTCAAAAAGCAAAAATGTGAAAAGTACGTCGAGTTGTTTGTTTCCCTGGAGGCAAGAAGAAGCGGCCGTTGTGAGAATATATTCGTTTAAATTTTGGTGTTTATACAGGGCAATACATATCATAACATTTTTGTAAATAGAACCACCGGTATGTTATTGAATTTTGGATTACTTGGTCAATTATTCTAGTGTGACTTTATGTATCACATATGGGACTTAGAACGAACCGTTTAAACGCAAAAGACCATTTTTGGTTTAAGTAGGTATCAGGAAAAAATTGAATATCGCAGTGACTTTGCGGTATGACTAACTATGAAATGCGTCAGCTTAGCATGGACGGTGAAATTTTAATTCTTTTTGTTTTGGATAAATCAGTAGATGAATTAAGTAAACTTGATTTTTTCAAATGGGAATTCTTTTTATGCGACCGATTGTGAAATTTCTAACGATATAAGACTGTCAATAACAACCTCTTGTAGTTTTCATTTTATTTCCAGTTTCCGTTTAAATTCGTTTTTCAATTTTCCTGCTTATGAACATTCTGGCAGACGATAAAAATAAACAAGAACCTGTTCAGATGGAAGAAAACAACTAACTTGGTAGTAATCAAAATGCTCCCTGCCATGACGAAGTGACAAATTCCTGAAGTATGTTTTAGTAGTAAAGTATTTTTTCAGGAAGTAGCAATAAAAGAGCAGTGGAATAACATATAGTGTAAGATTATTCGGAATAAACTTCCGGCCAATTCAATATTCTGTTATTTCTCCATTATGCAGATTCCCTCTGGGATATATTATATAAAAGTCTAGTGTGCAGCGGTAGTAAATACTAGGCGACGCAGAAGAAAATATGAATTTTATACCGAGGAGCACTTATATAATGGCTGTTGCGAGAACGGAAAGGCGCAAAAAAATAACACCGATATACGAGTATGTATATGAAATGCAGGAACAAAATATAGGCGGCCATAACGAAATTTCAACCCACCACTCGGTGATGATGCATGGCAAATGGGAAACGGAAGTTGATTTACCTGGATTAAGTTAAATGATGTATTGATAATAATCGGTAGCCGCATTTTGTTCACTGCTCAAGCGCCGAAGGAGCAAAATGCTTCAAGTGGTTTCACTCAGTAGGTAATTTCCACGCATTGTCGAGTCAAATTAAACATTTGGAAGACCGTTAAAATGGAAATACACAAGCGAAGGTTGAATATTTTTTAAAATTTTTCATTTCACTTCCTTTATTATTATCTTGCCACTACTGTATTGTTTTTTAAAGACCATTCTCTTTTACTGTCTTTGCCCAAAACCCGCACAACACAAAATCAAGAAAATACGAAAAGGTAAAACAAGAAAACTAAAAAACTCGAAAATCTAAAAACCTCAATAACTGAAAACAGGATCAGGTGGTTCTGTATTTTCAAAGCTTTTGATCATTTAAACAAAAATTTCAGTAGACAAGGTTGGAGAAAGAAGACATATTGGGAAGAATATTTACTGTATACTGTGTAAAAAGTTGGAATAGTTAGTAGTGGGTGCAATTTGGACTTTGTATGTAAGCATCCTAAATGTAAAAATAAATAAATAAATAACTAGACAAAGGATCACCCTGTTGTTAATTTTTTAAGTTATTATTTATATATGTATGGAATTGAACATTCATTTAGCCATACTGGTCTATAACTGAAGCTTTTATCAAAGTACAAAATGTTTGACAGAGGTGACAGAGATAGCCTAAGGGTTAGTAAAAACGTTTATCTTCTGTGACGAAACAGAATCTGCCCCAGGATAAGTTTCAAAATTTAAATTATCTTGACCATGCATTAAAGTAAACCAATAGGCTTATTTTTTCTATAACTATAACATGGCACGATTATTACACATATCGGTAAATCCCATACTGTAGGCGAATATTGTACGACATCGCACAAGGTTTTGCTGCCAGCTCGATATATGCGTCCTAGAGGGGTTTTTGAAATGAAAGAGGCGCTTCTGCAAAACCCTCATTAAACTCTTATGCATGTTTTCCTTTTTCTCAACATGCTCTACTCTTTGAGTCAGAATTACCCGACGTGACAGTAAAGTGCTACAGTGGAGCGAAAAGATTTAAAGCCTATAGAGGGTCTTCCATAAGTAACGCACTAACGCAGTATTCGTTGGTAGTTTCCCTTTCATTTCAAAGATTTTAATGGTTTTGGAAATGTTTAATCTCTAGTACATTTCAGCAGCTAGTCGACTGTGAAAAGTATCCATTTCTGTCACACTACAGCTTCTCTTTGGCCTTACATATGTTATAGCCGTTGTTTCTGGTTAGAGTTGATTTATTGTAAGTAATTTTTATAATCTTGTCTCTTTAATCTAGTTCGTCTGTATCTTCCTACTAAGTTAGTTGTTCTCTTCCATCTGGACACGTTTTTGTTTCTATTTCATAGTCTGCTGTATTGCTTATAGGTAGGAAAATTGAATAAAACAACGATTTGATTGAAAACTTGTAATCAAATGAAAACTACCAGATATCAATATTCACAACTTTACAATTAGAAAGGCTATCAAATGTATTAAACAACGTACGTTATGGAGATGACACGGTTAGTATTGCAGACAATCCAGAAGCCCTTCAACGTCTAATCAACAAAGCTGTAGAGGTAGGAGATATACCAGGCATGAAAATTAATGCAACAAAAACTAAGTAATTGCCATAACAAGATCTCCAAACCCACGACTGAACATAAACATCTATGAGACCGCAATAAAGAAAGTTCAGAAATGTAAATATCTTGGCAGCCACACAACAACACCCTGACGTTGAAGTAATATGCATAGAATAAGCCAGAGCCATATTTCTAAAGATGAAAAATCTATTATGTAACGTAACTTTGAACTTAAACGTAAGATACTGTTTTGTGACCGCTTATCTGGGCCACATACACCGTGATAACAAGTATAATATACTAAAACTAATAATAGAAGGAAATATAGAAAGAATAAGTGGTCCTGGTCAAAGACAGCATTCATGGTTAAAATACATACGCGATTGGACTGATGTGCACACATCATCTTTAATTCTTTCCAGTCAGGATCGAAATAAGTATGCCGAAGTTGTCGCTAACCTTCATTAAAAGGGGAAGGCACCTAAAGAAGCTGATTGAAGGTTCCTTAATTGATCTACCGATTTCTCCAAGCACAAACATGATTCAAATTTGAGCGTTAGACCTAAGCCTTTGCTTTTCATGTTTAGTCGTATGAGAAAGTCACAGTCTTGTAAGTTTTGTAATCGCTGTAACAGTCAATTTATTTTTGATACCTACTTGCATCAAAAATTGTGTTTTGTAACTAAACTGTTCGTTTTAAGTCCCGTATGTGATGCATAAACTAGAATTGACCAAAGAAGCTGAATGTGCGATAATATACAAGGTGTCTCATTTAAAAAACACAACTTTCATATACCACGCTTTTATTATACCTTGTTTAAGATTAATTATTTTTAAAATGAGATATCTTTTGGCCATAAGAGTCCGAGGCGTTGAGCTCTATTCACCTTGTATGTAAATACGTGGGAGGTAAGCAGTTCTTTGCTTGATCCTGTTCTCCATTTCAGAGAAGCTATACCTAAAAATAAATGCAAAATTGATCGCCTCTTTATTTTGCAATAATTTGTGTACACCTAGACACATGTAACACTATTGAAAAATAAAGTGGTGGTCAATTTTACATTTCATTTTTGTTATCATGGATCTCCACAAGGGTCTGTATTGGGACCTTTGTTGTTTTTACTCTACACTTCAGATTTAGAAAAACAGTTGAAAGATTGTAGCATACAATTTTTTGCTGATGATACCCAGATATATTATGCATTCAAAAATGAGGCCGTGGATATAGCTAGTCATATTATCAATAATGATGTGAATAACGCCATTACTTACAGTGTAAATCATAATTTGCAAGTTAACCCTACCAAATCTAAACTTCTCATATACAGCAATAGAATTAACAGAAATTCAATAAAGGCTAACATCAACATAACTGTTCAGCAACAAAAACTAGATCCTGTGTCAAATGCAAGAAATCTCGGCTTAATATTGGATGATGAGCTAAAGTTCATGGAGCATGTTACTAATTTAATTTCACAATGTTATGCTACACTCCGTGTAATGTATGCAAATAAAGGTATTTTAGATGAAAACATAAAAAAAGAACTCTGCCAAGCGTTGATCATATCAAAAATTTCATACTGTTTAGTTGTATATTACCCTTTCTTAGACGTCCACACTGCAAATAGGTTACAAAAAATTTTAAATAATTGTTGTAGGTTCGTGAAAGGCTTGCGAAAATACGATCACATCTCAAGGTGCATGTGTGATCTCAATTGGCTCAAACTTGAGGGATTGTACTCTTATCATCTTTTGACTTTTGTTTATAGAATACTGCATTTTCCTAGTCCAATGTATCTTTCACAAAAATTTATTCCTAGAGGAACAACGCACAATGATAATATAAGAAATTCAACAACTTTAAATATTCCTAAACATAATACTTCTTTATTCCGAAAAACTTTTGTATACAATGCGGTAAAATCCTACAACGCCTTAGATACTCACATAAAGAATATTGAAAGTTATGCTTCTTTTAAAAGGATATTAAAGAAACACCTCATCTGTAGGCAGCGGCAGCAGTTATAGTATTCCATTAGCAACAGATTTTGTCCCAGATTGAATCGTTCATCATTTAGTTTTTTTTGCGTGTCCCTAGGTAATAATTATGACTGCTATAGATAAGCAATTCTTTTTATATACACTTCATATAGTATAACATTGTAGTGACTTTTTTTTTATGATAATATTATTGTCTCTTGTTCTGCTGGTTAGGATAAATTATTTGTTTAATATTACATAAGTATTAATTACTAAATTATAATATTATTTCCACGGTACTGATCCTAGGTAAATAGGTATGCTAGATAATTTTTTTTTTATATATACAGTTTACATAAATAACATTATAATGACGTATGTTTCATGACAATATCACTGTTATTACTTTCGTCTGGATAGGATAACTCATTTATTTCCTATTACATAGGTGTATAACACTAGATCATAACATTATTGCCATGGTACTGATCGAATGATTGTTCGGGTAATGGAATTTATATTTGATTATATTTTTCTTTTTTTTTGTATTCTTGGAGGTTAGGTGGAAGAGTAGACATGTTCTAAACCTCGCCTCCTGTGGTAGTAGTGAATAAAGACGTTTATTATTATTATTATTATTATCTCCGTCTAGTAACGGTCAACGCAGTTCAGAAGCTATAACTTTATAATTTGGCATATTTCCAATCGTAAGCTGATCAATTACTTGAGTAAATACTTATTAGGTAAATAATACATTCAAACAGAGTAAAAGCTTTAATAGAGTGTGTACTCCGAAACATATATCTATCTCAGTATTGAAAAATAACGTGGTAATCAATTAATTTTACATTTAATTTTTGTTATCAAGGATCTCCATCAAATAATGGTCAACACAGTCCAAAAGCCGTAACTTTATAATTTGGCATGTTTTCAACGGGATGACATGACTGATTGTAACCATCATGAGAAAAATCATAAAAAAATCTATCCCATGGAGTTTGAAAATTACGGACATTTAGAAATTTGGTCAAACTGTAACCATTTTTCAGTTATTGTGGTTAATTTTTGTTAATTTAAATTTTGGAACCGTAACCCTAAGTAACATTTCTAGAACCACCGTCAAAAATAAGGACACAGGTTTTCTAGAATTGCGAACAGAGCAACCCTGGTATATCGGCTTTCATATGCAGCAGCATATAGAACCCGCGCTCTCTGGTGGCCAAGCGGACGCGGCGTGGCGTCCCACCAAGAAATCTACTGCTGTTCAGCAGCGATTTCCTTGGTTTGCCGTTACCTTCGGGTACCAGATGGCGCACCGTCAGAACCTTTCTGTCGCCTGCTACAGAATGGAGACTATCTGTTAAACTTTGAATTTAGAATTTTCAAAATTTGTCGACTTTGAAAGGCCCTCCTTTAAAAAAAATGTACTAAAGTGCCTTGGCAAATGTCATTAAAAGTTCGCGCATTTAACCAGGATTGTAAAATGGTACAACACTTGTTAGGACCAATTTCACAATCGTTAGTTAACGAGTGGTCAAAAGAAAACTAGTGGTTAACGAGAATATTCCATTTCATATTCGACAGTTTACGTGAAAAGCTCTGGTCAACCAGTAGTTATGTTAACCCAAGGACAAGGTATGGGTTATCTTTACGTTTGTTGTAGTCAACCGATGACAGCTTTGGGGGTTACAAAAGCTTGGATTTTGACACTGACGTCTAAGACGTCGATGGATATTGATTGTACTCTGTAATGACATAAATGAAAAATATGAAAAGACAGGTTAGGTTTCTTTGTCAAAGGGTTAGGTTGTATTCACGGAACACCATTATGGCAGTGCTCTGAGACCAATACGTGGTGCCAACATAAAGATAAATAAGCTTTACCATTGGTTTCCTTTGTGAAACAGAGCTCCCCGATAACTACTGGTCAACTTCCATCTGTCGGTTGAGTGACTACCAGAGGTTACCAATGATTGTGAAACTGGGCCTTAGTTTCATACTAAAAAAAAAAAAACGAGTAAATAAATAGAAACCTCAAGTAACCCGATTTTTGCTAACCCATTTTACTCAGTTCAAATGTTTTTATTCGCACAAGCTCTTGGTAGGTTCCTAATTTACGGCAAAATGACGAGAAAGATAGATAGTCTTTATGTTTGCCATGAGTAAAAGCTTTAATAGAGTGCCTTAATAATGAAAAAATAATTACGTATGCTGTATCAGTAGACTACGCCATATTTGTCAGAAATCCATCTGATAATGCATTTATCTGATGCATATCGATGTCCTGCTCGCGAAACATGACAGTTTGGTAAACCCGATGAAATTTTTATTTTTTATCGTTGTGTTTGCAGTTAACAATGAATGACTTCAGCGTGCATAGGATAATAGGTAGGGGCGGATTTGGTGAAGTCTACGGCTGTAGAAAGGCAGATACGGGGAAAATGTACGCGATGAAGTGTCTCGATAAGAAGAGGATAAAAATGAAACAAGGTATGATGCGCAGTAGATATAGAGGGTGCCCATTGGAATATAGTATATATCTCATCAAATTATGACTGTATAATTTGGGAAATACAATACTAAACAACTTTTATACAAAAAACAATGAATATCGCCGGAGTACCAATCTGGAGGTCATGGGTTCGAGACCCACCGGCCGCCGACTTTTTCCGACATTTTCAGGTATCGAGTTTTAATTAAACAACTTTTTCCAATAACACTTTCCTTCCGAAAACTGAAAAATAAGCGAGATGCAGATTCCCAAAAAAAAAGATCTGAGCTTGCTGTATATATCAAGATGTACGTAGTCTGTAGTTTTTAGCTTAGATTTTTGTCTTATCGTTCAGCATTGGGTACATCGGCTCTCATATGCAGCAGCATATAGAACCGCGCTGTTCTGGTGGCCAAGCGGACACGCCATGGCGTTCCACCAAGAAGTCTGCTGCTGTTTAGCAGCGATTTTCTTTAGTTGCCGTTACCTTCGGGTGCCAGATGGCGCACAGACAGATCTTTTCTGTCGCCGGCTCTCACATGCTTCACATGTCTGGTAGACATGAAAATTTTGATGCTCTTTATCTCCGTCAATCGACCTATGGCGCACTGATAATCGCTAATAAGCGTGAAACAGCTGTCTGCGTACTGGTGGATTGATGGGGATATAGAGCAACCCTCGTACATTGGCTCTCATATGCAGCAGCATATAGAACAGCGCTCTTCTGGTGGCCAAGCGACCGCGCCGTGGCGTTCCACCAAGAAGTCTGATGCTGTTTAGCAGCGATTTTCTTTGGTTGCCGTTACCTTCGGGTGCCAGATGGCGCACAGGCAGATCTTTTCTGTCGCCTGCTCTCACATGGTTCACGTGTCTGGTAGACATGAAAATTATGATGCTCTATCTCCGTCAATCGACCTATGGCGCACTGATGATCGCTAATAAGCGTGAAACAGCTGTCTGCGTACTGGTGGATTGACGGGGATATAGAGCAACCCTCGTATTGTACCTGTCAGTTAGTGTACTAGTTGTAAAGTTTAGGTAAATCCAAACGCCGAACCAATTAACAAAATAATATATTGAGTCTCCAACAACAAACAATCTACACAACTTAACGACAAATATCGGATGGGGACGGTACCACCTCAGTGACGAAGCGATAGCAATCACGGCCGATAATAGACTGCCCGCTTTTTCTTCCCTTATCTTTATCTAGGTAATTTCCATAGTGTCGACAAGAAAATAACATAGCCGTGCGAAATTATGTCGTTACATAGTCACTTTCAGCTTATCATAGTTAAGTTTGAATTGGTAAATCCTAAAATTTATTTCATAATAATGTGCCATTTTCAGGATTTACCAATTTAAAATTAACAACGACAAACAAAAAGTGGCTACTGCACTAATTGAGGCTTACAATGTCTAACAGATTTGATAAAAAACGGACCAAAAAAATAATCATAAACAGACTAGGTACGTCTGGATACACAATCCAACATATACGTTTTCATTCTGTATTTTTTTAAAACAGTTATTTGAAAAGGATGTTTATTTTAACGACTTCTATACACAATTAAAAATAAAAGGTATCAATTTACGACTCATCCTGTATACATGTTTTATACAATCGTTATTTACTGAGATATATGCTACATTCCATACATAATGGGCAGCATTTATAGGAGGCGTTTTTGAAAGTTGAGGCTTTTTCACGCCAAATTATGGTACTCTTAAAAATGAGCATGAGCATATTTTCCTAACGTGGAAATGCATGCAGGGATTTTATATGAGATGCTGAAACAATTTAAAATCTTGATTGGGGCCCTTAAGGTACACACAGGAGCTATTTATGCTATAAATCTGATATTTGATAAATGAAAATCGCATTCCAGAGCATAATTCACATGCAGACGATTTCCGACGATACGATGATATGAAACTGTTCCTATTGGTTGAAATATTCAACATGAATTGGCATAAAACTTACGTCCGATAATTTTAACTTTATATGACGATTGGACGAGTTGAGAATATTTTAACTTTTTATCCGATATCGTATGTAATTTAATAGCTGGCAGTTTCCCTGAATTTGTATTTGCGCAATACATGATTCACTGAATAGATTACTTTTATCCCTCTTATGGATGGCAATGGAGAAAGGAGGAAGAAAGCGAAGATTTTTGGTACGAGAAATTTTCAAAGACAGGAAGCAGCAAAGAGCGTACCATCGTAAGTTTTAGGAGATATAGCTGACAGCCACAGAAAAATATTTTAGTTATTTAAGAATGCCAAGTAAAGCATTTGAATCATTGCTTGAAATTGATGGTCCACGGCTGAGTAGAACTTACTGTATTCGCAAACCTATTTCTTTTGGGGAGAGACTTGCTTTAGCTTTGAGTTACTTAAATACAGTAACACAAAGTTGGATCATCAAACCATCATCAATCATTAAAGATATCCTCCACCGGTTAACTATTCAAAAGTGCACCTAACATCCTTATGTGGTAAATATTGGAAAGAAATCGAAGTATTTGGTGAATCGGAATTGATCTCCAACAACCTCAAATCACATTTTAACAAATTTTAGCTGACTTGATTTGACTGCATCTCGGCAACTGGCACAGGTACCAACTATGAAGATACAAACTGCCCAAATCAGTATGATTACGAATCGTATGTCTGAAATCGTGTGCATGTGAATTGAACTATACGCGCCGCGAGGCTTGAGCAGACGTATCAGTGAACATGAACGACATTAATAAAAATCTTCTGAACCAATCATCGCGTGTTAGCAGAAAGATTAAGTTCTGTGTCACTGTGTCAGATTCCCGATGGCGTGAGCGCATCGAACATTGACCAGTCACTGGGTAACAAGTATACGGGGGTGGTCCGATAAGTACCTACTCTACAAAAGAAAAACGAAACTTTTGGAAAAATAGCGATTGATTTCTCAACATAGTCTCTTTTTGGTTCGATACACTTGACCCAGCGATTCTACAAACTTCTCTAACCCGTCTGAAAAAAACGTATTCGTCTGTAAAGTAGACCTCCGTGGCGGCGATAACCTCTTCATTCCACCCAAATTTCTGCCCGGCGAGTGACTTTTTCAGGTTTGGAAATAAAAAGAAGTCGCACGGGGCCAAATCTGGAGAATAGGGTAGATGGAGCAGCAGTTCGTAGCCTAATTCGACCAGTTTGGCCTTGTTGACGGCGGAAGTGTGAGCCGGTGTATTATCATTTTTTCTTGGCCAAGTGGGGTCTTTTTTTCGTAATTCGGCGTCGAATCAGCTTAATAAGTAGGGCCCTGTAATGGTTTTGCCCCTCTCCAGGTAGTTGCTGCAGATTACACCTTGCGCATCCCAGAAAACGGTGGCAATCACCTTTCCGACCGGATGGGCCAGTCTTCGCCTTCTTTGGAGCATATTCGCCGGATGGACAGGGGTTTCGACTGTTCCTTTGTCTCTGGTGTGTATCAGCGGATCCATGATTCGTCGACGGCCACGAGACGACGCAGAACCTCTTTCGGGTTGCGCTTAAACAGCTCAAACACTGCTCTGAAGTGGCATCAATATTTCACGCAGAAATAACAAAAGCGGTCTTTTGTGATGCATACTGTCTCAGCTACCTTCAGTCGGCGGTCTGTCAATACGAGATCGTTGACTTTTGTCACGTTATAATCCGTGGCAGCTGTTTGAGGGGCACCTGGGCGCAGCTTTTCAAAAACCGACGTCAACCACGTTGAAACTCGTAAACAGTATTTGACGGTCGCCATCCAAGCGCTCCTTTATTTCGCTGTCAAAACAACACTAAACGTCAGATTTGGCTGTAATTTTGACAGTAGCTGCCTACGCTGGTATACTACGCAATTGTAAATTTATTTTGTTATAGTGGCCTAATCGTGCGGTGAGGCTAGGTACTGATCGGACCACCCACGTAAACAACTTGGCGAGCAACTAGCGGGAGAATGAGTGACGTCCCGTGATTAGATCATTCTTATAACGGTTCTGGTTCATTACTGATTAGAAAATTCGTGATGCATTTGCAGGTGAGACGCTAGCACTGAACGAAAGGATAATGTTATCATTGGTAAGCACCGGTCAAGACTGTCCCTTCATAGTATGTATGACTTATGCCTTCCACACGCCCGACAAGCTATGCTTCATCCTGGACCTGATGAACGGAGGTGATCTGCACTATCATCTCTCGCAGCACGGCGTCTTCAACGAGACAGAGATGAAGTTCTATGCTGCCGAGGTTATATTAGGTAAAGCCATCCTTTAACTTGTACAATAGGTCTTGCACACAAAAATTAAAGGTACCAAATATTTAGTAAAACAATCTTGGGATACGGTCACTTATTATATTTCCAAAATATAAAATTTTACGACGTTTCGACGCTTCTATTAGGCGTCATCTTCAGGTATTAAAACTAAAATAAAATATCAGAATTGTCAAACAGATACAAAATGACTAACATTTACAATTAATTTTTTTTTAAACAATTAAATATCGAGGGAGGAAGGTAAATATTGATAAGATGGAAGAAAGTATAGGCTATGTTCCATTTATTAAATTTGTATATATGCATGAAAGATTGCTTGTATCTGTCCTGAAATTCATGCTGTTAGAACTTTTTTTTTATATGTATCATCTCTAAGATGTTTCTTTTATACCAATCTTTCTCTTTGCATAAAGTTCTAACGTTGTTAAAATCGATGGTATGTTTATTATAATTTATATTTATATATTTAATAATTATATTTTCTATAGCATGTTTGCTGAGGGCGGTAGAATTCAGGTTTTTATTTTTAATATCATACTTGTGTTTATATATGCGTTTATTTAAATATTGTTTAGTTTGTCCTATGTATAAGTTAGGGCAATCTTTACAAGGTATTTCATAAACCAAATTGCTATGCATGTCCTTTTCTAATGCAGGTTTCAGGCTTGAAAATACTGCACGGGTTGTTGTCGTGGCAGTATGGGCAACATTTACGTTAAACTTATTGAAAATTTTTTTAATGTTTTCGGAGAGTCCAGGTGTATAAGGCATTGAAAAATATTTCTTTTTATTATTATCATTATTTGAACGTTGTTGGCGGTTATAAAGTTGATGAACTCTCTTCTTGATAATAGTGTTTGTGAAGTGCTGGGGGTAATTCTTTTGGGACAGGATATTCCTTACCTTTTTGAGATTGTCAGGTCTGTTTTTGACGTCAGAAAGTAAAATGGCCTGAAACCTGCATTAGAAAAAGGACATGCATAGCAATTTGGTTTATGAAATACCTTGTAAAGATTGCCCCAACTTATACATAGGACAAACTAAACAATATTTAAATAAACGCATATATAAACACAAGTATGATATTAAAAATAAAAACCTGAATTCTACCGCCCTCAGCAAACATGCTATAGAAAATAAACATACCATCGATTTTAACAACGTTAGAACTTTATGCAAAGAGAAAGATTGGTATAAAAGAAACATCTTAGAGATGATACATATAAAAAAAAAGTTCTAACAGCATGAATTTCAGGACAGATACAAGCAATCGTTCATGCATATATACAAATTTAATAAATGGAACATAGCCTATACTTTCTTCCATCTTATCAATATTTACCTTCCTCCCTCGATATTTAATTGTGTAAAAAAAATAATTGTAAATGTTAGTCATTTTGTATCTGTTTGACAATTCTGATATTTTATTTTAGTTTTAATACCTGAAGATGATGCCTAATAGAAGCGTCGAAACGTCGTAAAATTTTATATTTTGGAAATATAATAAGTGACCGTATCCCAAGATTGTTTTACTAAATATTTGGTACCGACGGTCAGGATTCAAAAAGCAAAAAAATTAAAGGTACCTACTGCCATCCGTAATACAACAGCAGTCGTCAAAATTTCTCGCGTTGTTTCAGTGAAATAAACATGCGCTTATCGGTGTGACGTCACATGCTTGTCCGCCATATACTGTACAATCCCATTGGGCATCTATTTAGGGTGAGGTGGCCCATATTGAACCAAATTTTGAAAAATTGTCCGTACAACTCGACAATAATAGCTAGAGACGGGAGAAATATGAAATAAGGAACGCCCCTTGATGCGCAGTGGACAGCGAACAAATTTGCCATTTGCATCAGATATTTCGTAGCGGAATGGTACATTCTGGGCAAAATCAAATGGGTTTTATAGAAAATGCATGTTTAAAATTTAAGTCTGGAACTAAGTCGGGGGATTATCACAGGGGAATGAATAATAAAAATTTTAAAAAGTGGCTTCAAGAAAAACTTATTCCAAATATACCAGCAAATAGTGTATTGGTTATAGATAACCCGCCTTATCATAATGTTGAAGTGGAAAAATGTGCTACAATGGCAACCAGGAAAAATAATATGAAAGAGTGGTTAAAATAGATCAATATTCCATTTTCAGAAGACATGTTAAAGCTGAATTATACGATTTAATAAAAATGCATAAACCCAGATACAAAACCTATGAAAGAGATAAAATTATGACTGTAGCAAGTCATTCTGTTTTACGACTTCCACCGTATCACACCGACTTAAATCCAATTGAATTAGTAAGGGCATCACTAAAGCAAAATCTGGCAGAAAAAAACGTGGATTTCAATTGTAAACACTTAGAAAAATATTGTGATGAGTTTTTTCCACATTTTCGCAAGAAGCGTGGAAAAAAGGTGTGTACATGCAATTTCCAACGAGCGCTATTTTACTGCAAAATAAGCATTTCTGGATGTGATTGTGGAGGATCTAGTAATAAACTTGCAGGAAGACAGAGACAGTGATGATGCAGAATTTATAGAAAATCTGATTTCAGATTCGAAAAGTGATTCAGAGTGAAAGTGAACTTTTTAGAACTGTAGACATTTTAATGCCACCTAATAATTATTTATTATTTGTCATCAATATTGAGCACCTTTCATAACAAAGCAAATCTTTTCCTAAGTTTAACTGTTTACTTAGAATGTACGCGTACACTGTGTTTCTATTTCTATTCCACCGAATGCGTTCTTACTCCTTCGTGTGCGCAACCAGCAAAATTCTCAAGTCTCTTCCTATGTTTATCAAGTTGTACATGTGTGGCATTAAAAAATATTTTATAACGCAAAACTTATCTCTCAACTTTAAAGATTATTTTGAGTAGCACAAATTATCTTTATATTTGTAAACAAGAGAAAAGCAAAATTAAGATGGAGTTGGAAATGATTCATTTTACGCAACCAAGTGCTGAAATTTAACCTGCCCTCTGATGTTGATAAAATAGGTATAATATTTGCAGGAAAACAAATTAAACTGAAATAAAATAATCTCTATTTAAGAAAAGTTGATAAATACAGAAACATAATGTTTTTTCTAATAATTGCTCACAGAATATGTAGGAAAATGAGCTATGATTCTGTTTTTTGTATTGCAAGAGATGAACACTTGCATATTATGTTTTATTGTGGACACACCTATTACAACAAAGAGCCAGCCTGTACAGCATATTATGGAACATGCGTTTCAGACATTCGCTGAAATTTTTATGCTACGATCGAGACGTCTAGACAGTAGAGGAAAGTCGTCTTTCATACATGTTCTGTGCCCCACTGTTCAGGTGCGTTCGGATATCTACTCTACCCATCGTAACTGAACATTTTATGTAGTCCTCAGACGAAGTATTGTTTTTATTTTTCTACTTATACATTTCAAGTCTTTGTGAAACTGGTCTGATACTACCAGAAAATACATAAAAGAGCATTTCAATCCAATCAGCTAAATCTTACGTACACTTACGGAAATGAAGATTGTATTTCCTTGTTTTTATCCATGTTAATCTGTTTCATCTGTGTTTCAGGTTTAGAACATATGCATAGGAGATATATTGTATATAGGGATTTAAAACCTGCAAATATACTACTAGACGAACACGGACATGTTCGGATATCGGACTTAGGATTAGCCTGTGATTTTTCTAAAAAGAAACCCCATGCTAGTGTGTAAGTATATTCTTACAAATAGAACGATAATATACACTCGCAAGTGAATTCCGAACACTAAGAAAACAGGAAAACGATCGTGAAATGAGCCAACCATAAAGATAATAATGAACAAATCCATTTACCACAATTAGCTTATAAAAATATATAACAGGTCTAGACGTAATAGACTCTAGACGTACAGGCGTCCACGCTGCCCTTACAGCATGTTACAGTTTTCCAACGTGACCGGATGATTGGATAATCGCGAATGTAGTGACCTATCCAATTCCATACCTGACCTCAGCTTCCTATAGGAATCTCATCGACACCCTTGCAATATGAGGACGCTGAAGAAATCCTCTTCGAGGTCTCGGACATATGGAGCCGCAACTGATTCCCATTAACAACACCTCATTCACATAACGTTGGCCTATCATTGTGTCACGAATCACAAGACGACTTGATGTTAAATACCATGGCAATTGCGGGTGGGTAATCCCGCAATATAAAACCCATCCGCAATTCGTAGGAGCGAGGCCCTGCTTAGGGAATACCACAAGCTACAAGAGAACCTGGACCTACCCATACAGGAAGACATACCAAGCCTACGACGAAATAGACTCCGCTCACGGAACCCCCCGGTACGGCAAGCAGAACAGCTGAATGCCAGTAATATCGAAGTGAGGGACCTGTGGGATCAGAACTGCCAACGTATTGAAAATTTTGAGGAGCGCGAGTGGTTCCGAGGGTATACCCATAACACTGCTGGCACTGAACTCGACAGAAAGCTGTGGGTCAAATTGAACAGGTTCCGCACTGGACATGGCCGGTGCGCGGACTCACTTCACAAGTGGGGTGCCACGGAGTCTCCGGCCTGTGACTGCGGGGCTCCGAACCAGACAATCAGGCACATTAGGGATGAATGCCCCCTGCGTTCTTATCGGGGAAGTTGGAGCGACCTTATGAAAGCTGACGATGCAGCTCTTGACTGGATTAGGAACTTAGATATAGATATTTAGTTAGGTTCATGTGTAATTTTTTTTTTCTGTGATGTTTGCTTTTTTTTTCTTTGTGCTATCACTTATTGGTTATTATATACCTGTATCTATGTTATGTACGCTGCATGTAAGCCATACGAAAATAAATAAATAATAAATAACCATGGCAATCCAAACCACCAAAACAATAGGTGTACATTGGCGCTCAACAGCAGACTGGAGACCACGTCGTTCATCCTGTCGTCGTCAAACGCGTCGGCGTCCGTCATGTGCCCACAGATAAAACCTGGACTCATCGAAGAAAGCCGTCTGATGCCACTCTTCATGTCATTGTCGGTGTTATTAGCACCAATCTAACTGTTGGCGAGGATGGTTTGCAGTGAGTGGAAGCACTAGATGGCGACGATATTATCTGATGATTTCACGCAATCTGTGGTACCCCATGCAGATTCGAAGGGGCCTCCCTATAGCTGCATGCCAAGCATCAGCAACAGCTCGAGTGGATCGGATTCTGCCTCAAAGGGCCAGTAGAACAGGATCTTGCCTGTCTGTAGTTTTCCTACGTGTTCCAGAACTTTCAGCTCGCCGCATTCGTCTTTCGATCTATGCGTGATACGCTGCTACAACTTGAGCCACACTACGCCCCATAGTTACACCAATTACTCTGAAAGAAGCACCACGTTCTCGTTGGCGTACAATCTTACCCCGTTCAAGGGGGGTTAACTGCGTAAACTCGGGCTGTCGTCTTTTAGGGGACATCTTTACACAACCAACTAGTCTCACCACATTTGCAACAGATATAGCTTTAGAATCGACAAAAAGCAATGCTTTGTTTTTACACTTATAGATGAATGAACAACAAGTATTAGATGTGTATTAGAGAGGTAATAGTGGTAAGTTCTGCACACATTTTTAATTCTGTAATATCCCTTTTTTTTCCTAGAAGTTCGAATTTTACTTGCGAGTAGTATTATTAATCATTACTTAATCCTTGTTTCCTGGTGCTACTAAAAATTAATGTCACTTATGCCAATTTAATTTTTGGTCAACATTTTTGAAACAGGTTACAGAGGTAGCTGAAACGTTAATGAATAGTTTATATTTTGATTTATGTGGCTTTATTTATGTGAGAGTGAAAAGCGATGAATGAGAATGACAATCACATGATAAGTTTTGTAAGTAGAAGATAGATGTTTTTGCCCTATAGTGGAGGAGGTTTGGACTCGAGAATAGCGACACAGCAGGGACCGAATTTCATAACGCATGCGCGGGGTTATTGTGGACAAATGTCAAACTCCACGTTACACCGGAAGAAAACGTTAAATTTCCTAAAACTATGTGTTATATATTTTTCTCAGTGTAATATTGTGGATGCGAGTCAGTTCAAGCCGATTCAAGGTTACTAATAATGACCCGCCGAACATCAAAGGTGCCGACAGGTACTGTCGCTTCTCTGTGCTGGCTATTCTCGGGTTTGGACCGTATAATCTCCCTGTATGAAGTCATACCTATTACTAGTAATTCGGAACAGAGGCTGAATTCGTAATCAGTCTCCCCAAATTGTCACCGTGTGTTTTGCGCCACCAAAAGTCGCCAATCGCCCAGTTACGATTTATGGTTGCCAACTCGGTTTTGAAATCGCCACTTCAGCGGAAAATTGGCACACCTGACAACCATGTTCGACCTGTTAGAGGCTACAGTTATCTTATCGGTTCTCTACGTTTATGCCTTTATATCGACGTTCTAGTTTCCGGCTTGCCAATCGTGCTTACAAAATCTTAATTCAGAACAGAGCGAGGCGTTGATGAGTCCCCTCGTAGTTGGAAATACCAACTATCTGGGTTGCTTATCATCTGGTACATCTCTATTTCACACCCTGCCATTAATTTACACCTCTACAGAACAGAGAGTGGTTGGCTACTTAAAAGACTCCCATCAACCATTACAAGATGCCTTGCCAGGCTGAAATTGATGGTTTAGTCGGGAACACAACACCGTTTTGTTGCAATCACACACTTAACTTTTTGTCCTCACTGAGAAACAATAAATTCGATTCGAATCGCCTTTTTTAACAAGGGGGGTGCCTTTGGACTTTTTCGGTTTTTGGAACACTGACTCTTATCCCCGATTTTGGGATGCTATCTCATCATTTATTACTATTTTTTATGGAAAGTCTGCCGCTAAATCCAATGGTGTACTAGATTGGCCCAGTAATTTCGCATTCTAACAGAAAATAAAAAATGCAGATTGCGCGGAAACCCCTCTTACATTACAACCCAGTGACCATCAATTTGTCAATCAGCGAGGGCAGAATTCGATATCGATTGTTAACATGTTAGCTTTGCCCACTCTACCTAAACATGATTACAGTTTTTTGTATTCCCGATATCTGGTTACGATTGCCAGTCCCAGGAAATGTTATTTTCAGTCTCATATCATTTCAAGCGGGTTATTGTTTGTGGTAGGGGATCTTTGACGTAATTTGAGTTAAGCAAAGCCCTCAGAAAAAGGACTTAAGCCGTTAAGTCCTAACCCTTTCCCAAAGTGCCTGTATTATCAAACATAAAGCCCAAAGCACTGAAATAATTTATTTTATCTAGTACAGCCATTACCAAACTATTTATGAACATGTTAAATCACATAAACAAACAGCATGAATTATTTTCATAACTCACGGCCCGGCAGCCCACATAGCACTGGATGATATGAGAATATTCTGTTCACATTCACTACGGACATTATGAATATTCTGAGAAAATTCTATGCATAATTAGAATATTTACAGAATATTCTTTAAACTTTCGAAATGGGAAAAACACGCTATATTCCTAGAATATTCCGGCGAATATTCCGCAAGGATATTACATGAACAATCGTAGTAGAATGTTTTTGAATATTCTAGGAACATGTCGTCTAAATTATCTCATATAGGAAGCATTTTCATAGTATTATGGATACTGTTCCAAAAATAATAGCACCTACTAGTGGCAGATGGTCACGAAAGTTAAGTGGTTAGACATCTCTCAGTCTAAAGATGTTTAAAATATAGTGTAAACATGTAAACCTGGTGCATTTAACCTCAAAATTCTACTCACATTATAGTCATATAACGAACCATACACCATAGTAGAGGTGACCATAATTTGGAACACTGTCGCACACTTTATAACAACTAGCAACTTTATTGTACAAAATTGGGTATAAATGCACGTCTTTCACGAATAAAACTCGTGAATCGCTAAAATGCCCACGGCCACATCACATGTTTATTACAAATCCAAATCGAAGGTGAAGCACTGAACACTTGAAGCGAAGTGACATCCTGACAAGATTGACAACTGACGAATGAACGACACCATAGTCACCATACATCACTACATCACCATAAGATGCTCTCACTTTACCGTATTGCTGCCAATGGCTAATTCACTAATAAACTTTTGAAAATGGGACATAATACTTATTAGGTATATTTGGGAGGATGAACGCAAAACGAATAGAATTAAATGAAAGTTTCTTTAATTCACTGAGAAAAGTGCCAATATAAATTAATAATACCTCATATTGAATATTATTTGCCTACATACAGAAAATAGTTCTGTTACGAATATTACTAAATGTTCTTCAGAAAATAGCTACATATCTTGTTCTTAGTAGATGATTAAAATAATATTCTATGAAGAATATTACTGGTATATATATAAACCAGCGCTACAGGCCTTGTAGGCCCTTGGCTTCTATCTTCTCTACTATCTGTCTCCATATTCTTCTATCAGCTGTATGTTTTCTCCAAATATTACTGGTATATTCTGGAATAATTCAGACATTAAACGAATAGTCACTGATTATCCTAAGTGGATAAAATAATAATATTCTATAAAGAATATTATTTTAATAATCCAGAATAATCAAGAGAAATAACGAATATTCTATGATTCTGCTGAATATTCATGGAACATGTAGGAGATTTAAAGAATATTCATAGAATATCCAGTACTATGTGGGAGTGAGGTATGAACACCGCCTACTGGATACCAGTATTGATCTCTTAGAACTGGATGGATTAAATAGACGCTAAAATAACTGCAAAGATGGCCATGCCGTGAGACGTCAAATGCTAATTCGAACGGTGACAGTATTTATTTTAGGGATAGAAGTGAGGTTAAGTTGTCAATATTGTGTATGTATTTAAATAGTGATATTCATAGCTTCGGTCGTAGATAAAGTAGCCTACGGCTTGAGCTGCTAACTTCAATTGCGTGAGTTATTACAGTCATTACCGCTCACTGAACAATAATATACTATTATTATTTTTAAATTTATTATACAATGTATCACATGAAGTAGGTTATTCTGTCACCATTCTTTCATTGATAACCATTTTTTCAGAATTGCTTAAGAAAGTTATGTAGATTGCTTCTCTGTAAGTTTGATTTCCTTGAATCGCCCAACTAACCTAATCGCAAAAAATCTTTTCCTGGCCATAATATCTGTTAATGTTGCTGTTTCAGAGGAACCCATGGTTATATGGCACCTGAAGTATTATCCAAAGGTACAGCGTATGATTCGAGCGCAGACTGGTTCAGTTTCGGTTGTATGCTGTACAAACTGCTGAAAGGCCATTCGCCTTTTCGCCAACACAAGACCAAAGATAAACACGAGATTGATAGGATGACATTAACTATGGTAAGCGCCATCTGTAGTGGGTCCAAAATCATTTGTACAAACTGAAAGTAGCTATTTATTCGGAACTAGGGAATGGTAGGGCATGAGGGGTCCTTAACATTTCGAGCGTATAAAATGGACATTTTTTAATATTTTGAATATTTATTTATTCACAATTATTCTTAAATAAATAGTCCTTTGTAGTGAGCAACTGGTTACTTTCAAAACAGATACCAAATTTTGAAATAGCCAAAGTGATCAAGACGTCTAGTGGTGGAATTTAGAACCCAATGTTGTATGTGTGCCCGTGGTAACTAGACTCTTTTAGCATGCATGTGTACCAACTCAGAGAGAATGAAATCAAAACACAGAAATGTTATGATATGTTTTTTTTATTATTTGTTTCTTAACATTTGTTTTGTATTTATTAATCATGAGTGCTGAGTGTATGGTTCTATTACTTGATTCTTGTATTTATCAAATCATGAGTGCTTTGTATTTCATATATTTTACTGGTGAAGTATTTATATTGATATGTTAAAATATATGATTCGAAATGTCTCAATAATAGTGGTAAACTGGCTCTTGTTATTGATATTGTATAATAAAGAAATGGTTATGAACATTCACAGTCTAAATGATAAATAATAATAATAATAATACATGGTGGGCTAGATCTCTGTTCAACGTCAGGGAGAGAAATATGGGTAGGATGTGGAAAAATGTAAAATATCAGCATTTATAAATAAATAAATATAACCAACCATATAAAGGAGTAAATAAAGGTAATAATTGGAATAGGTTCAACCTGGGTGATCACCAGGTTATCAACCCTCCGTAAATAGATATCATATATAAATAATGAGAAATCAGTAAGGATTTAAATAAATACACCTAAACATCACCAAGCTGCAAGCTCCAGGACCTAATACCTAGAGTAGATGGAAATCAGAGACCCAACGCCATATAGTGTCGTCTCAAAAGCAGGTATATACATTGTGAAGCACTGTAGCCAAACCACATTAGTTAATAATACAAACTCAAAAGACAACATACCTGCAGATATTCGAGAAAAAGACTCCAAAATATATTGTGTAAAATTTGGTGACTCAATTCTCCCTGTTTGCAAAAACAATCCCCGCTCGTAATTAATAAACAAACCATCCACAAAACTATGGCAACGATTATCACAACCCACTACATTATTTAAGTGACAAAACACAGAAGCATTACAGAACAGTATCTTTGGCTCAGATAGAAAATTAACACGGAACTATTTAGTGTATGAAAAATCACTCATGATCTGACAAATATCAAAATATCTGAACAACATAGGATGTAGTAATAATCAAATACATTACTTATCTGAACTTCATCGACTAATTACACTCATACTCAGATCTTACAATTTTTAATAAATTATCCGTCGATGCCGTCAATGTCCATCTTCAGTCACGTGACCGCTAAAGGTGCGTTCTAACGTCTGGCAGCCAGGAGCGCGTTCCGGATCACCACACCTTAGAAAAACGAACTTTAGAAACTTTAGACTCATTGAAAAACATAATAATTTCAAATTTTCCAGCATTTTCAATAAACCCCACCTTGCCCCCCCCGGTGACTGTCAAACGCACAGCTATAATGTGCAATTCACAAAGAGAGATCATGTGACCCATCCTTCATCGGAATCCAAGAATTTTGCATAGCACTAATGGCAAGGGATATTATTTTCATCGTTGTCACTTGCTGGTGGTGAATGTAGATTATTGTTGGTTTTCTTCTTAATATGATTCTCTGCTAAATCGCTTTTCTTATTCTTGCATTGTTTTCTTACGTAATTTTTCCTTTTTAACTTCCCCGACCAAGGAGGGGTAAGTTAATAGAATCGGCCCGTTTTCGCAAATTTTACCGAAATCAACGTGCGAGGTGTCATTTCCAAGGTAAAATCATCACCTGACTCATTTTCTGAAAAGAAAGTTTGCTCCAAAAGCGGACCAAAAGATAGAGAACAGTGGCAGTAAAGATTGAAGGAATTTGGATCATTTTTGTGACAGTGACTGGCATTTTTAAGTTCGAAAAGTTGCTACATTTATGAATTTTTATTCCGCCACCTTGAAAATTTTGAGGCATACGCGGTAGCGTTTTCGACATGCTCTTTATTGTGGTAGCATTAGAATTTCACGTTATGACATTATTTTTTGAGTTACCCCCATCCCGACCCCTTTTTTATCGTGGCAGCGGGACCAAAACTGGATTTTTGCTTCTAATGATAACCTTTTAGTTTGAAGAAAATTGGAAAATTTTGGTTTATTGATGTCTTTCTATGTGTTTGTGTGTACGTCCGCAATTTCTTTCTCAAAAACGCCTCAAGCGATTGTTCCCAAATTTGGCCAACTTGAATTAATAAAGGTCCTTTCGAGCTGAAAAGGTTTTGCCGATCGGACAATGGGGGATGGAAAGAAGTGGGGGTGCACAAAGAAAATGTAATACAACATATACATTTGATATCATCAGTCTTTATGTCTAAAACGATATATCACAATACATGTTAATTTTTTCTGAAATGAGGGCTAAAAAATAAATAAAATGAAATCCTCATGTGTCATTAACTGCTGTATTTGTGCACTGAATTGTTTGATATTGACAACAGAAAATACTGGTGGTGCAAGGTAGGTGACTTTTGACCTTTGATCTATTTTTGTACCTATTAAGTTCGATTAAGTTACAGAATCAAGAAATAATTTGAATTTTCCTGAGGGGCAAATTGGGCTACCTGGGTACCCCAGACACATCTGAATAAAATAATACGCCTTAAAAAAACTAATCAAAATATAGACATAAACATGCTCTTACCTGTCGGGATAAACAATTATATATTTCAATCAGTTCTAGAACAAGAATGAAAGTTTTTAAATATACTTCAATTAAGTGGGAGGATCTTGGGCGTTCTGTTACGGTTCTGTTGCTGTTCTCTGCGAGGTTGGAAAACAAGTAACATTGTTTTTCATTTCACTAAATATAAGAACATCTCGAAGAAATCGAATGTTTTCGTGATTGCACTCCCTCACACACCTATCCACTAGAAAAGTTTAATAGCTGTTTTCAGTCCAGTTTGCCTTCACTATACGTTCAAGTTAACTCTTATTTTTTAATTTCAGAATGTAGAATTACCAGATTCATTTAGTAAAGAACTAAAATCTTTACTGGAGGGATTACTACAGAGGGATATAGATAAAAGATTAGGCTGCAAAGGTCAAGGGTAAGTACTTATTCTTGCAGCAAACAATGCAACTAAAGGCGGGTTCTCACTGTTCAGTTTAAATAAATCATTTTAATTGATTCAGCATTAATGCAAACGACTTTCATTAACATATTTCATGTTTTGCTGAATACATCAGCTGTTCTGGATCATTGTATCACTAATCTCGAAGGTAGACACAAAATTATTACAAAAGAAAATTAAAACCTATATGAGGGTTGCTCTATATCTCCGTCAATCCACCAGTACGCAGACAGCTGTTTCACGCTTATTAGTGATCATCAGTGCGCCATAGGTCGATTGACGGAGATAGAGAACATCAGAATTTTCAGTCTACCAGACATGTAAAGTATGTGAGAGTAGGCTACAGAAAAGATCTGCCTGTGCGCCATCTGGTACCCGAATGAAACGGCAAACCAAAGAAGGTCGCTGCTAAACAGCAGCAGACTTCTTGGTGGAACGCCACGGTGCGTTCGCTTGGCCTGACCAGAAGAGTGCGCTTCTATGCCAACTGCATATGAGAGTCGATATACGAGGGTTGCTCTATATCTCCGCCAATCCACCAGTACGCAGACAGCTGTTTCACGCTTATTAGCGATCATCAGTGCGCCATAGGTCGATTGACGAAGAGCGGGTTCTTCTGGTCAGGCCAAGCGAACGCGCCGTGGCGTTCCACCAAGAATTCTGCTGCTATTTAGCAGCGACCTTCTTTGGTTTTCAGTTACCTTCGGGTACCAGATGGCGCACAGGCAGGTCTTTTCAGTCGCCTACTCTCAAATTAAAACCTGTTGTTCTCGAAGTACGTTTGCTATTTAGCAAATGCATTATAAACTCTTATACCCAAAATGAAATGAAATCGTATTGATTTTTGGTCAGGCAGTGGATATTACGCAGAAATAAATCGGGTGTTAGTGCAAATACTCTCACTTTTCGGTTTGTATTCATTTTATAGTAATGATCAGCCAAAATGAATGAAAAGTAGAACTGGTTTTCACTTTGACTGAAATACAAACACACTAATCAGTCAGAACCCGCCTTAATATTCGCAATCTCTAGGTTCTATATTCTTTCAAAAGTCAACAAAAAGGTGCTTCCCGACGCCTTAACGATATTGATATTACTTTTATTGTAAGATAATCTTATACCGACTGAAAAATTCTATAAGATAAATTAGATAAGAATTCAGTCAAAAGGGATATTTTTATAAATAAGTTGATTGTCTGGTTCAGTTTTGGTAATTTGAGTTTTCTTCATAATTCAAATGAAGTTTATATTTGTAGTATGGCAGCTTCAATCTGTTAGCAAGTAACCACAACATAAAACAATATTTCATTCAATACTTGGAAATGATGGAATACATATTTTGTGAGGAAATGAATACTGTTTCTTCCTTTCAGATCGGAAGAAGTCAAAGAACATTCATTTTTTGCCGGTATTGACTGGCAGCAAGTGTACCTGCAGAAATATACGCCCCCTTTGATACCGCCCAGAGGGGAGGTGAACGCGGCAGATGCCTTTGATATAGGTTCGTTTGACGAAGAGGATACCAAAGGGATTAAGGTATTAATTACTGAGATCTTCCATATACATCCGTCTATAAAGTTTTACCATTCACCCGCATTTCTGTTGACGAATAACATTGTCCTATTTTAATTGTCATAATAATAATACCGTCAATCGTGATTAGTTGAAATTTGTGACATTCGACATCCGTGCCATGGATGACATTTCGTCAAGACATAGGTACTCTGTAACTTAGAAACGTTTTTCTATGCACTATGTAATATGGGATCGGGTGGCCTCGTAAATATGACAGCGTGCCGTGACAGCGTAGTAGACACGTGATAGGCACCCGAAACTGCCCGACCGTCATGGTCGTCATGGTGATAGAAATATGTTTCTATCTCTTAAGTTAGAGAGTACCGACGCTGGTATCACTTATGCGGGTGCCGAGTCATGGTAGAGTTTGCGGTAATGAAACGGCGGACGTGCTCGCAAGGCGAGGGTCGAGAAATAATTTCCTGGGCCATGATCCGGTTGTGGGGCTGTCAGCAGCCACCATTTGAAGGAAAATAGGGGTGTGGTTGCAAAAACAGCATCTTATGAAATGGAGAGAAATCTCTGGACATCTCTGTCAAGCTAAAAACCTTCTTTTAGGATCTTTGATCAAGGTGGGGCGGTTCTGTCTCTCACTGAATATTAGCCTGCTGAGGTTACTTGTGGGCCTGCTATCTGACCATAACACCGGCAAACGTCACTTGTATGTGATGAAGGTGGCAAGCGACTCGACGTGTGCACGCTGCGGCAAGGAGGAGGAGCCCTGGACATACATTCTATGTCGCTGTGAAGCCCTTGACTATCACAGGTAGGCTATACTAGGTTCAAGGGTCCTTGAACCTGAACACGTAAGATAGGCAGGACCCAAGGCCATCCTCACCTTTATGATAGGGGCTGGACTTGTAACCAGAGTAAGGAGAGGTGCAGAGGGTCTTGCTTGTAGGCCTATGCACTGGTGGCTTTTGTCACCTCCTCTCCCCTTCTTTTATTCATTCCCTACCTACCTGTCTGTGTGTCCTTGTCAGTCATAGATGCGTCTTCTCTCTTCAACCAGCAGATCTTGAGGTGGTGTCCCTGTTACCACTTGCATGGCTTCACTAGACACTGTGCGGTATACTCTGGCTACTCTCGGCAGTGTCTTCCTATGCAGCCTATCGATCTCCTGCTGATGTTTTTTCCTTTTGAGTTCCCTGTGACATACTGGCGTTCCGTAAAGGACAATCGACTGGACGATTCCTCCAAAATCTTTCATCAGTCTAGAGAGCATTTCTATTGTAGCTGCTGCCTTCTGGGTCTGAGTTCCGTTGTGGCTATTAGTATAGCTAGTGTGCAATTGACGGTGACCTCTTCCAAAAAAACACCAGTCAGACGCAGACTGCTTGACTGATGCGGATGTGTCATATGCGATGAATATTTGGTCAAAGAAGCGTTTGAAGATGTTCAAACGAGTTTTTGCACTGTTTTGTTACAGTATATGGGAAATGGATCTATCTCACCACACTAAAAATCAAGCAACAATTGAAACGGTGACTTTTTAGGTATCAACCTGCACCAAAGAGATCTCAAGATAGGTCCATCATTCAACAGAATCATATCCTGTTTCAGGGATTCGTATGATGTTATTCATATCGATTACCATGGAAAGGGTAAAAAGATCATCATTTTTTTTTAGTTTTTTTTATGGTCAGTCTCCCGCAAAGGATGAAAGCCTCTGGCGCTGCGAGAGGATACAAGTGTCTGTGCATGTTAGAAACGCTGCAGGCTTTAGCCATCGGGAAACAAAATCCCGACCGCTCATTCCACAGCGTAGATGTTCTCCAAAAGAAGGAATGCTGGAGAAGACTGGTACGGGGACTAGGACCTTGACCTAGCTAGGATGAGCTCGCAGGGCCTCTTTAGTGTTCTTTGTTTGGACGGCCTTCAGTGTTATTATCTAGGAAAGCTCACTTGAATATCTTCCGTGATAGAGTCGGTAAAACAAGGATAGGTCAGCCACCCTTCTTTGATGAACAGCAGAAACAGTGAGGGGGTGAGGACAGATCCCTGAGGAACACAGGCCTTTATTGAAACGTCTAATGAACAGCCTTCGACTACAACAAACAGAGATCGCCCGTTCAAAAAGCTATTCAGCTGCTGGCGCAGGCCAGGTGGTAGTCCATAAGCAGCAAACTTGACCAGAAGTCCCTCATGCCACACGCTATCGAAGGCTTTCGATATGTCAAGTGCAACAACATGGGATTCGCCATAATTTTCAATTGCTCTGTTCCACAAGTGAGTGAGGTATGCAAGGTAGGTGGCCCGTAGACCTATGCTTACGGAAGCCATACTGGCGATCATTTATGATGTTATTGTTGTCCAGGTACTTCAGGAGCTGTGTGTTAAGTGTTAATGACAGTTTCACAACCATCATTCACCACTTTTAGACAGAATTGACGTATTATATTTTGTAAACATCGTGAATTTCCTAGACGATACAAGACCTTGGCGATAGTTTTGGAACGATTTTCTATGTTCTCGTATTAATTTATAAAATTTTATTTAAATTTACTTACCTATACTTCTCAAGTAATGTGATTCGTATTTTGTAGCTGACAGATGCTGATCAAGAATTGTACAAAAATTTCCCCCTTGTGATATCAGAGCGGTGGCAGAATGAAGTGGCGGAAACAGTTTTCGAAACTGTGAACTTTGAGGCTGATAAAACTGAGCACAAAAAGAGAGCCAAACAGAAAAAGCTGTATGACATCGATGAAAAAGGTATGCTTACAGTAGTTCAGCTTGTCTTCCTGGTTATAGTTATATAACAACATTAAAGCAGTACTTCTGATTCATGATCTAAGATTTACAGGAAGTTCTGATTAAGATCGATGTAAATATCCTAGGTACTATAACACATACTCTCTATCATATACTAGGTTTATCTTACCATATTTTTTTGTCGCGTCCTGTTGTTCCCCCATTCAATATTCTGTGTAATGGAAAAACTGCAATGTTCTATCTCTAGCACAAGATTTTTCACATGACATAGAAGTGTCGGTGTAAGCGTTTTCTCCAAGACGTTGAGTTGAAATATCTGTGCAACCTGTGATGATCAAAAAAGGGTCTGTTATCCAGGCCTCACTCCAATAACTATGCATATATCAACAATTATTGAGCGATGACAAACTATGATCAATAAGCGACCTACGTTCATGTCTGCTTCAATTTCACGTCCTGTGGAAAAGCTCATGCTAAAGATAAAACTTTTTATTAGCTAGGATATTGGATGAGGATCAATTAGTTTTTTTACTCATTAAGTGATACCTACAAAGAGCAATAAAAAATTGTGCCTCAGTAATGACAGGAAAGCCAGTAATCAAAGAACTTAGAAGTACACAAATGCACGTATGCATGAGTGTTTTAACATGTGTTTTATACCTAGCAACTTCTTATGATTTTTTTATTTATTGTTTTGGAAATATAGATCCTAGTATAGATCATATGTCGATCTTTTCCTATGTTTTAATAATTTTAAAATTCAACTGGGGGTTGGATTGGCTCAGTGGGTAGAGTCGAGGGCTTGTGACCGGAAAGTCCCGGGTTCGATTTTCTTCAGAGGCGAGGATTGGTTTTTGCCATCAGAAATAAATTTCCATATAAAAAAGCACAGCATGAGACTCCACCAGAGCCTTCACTGTTGGCTTCTAATTAACAGTGCTCTTTCTAGAGACGGGAAACAGTAACAAGACCTAACAGAACACGAGGCTAATGACCGCAGCAGTCGATACCATTGACACAGAAGTAAAAAAAATCAACTGAATTCGTGACACTTCAATGTTTTTATACTATTTTCTTAGTTCTTAAATATACAATATAGTTTGACCATTCCTTGCTATTCTAATAGTCGCTGGTACGAATATTTGTTATTAGCATTTCAATGCACTGCAATGAAGTCGAAGAAGCTTAACCCTTAACTGGTAACGTGCCGTCTGTGAGACTGCAAGCAATCTTAAATTCGACCCTACAACAAAACCTTACCGCATTTCTGGTAAATGACCTTATCTAATCTACCAGCCATTGGTATCCCTTTTATACCCCGTTTATCAATAAGTTAGCATAAACAACATTCCAGATGTGCTTAGTTGTTAGTTTGGTTCAGTCTTCAGAGACGGAACGTTACGGTTTACGTTATAATTTTTCTTAACTGGTAGTCATGGCAGGTCCGTCATTTTTTACCAAAATATTTTTACAGGTGTATTGCTTTACTTATTATCAATCACAAAATATATAGATTTGAGTGTTGTGAAATTTTTTTTATTTTCTTGGTCCTTCAAATTTGTGCTGCTAATTTGTGTTCTAGTTAATAATTATCATAATTTTTTTTCTTTACATCAGATGTTCTGCTACTTTATACAAAATTATTATTAAAGGATATATATCCAACAAATCTTCATGCATTTTTTCCAAAAAATAATTAGGAGAATTTGATTCTTTAAGCTTCAAAGAGGTTACAGTCTCACAGACTGCACGTTACCAGCTATGCCCCGAACTTGCACGTTACCGGTTAACGGTTAAGGTAAAGGTAAAGGTAAAGAAACATTACGCCGATACCTTTTTATTATTTTTCGATAGCATGAAGCTATAGTCTGAGATTCCCTTGCAACCGAATCATCGTTCGCCCGCCAGCAACAAAACTTCCAACACAAAAGCTTTCGTAAATAGTTTCTTGCATATCGCTCCGTAGGAACTAGGACGACAGAGTTTTTATTCTGCAATCTTAAACTGATATCATCTTAAAGGGTCATGAAAAATGTTTCGGGGTTTCCCAACCACACTATCCAAAACCCTATTCTACCTCACCTCATTTTGACCGCTCCAAAAAAAGCAAAAAATGATCAGAGAGCCCTAGAGAGTATCTCCCAACCACTCAAATTTCACCCCCACCACAAAAAAGGTACAAAAAGATCAGGAACCCCTAAAATGCTTAAAAACCAAGTTTGAAGAATATTTGAAATTTTTGGTTTTTTGCTAATTACTTCGCCGCGTATGTACCGATTTTCAAAATTATAGAAGCATTATCTACTACGACTCCACAGCATATCGCTACCCAAATTTCATCACAATCCATGTAACGGTTACTGAGATTACGAGGCTAGCAAAGCACCAACAGACGGACAGACAGAGAGACAGGCAGGCCGACGGAAATGAGTGACCTGGATTTTCGTTATGTAGATATTATAGAATGCCCAAAAAACGTATTATCTCAAAATCGGAAATTTTCGCGATCACAATACTCCCCCACCTATCGGTGAAGGAAATAAAATGGGATTTTTAATTTTTTATGTAATCCGCCTTACTGTGTTTCAAATTCTGTATCTTGTTAGTTCTTAATACAATACCGTGTATACTATTGTATTTTTTACAGAGTCGGATTGCATACTGCATGGATACGTGAAGAAACTAGGAGGTCCTTGGACGTCCAGCTGGCAGATGCGGTACGCGAAACTCTATCCGAATCGGTTAGAGTTGCACCCGGACTCCGCGAAACCGGAGTTGGTATTCATGGACCAAATCGAGGAAGTTAGCCCGGAGTTGGTGCAGGTCAAGAACGAGAACTGCATCGTGATCAGACTGAGAGACGGCAAGGTCGTTCTCACGAATCCAGTGAGTTTTCTTTTGGCATCTATATTTTTTTGAGTAGCCAATATACATGTAGTTCAGTGGGTTTTTCGACACATGTTAAGGGTGTGTTCTAAAATAAAAGTACCTCAAGAAATATTCAAGCAAAGAAGAATTATTTGGTACACTCCTATCAAGCTTTCGTAGCGACTTGAAATCCTTTTGACAAAGTGTGAAGGAATGAATGAAAGAGGGAAAGAGGCTTTCTAGTCACCAGAACGCCCAGTGCATATGCCTACAAACGGGCCCTTATGCACCTATCCTTACCCTAGTTCCCAGGTCCAGCCCTCATCGCAAAGATGATGATGGCCTTGGGTCTTGCTTATCTTATATATTGAGGTTCAAGAACCCTTATACCTATAACTTGTCGCTACAATTGATGGAACCAATACAATGCGGATATCTAAGTGGGTTGGGCACTAGATAAAGGATTAAAGACTCTCATTGACAGCTTATGAATACCCTTATCTTAATATAATTTGCGAAACTGTAGTAGGTTTATTAGAAGGACGCCTGACAATATTGCTTTTGCTCAACTTGTTTTCATTTGATGGCATCAATTGTGATAGTCTTGCCACCCTCATAAGTGACGTTTGAAGGTGTTATAGTGAGATAGCAGGCCGATAAGTAACCTTAGCTGGCTTCTGTCCAGTAAGAGACAGAACCGCTCATCTTGGCCACAGGTCTTGAGATAAGTTCTCTAGCTTGAAGGAGATGTCCAAACATTCCTCTCCATCTCACAACATGCTGACTTTGCAACCACACCTCTGTTTTCCTTCTAATGGTACCTGCTGTGCCAGCCCCACAGCCGGCTGAAAATAATGAAAAACAAACAGATTTTTGATATTATAAACTGATTAATACATCGTTTCCATTTGTAGGACGAAATCGGCCTAAAGGAGTGGTTGACATCGCTGAAGTCCGCTCACAAACTGTCTCAAGAATTACTCGGTTCGATGGCTAAGAAGGCAGGCAAAATCTACGGCACAGACTCTAACAACAGGAATACCATCATAGCAACCAGAAATGCGAACGGGAACTAACAGAATACTACAGTAATGTTTGGGGGAAAAACGTCAAATTTGTAAGTGAAGTCAGAGCTAAATTTTTATATCTGATAGGGGTCTACTAGGAGAAATTAAATCCGGATTTTAAAATTGATGAATCTGTTGGCTTTCCTTTGCTATATTAGCAAACGCCAATTGATTTATATTTACCAAAAACTTAGTGTCAGTTCAAAAAGTACAAAACCGAACTGAACTGATTTTTATTGGAACCTACCACTGTAGGCAACACGTTCATAATCGTTTGCAATTAGATGTTTGTTTTAACTTTACTTGACACTTTCATTAATAATTCATCAATTCAATCACAAGTGATTCCTCATTGCACACCAGCAGAGCTTTAGGGTTATATTGAAGACCTCAAGGTGCGGAAAGCACCTGGAGAGGTCCAGATCACAAATACCTAAGTCGATGAAGTTACTTTCGCCAAAGGCTTTGACACATCTGGTGGCAATAGTTAATGCAATTCTCAGAACCCAGTACTTTCCAAAGGCGTGGAAAGTCGCCGATCTCATCATGATTCCATTCCATCGTCCCATTAGTCTGCTGTCTGCGCCGTCTAAGCTTGCCAAAAATGTTATTAAACGTCACCTCGAAAATTGCTCGTCAGATTACATGATTCCTGACGTTCAATTTGAGTTTCGGTCGGAGGATAACACGGAATTGCAGGCGGCCAGGTTAGACAAATGTGCTGGTATCTTGCTTCTGGACGTTTCAAAGGCTTTTGAAAGGTATGGCATGAAGGCCTCCTCTATAAATTAATTCAAAAATGCTTCCCATTTGGCTTTTAAATCCCTTCTTGAAGAAAGGAAAATTAGAATCAAAACTAACAATTCCTATTCCACATTACGGCCAATAAAGGACGGTGTTCCTCAGGGTTTGGTCCTTGGGCCCATCCTTTATACACGATGTCTCTTGCCCTCGCAACTCTGAGGTCTATCTCTAACCAGAAAACGTGGTGGTGTCCCGTTGGAGGTCTCAGTGAATGGTGCTCGGATTCCATGGGGAAAATTCTGCCAAGTATTTAGGAATTACCCTCGACAAGGGCATGACTTGGCAGAAACACACTCAAGCGTTAAAAACAAAATTCGAAATTACGTTTCGTAAACTCTACAATATGTTATGTAGAACTTCGAAATTGGGTTTGGTGAATAACCCCAATCAAATTTACAAGATGATTATTAGACCAGCAATTTTACATACGCATGTGTGGCTTTGTGTTTTCTCGCCAAAACCTGCAGGTTCTGCAAAGCGGGACATTACTAATGCCCCATGGTATGTTTCTAAAACATCCTTCACAGGGACCTTGACATCCCCTATTTGACGGATTACATTTAACAACAGGCTCAATGTCGTTATAGTCAAGCGGAATCGTACAGCAACCCTCTCTGTTGCGCGAGTCGGTGAATTACACAGTCGAGCAAGTTCGCAAGCACACAAGGCCACGGCTCGCACTGTGATCAAAATCAAATCGAGCAATTTTGGAAACAATTAAATTTTTGCCCTTTTAGATATCAAACCCAAAATTAAGCCCTTTGGCTAGAACCAAAAATTACCGAATTCAAATCGACTATGTCAAGCGATACCCTACAACCGACGAATTTTCTCCTCTTTGCTCTTCTCCTTCCTCCCTTTCCTTTTCTTCCCCCCCCCCTTCACTTTGTCTGATGGTCTCTGGGCAACCAGACCTGACAGACCGATCGACCGACACGACAGTAACCAAGAGCAAATGTCCACCGGACCGCTCTGACATTGACGAATTGTGATGTTTGATGGTGAGTATGTTGATGTATACAACAGAAGGATTATGAGAGCATATTAGTTATTTTATCTAATGGAAATTTGTACTTGCAGCTGAAATTCATACTTTCTTTGCAGCTAGTCTTTAGACAGATGTCCTAAAACTTTTTGTTTCGAAAATGTGGAAAATCCACGTTTTCGAAGATGACGACCATAAGCCAACAGATATCAATACGGATTTAAGCTCTTGATAGTTCCCTACCATATATGAAACCTCTAGTATATTTGGCTTACAGAAAAACCCAGCTCTACTGTACAAAACGGGGATCCACCATTCAAGAGGGATTATCAAAAATTAAACAGAAGGACGCTTGTATCGGGTTGGGAGGATGACACACCGCATGACAATTCACGGACTCTCGTGCATTCTATGTACCTACCGACCATGTAGGCGAAAAGATATGTACAAGTATTCATCGTAAAGCGTAATTTATGAGTTTTGTATCGATGTGCAACAAACTGTTCTGTAGGTGAAAGCGGTGTGAAGCGAAACAAGGAATACTCAAAGAGGGGTTTATTGGCGGAAATATAATTGTTGTCAAGGTAGAATATAGTCTTATATAGAAGCGAAAATATCATTCGCAGGTGTCTGGGTACAGTGTTTTTTGCATATTCGTATTGCATCAAAATCGATATATAGTTGGAAGCTGAATAGTGTTGAAATTGTGCTTTGGGTGCTATTTTTGTTTGTAGACTCTACTAGAAGAGGATCCGTGACGAACGAACTGAAATTTTTTTCAAATATTGTCGTTGTATCAAGACTGCAGCAATTCCATTAAGAGCAATGGTCGTGCGTTTAAAAGATTTCCTTGATGACGCGGTCATTTGCCAGGAGAAGGGGAGTGTCCCAAAAGTCATGAAATATATATTATTTTCAAAAATTTATTGAGAAGTGTGTGAAGGGTCAATATTCTTTAAAGTAATCACACCTTTTTTTTTGGGGGATTCTATGGACATTCTGTGGAACAAATATATTCTGCATACCGTATCTAGCGACCTACCTCATACGGAAATAATAAACCAGCATTGTTTGAAAAATGAAATAAAAGAAAAGGAAACGTACATCACAAAAAATTGTCAGATTCTATTTTTTCAGTTAAGCTATACATGAATATTACAAAATAACATAATTTCGGCACCACCCAGAAAGGACTTTTTTGCAACTGCTGGCGTCACAGCAATAAAATAAACACTAATATTTTCAATGTTCATATACAATTTAGAGCGCAAGGGTTTAAGGCTTCTCCCAAATAGATTTACATATATCTAGTTAACAACGCACTGGCGATTGCTCTTACCTGCGCAAAATGCGTTTTGAATAAATTAATTAGAGGACTACCAAAAACCGTCATGTCCCTGGTAATAAATTATCCTGAAACTGTTTCATTTCAAACTTTAGAGCTCAGTTATAGCTGCGTTTCTCTAATTTTACTCTTTTTGGTCTTTTTGGTCAGAAAAATTTATTGAAAAATCATAGTAGTAATCTAGGTTGTTTTATTATCTAATTTAAAAGTACCTTTGGTGTTATTTTTTGAGTAAAAAATGAAACTCGTTTATTTTTATCATTTTCATGTTAAGGCTTGCAACTGTAGAATATTGAAAGAAACTGCAAGTCACATTAATGTTTATCAAATTGCAGATAATGAGTGCTTAAAGTATGATCAGCTGCATAGAACAATCAATTAGAGCCTTTGTGTATAATTGAGGCGCATACTTAGAGAAAGTCTATTTTTATATGGGTTTTGGATTCGAAATATTCGTGTAATATTGAACCAAAATTTATCGGTGTTAGATAAGCGATGTCAATTTATTTATCATTTGACCATTGTCGAAACTGAATGTGGATACTAGGTTCTAATTAAATAACAGGCGCTAGGCCGTAGTTGACTGAAATATTTTTAGGAAAAATCAAGAAGGATTGTTTAGAGCCGATATAAAATACCTATCGTATACTCCAAATATCAGCTAATTTGTATAATATATTCGTAGACAGTTAGGTATTATAAAAGGGATCATTGGTTATCTGCATAGTTGCACTGAGGTGACCATAACTTTATTTCAAAATTTGGCGAAAGATAAACGATGAAGTGGCAGCATTAATGGTAGCAGGATAATACTAAGATAACTAAACAAATTAAAATCTTTTGAACGTTTAATGAAAATGACGATAGTTATTTGTACATTCGCAAAACAGATAACCTGTAATTTGATTGCTTCATCTTTCTGTATGTTCCTTCTGAAATATTTAAATTGAGAACTACAGGATACGTCAATGTTTTGGAAATCTATTTTGAGATTATATTAATTTATGTATACATTTGACTCAATATATGCTGAACACGAAAAATGTAAGAGAAGATTAGTGAAAAATCTACCATTATTTTTTGTGATCCAGACTGTTACAAATATTTATGTATTTTATGCCGTAAAATTTGAGTATGGAGCTCAAAGTAGAATCTTCCACGATTAGTGTCTGAGAATAACAAAGTTTTCAGCAGTATGAGTTAGAAGAATAACTGAACCGGCAGAATAATATTGCAAATATCAATGCCAAAGTAGAAATGTTAGATTTAACTTATAATGACCTTCATGCTTCATGCGCTTAATCAAAGGATTACTATACAATCTCACTGATGCTTAAAAAATGAATTTCGTCCTAAACAATTAATAATAACAGAAAAAATTCATAGAAAAGCAATGTTAAATACAAATGTTTCTATCATTCTTTTTCTGGATGCCGCACGGTGGCATATTAAGACATTGATTGACCTTGAAGGTTAGGGTTAAAGCTAACATGCGGGGTTACTGCTATTCATAGCTAGTAATATAATTATATTATAGCACTTCTGATGGATGATTTTTTTTTAAATAGTTTTCCGCAATTTTTGAATCTAACATTTTTAACTATCACATATTCAAAAATGAGACGTCTTCACAGCTTAATGGTGAAATGTTCTGTTTTGATTCCAGTAGGACTTGTTGACTTAGCATATTTAAATTTGTGACTCATTGAAATTTCTGGATACTTTATATGATTGCTTAAAACTTTTTTACTTGGAATGTCGTTATCAGAAATCTAGTTCATTTTATAAGCACCGTCTACACAACTACAGAACAGTTTTTTGTGGTAAACAAATTTGTGTAATATAATATACTTTCACATTATACATAAAGTTCATTTGTAAATCTTGTCCTAAATGAAATAACTCTAGACTTATACTCTAATATTTAAGCGATTTTCCTTTTTAACATGTAAATACCTTGAACAACAATGGTTCATCTCACTGGTAAAAACACCAAGTTTACAAGTTAGACTAGCTTAAATAGAACTGATCATACCATCAGCTGCACTATTTGTATATGTATATACTGTAATGTAGCTTGTGAAACTTATCCTGTGGTTTTCTCTCTAATCCAATGTGCACAATTTGGACAATAATAAAACCACACCAAAATAAGATGGAAAAGTCTGTTATCAGCAGTGATTCAAGTGACTAGCTCGACGTCACCAGTCGTATCAAGGAGTTAGAGACGATCTCAAGTAAACGAGTTCGTCATCCTTTTACGCTGTTCTGGGAACATGAAGCCCGCATATTAGATGACATCTAGCGGCAGTTGAAGGAATCGCATATATACCACTCAGATTTGTTTGAAACCAAATTTTAATTGTTTTGTTTGTAATTTGAAAAGGTTGCCAAAAGATTCAGGGCCTAAAATAATGATAATATGCCTCCTTCCACTGCGACCTTATCGTGTCTATTGTGGACTTAGATAAGGAAAGACAGGGGAGCTGTTTCGCCTTCCGCATAGCAGAAACGACATCCCCTTGTTTGTTCTAGACCTAACTTCAGCAAGTGCTTCCTCATACGACAATGTCCTGCCGATAGACCAACCAGAATGCGCAGATCATTCCTGTTCTATTCTATGATCCTGGGGTGGAGGAGGCTGACTAGAGGGGTATGGTACGAACAACTTCGAGTGTAGTGACCCTGGTGTATCTCGCCACTTTACGAGTGCTCGCCTCTGTGCACAATCTGAGATGGTTTTCTTGGTAGTTTTTTTTCGCAATGCCTCAAATGGCTCTGATCCTAGGATCACAGATTCGCTACCTCCTCTTGCTAGTGTGTCCGCTAATACATTGCCGTCTACTCCGCTATGACCTGGAATCCAAACCAAAATTGTTTTGTTCCTTGTTCTAAGTTCGTTGAGGAAATGTACGCAGTACCATACAATTCCATAAAATCTCACGACGTGACGTGGACCTGGACACTTGGAGAAGCAGGTTCGATCCTCGTCAATACCAAATTTTTTGGTTTTCATATAAAATTAATTTGGCTTGACATTGAAAACAAAACAACAGATTTATTGAAAACAAATCATTCAGCCGATGTGGTTTTACTATATGCTAGAATAGGTGCAATGGATGTATATAATTATTGTATTATGCTTTTTATATCCTGTGCTATATGTCAAAACATTCTGTGATTGCTTTGTACCTCCATATACATTGTTTGTGAATTTGGTTTCGCTACTAAACTTTATGTGCCGGAACAATGGAAGATTTTAACAGTGTGACATTCTGGATAGATTGAAATCATTGGTTCAGTATTTAAGGTGGGAGGGATGTATGCGTGGCTTGCCAAAAAAGCAGATTCTTCAATTCACAAAAACTGAAGAATACTTGAAAATCTATTTTTTAAAAATTTGAAAACATAGGTATGTTAAGTAGCTAAAGTTTGAGTTTGATTTTAGCAGTCATTCGAACGTAAGTTTGTGAAATTAAGAAAAGAGGATGAGATATGAATATTTCACTAAGAAGAATACTGCAATACAGAAATTCAGATACCATGGGTGGTCACTGTGAGTTGGAGGGGACTAGTCCTTGGTGTTTGTAAAATATCCGACCACCCACTTGCTTTAATTAGTTTCGTTAACAGAAATTTGAGAATCGGTATGTTTTATGGACACTATGACCAGGCTCTGACCGTCCAAAATTGCATTTTTTAATGATTGATATGTTCTTCGAATCAGTCATTGAAATGGAAACTTCCAGTCGAATATGAAAACAAAACTTTGAAATGGCCCATAAAACCAAGGTCAAAGTTTATGACACCTATTAATGGTTGCATTCTCGTTTTTACCAAATACTTTGTAACTGTTTGCCGTTTTTACCAAATACTTTGTAACTGTTTGCCCGGAGACATGGTAATTCACAAAAACTGAGTGCTGTTTATATTTACAGATCTTCCAATCTTCTTTATGGCGTTTTTTGGAATGAAATATTAGGCTATTATTAAATTTAACATCTGCTATAAACAGACCATTTTCATCTTAATTTGCAAAATAGACCTTGAATGAATGAATGAACGAATGAGAGCGACTTTCGGGTGACGAGAGCCATCAGTGCATAAGCCTACAATCGGGCCCTTCTACGCCTCTCTTTACTCTAGTTCCCAAGTCCAGCCCTCATCGCAAAGGTGAGGATAGTCTTGGGTCCTGCGCCTCTTTTGTCTTCAGGTTCAAGGTCCCTTGAACGTCTGCCTGTGATCCCGTCGTCACAGTGTCATAGAATGTGTGCCGTGGACTCTCCCTCCTCGCACACATCGGATCGCTTACCACATCACATACAAAAGTGGCGTCTCAAGATTGCCAGATTTCAGGCTCACAAGTAACCTTAGCCGACTTCTGCCCAGTAAGAGACAGAACCGCCCCATCTTGGCTAGAGTTCCTAAAATAAGCTCTTTGTCTTGACGGAGATGTCCCGAGATTCCTCTCCATCTCATAAGATGTTGATTTTGCATCCCCACCTGTGTTTTCCTTCTAACGGTACTGCTGCTAGCCACAACCGTTTCATTACCGCACAGTCCAGCATGACTCGATACCCACAAGTGATACCTAATGCCGAAATGTCATCCAAGACTTCTCTACATTGCAGAATCAAAAAATAGACCTTGCTGTATATTATTATTGTACTTTAGGATAATGGAAAATAAAACCGAAAATTATCTATGCAGAATGACACAACACCCTTCTGAAGGAAAACACCCATTGTTCTGGAATACTGTCTAGCTTCATATCACAAGAAAGAATATAAATGTTCCTGAAAATGCTTTATAAGAAGAATTGCGTTTTTTCAAAAATTGCTAACAATTTCCCTTTCAAGGTTACGCGACTCTTTAATATATTCCTTTCAACATAAATGTTTCTAATATGGCGTAATAATGCTTCATACAATTCTTACAAAAAAACAGAGTAAAGTAGACTAACTTTATTTCCACCGCATCGGTAGTAGTCCGACCGTCACACACCGATTTTTATAAAAGAAAATACTGTATGTAGTTTTCATAACAAGTAACGCTACCAATATACAATGTGTTCCACCATCATGTCGACAAACTTTGAGGTATGAAAATACAATTAAAGTTATCGACAAAAAATGCGAAAAAAAGGGGTCAACCTTTTACTTAATTTTTTATTACATTTTCAACTTCTCTATCACGACTCCATGGGTTCGCGCAGTTGTAGCGCCGTAGCTTGATTATTTATCGACCGATTCACAACATTTTGGACTCATTTTATAGGAGAATGACTGGGCATATCAACTAAACCAAAAAAAGATAATACCTGACAATTTCTAAGGCTAAAAAAATTTACCAAACTGAAATTTTTTTTGAAATGCACCTATTTGGGTTACTTACAAATAATTTGAAAAAAGCCGTATTAGAGCCTATTTATTAAGATATTTTAATGTTTAGCAGGATGTTTCCTGTCTTATCATATGCAATTCGTGTATGTAGCACTAACATTTTCAACAGAATAGGCCTGTTTGTATTATGACTTCTGTATCAGAACGCCATGTGTTCACGCAGTTGTAACGCCATATCTTGATTATCTATCGAGCGATTCACGACTTTTTGGACTCATTTTATAGGGCAATGACTGGGTATATCAACTAACGCCAAAAATACAATATCTGACAATTTCGAAGGCTAAATAGATTCACCAAACTGAAAAAAAAATGTTTTTGTAATGCACTTGTTTTGGTTACTTGCAAATAATTTGAAAAAAGCCGTATTAGTGCCTATTTATTAAGACAGTTTAATGTTTAACAGGATGCTTCCTGTCTAACCACATGCAATTCGTGTATGTAGCACGAACATTTTCGACAGAATAGGCCTTTCTGTATTATGACTTCTGTATCACAGCGCCATGAGTTCACGCAGTTGTAATGCCATATCTTGATTATTTATCGAGCGATTCACAAGTTTTTGGACCCATTTTATAGGGGAATGACTGGGCATATCAACTAAGCCAAAAAAATAATATCCGACAATTTTTAAGGCTAAAAAAATCCACCAAAATTAAAAAAAAATTATAATGCACTTGTTTTGGTTACTTGCAAATAATTTGGAAAAAAGCCATATTAGTGCCTATTTAAAAACACAGTTTAATGTTTATCAGGATGTTTCCTGTCTAACGATATACAATATGTTTATGTAGCACTAAAATCATCGACGAAATAGGCTTTTTTATTACGAATAATTTTGAAATGAACGAGAATTTGGTATGCACATTGTCTTTATTGGACTTAGGTACAGATTATTACTTAAATGCGATTTACATGAACGAACGAATGACACATTGTATAGGTGGTATATTTTGGCTGCGGTTAGAAATCGGAAGCAATATTTAAGTATTTGTCAATCAGGGAGTTCGAGTTTGTAATCTGCATGAAAATATTGTATTCCCGCTGACAGTATATTTAAATCATAGATTATTATTCTCTGATATATGAGTAAAGCAAAAGTAGCTCCAGCCATGTCGCTAATGCAGTACCTCTTTTTCAATAGTCGGAGGGTTAGGATTCAGGTACCTTAATGGTTGCCGCAGTCTTAAGGCTTATTGTACATCTCCGGTCAAAGGGATCAGACAGAGCTCCATCCTAAGTTCTTTGAGAACTTGGAGATGCATTGGACGTCCAAGGGTCCCCCCGGCATCCTCTTAGACTGAACATTCCCCATCACTATGTTCAGCGCTTCTGGTACTCATTTGACACCCAACTTGTGACAGCTGTCCTCACTGTATTGCACAACATACCACACGCTGGTTCTGGTCAAATAAGAGGTAGTCCTGCACCTTTCTTGACACACCTGTCAGCCGTCTAATTCCCACCTACTTCTAAGTGATTAAGCACCTAACATCATGTTACCTTGTAGGTCTTCCCGTTTCACACTATTTTTGAAGTATAGTGGTTACTTGCCAACGCCATCAGAGCCATCTGGCTGACTGTATTTACATAGATACTCTTTTTACTGTATCAGTTTACCTAGGCCTAGCACCGTATCTGCCTCTTCCTGTACCTGATGAATTTTTGGAGCCACTAGTGTCCTAGGATACCATTCGACAATATAGTACCTTACTTTTTTTTCATTCAGCTTGCAGATATCTAAAGCAACCTTAGATGAACAGAACGGCTAGAAGACAAACTACATGTTTTTATGTTCTCATATCGAGAGTCACTCCCATTTTTGGTAAAATAAAGTCACTCATTATTCTATTTCTATAAATAGTTGCAGAATGAGGGCAACTTGGAAAATGGCAACTCCGGTACAAAAAGAGTTGGAAATATAATAAGTGACCGTATCCCAAGGTTGTTTTACTAAATAAAAAAAGAGTTAGCATTATAATACATTGAGTATCTAATGTAAGTAATATAGAACCGTGTTTACATCTTAGTAGTGTAGTGTTATGAAAGGAATTATAAATTGCACACTCTAATACTGCGTTCTTCTTAGGAACCATCTTCAGATTCATTCACTTTTCCGTACTGAAATATGCCCACAGAAATGGAAACATGTATCTTAAAGCTTCCCAAACTAATTTGTACAATGTGTATATACTTAAGATTAATTATATCTCTTGGAACATGCATGTATGTAGCTCTAGCTTTTTTTTAATTTGATTGTCAATTAACTCTATTAGACATTAATTTTGAAAATAAAAGAAAGTGAAAATATCTAGATGACGACGCTGGGTTTTTCATATTTGAGTAGGCGCATGTATTCTAAAAAAAGAAAATGTTTTTGACGAAACATATAATTGAACAGGACCAAATACTTGCATTTAGTTTACAATAAAATGTAAAGAATCGAGTAAGGTATGTAGCGATTCAAATTATATCACAAAAATGTGAATTGTATTGCAGTTGATGACCTTTATGTATAATACCTAGTAATTGTATAGTGCGTTTTTTCATATATCTCAATTAGATCCGTTTATATATAACTTACAATAATAATGTTATTTGGACAATTGTTGTACAGTAAATAAACATAAGCATACATCAAATAATCTTAAAACTATTTTTAAATAAGCATTTTTCAATTATGAATTTTGACGAACCTATTAATAGGTAAGAGGTATGGCGTGCGGTAGTGCTTTCACTTAGTGGAAGCAATAAGTAGCTAATTCAACTACCAACCCACGTAACTTCCACGGTTAACACTAGCTTCTTCTTCATTATGACCTTTAAAACTAAGTTCATGCCCTCAAGAAGCACGTGACATCAATAATCTTTTAATGATATTTTTCCGAACCAACACATTATACCTCCTATGATCTTCGCTTGGCGGTCCAAGGCAAATTATCCGCAAAGAACCTCTTCCAAATGACTCTTACTGTTACAATGCCTTTTCACCATTTTATGCAGATTGTTTAAGATAGAAAATCCTGAAGTATTCCACACGTTTTTTCCCAAAAAAAGCAGACATGACCAGCAGAAGTTTTCCACACCCTGTAACCGCTCATGCGTGTATGTTTTTTAACGCATTATATTTAATATCGGTGTGCCGATATGAAAATGTCTTTTGTAGGTCTTCATGTCTTTAGTAATCTCCATAGTGGAGTTGGTAGAAGGTCGACCCCCTTTTGACTGTTTTTCTATAAATTATCGCACGGAAAAAAATTATTTTTCAAAGAACATATAATACAGTCACATGCACATGCGACATCTTCACTACGACGCGACGGTTCTCTATGGATCCGTTGCTGGACAATGCGCCCACTTCCATAGCAGCCGCATTCATAACGCCGCGCGCTCAGAACAGTACTGGAAGCGAAATTTAAATCGCTTATTCGCTAGCTATGAGGATGCATGTATAGAACAGTGGCCTTCGATATGACAACGCGACAAGTGCTCGTAGGGACTAAGCGTTCTGCTCCTACGGATTACTGACGACCTAGTTGGTTGTCGTATCTTAGGCGTCGCGTCCCGATCTTGTTTTTTGCCGCATAGTAGAGCAGGCTTTTGACGCGCTCTATGAATAAAATATGCATTAGAATTAGCTCACAAATAAAAACAAACAGATATTTACAACGCAGAAGAAAAATTCCAATTTATTAACAACAAGCGGTGCTTTAATTGCTTCCAAGGACCGTACGTCCTGATAAGAGATAGTGTTTCTATTTCTTCTAAAAAACATCCTAAATATATTTCATGTTAACATTGCTCGATTGAATAGCTCTTATTACAGCTATTTGAGCCTCAGGCTTGTCTTGTGTATTGTAGTTGACTGATTTAGTGTATTTTTCGTTGTTAATAATTTTACGGGAATTGTTCGGATTTTGATTCATTTGCGACCTGTATACAATTACTAGGTTTATATTAAAGGTGAGCGTTCGCAAGTACGGGTGGATAATATACCTTGTAAAAAAGTGTATTTGTATAGAACTTTGGGAATAGGCTGTATATATTATGGCACAGTGGTTTTGTTACGACAAAAAAAAAAGAATTATTTTGCCAAAAAAGTATCGAAATTATAAGCATTGTAATCTTTATATAGCAGCGCTAATTATTTCGGTATTATCTTAATTGTCTTGCCAATACAATAACTACTGAACAATCATAAATATTTTTGTGTATAAACAATAGCTATACAATATAGTTAGCATTCAATAGTGAACATTATTTTATATTCAAACAGAACTTTGAATGACCGTATTAACGCTAAGCTCAGAAGAAGGTGGCGACTATAATATATTTTGTCACTGATATTAGAGGCTCTGTCTATACCATTCTTAAGTAACCCAAATAGCGTTGATACTTTGAGAAACCACCAATTCTGAATTGTCTGATGCTTAGCGTGATAACAGCCGAGAAAATATAGCCCTCATTTACAGATAGCGTAATGGTGCCATAGTTAACACCCGATGTTTTAAATGCTTAAACCCCACAAAACCAATTTCAAGCCTTTTTGTACTACCAGTGTCATAAAATAAGATCGTATATATACATCTTACATAAAATCTTAGGTCCTATGCTCTAAATCTTGGTTATCATAAAATATTAATCTAGTTTAGCCAAAAATTAAAACACGGGGTAAAAGCTATGAGGAAAGTACTATTATTTTGTTATGCATCCATAGCTTTCAAAAGTAGAAACTTGTGTGTGAAGGAGAACACTATACTACTATAATTCATAAAATGAATAATAAAAATTAACCTAAATTTGAGCATACATCAATTGTAGAAGTTTAGCAGTTTCTCAAATGTGTTTTTAACTATTTAATATTTCCAATAACACTAATTTTCCAGCTATTTTGTGAATAATTATATGTCAAATGTCTAGTATATATTGGTATGTTGGTAGGGGAATCTAAGACCTTTAAAAATACGAAAAGATGCCAAAACATGGATGGAATAGAAAATTTGGTCAATTGGAAACAAATTTGGTCTTCAAAACAGGAGAGAAATAACTAGCTCAATCTACAAAGCTTCAACATAAAATGCATTTGACCGATTTAGTAGCAGTGTAGTGTTTTCTCAGAAATGTAACAGTTGTTAAAAAGCTACCAAAATAAATAAAATCAAATTTTTCTATTCAAAAGTAATATTTAGTTGTCTCCTCACAACTTTTGTTAACCATAAGTTACATCAAAGAAAGTAGACCCTAAAAGTGTATTGTTTTGGTTAGAAAAGTGTAATTAGATATATAGTAATTATTTAAACGAAGTATGGATATTTATGAAGTACCTCCTTTTACGTATAGTCTTTAAGACTTTATAGATGTCAATGTTGTAAATATTCGCAATTAAAGTCATATTTATAGACATACTTTTGTGTTTTAATACCAATACCCTGAGCTCTATGTTGCAGCAGTAGCCAAATATGTATGCATGTATTAATTTATATTCTATAGATTTATTTAGTATTGGTCACTGGTGATGTGCGTAATTTATAGTTAAACAGAAACAGCTGTAAAGTTCACGTTATAATGTGAATTCAGTGATCAAAAGTTGGACATAGCAGATCATATATTATGTTGGGTTATTAAGACACCTTTCCTTAGTCTGTCAGTTTGAACGTGATGGATTCGTCCTAGGACATCCTTAAAGCTATAAATCTAAAATCTTGTAACTTGAATTACAACAAAAATGTTATGCAAAATCTAGATAGGGTTAGGGTGTTATATTGCAGTTATTATAACTAACTTCAAAATGCCTCTCGGACTACATCAGTCTATGCTGATCGTTTTCCTGACCGTATTTCTCCTGCACACTGTTGATTTGTCTATCTCGTGCATAGAGCTAGAGACACGCGGGATATTTGTATTCACATCATACTGGACACGCAACCTCGAAGGGTCCAAATTGAAGAAGAAATACTTGACTCTTCCGTCTCGCACTGATTACAAAACCTAGAAGGTATGCATGAAATTTACTTCCATAGACCAAACGGCCAAATAATATGCAATAAATCTTTCCAAAATATTTTTGAATGATTGTTCGCTTTGATAACGTTCCCAGTGAAAGCATCTTGCTGGGTACATTCTACTTGTACTAAAAAATTAGTTTTGCGAGCAATTTAGGATAATACTAATATATCAACATAAACAATTTACATATAAAAGATTTAAAAAGCTTTATACAAAATTCAGTAAAAGATCAAAATTGCAAAGACAGAAAATTGCATAAAAATGATAAAATAACACAATTTTTTCATTACAGACCTTTAGTATATTATTAACACTAAGTAACACTAAACTGCAAAGCGTATATCCTTGCCTATCGGGCAACAAGGGATACTATATCCCTTTGTGTCTGCTTCCTACTTTTTGATAAATATGTATTTGATACGACGACCAGATTGTTTTTTGAAACAAAATTGGAGTTATTTATAATAAGGTTAGGTAATCCAAATATTTTTGAAAGTAGTTATAACAGATTGAAATAGAGACATTACCATATCAGTAACTTGTATATGTTCACCAAATCAAGCTTTTTTTTTAAATATGGAACAATTCTTTATTTACACATAAATTATGATTTTGTGATATAAGATTACATTAGGTACTGTGAATTCGTCATTTGACACATACATCGGAATAGGTCACAAAACATACATAAGCCACGGATAGACCACAAGATATTGATTGGCTGTTGCAAATATGGCTGATGCAGTACCTGAGAGCAATTGAGCCAACGACAAGGATTCACTGAATTCAATATAAAAGGTTTTGTATATCAAATAAATTATATGCTTTGCTTAAACGAAACATAAGATGTATGTTGAAAAGGAAAGAATGCTTTAGTTGCAGTGTACGTTAATACTAGTATTGGATTAATAGTACATGTCATTAGAACGAATATAACCCATTTTGAATTTATTTCAAATTAATCTGAGACCAAAATCAAACATGGCGCCTATCATGACAAGAAATCAAGCAAGACGAATTTCAAACGAAACTTGTGTCTACAAATAGATGAGAGGCCACAAAAATATCACAATAAACTTAAATACTTACTAATACGTCCAAGTTTCGATGGACGGGCAACATGGGCGTCGTTGTTGTAAATTTTAGGGGGGGGGCAAGGACATAGGTGTCATGATATAAACATTAAGACTCAGCTTGTCAAAACGAGATTTTTTTCTACTGGGCAACGAGAAAATAAACTGAAATTTATGAAATGTACATGTCATTGATAATATAGCTCCAAAAGGCAAGAGCACCCTGTACATACAAATATTGAAACAAGCTAAAATATATAGGTACAAAACGAGACCATATTTTTAACTTCCCCGAACAAAGTTGTTAGAATCGGCCTATTTTCGCAAATTTTGCCGAACTCAACGTGCGAGGTATCATTTCCAAGGTAAACTCACTTCCTGACTCATTTTCTGAAAAAAAGATGCTATGTTGCATTATTAGTTTTCCGAGTAACCCCCACCACCCTCACCATTAGATCATAGATTTGCACCAAAAGTAGACCAAAAGATAGAGAACAAAAACCTCTTTATGACAGTGAAGTTTGAAATTATTTGGATTATTTTTGTGACAGTTACTGCCATTCTGGAAAATTTGTTACCTTTTATGAATTTTTATTCCGCCATGTTGAAAATGTTGCTGCATGCGCGGCAGCGCTTTCGACATAAGAAAACATGCTCATTATTGTAGTTGTATTAGAATTTCACGTTATGACATTCTTTTTTGTGTTACCCCCACCCCACTCCTTTTTTGTCATCGCAGCGGGATCAAAAAGTAGACTTTTGTTACTAATGATAACCTTTTCATAGTGACCAAGTTTGAAGAAAATTGGAAAACTTGGTTTTTTGGCGTCCTGTGTGTCTGTACGTCATGATTTCGTTCTCCAACGATTACTCAAAACGCTTCAAGCGATTGCTCCCAAATTTGGCCACTTAAATAAGCAGTAAAGATCCTTTCGAGTTGAAAAGGTTTTGGTTCCGATCTAACAACGGGGGTGGAAAAGGGTGGGGGTGCACAAAAAAATGTAATACATACAAATTTCATAGCACCAACTGAAAGAGAATGTGTCTTTATATCTAAAAGAATATATCAAATGTTAATTCCTTCCGAAATGGAGGCTAAAAAATTAAGTAGCACTCACTTAACCCAAGATTTGCAAAGAACTAAATTTGAATAGCTCCACTCACACCACGATCAATGTTACACTATCACAAATACTCAAATAACAGTATAGTAAATTAGTAGTGTTCAAAACTTAGACGAGGAAAGAGAGAGGACAGAACGCGTGACTGACATTTCTGTTACCAAATGGCACCAAAAATGTACCAAAACGTCATTAAATTTACCTATGATACGTGATTACTGGCTCCTTCCTGCTGCTGTGGCTTTTACAACCGTAAGCTGCACACCCTACCATTATGCACACCACAATATTTTACAACGATTGGTCTTAAAAATGCTAAATATCATAAAAAAATGTTTTGACGGGTGTCAAATAGCTATCCATTTTCGGTCACAGCTAATTCATATAGCATCAAACGGGCGTGCGGTATCCCCTCTCTTTCCTTATCTAAGGTTCAAAATAATAAGCAACAGCTAGCAAAGTATCCTTAAATAAAGATATGCGTTCCACTATATTTGTACCTGTACCCATAGATAACCCCCCCCCTGTACCTTGTGCCGATTTTGAAATGCTGACGTAACGTGTCACAAAATGGAAACACATTCGATGATTATTGTAAATATCTGGCTGTATTGACAAAGCGTCGGAATAATTTAGAAATTTGGGAGAAGGCGGTTAAAGAGAAAATGCAACCGATTTCATGAATATCAAAAATATATTATGCAACCCCCCTTGCCTCCCAAACGACGCCTATGACTACTACTACTTGTTAGTTGAAAAGAAAGGAAATTTTATGGGGAGATGCACATAATGTTAATCTTGTTTCTCTCAATTTTTTATTGTTCGAAATTTATACAATGTTACATTACCTTGAATTAGAACTCTAATGAAATAAATAACACAAAACAGCAAACAAAAATATCTACAGTAACAGTAACATTTTTTTCACTTATCTTGTTTCTCTTTGGCTTCTTTGGTTGCACTAGGATGCATTAAATCATGCACAATATTTGAGAATGGTTTTTCGATGGACAGATATATTACCAGTCCAAGTACATATGCTCCGATGAAGTCACAAACATATATAAGAACCTGAAATAAAATAATATTAGGACTGTGTGACAGATTGTATTGAAAATTAAGATGGTCGAATCACCTCTTGGAAGTGACTCCATGAAACTTGTATGGGATTTATGATGCTTTTCACTAGAATTAGGCTTGGGACATACGACTCTTTTAACTGAACGAGCTTGGTTAGGAGCGTACCAAAGAAGAGAGGGTCCAAAATGGTATGTCGAGCAGTCTCTTGAGATTCATGGCAAAGTCTACACTCTGGTGTAGTCTGAAGTGGAGGTGACCAGTAATATAACAATAACCTGCCTAACAGCATTCCTTTTGGGCTTCATAGCTAGTGTACCGCTTATTTGGACCTGTAAGCAGATTTTTGCTTAGTGCTTGTCCAGAGTAGGCTCGCCATCCCTGGCGATGCTCCTCGTTGAACCAGTAGTTGATCACCGTGACGGCGGGCGGTAGCTTTGCTTATGTCATAGCTTGCTTCCGAACTGAAGAATGGCATACTAGCTCGTCTGCATACTCATTGCCACCAGAACCTGCGTAGCCTGGCTCCCAACCCTCTCCTAACCGAGATGTACAGAGTTCCATGAAGCTGGTAAGCTGAAAGTGCTAAACAGTCTCGTATCAGTTTTGAAGTATTTTAACAAGGATCCTAAAGCTTTAGATTCCAGCTTTGCACAAGCCAAGGTGCCAGATATTTAGGCCTGGTAGAGGGCAGAGCTCCATCCTTGGACACTTGCTGTAGACCCCAAACCTTATGCAAGAGGAGCAATCTGTGCACCAGACGAGGCCTTTGCCTGAGAAAGGTTGTATCCGTTCACTCCCCACACCCACACTTCTCCGGTGAACTGTGAAATTCCTATGGAAGGCCACCTCCCTGCTCATGGCATCTGCGGTCATGTAAAGCACGAGGCTGTTTGCCACAGCCTTCATGATAGAGTAGTGGCACACTTTCTACACAAGACTCTCTCGACATAAATTTTACACTTTTGAGGATTTGCTGCAAATAATGACATACATTTAGCTGTAGTAGGTCCCATCTATATAACATTATTTGTTTACATTTATTGTGGTCTTTCAAAGTGTCTTCTGGATATAGTGTAGTTCGGAGATTCAAAAGACATAATTTTGACGACAGTTCACAGATACAATTATTTTTACCTTTGAACTCATAGACAATTTATGAAATGTACTTTTAATCCCTTTTTTCGGAGCATTAAAGTTCTTTATCCTAAGCCTATTTTCCTATTTCTAGAATTATATCTACTACTGATGAATCAATGAAAAAATAATACAATCAAAGGGAAATGTATATATGTATACGTGTATATATGTTTCGCAGCATCTGGATGTTGGGGGGGGGGGGGGGTTAGTAGGACCTTTGGTTTTGCTGTCAAAGGGAGAGGGGATACATGATTTAGTAAATCTGCTTATGTAATACCATTGTCACTGACATTATTTTTCTGAAGCAATAGAGAATATCTAGTTATGAATACAACAAAAGTTTTGGGTTTCGCATTTATGAACCTCCCCTCACCTTTCCTCAAACCACTCACTTCCTTGCATACAAAAAGGAAAAATGATAAGGAACGCATAAAACGCCTAAAAACAAATTCTAGAGCGGTTCTGAGGATTTTAATTTTTTGCCAATTACTTCTCCGCCAATGCACCGATTCCCATAAGTATAGCAGCAATACCTACTGACACCAAAAAATATTATACCCCAAATTTCGTCCAAATTGGTGTAGCGGTTACTAAGAATGCACAATGCTTCCCTTATCTTTGGCATGGGAGGAAAATTCCGAATCCATTCAAATGCTGTTTGCAGACAGGTTTGCACAGGATAGTATCACAAAGGTCATTTTTAGGGTAGTGGACATTAATTCAATAATACTTACAAAAATGTTGGAATTTCCACCTCCCCGGGCCCTCACCACTACCCCAAATTTGTTCCCACCAGGGCAAAAATAAAGGATGATCAAAACTACCCTAAAAACAAAGTTTGGAGCTGTTCTGGGAAACCTTTGCATTTTCGAA